>CM041777.1:45980467-46580467 GCA_023374045.1 Limonium bicolor
ATTTTCCATTGCTCATTTAACTCCAAACTTCACCTCATATATCCTAATACACCCTAACCTCATCTGGGCACTTCAAACACACCTTAAGACATCCTTAAACACTCATGAAACTCATTTTCTAATTCCTTAAACCTTTACTCTTCTTCCCAAAATTCCTAACACTTATGCTATTTCCTCCTTAGTTTTTCAAGTGGTGTTTCATACCTATGATAACTACTATCCCAAAATGCTTTCTCCTCATTTTTAACATCATCCCAAGCATCTTTTCTTACCACTTAACCCTAGTTTATGCCTAAGTCCTTTTGTTTACCTAGAACACCTTAAGACATTATTTCTTCTCTTGTAAAATACTTAAGCATTTCCAACATTTCTAGTTCACCAAACCTTATATAAACACTTAGAACTTATTGCTTCTTACCTAAATTTTGACATGGATTCTCCTAGAACATTACTAAGCCAAAACACATTGTTTTCTCCATCAAGTACACAAGAACACCTTAATTCACCAAGAACACTCTCACACACAAGTTTCACCAAATTTACACTACATCACAATATAGTGCATAATTTAAATTGCATGGCACTTAGGCCCTTAAAATGCATGGCTCTTAGGCCGTTAAAGTGCATAACTCTTAAACACTGAATTTCCACAATATATAGCCTTTGACCTGCAAATACATACAACAAGACATATGTTCTTTTACTAGTCTCCTTGAGAACATTTCACTAGGTCATTTACCATTTGCTCTTTAGGTAGTTTTAACAAGCATTATAAGCTCATTTCTCCTAAGGCATTAAACACATTAGGTTAGCATGTTTACCTCTTTTCACACAAACTTCTTTCTTGTTTAGAAATCGGCTAGGTACTTGATTCCTTGTCAACTACTAAACAATATACAAGCAATGAAATGAGTATACAAGCTTAATGCTTCATCTCATTGTAAACCCTAGTTTTTACATTGTTTCAAAAACATCAATGTAGTTGTTTTACCTTGGTCTTTGAAGAGAGTTTGAATATCTATCAAGAGAGGACTCCACCTAGTCCTTGAAAGGTTGGAATGAAGCTAAAACAAAGCCATATAAAGAGCACCTTCAATGGGTTTTTTGGTCAAAACAAAACATGGAGGAAATGAAGTTTTTATTTGAGATTCCTTACCTAGAAGCAAAGGAGAGTAATAATATGTAGAAATACAAGCTCAAGCTCCTTCAATGGTGGAACTCCATGGCACCGAAATGGGGCTTTTGAAGTTTTGAGAAGATAGGAATGAAGAGCTTGATGAGACTAAAAGAATGGTGGTGTTTGTTTTTGATTTGGTTAAGTGAGCTAGAAGTTACAAGAGATCAAAGATGGAGTTTAATGGTGGTGGTGTGGTATTACCGTGGAAGAGAATGAAGAAGAGAGGTTGAAGAGAGCATGAAACCGTGTGAATGCAAGGAAGAAGGGAGAAATGAAGGTAAACTTACTTTTTGAAGATATTTGTAGTTATAAAGTAAAAAGTACTTTAATTAGTTATCTTTATTTACTTAATATGTTAACAAGAGAGTGGTGAGTCACCACACTTAAGAAAACCGGCCCCCAATAGTACTTAGGGGTATTATAGTCTTTATTTGTCAATTTAATTACTTATACAAACATATGTTACAAACTAGCTTATTAAAATCACTATTCATAAAAACAAGGCACTTAGAAGTGAAATTTTTGATTTCCCATTGATATAGACCTCCAAATGTGATACTATATAGTACACATGTTAATTAAAGAGTAATGATGGACATTTAGCCATTCAAAACCCATTTACAAGACAATTTTTCGAAAATGTGCTTTAAGACTCCTTAAAGCACATTTTGTGTTTTAACTTGTTTTCAAGCTTGGTTTTCTTTGGTAATTGGTTTAATATGTTCATTAGTATATAAATAAGGTCTTGGTAAGTTCATTAGGTCTTAACCAAGCTTATCCCGAGCTTAGAGCACATTTTGGCCTTTATTGACCTTAAAGCACATTTTGTGTTTTCTATCGTTTAGATTTGTTTACTAATGCTTCTAAGACTCTTTTTAGTCTTAATATACCGTATTTAAATGTTTAAACAACATAACTAGGTTTGGGGTATTTCATTGTAGGAGAAGAGAATGAAGAAGACGGCATTCAGAAATACCAAGAGACGATTGAGATAATGAGGTCACAAGATAGGGCAACGATCAGGAGGTGGCTGAGAAGAGTTAGCCGATTTTCTGGGGAATTCCGGCAATCTGGCGTGGCATGCCTCCCGAGGCGCGTGTGGCTGAGTCAGCAGCCTTCAAAATTTTGGCTCTAAACTTCATTATATCATAACTTTGGCTAGGATGATCCGTTTTTAACGTTCTTCTTATCAATCTTCTTGGTTTTCCATAACCTCTTTATTGGTATAGGTTTCATGGGCTGGTTTAACCATTCTCAAAAAGTCAACCCTAGCAAGGCTTAAGAAGCTTTAAGGTTTCTATGATTTTATATTGACTTTTATGATTCAAATCAATGCTCCAAATATTTCTAAAATCTTTATAATATAATTGGGGTGTCTCAAAATTTTTCCAAGATTTATTGACTCATAAATGTTATTATTAAATTCATAATACCATATAATAATTTAGTTTTAATTGTACTATTTAGGATTTAATAAAAGAAATCCCCTAAATTAATTTAGATTAATTTAGGGGTATTTCAAAGAATTAGTTGGTTTAAAGTATATTTCTACTGAGAATCAACTAGCTGACATCTTTACAAAGCCATTAAGTAGAGAAAGGTTTACTAAGATTGTTCATGATCTTGGTATGATATTCATTATCACAGTTAAACTGCTTTTATTTCCCACGATCGGCCAACGACATGTGAGCAACACCTGTTATATTGTTGTTCAGTAGTCAACGATCAGTTTAATGCATTGAAAACATGGCAAACGACTACTTGAAGCAGATATGTCATTTTTCCACAAAAGTGAGATTAGGTTAGAGACAGTCCAACGGATAGAAACGAAAAAACTTCTCAACGGATCACTGACAACCGTCGTGACTGCTGCCCATTATGAATAGTACCGTTAGGACATGTCAGCGAGCGGACGAGGAGTGGTCGCCGACCGTTACTTGATATCTATAAAAGGGCGATGGGAGTTTTACTCATGTCACACTATTACCCTCACTCTCTCTAATCTCTCTAAGCGATCAAAGCATGTTCTCTTCTCTCTCATGAAATTTCCTGCGAGATTCAAGTGCAAAGAACCTCACCTCATAGCCGTTAAAGAACACCCGAGCAAAAAGTACTAAATTCCAGTACAAAATCCTCTTCTCTGAAGATGCACCAAAGACTGCTCTACGATCAAAAGCTAAAGAAATCCTCACAGAAGCTTCCACACAACAAGTGGCCGACATCCAGCAGACAAAATCTCCAACTCAACTGACAAAGGAGGAGGAGAACGGGCTTACGGTTAGAGTAATCCAAGAAGGGAACCTTCTCGCCAGTGAGGTAGAATATATAAAGTCCCACATTCCTAAAACCTACCACCTCATCACACTTTTTGTAACACCCCAACTCAATCCAAATGTGGTCTCGCAACTTAACAGCTTATACATATACATGTCACAGCGGAATTCTTTACACTCCAGGACCTTGCCACGGTCTGACTACAGATTATACCGAACATTAGTACAACAACCTTAACCAATTACATTTCCTTCTTGCAATCCCCTCATATCCTATACATCTTACTAACTCAATTGCCATACGAGTGTACATGCACAACTCGTAGGCCACACTTAACCCTTCACACTTGTACCCCTTCTTACTCTCGCGACGGCCGCCTCCTGATGTTCACCTGTGTAGTAAAAACAGCCCCCAAAGGGGGTCAGCACGAATGCTGGTACGATCCTCTCATGGCCCCCAAGCTAACGTGGCTACGACGACTAATTGTCGATAGCATGGAGGTTGATTAGATGCACAACATAATAGAAAGTGCAGTAAACAACAACTCAGATATGAATAATCAAAGTTCACACACAATGAACGACTTAAATGCGTTCCCTTAATTAGAGAGTTAATTATTTAACTCCTTAAGTAATGTTCCCTCTTAATCTTAGTCCATCCTTATCTCACCTCAATCTTAGTCTTATCTTAATCTTAGAAACAACCATCCTTTAATAAGGAATGGATGTAGCTTATCTTAATCTTAATAATACAAACCATCCTTTAAAAGGAATGGTTGCAACTTATCTTAACCTTACCTTAATCTTAATCTTAACTTATTCTCAGTATACAAACCGTTCCTGGAGGGAAATGGTTGTATCCTAAGTCCAAACCTGGGATTTAGGTGATCCCACCGCACCATCTTAATGCCACGTACCCTGGACGGGAGTCCAGCGTAGCTGAGCCGGCAACCGGCCCTAGGCTACAAGTCCGAAGACAAGTCCTTAAGCGGAAGTCGAATCTGCTATAGATACAGACCCCCTTTCCTTAGCATGCATGACCGGAGTCAGTCCCGGGTTTCATCACTCAAGTTCCAGTTAGTAGTAGTCTCAAGACCATGTTTGTTGGTTAACCTCTTTCGATTTATATCAAACCCATATTAGGGAGTGTTCCTTAGTCTCACTCAATTCCTTACTAAACGTTGGTTAGTAAGTTCTCACGGTATGTTGTGTTAGTTTTCAAACATCACACAACAATACAATAAACATAATATTCCGGTTGCATGCTTTATCTTGCTTGGTGAACACACAAAAACAAATAGCACAGAAGCCGAGGGACACCTCGTTAGCAAGCAGGTCACAAGAAGAACTGTACCATTCACCGTTGGTCGTTCGGTTGCTTACTCTCCTCTGGAGTCCAAATTCTCAAACCCTAAAACATTCATTCAATTTTAGGTTGTTAACTACTTTTCCAATAAAACTAACTTACTTAACTCACTTAGTCACTAATGATCCCCATCTAACACCACTTAAGTTCTTATAAACTTAATCTTAAGTGAATCACTTCTCCTCATAACTTATACTTATTCACCCATTTAATTATCATTGTTACCCACCAAACATGTCTTAAACCACCTTATATCATCATTACATATCAATCCCCACCATTGGATATCATTTCCTAACCTTAAACAAAGTTTTTTATCAAAACAGCACCGCGTCCGAACTTGTGTCCGAGCTTACCAAGTTCGGACGCAAGTCAAGACTCAAAAGGGTGCAACCAGACGTGTGTCCGAACATGTGTCTGAACTTCCCTAAGTTCGGACATGGGTCGAGGAAAAATCAAAGGAAGAATTTCAGGTGTCCGAACATCTAAGTCCGGACGGTAGTTCGGACTCTAGCCGAGACTCAAAAATTCTAATCGCAACAGGGCATGTCCGAGCTTCCAAATTCGGACGGAAGTTCGGACAGGCCAGAATATTCATCTTCTACACCCTTAAACACTTATCTCCTTTCTTGCAAAATTGCCCAACTCTTCCACAAGTGTCCCATTATGTCTTAATACCATATAGGCTCTTAAACTCACCTTAGAACATCCTTTAAAACCTCCTTAACCATTTTCTCAATCCTTACAAGAATTTCTAACACTTGTTACTTATTTCATTATTTTTCCAACATGTAATTTTTGTCTAAAACTCTAACTATCCAAAGTGTATCCTTCCCAATCAATATAACTCCTCCTTAACATCATTACATTCCATCTTTGCTTCGTTAAACCTTCCAAGGTCATCTTGCATGTCCATGCACAATTTCTCTTCTTTTCATTTGTTACTCATCACTCCTAAACTCTTGAGCTTACTTATACATTGCTTCCCATTACCTTAACACCTTGACATGGTTCTTCATTTACCCTGACCATGTAACACCCTCCTTAGACATTTCCACCTCTTCTATGCATCTTATTCACCACCCTCATGATCATACTCTCTTTTACATTCCTAGTCATTTTCCTTGACATTTGACAACATTCTCCCACACCTTTCTCTTCCATCACCTAAGTCCACTCATTAACATCTAAACTAAACCTCATTAGTCCACTACTAGCATCATCACGCTTACACAAGGTTCTCAAAACTCTCATTGTTTTACTCTCTAGTTCATACCTAAATCATCTCAAAGCATTATACACCTTCTCCTCCAAATTTGCACAAGTCTTACCATTCCTCATACCATGACTTTGGTGTGTTTAATACACTCACCAATCCTCTAATTTCCTCCTAGACATCTCTAGGTCATTCTAAACCTCAAGAACTTCTTAGTTAACTCATTTCCACTCAAATTCCTCTTAATGATCCCTAGTGAACCCTAGGGCATATTAACTCACCACTACCACTTAAACACTTTGTTTTCTACTCAAATTTCGCCATAGCTTCTCTAGTATATTATCATGCCCAAATGCTTTGTTTTCCTCATTCAACCATCTCACACACATCAAGTTCTTTTCCATCGTATCTTCTCACCTAAACCAACTCAATCACTTCAAACTCAATATATTGCAATAATCTTAAATTGCATGGCACTAAGGCTCTTAAATGACATGGCTCTTAGGCCCTTAAATGACTTAAACTTAAACACTGAATTTCCCACATATAAAAGCTTTCAACCTGCAAATACACCCATCAATCTCATAGTAGTTATAATGCTCTTAAAATCCCTCTTAAACTTATATTACTAACTCATTCTCATTGGCTCCTTAGTCACAAGTTCATAAGCTTGTTTAAGTTCTTTTTCTTAGGTTATATAATCCAATACACAATGTAAGTTCTAGGCTACATTGGTACTCATCTAAAACTCATTCCTTAATCTTAAACCACCATTAGGTAAGTAATTTACCTTGTTTTCTCAAGCTTATCTTATCTTCCTCCTTAGACCTTCTTCTTGAATGAATATCGGCCACCACTTAAACTTCCTTTGCCAATGTTCTAACCAATATTCAATGACTCACATGAGTACTAAACAATACACTAACCTCAAGAATGAAAACCTAGGTTAGAAATGTGTTCTAAGGCATAAAAGTGGATGATTACCTTTGAAGTCTCAAAGTAGACTTGGGCATTGAATGAAATAGGACCTCCACTAGTCCTTGGTGAATAAATCAAGCTAGAACAAGGCATAAAAACAAGGCCCCATGAGTAGTAATTTTTGGCCATGTGGAAGGAATGATGGAAACATGGTTTTTCTTACATTTTCTTTACCTTAAGAGAATGGAGAAGCTAATGAGCTCTTCAAACTTGATTTTCCTCCATCAATGGAGTTTTCTCATGGCACCAAACTTGAGCTTTGAAAGATTTGAAAAGATAGAAAGATAGGTCTTGGCCTAACTAAGAGAAATCTATACTTAGTTTTTGATTTGGAGCAAAGATGAACACTTGGTGAGCAATTGAAGGTGGAGCACCCATGGATGGAGCTCTCGGTTTTGGAGCAAGAGAAGGGAAGAAGAAACCGTGGGAAGAAGAGAAATGAAGAGAGAGAAGAAGAAGTAGGCTAATATAAGATATTTGCTTTATAAAAGCAAATAGTAACTCCTTTACTTATCTCTTCTTTTCTTCCTTATTTGATGTAGTCTATGGTGACTCATCCTTAGAAAACTGCCCCCATCTTAAATAAGGCTAGTCATGGTCTTTGTTGACCAACTAATTAGCTTATATTGATTAAAACTTAAACTAGTCACTATTTGGCACTATTCACTAATTAGTGCACATATTTCTGAAATTTTTGATTTCCCATTGATTTAGGCTTCCTAATGTGATACTAATTAGTACACATGTTGATTAAAGAGTAATGATGGACATTTAGCCACTCAAAACTCAATTCTAAGACAATTTCTCAAAAATGTGCTTTAAGACTTCTTAAAGCACATTTTGTGTTTTAACTTGTTTTCAAGCTTGGTTTTCTTTGGTAATTGGTTTAAAATGACCATTAGAATATTACTAAGGTCTTATCATGATATTTGGGTACTCACCCAAGCCTCTCCAAGCTTAGAGCACATTTTTGCCCTAATTGCCCTTAAGGCATTTTCTTGTGTTTTCCTTGGTTTAAATTGTCTACCAATCTTTCTAAGGCATATTCTAGCCTTACTACATCATAATTTGATGTTTACTTAGCATACTTAGGTTTGGGGTATTTCATCCGGCACTTTCAAACCCATCATCATTCCTGACCCTGCTCCACACAAGAACCGAAAATGTCTTCTCCTGCACCCTCACCTAAAACCTCCAAAAACACCACAAAGAAATCAAAAGCCAAACAATCAAAGTCCAAAGGCCATTCAACCGCCGCCACCAGTCGTGTAACTCGCGCATCTAGGCGCGTCCAAACATAGACAGCTCCACAGAAATCACACTCAACACCAGAGAAAATAACACATCGGTTACACTTCACCGCGGAAGAAGAAGCCTCTCCTACAGATATCGTCAAAGAGGTAGTTCAAACATTGAAGGAAGAGGAGGTTCAAAGTGATGAACCATCTCAGAAGGAAGCCTCAGTAGAAGAGAGGCCAGGAGGAAGGTGTAACTGCACCTGACTCCGAAGAGGAAGCAAATCTCATAGCCGCTTTCGGAGAACCAGTCGACGACAGGTCTCCAACATCTCAGCGACAACATACAAATGGTGATAGCGACACAAAATCATCATCACCTATTATTTACACGCTCGAGGAGCGTGCTCACTTGGAGAAAGCAAAAGGAAAAAGGAAGATGGGTGCTTCCTCTAACATCAAGGAGGTCGAGGAGCTTGCTCATACCGAAAAATCAGCTGCCAAGTCCCAACCTCCACCGTCCCAGAAGCGACTAAAAAGGCTCGAAGAACTAGAGCCTCCATTGATCAAGGCCGAGAACGTCAATGACCGCTCCTTTCCCGTCTTACCAAAGACGTTGGACATAGAGTGGATGAAGAAGATGGGTCTAGGAGAGATCATCGAGCTATTGGAGTTCCAAGGATGGCTAGAATTCTTCCAGGAGCATATCCCTGTCTACACCGAGTTGTTCAAGGAGCATATGAGATATCTTGGACCACTCCAAAGCAATGAAGATGACGACTACCTCAACTCAATGGTCCAAACTGCTCAAATCACGATCTCCAAGTCTTGGATTTACAAGACCTTCAACCTAGAGCCAGAGGGTCTGGTCATTCCCAAGGAAACAACCTGGAATGACTTAGGACACCACGGAGGAGAGATGGTCACCTTGCTCAACAAAGGGGCAACACTGAAAAATTTCATCGCCGGGGACATGTCCATCATGGACAGGGTTCTCTTCAGCTTAGTCACCCACAACATCACCCCAAGGAACCAGCGCACTCACATCGTCAATGCACGGGATGTGAGACTACTATATGCACTCAAGACCAAGGAAAAGATCGATTTTCCAGCCATGATTCTCCTCACTCTAGATGAGAGTCGACAAGTGAACCAAGTTCTGGTGCACGGGGGAGTGGTCACCGCGGCACTCATGGAGAATGGAGTGGACACCGACAGGTTCCACGAGTGCGCGCACCGCTCAGGACTGCATCTGTTCTGAGATGCTATCCAAGATGGGGATAAAGACTAAGGGGGATAAGCTCGTGGCCATCCAGAAGCTCCCCAAGGGTGAGAAAGCACGGTCCGAGTCTCGACCATCAGCCAAGGCTTCAGGACACAAGAGGAAGAGAAGTCTCTCACCGGTCCACGACAGGTCGGGGACCAGTTTGGATACTTCAACTCGGGACGTTCTTCAGCGAGTAAGAGTCACTCTTACAGCTATGCAGGTCGTCTCCTCTGAACCAAGTGTTCATCACATGGTTCAAAGAGCAATAGATTTTATAGACTCCCACATAGCCTGAGTGTTCTTTGTCTCCTAGAGACTTAAGTGAAACCATGAGAGTTAGAGTTAGGACTAGATTTTTCTTTTCCATCAAATGCTCTATTTTGCCTTTGACTATCTGTTTCACAGTACCTTTTGAACATCAATGAAAATGCAACTGATTTTTGTTACTTGAATGCTTATGATGGGTACGAAATAATTTATTGTCTTGGCTGCTTCTTCCTTGATTAAAAATTACAAAATGATCTGAGATATTTAGTCCCATCCATTCCACTAATCCAATGTCGGACCTTGACACCTAAAAAGCCTACAAACATAGCCCACAAGACTTAGCACCTCATTAAATGCCACTCACCAATCAGTCGTTGAGCATATCCAAAGTGTCTATAAAACCTGCTTACTCCTTTTACCACTCACAATCATCTCACACAATGGATCAATACCCACAAAGCTCATCCAGCTCGAATGAGTAAACCATTCACTTCACCATTCGCAAGTTTATGACCACCAAACACCCAAAGAAATACATCGCCCAAAGCTATGTTCAATAAGACTCCGACTCCTTAACAGCTTGGTCTATCACCTCAAGTATTACTCTATCAAAATCACGTTCTCCACATTGCATGGAGTTCTCCATAGATTCTGTTGAGTTTGACCTTTCAACCACAGCTGAATCACCTTTGATCACCGCACCCAAAGCCAAACCTTCTTGGATCAAAGCCTGTTTTTCAGAGGAAGAGCCTACTTGCTCAGAGGATTATGAATGGGATACCCAACTACGTCACTCCATCTAGATTATCTTGATCATATTTTGTAGTTTGTAATCTATGGAATGTCATGGCCTTTACAACATCTTACGTCGTGTAGTTGCTCCCTATTTTGCTGTATGGCAAAGGGGGAAAGAAAAGTATATGTACTTGTGAGAGTATGTCTATCGTCCTTGTATTATGTATCATCTGAATGAAACCTTATCTATGATATAACATAAAAGTTGTCACTGATGCTATCATTCGTTAAAATTCTTTCATTAATAAACTCAGGGGAAATCCTTCTTAGGGGGAATCTTTCAATTCTTGATTGCCAAGTACATAATAAGTGTATAGGTTGCCATCATCAAAAAGGGGGAAATTGTTAAGACAAGATCCTTTAGTTTTGATGATAGCAAACCTTGTATTGTCTATCTAATGCGTTTGTCAAGATTCATGATTTCAGATAGACAGGTGAATAAGTGGCTTAACACGCAAGGTTGCAAGCGCACTTAAGTCATGAGTGGCTTAGCACGAAGGTTGCAAGCGCGCTCAATCCACGACATGTGCTCTACCAGTCGGGCACCTGTCAGCGAGAGCTCCGGAGAACTTCTAGCAAGACACAAGCAGTCAAGAACCACACCATCACATATCTCTTACATCAGACATCAAACAAGGACCAAACGGAGTTAGCAACGTCGACAAACTCACTCAGATTATTCACAACCACACAAGCAACTTGCTCATGACAAACACACGCAAAAGGTGTATCTCATTAATGTGCAAGATAACAAGATAAGCAAAGGCTATTGATGAACATCATTACATAGCCGTAATATTTCAGAAGAGAGCATTTATGAGCATTAATGAGCCAGAAAAGTTCATACAAGTTGAAGTGTGCAAGTGGTGACTGACCACTTGGGGAGACGCGCCGCCAACTTGCCCTTTCACAAGGCAACACGTGGTGGTGGCTCCAGATCAAGTTGGATGAAAATCTGCAGTAGGGTGTGGATATTATATTTGTAGAAGAATGAGTATTCTACTCTTAGAGTCTACAACTCCTAGGTTGTTAGTTGGCATCTCAACTAACTTGTATAAATACGTGCCTTAATGTTCCTTGTATAAAAAGGCCATGTACGAGAGAAAAGATAGAGATAATCTGGGCAAGTGTGGATCAGACTTAGGAGTGTGTGTAAGTGCTAGAGAGTTGGTGAGCTAGTGAGGACTGGTTAGAGTATCAATACATTGGGTATTTGATAGGACGACAGGTCAGGGAACGGTCGGTGAACCGTAGGCTGATAGTCAAGAGAGGGTTGACGACTTTAAGGATAAAGTCGAAACTGTCTTGGGAGTCCGTGTGTGGGGCAAGGGAGGTTGAGTGAATTTCGTGTGTGTAAATTCTCAATCGAAATGTGTTTTCCAGTTTAATAGTTGCCTCTCGTCTATCAAGTTTTATTAGAGTCCACAATACGTTCACGACACGTTGGGGACGCATCAGGAGCGCTTGCTAGTTTCAAAATGTACTGAACGCCATCAATATTCCTAGATGAATGTATACGTTTGTTTTTCCTAAAGTCATGGAATTTCTTGTCAAAATGTGAATTTAAAAAATAAAAAAAAAGCATAACCACATTACAAACGTTCGAGTGTAATACAATTGAAGAAATATATATCTATTGGGTGATCATTTAGTTGTTGGCAGGACCTCTCATCAAGTCTGCCTTGTGTTGGGAGATGTAAATCCTAAGAGCAACTTCGGCCCCGTCTCGTACTACGTCTGGGTCTTTGAAGTCTGAATCATCCTCATAATTAACAAGAATCTTGATTTTTTTTCCATGATATCTTCAAGATCCAAGTAATTTTGGATCATTTGCAGTACATGTGTATCGGTTCGAATATTGGTAAGTGTGTAGTTGTATAGATCTTGGTCCATTTTAAGTTACACCATGGAATACACATGAAGTTGCAAGTAATCAAAATGTGAAGAACTGCGCGGTTTAATAATGATTTCAACTGGTTTAGGCTTCTTGGATATTAAATGTCTGCATCGATCACTACCCTACCAGGACCGCGCTGGAACCGTCCGCCGTACTCCGTAACTGTGGCCGTATGGTTCACATGTATTCCGAAAGGAATTGACATTCTATGTACATACAAAAAAATAAGGAAGATTGCATTATAATTAACTCGCCTCAACAAAAAGCAAAAGCATAAGATAAACAACATAAACATAAATGTTATATTTGAAAACCATGTGAAAAAAGTTATACAAACATAAACAATAATGTTTCAAAACTTCAAACATGCAAATAATGTTTTACAAACCATACAATAAATGTTTACAACACGTGAAACATAAATAGTCTAAAACCAATGTCCACGCCCAACCCCTGCATCCCCACGCTCACCCCCAGCATCCCCACACACACCGCAGCATTCCTATGCCTACAATGGGCACCCTCCCCTAGTCTCTTGTGCGTCGTCCTGCGTAGTACCACTCCGTGCCAGCCTGAGCTTGGTTCGGATTTGTGGGTCGGCCAGGCGTGAGTGAGGTGCTACTGACATGAAGTTTGACGAAGTGAAAGCATTCCTTAATCACATCACCGATCTAAGGGGATACAGCCTCAGGGCAGCTCTGGTTGTTCTCCAGCACCAAACTCAATATCCTCGAAGCAACTTCATCCCAATACTATAATATTTTAACAATGGCAAGTTAGTATAAAAACTCGTAAGAGATAAAGGACAATTCGCAATCAATCGAATCAAAAAAATACCTGCAACTGATCCTCTTATCACACAAAGCCCGCCACCTGGACCAACAGTGCAACACCCCTCTCCTTAAACACGATATAATCTCTCACGTAGCAATAAATAAAACGTCTCGCAGCGGAAAATAAATAACAATACTCACTCGGGTGTCACCGGCCATTACTCGCCCATGCGAGCAACGAAGCCAAACTACATCCAACTTCCAACATAAACAAACTACTAACCGCCGTGATAACGAGAAACTCCTATACATAATACTAAGTCCATAAATCATAAACAACGACAAGTGAGCGTCTACCCAATCCTGAAAATACATACCCTTACCATAATACAACTCCATGTGCGGTAATTAAGTTGAACTCTAATTACCCTGTTCCCGCACTTCGGCTCCGGTGATAATCAACAACCTGCATGAGTGTAGTATCAGCGATAGACGCTGAGTATGCCGGGCCTGGACCCTAATGGTCACTTGTCATTTTAACCATCTTGTTATTAGATTGCTTTCATGCTTTACCATTTTACAGTTATAATCAGTACTGTAATATAAATGTATAATATACATAATCATCCATCCAATTATTCATAAACATTTAATCATCCATCCAATCCAAATATTCATTTAATACCACAAACAACATTTGTATATCGAACGTATCGAGTAATATAATGTACCATGTACATTCGCTGTAGCGTATACCATCCTTTATTAATTACAAGTTAATTTGGCCTTCAAGGCCCCAACCTTATGTACAATGTACATTCGCCGTGGCGTACAGTTTTCATATTTAATTTACCTTAGCCTTGTAAGCTTCATCCAACCATGTTTAATTAATACCAGTTGGGCGTCATGTTAGGACAACCCGATATCCTCACCATGGACAGTAGTCCTCCCGTACACACAAAGGTGCTCATTTCACCAGAGGTCCGGAGGCCCCTGACTCTCTTATGTCTCGTAAGACGTCCATATAAAGGCCGTAGCCACCTGACCCACGATCCAGTTTGGGCTCGTTGGGTATAACCTGGAGCGGAACCCAATCGGGTACCCCTCAGTGATCACAAATGCACAACCAAGTAGTTCGTAAACTACCGGGATTCCTCAACTCAACTCAATTCAACTTATACCATCTCTCTCTCATAATGTTTAAGATATGCTCTTAGTCTTATGGAGAATATAATTATTAATTAGCTGCCCAATGGGTCTCACGCATACCTAGAAGTAATCTAGGTTATATTCATGTTCGAGATCCATGCTCTAGAGACCGACAATGTCGTGACTCATACCTAAGTGTTTTACTTAGGTTCCCTTATACTTAATATTAATACTATGGTATTATATCAAGTAACCATCATGTTATCATATCAACGTTATGTATGTTTATATAAGTCGATCTATAGTCGACATAGTGTTAGTCCGTAAGACGCTCGTGCATAATAAATAATGCAGTAACACTTAAGCACATACATGTATCCACACACATAACACACAAGTTATATCAACCAAATCCGAGCCCAAGGAGCTTCCTTAGGACAACTCGGATCAAATCCCTTTACATACGTTCACCAAGACCTAGGATGCGCAGTGTAGTCCACTAGCTCGTCAAGCGTCCTTGTCTGAAGTATGATCTAAACGGTAATAAACTATAAGTCAGTCTCCATGACTAACTACATCCGGTATTTCCGAATAATAAGTACCCCGACAGTTCACCCACTGTTTTCTACAGTTGTTTGTTACGGGTTTATCTAAACCGGTCGGCTTTGTTACTTTCAACTCGTATGTCAAAATATTTCAACTGTTAAGTTTAATTCATTATTTTTCTTTAATCTTTTCCACCATTAATATAGGTACATAACCTATGGTTGCATGTATGCATGCATTAATATTATATTGTATTATTTTCATATTGTATCATTTTCCACCATCCATTATAATACATTGTATTATATACTCCATTATCTTAGCAAATTATATTTGCATTCCAAAACTCATAACTTATAGTTTGTAACTATATATTTTTTTAAATAACCACCACCATTATATTATATAGTTTCCCACCATAATATATCCATCCTTATATACATTATTCTTGTGTATGTATATATTTACCACGTAGGTAATTCCCATGAGTTAGATAAACTCTTGTATTTTATGTTACTTTTTATCATCTTTTATTAGATGATTATTCCCATTAGTTGTATTATATTATACAACTTATATTAAGATTATTACCCTAACATGAGTAACATTTTATGTTGTATAATTACAACTCCTAAGGTTTATTCCATAAACACCTTAGTTTTAAATCCTATTTATTTATAGTTCGTCACATTATTTTATGTGAATATCCTTACTTATATTAATTCCATCTAAACCATATAATTGTTATAACATTCATAGCATTATAGACCTTAGTCTAAAATTCATTTTCCAACTCTTGTTAATTCGGTACAGCCCTTGAATTTATTTAAATTCTATTTTGACCACACAACATTATGTAATGTTATTCCATATGCTAATATCATTTGATATGATATTCTTATTTCTTTTAATTATGACCAATAGTTTTTATACAAAACTATTTTATATTGCCGCTTAGGCACCATAAGAAAATCTTATTCTTTTCCATAATCCATAGTTTCCTTTATTTACAAAATCACCCCATTATTTATACCATGTTATACATACCATTAAATATAACATTTCTAACTTATAAAAAAGTATAACCTGTGGTTATTTTATTTAATAACCGAACAGACCTCAATATATTTTATATTGCCATTTGGCCCATTTTATAACATATAGTTTTATAATTCATTAAAACCATATATTATACATATATCTTAATAAGTACTCTTATATAATTCTAAAAATCACCAAATTTCTCCAAAGGGTTATAAATATCCTTATTAACCCATATACTTTTGGTATTTATAAATCTTCCACCTATATTTCTCCAAAATGTCATAATGACATATAACTATATATTATACATACATAGTTTATTTTAAATCCAAAAACAACCCAATAAATTCCTAAAAAATTCCTAATAGCCCATGGGTGTTTATAATACCATTTTACACCCTTAACTTTCGGTAATAACATATTTACCACATATGTTATAAAATTGTTACAATTAAATACATAACTTATTATAAAACCTTAAATAAGTTATTTAACTTATCTAATTTGGTCAAAACCTACCATATGGTCAAGGTTGACCACCTTAATATTTCCTTGACCATTTATCTCCTTATATTACGGTTTTAACCCCTAAGTTTCCAAAATTCACCATTTAACCCCAAAACTTTATAAAATCTTATAAACTTTATTTTAAATCCTTTTAACCTCTAATTTTCGGCCTTATTATTATAAAGCCCCCAAATTTAATTTAATTACATCTAAGACCCCATTTCTTTTCGGTAATGCATTTTCACCACTTAAACTTAATTAAAAGTTTATAAATGCATAAATAAAATGGCCTAAAGTACATGGCCTTATTACAAACATTGGCTTGCAAAATAAATTACACATAAATGTCCCAAAAATGCTTATAAATCTCGGCCTCACCATATATTTTTCATTTAATTACCAAACTTCCACATAATGTCTTAAATTTGACAATTATGCTTGTTTAATTAGTTATAAAATTTATTAAACCATTCCTTAATCATTTTAAGGTCAAACATGACCTTATTATACTTCTTCACTTACGGCAATTAATATTCACAAGCTTAAACTTGTATTAATGTATCAAGTTAAGGTTTTAAGTAATTTATACCTTGATTTAGCAAGGTTAAGACCTTGTTTGGTCTCGCCACCTTAAGGAGAATTTCTCCACAGCTTGATTTACTTGTCTTCATGTAGAAAACAAGACATGATTAAACTCCACACATGAGCTAACCATGAGAAGTAATTTAAGTCATGAAAATCATGAATTTTTACCTTAGATCTTCAAGCTTGTTGTAGATCTACCTCGGCCCTATTTTTCCGTAGAGAAAGAGTATCAAAACACTCTTAAAAACAAGATATAAAACCGTGGGTAGTTAGCATGGAAGATGGCTTAGATTTAACTTGTTTAAGATGCCAAAAATGGTGTTTTTGGCTTGGATCTAGCTACTCCTTATAGATCTTTGAAATACCCCGAACTTAAATATAGGGATTAAAATTAATCAAATACGTATTTAAGGGCCTAATGACGTCTAAGTAATATTGGTAAGGAAAAATAAATCCAAAAGAAATGAAGAAATGCTTAAAAAGCGAAAAAGCTAAATAAGCGTTAAATAACCATAGGAGGTATGAGACCTCGGTTAGTGTATTATATGGATTCTAAGGGCTTAATAAGACCTAAATAATATATGGGAACAACTCCCGAAGAAAACGGATCCAAATAATGTATTAAAACGCTAATAGAGCATTAATGTACGTTTTTCGAGAAGACCCGAAAACATGACTTTAAGTGGTCAAACGAACCCGTAAAAATTATAAATCATTAAATAACAATTATTAAGCATTAATGGCAGCTTAATAACCAATAAAATAAAGAAATGAGAAAATTCCGGAAAACAGACCCGGTTAGTGAATAGTATCGGAACCGGGTAAAATAACGGGCGTTTCCTGTAAAAGACGAAAAACGCTCCAACTAGTAATACAGTAGGGGGACCGATTTTTATTAAGTCAAATAACCCCACACACACACATGTAACTAGCTAATTAATTAAAGGGCCAAAAAGCAAAAGTACCAAAAAGTAAAAAGGTATTTACCTTACCTCTCTCCTCTCACCCTCACATTCCTCCTCTCTCTCGCGTGGGTTCCCCTCACCCAGCGATTTCTCCCTCTCTTCTTCTCTGTTGGCGATTTTTGGAAGCTCCAAAGAGACAACCATGGCAGCTCACCTTCTCAAGCTTGCCCAAGCCTTATTAAGGCTCCAAATCAAAAACAAATTACATATTTGAACTCCCCTCAACATTCTCTACAATTCTATCTTTTCAAAATTCGAAAAGGAAGAACCCCACTCATTGGTGGTAAGGTAATGTTCTTTCTAAACCCTAAAATAACTAAATTCTAGGGTTAGTTGTGAATGAATGATAAGTTAGAATTGTGTGTTGGTATGGGCTGTAGCATTGGAGTGTGGACTACATTTGGAACCGAGAACAAGAAGGAAAGGAAGGAAAAGAAAGAAGGAAGGAAGAGAAGAGAAAGAAGAGGAACAAAAATCACAAGGTAAATGCCTTACCGTGAGTTAGGTTTGTATGGTGTAGTGTAACAGTTTTGAGTATTGGAAATGAGTAGTGTTTATGGAATGAGTAATAATTATGTTGTGGTATAGTGAGGAAAAGTAATGTAACAGTTTCGAAGATTTTAAATGATGTTTGAAAGCTTGGGAAAACTTTGGGTAATGGATATGTATGTGCAGGAAATCATTGTGTATTAGTGAAGTTGGAGTGTGAGTATTAATATCTTGAATAAACAGGTTGTGTGAATGAGTAATTGTGAGCTAATATGTATGTGGGCAATGTTAAAAATATAGGGGAACCTCTGCCCAAATTTGTATGGAAATAGGAGGACTTAGTTGTGTAAGAGGAGGAAACTACCTTGGTAAAAATCAGGCATATTTGGAGAATTCAAAGTGAGTGGTCTAACACCTTGAAACAGATTTGGAAGAGAATTTAAGTATTAGGATGGAACTAGGATTGAGGTAATGCATTGAGGATGTTAGGAGTAGCATTAGTAGAGGGAGTATTGAATGGTAAAGGGGAAAGGAAAAATCTGTAGAAATCGTTGAAGAAAGAAAAACTGTAACAGTGGAGAAAAACTGACAGTGGAGTGTATTTGTAACAGATTTGGATAGATATGGTTTGGGCTAGTTTAAAATGCTTAAACAAAGTTAAAACATACTAGATTATATGTGGAAATATTAGGGAAGAGATTGGTAGAAGTTTGGAGTTGAAACAAACTCAAAAACTCATATATGTTACAATACTGTAACTAGTCCGGGTTTGCAAACCAGCGCACAAACCCGGACTAGCCTAAAAACACGACAGAAAGTTTTTGCAAGGGATGGTCCGGGTGTACAAACCAAGACACTAACCCGGACCACCCCAAAAATACACCCGAGAGATTTGTAAAGGAATGGTCCGGGTTTGCAAACCAATCCCCAAACCCGGACCACCCAAAATTTTCACCCGAGAGGAATAGCAGTGTATGGTCCGGGTTTGTAAACCCAGCCCTAAACCCGGACCACACATAATTTTCAACCGAGACTGAACAAACACCATGGTCCGGGTTTGTAAACCCGGACACTAACCCGGACACCCCTAAAACCCCTCCAGAATGTGTTCTAAAGCTATTCTAAGGTAGGGTAAGGATGGGTAATGATTGTATAAGATGCTTAAGACATAATTAATGATGTTTAATGGACATTAAGGCTATAAACAAGCTTAGAAAATAATTGTAAGTAACTTAAGTAAATGTATGCAAGTAACAAAGAGTTAGTAAGTATAAACTAGGAAACTTTAGGAAAGTAATAAGTAAGGTTAATTATGGATAATTAACCATCCAACTGTATGTATGTGATAGGATTCAAATAGTTGAACACCGAAGGGAGTCGGTGAGTCTAAAGTCAACGGTGAAAGGTATGATTTCTTCATGCCCTGTATCCTAATCTGGTTACCCCGATTTGTGTGCTTATTTGATCACCTAAATAAGATAAATGCATGAATCGGGTTATCTCGCACTTACTTGTGCTTGTTTATATTGTTCTTGATACATTTGTCTTGAACAATAGTTTGTATAATTCGTGAAATGAATAAATGAGAATGAAGTGTGTATGTATCTTGTATTGTACTTATGTAATGTAGTGTATTTCGTATGGATGAGTAAGAGTAAGAGTAAGTAAGTATGTATGAGTACGAGTATGTATGCGTAAGTATGGTGTAACGAGTAAAAGAGTAATCTCCACCCGATTAACCCGGGTGGACAAAAAGGAGCTAACAAGTATTGTTATGTATGGAATATGTATTGCGTATGAATTGTATGTGTATTGTGTATTGTGGATTTCGGGAAAGGTAAGTATGTATCGTTGGGCTGTATGGATTACCATGTATGAATTGAAGTGTAGGTATTGAAGTGTATGAATGTATTCTTGCGTAAAGTATCGTAATATTATGTACAAGAGCATGTATGCATGTATGTTTGAATGAAATCAATCGCATGTATTCGACCAAGTGGTCGGCGTACCCTCACTAGTACGCGGGTATGCGGTTATCATATTCAGCGAAAGCTGACCCCCTCGGGGGAACATTTTTAGAGTGCAGGTACCCGAAGAGGATATGGTCAAGGCACGAGACCGGCGACTACATTTGGATAGTGGTAGTAGAAGGTAGAGGTGTACTAATTAGCACACCCCTTGTACTTAGGAAGTAAGTAGTTGTGAGGAATGGGTAGTGGATAGACTCTTAATGAGTACATACGAACTTGGAGGAAGCATTGTACTTGTATTGGGAACCTAGTAGACTCGGTTATGTATATTGTATGGAATGGTATTGTAAAGGAGCAAAGTATTGAAAGGAGCAATGTAGTATTTAGTTGGTAAATGGAGTATGTAATGTAATGTGTAGTACTCGGGATTCCGGTCCATCAGACCGATGCTGTATGTAGTAGTAGTAGCCTTGTTAGTCACGTGGGTGACTAACGGCAGTGTATCACCCACCGTTGAGTATGTAAGTATCCGCTGCGTGAATCTGGTTTGTATAAGGAGATTGGACAGTAATGACGGTATTAACGGTAGGGGTGTTACAAAAAGTGGTATCAGAGCGAAGTATCGCTCTGATGACTGGAAATACCGAGTTTAGGAATACCGAGTTAGGAATTAGAAGCTTAGGGCTAAGGGCTGAGTGTTAGTATTAGAGATATGCTAGTTAGGAACTACCAGTGAGTACCGGATACCTACAATACCAGACCCGCCCTCCACAATCCCACTGTATAACTTTGGAAAGTACGCCAGAGAGAAGGAAAGTCCTCTCATACTCGGGAAAACCCGATCTGGCAGTTGTGAAGCAATCACACAGTAAACAAGAACTTGACAAGTAGTAGATTCTAAGAATTGGAAGTCCCGGTAATGGATCCCGGTTCAACAACAATACCCGCACTCAATAGCGGTAGAATGAGCACTCCAACCACAAGGAGGCTGCAACTTACAACAGCATGGGGCGACGTGCTTAGCAGTCGCGAAACCTGGCTAGACAACCAACAACAGGAAAAGAAGCACTAACCATGCAACGAAATGGAGAAGGAACAGTAATAGAACCCGAGACACAAGTCTGCGGGACAGCAGTAGCTAGATAATACCACCAATGGTATACCAACTGACTAAGGACATAGTCAGGAGTGGTTAACTCCGAAACTACAACACCAAAAGGTTACAATACCTGGCCGATATGGCTTATACAGCTATAAGGACATCCATGTGATATGAACCGATAGGACTACAAGAGTAGTGCCTAAACAAGCTAAGGCTCAATAACCACGGTAAACCAAAGGGAACGAGTGAGAAGGGAAGAAATAATGCCGGATAAGATTAGGAGCAAGTAGAGCATCCGGCCGCTTTGGCCGGATGAGATTAAGGGCTAGTAGAGCATCCGGCCGCCCTCGCCGGATGAAAATAGGATATAGGCAAAGCAAGACATCGCCTGAACGGCCGCTTGTGGTCGGTCAGAAGTACAAGAGGAGGGGGTAGAATTGTACTTAAGCATGTAAGATATGGCCGGGCACCGAAGGGGCCAGGCCCAAAAAACTATAAATAAGGGTGTACCCCCATAAGATAAGACACGCGATATTTGGCAATCAAACTCGCACTCGATTCAAACAGAGGCTCTCTCTCTCTCTCTCTCTCTCTACCCTTGTGAAACTCTGTGATCGAAACCAGGTAAGGCGGGATAGAAGGCTAGACCGTGTCGCACACAAATAGATGTAACGCTGTGTAGGAATCAAATCCAGTTGTATTAGAATAGGGGAACTGTAACTGTTTCATTTGGCGCCGTCTGTGGGAAACGAACAGCAAGAAGCAACCACGAGACCACCTAGAAGCAGGGAAGTAATCTACGACGATTCATAGTGGAAATCCTAAAGTAACTAACGACGTTTCTTGCAGGATCAAAACACGGAAGATGGCTCCGAGGTCAAAGAAAGCACTGAAGAAAGTTACCGAGAGAACGATCGCTCGAACAACCACTCCGAAGGAAGAATGAGTTCGGAGATGCCAGAGGCCATCTCCAAAAAAGACCTTGAAGACATGCTGAAAGGATTAGTCAGATCTATTGATGAAAAGATCGTAGAAGGAAATGAGACCTTGCAGCAAGAATTAATGCAAAGGGATGAAGAGTACCAAAGAAAATGGGACGAGATGACGGAAGCAATTGAGCAGCTGAAAAACAAAGACTCCAGAGGAAGCAATGGGGAAGAAAGTAAGGATAGAAAGCGCGATTCAGTTGTTGATGAGGAAGAGATGGAAGAGGATGATCAAATAGATGAGCTTATATCCCTTCTCAGAACGGATAAGAAAGGCAAACTCCCGCCACATTTCGTCGCCCCGACCATTGAAAAGTATGACGGGACTGGGGATCCTGCTCAGCATATCAAAAATTCATGTTCGCCATGAACACTCAGGGGATCAGCTCCCTCGCTCTCTGCAATCTGTTCCCTGGAACGCTTTCAAAGAGAGCATTGGGATGGATCTCCACAAGGCCACCACAGTCCATCTCGAGCTTCAAGCAATTGACTGAAGACTTCCAGCAGTACTTTGCTGCAAGTAAAAGAGTTAAAAAAGAAACAATAGAACTGATGGATATCAAACAGCGAAAAGGAGAGACTGTGAAAGAGTATAGCGAGCGTTTTCATAAAAAGGTTGCGGAGATCGATGATGTTGATGAGAAGATTTGATCAAAGCCTTTGGAAACGGCCTAGCCCAGCCTCGATTAGCGGGAAAGATTGCACAAAGGCACCAAAGACTCATGGAGAATTAGCTGAAATGATCCATGATTTCTTAAAATCTGAGATAGCCGAGAACAAGGCTAAAGAGCTGGCTGATAGCTTCAAAACTACAGGGGTGCCAGAGAAGAAGGAAGGACTCGGGGGAAATGCCGGAAGAGGAGGCTCAAGGTACAAACCATATTACGGCAAGATGATCACCGGATCTTCCTCTCAGGGGACACAGCACCAGGGAGCAAAGACTGTTGTCTATATTGACCCAGGAAATATGCCGCTGCAGTAAGAGAGGGTTACCTTCCTCCGCCAGGAAGCCGCCGCAGGGAGAAATCCCGTTGCATTCTGCGAATTCCATGGAAACCGCAGCCATCGGACTGTAAACTGTGCCACCCTGGCCAAAGAGCTCCGAGCCATTGAGGAAAACAAGAGGAAGGGAAAGCAACAGGCCGGAACGCAAAGACAGTATGGTGGCCAACAGAGCAACGCCCAGAATGTATCACAGGGCGGCAGGAGGAGGAGGTTCATCCCAGGCTTAACCCTGGGAAATCGGTGGGTATGATAACAGGGCTGTTTTCGGAGGTAGGACCATAACTCCTAGCGAAGGAAAAGACACATTCACCAGGTGCATCAGGAGCTCCCAGAAAGGAAGGTTGCCAAGAAAGAAGGCTTTCCTCCAATTTTCTTCTCCGACGAAGATGAAGATGGAGTCCTATACCCACACAATGATCCACTTGTCATACGTGCACAAGTAAACGATCGAATGATGGAGGGAATTCTAATTGATAGTGGGGCCGGAGCAAATGTTATATCTGCCGAAGCAGTTAAAAAGCTGGAAGTGCCTGAGGACCAGATCAAGCCTTATTCGGCGGTCCTGGAGGATTTGTGGGAGGTGTCTCTACCACATCTTCCGGCAGTATAAGCTTCACAGTAACCTTAGGCCAAGGAGATGAAAGGAGAACAGAGAGGCTCACAGCTTTTATCGTGCCGGGTCTTTCTGGATATAATGTACCTCGGAAGACCGGGGATCAATGCTTTCAAGGCCATCCACAGCACTCATCACTTAAAACTAAAGTACTTAACCTCGAGTGGGAAGGTAGTCACGATAAGAGGAAGCCAAAAGATGGCCCGAATGTGTGAAGTCCGCATCATGGACAACCTTCCTAATGAACAGGTGGTTAAAACTGTGGGATCAGACAAGGAGTTCAAGGGAAAGTTACTTTCCTCCTCACGATTGGACCAGGAAGAGGGAGAATGTCAAACAACCCAAGACCCCCCTAAAGAGGTACATTTAAAAACTGACCCTTCTAAATTTTTTAAAATAGGAACTGCGTTTAACAGTGGGGAGCAAACTCACTTAATGAGGTTCCTGGAAAAAAGAAGGGCAACATTTGCTTGGAGCACAGACGAGATGCCTGGTATAGACCCAAGCGTTATCCGGCATGAGCTCAGGGACCCAAAGCACCCGGCAGTCCGACAGAGGAAAAGAGTAATAGGGGAAGAAAGAGATTCAGCCGCACGAGCCGAGGTCCAAAATCCTAAAGCCGGATTCATCAGGGAAGTAGCTTACCCGCGATGGTGGCAATGTTGTCATGGTGAAAAAGGCAAATGGAAAATGGAGAATGTGTGTAGATTTCACAGATTTAAATAAGCATGTCCTAAGGATTTCTATCCTCTGCCGTCAATAGATAGATTGGTGGTCTCGACTGCCCAGAGTTCTGTGTTAAGTTTTCTAGATGCTTTCTCCGGCTATAACCAAATAAAAATGAAAGAAGAGGATTCGGAAAAAACTTCCTTCATTACTTCAGCCGGAACATTTTGTTACAAGGTGATGCCTTTCGGCCTAAAGAATGCAGGGGCTACTTTTCAGCGAATGATCGACAAAGTGTTTTGTCAGCAAATTGCCCGAAATGTGGAAGCTTATGTCGATGACATAGTTGTGAAAAGCCCGTCAAAGGAACAACACATGAAGGATTTGGAAGAAACATTTGACACCTGGATAAATACCAAATTAAGCTAAATCCAGAAAAGTGTGTGTTCGGGGTAACCAAGGGGAAGTTTCTTGGCTTCATAGTGGGGCAACGAGGTATTGAGGTTGACCGGAAAAAAGTCAGGCAATTCTCGACCTTTCTCCACCAAAAATATCAAAGATGTTCAAGCTTTGAACGGCAGGCTCACAGCATTAAGCAGATTCTGCTCTAAGCTACAGGAAAAATCAATCCCATTCTTCAACATTCTAAGGAAGAACAGTAAATTCGAATGGGGACAAGAGTGTATAGAGGCATTTGAGAAGATCAAAGAAATGCTTCGGGATTTACCTAAATTAGGTGTACCTGCTCCAGGACAGGATCTATACCTTTATCTATCCGCAACAGATTGGGCGGTTGCAGCTGTCTTAATCATGGAAGAGAAAAAGGAAACCAGTCTACTATACGGCAAAATCTTGAGCCCAACAGAAGGACGGTACACTAATATAGAAAAAGTCTTGTTCGCACTGGTAGTGGCATCAAGAAAGCTACGACCCTACTTTCAGTCGCACCGAATCTTTGTCAGGACAAATTGGCCGCTCAAGCAAATCGCGAACAATCCAAATGCCTCCGGCCGGATGGTAAGCTGGACAGTAGAACTGACACAATATGAAATACATTTCATGCCCAGAACGGCGATCAAAGCTCAGGCCTTAGCAGATTTCATAACAGAAACAAGTTTCGCAAAAAAGGGAACAGACTCAGAACCCATATGTCATCTTGGTCGATGGAGCTCGATGCAAAAATGGAGCAGGAGCCGGAATAGTGGTGCAAGCGCCGGATGGGCAAAGCTTGAATTACGCCTTCCGACTGAACTTTGACGTCACTAATAATGAAGCCGAATACGAAGCTCTTATCCAGGGTTTGGAAGTAGCCACAGCCCTAGGGGCGACAGGTTTCATAGAATGGATATCTTCCCTGTCTTCATACTTTTTTTTTAAAAAAAAAAAATCTATATGAGATGATACTTATAAGAATATAACCTATTTTCTGACAGAGTTAGAGGTATATTCGGACTCTATGTTGGTAACGAGACAAAGTGACAACATCTACGAAGTTAAAGAAGAAAAACTATGGAGATACTTGCTAAAAGTCCAAGAGCTAAAGGCGAATTTCCAAAAATGCGAGTTAAAACATCTTCCTCGTGAAGAGAATGTCGAAGCTGATGCTTTGGCCAAGCTGGCAAGTATGGCCGAAAGGGTACCCAATGAAATATGGCTGGAAGTCAGAAATTCCCCAAGTATAGAAGGAGCTCAGGTGTTGGTGGTAGGGTCAGATGATCAAGGAGAATCTTGGATGACTCCGATTATAGATTACATACGGTATGGAAAACTGCCGGAAGAAGAAAAGGAGGCCAGGATAGTAAAAAGGCGGGCTGCATCATTCTTTATTGAGGATAACCAGCTGTATAAACGCTCTTTCGCAAGACCGGCTCTGAAATGTGTTACCATAGCTGAAGGAGCAGAGTTAGTAAGAGAGATACATGGTGGACTCTGTGGAAATCACCAAGGAGAAAGAGCCACAACTCACAAAATCTTAAGACATGGGTATTTTGGCCAAAGATGATGGAATGCTGTAGGGAATATATACAAAGATGCCGCAAGTGTCAAGAGCATGGAAATAGGATACACACTCCTCCGGCGGAGCAAAAATCTATTCTATGTCCAATTCCTTTTGCTATGTGGGGGTTGGACATTGTGGGTCCATTCCCGGAAGCCTCACCAGGGAGGTTCAAATTTATCTATGTAGCCATCGACTACTTCACAAAGTGGGTTGAGCAATGCCTACTATCTCCATCACAGCTAGGAAATCGCAAGAATTCATTTGGAAATATGTGGTGTGCAGGTTTGGCATACCAAAAGCCATAATAACCGATAACGGAACACAGTTCAATTGTGACAGCTTCCGAGAATTTTGTGAAGAATGGAAGATTGACTTAAGATTTGCATCGGTGGCACATCCTCAGGCGAATGGGCAGGTTGAGAATGCAAACGGCCAGATAGTAAAGGCGATAAAAAGAAAACTCGATACAAAAAAGGGGAAATGGGCGGAATTGTGCCCCAGGTCCTATGGTCATACCGAACAACAGAAAGAGGACCAACAGGGGAAACGCCTTACAGATTGACGTATGGTTTGGAAGCCGTTATCCCGGCAGAAATTGTGGTACCATCCATAAGGTGGGAATCGTATGACGAAGAAACCAACAGTCAGGGAATACAGGACCATCTTGATCTCCTTGAGAGAAACCAGGGCAGCCGCCGCAGTAAAAATGGCAAGGGATAAATCTAGGTAGAAAGGTATTTCAATAGAAGGGTAAAAGAGCGAAGTTTTGCCCCAGGAGAATTAGTTCTCCGAGAGGTTAAGCAACCAAAAAGCTGGAACCCCAATGGGAAGGACCATATGTTGTACACCAGAAGACGGACGGGCTTCTTACCGCCTGAAAAATAGTGAAGGATACGAATTGCCTCACTCCTGGCATGCTGAATGCCTAAAAAAGTTTTATGTGTAAAAACATTTCTTGTAAAAGCAATAAAATGAGGTATTCTTTTGAAGCAAGTTTTTGAAATGTACTATCCGGCCAACGCCGCAGGCTATCATGCCTTGAAAGAAAAAGAAAGCACCCGCCAACGAGCGGCAGGCTATCATGCCTTGAAAGAAAAAGAAAGCACCCGCCAACGAGCGGCAGGCTATCATGCCTTGAAAGAAACACCGCCAACGAGCCGCAGGCTATCATGCCTTGAAAGAAACATCCGGCCAACGAGCCGCAGGCTATCATGCCTTGAAAGAAACATCCGGCCAATATACTGAAAACTAACATGACTTTTAACTAAAGCAAAATTGATCAACAAGCCGCAGGTTGATACAGCTAAAAACCATAGAGAACCATGCTCCAGCAGAAAAGAGGGGGGCACGCCGGAGCAAAAGTCCAAAGCAAAACACCACCTGGCGGTGTAGCTCGCATAGATTAACTACACATGCATCATTTTTTTTTTTAAAAAAAAAGGGTGGAAGACAGGAGAAAAGAAATATCACGGCAATAAAAAAAACTCGGCTCAAAGGGAGTTGCACCAGCAGTCAAATAACTAAAGGAAATAAGATACAACTTATATTTCTCCCAAAATTATGGGGTAGAGACAACTGCAACATGTAATCGTATGACAGAAATGAAAAATACATGTCATAATAAGAGCTTCTCTAAAAAAAAAGAGAGAAAGGAAAACTACTCTATTCTACACTATTCTACTGCCTTTGCAGTTTCCTGATCAACAGCTTCTTCTCCAGCGGTTAGTAATCTATCGCCACTACCTGCTACACTTCCGGAAGATTTAGACCTCCTGGCAAGATGCTGTATCCCTCCGGCGGATGGTAGGATGTTGCTTCCGGCAGGAAGGAATGAGGCCTCACCAGCACCAAAGCATGTTTCTCCAGGACTGCGGCAGAATCTCTCAAGCTCTGAGAAGAAGTTGGATTTCTGAGCAACGGCTTTGAATTCCAACTTGTTGTACAAATCATCATCCAATAATTCTCCTTTCTCGAGAAAGTGATCTGAGACGATCTGCTGGCAGATGTCAACCAACCGGCGGCACTGAGAAGCAAAGGATTCCTTTAAATGGGCATTAATGGTGCCTTGCTTCTGTATCTCTTCCTGAGACTGCCGAGAGAATGTTTTAAGCCGAGTCACTTCAGATTCAAGAGTCAGGACCTGGGCACGGTATTTGTCACGTTCAGAATTGGCGGCCGATAACTCCCCCTTGGCACGAGATATTCGTCCGCTCAACTGGGTGACGTGCTTCAGCAAGTTGGCAGCACTCATGCCTGGCCGGAACAAAAAAAGTGTAAGAGAATGAAAGAGCTAAAGAGAAGGGAAAAGGTTAAAGGCCCAGAAGTTTACCATGACCTAGCGGCTCAGTCTTCTCCCCTTGAGAACGGGACTTGGCTTCTTCTAGCTCTCTCACTTTCTCCTCCAGCTTCGCTTTCTCTCCAATAAGAACGGTTCTATCCGCATCAAGAACATTCTTCTCTTTTTCCAAAAGTGAGTAATCCTGGAGCAGAGACTGCCTCTCTTGATCAAAGGAAGACTTTGATTGCTCCTCCAACGCAGTTTTCTCTTCCAACAAGCGGTCCTGCTCTTGCATAAGCTTCTCTTTTTCCTTCACAAGAGTTTCATTCTCCCGTTTAAGGGTTTGGTTCTCCAGCCCAAGCTCTTCAGCCTCCTGCTTGAAAGACTGCCCCTCCTGATGGAAAAAGGTCTTCTCTGCCTGTAGATTGTTCACCTCGCTCCGAAGTTTGTTTACTTCGTTCCGATGTGCAGAAAGGGTCTGATCCAGCAAGATATCCGGGTCAAACAAGGATCAAATCAGCCAGCCATATTTAGGGAAAGACAAGAGACGGTTTCATACCTCCACCAGCGCGCTATCAGCCTCCTTAATCCGGCCCCTCAGAGAGAAGTTCTCTTCCCGAAGTTTCTTCAGTTGCGCCTCATACTCATCGCGCTGACGCTCACACTCATGCCGGGATAACTGCAGGTCTCTGTTAATCGCCTCGGTCCTGTCCTTCGCCTGGCGGTCGATCTCATACTCGACCTGGTCGATATAGGCGTCATGAGAAGAACGGGTCAGTTTCAGCTCTTCTTAACTCTGTTGGCTCGACTTTCCTCATAGCGAAGGCTGGGAATGGAGGGTTGCCGAAGTGAACTTCAGCACTTTGAGCCATAGACATCACCTAAAAAAAAAGAGAGAAGCAAAAAGCACAGCAATAAAACGTAAAGTCAGGAAGCCCAAAAATCAAACAAAGAGGAGGATATAGGTAATGTGAACGTCAACCTGAAAGATTCCCCCCCAGCATGTCGAATGCTTCCTCCGATGGGATGGAGTGCCGCATGATGGCATCTGCCCCCCCATCCCGATGCGAAGCCTCTTCTTAGTAGCAGTAAAGGTCGCCGGAGGAGCAAAAATCCCGTCCGGGTGGCGGATCTCTTGATTGCCTCTTTCCAGATAGCGGAATACTTGGCAGCATTGCAGTTTAACAGGGGAAGAGGGTGCCCGCGATGGTAGAACCCCCTTCCTTTTGGGAGGGACCGGTGTAAGACTCCTGAGTAGGAGGGGGAGGGTGAGGAAGAGCTCGAGGCTATATGATCTCTCGGCACACCCGGGGCTCAGGACCCTCCGGCATGGGGCCCTCCGGCGCAGGGGAAGCCAGGTAATCTTCCCTTTGCTTACTTCGAAGCTCAGGGTCCTCCGGCACTTGCCGGTACTCCTTTGCTATTTCCCTTGCCGCCTCCACGGCCGCAGCAGCAACGTCAATAGAGATTGATCCTGAAGCTTCACGGTCGCCAGAGGTTTGCCTTTCTTCAACTCTGAGGCCTAGGCTTTGACGTAGTTTTCTTTTTGAGTCTTTTCTTGACAGGAGCAGCAGGAGCTGCCGTAATGACAAAAAGCAATTAGGACCAGAGGGATAAAAGCTGGAAATAGCAAGGTACTGAAACTAAGGGAATAGAGAATGAAAGAAAGCAACAAAGTAGCCAAAACCTTCTCTGGCCGGAGGACTGACGTGAAGGTCTGTGGCCCCAATGTATTCTCTTGAGCAGCATCTGAGGAAAGTAACTCGTCAAGTCAGGAAATTGCTCGCAAATGGGGGTCGGATGACCAGACTCCCGCCCCGGGCGAGAAACCAAGATCTAGACCCGAACCAGGGGTGAGTGGAAGAAAGACACGCCGCCCAGATTTAGGGCTTGTGTGCCATGTACCTGGCAATCCGGTATCAGCGTGTACAGGAGATTCAAGCCGATTCTTTTCTTCAAATTACAGCTTGGCCATCTTAACTCTCGTCTGGAACGCTTGGCCGGAGCAGTGTCCACCAAAAGCTGCTCAGCCGTATCAATGGCCGCTTCCAGTGTATTGTAGTAATCAACTTTCTCGCCCCCACACTTGTAGGTGACAAAGTTCAGTTATGGAAAGGACCAATTTTGTCCCCCTTTGGAAAAAATCTGCGGCAAGACACCAAACAATAAGGAGACCAGGAAAGAAACGACGGAATAAAAAGAAAGAAGGGAGCTTACTATGAAATGTCTTCAAGGAAGACAAGCGTTCCTTCGTGAAGAACACCTCCACGGTCGGCAGTTTCTGTTTACTTCCTAAGGGCCTTCGCATAGGGATTTCAGCCGGAGGAACCTCGGGGCTGACTAACTGACCTTTTCCGGCCTCAGCAGCGTGTGGGACGACCCCAGCACTCTGCCGGAAGGAGGAACGATGACGAACCACCGCGACCCCACTCGTGAGCCTTTCTGTAGTCAAAAAGAGAGTACCCACTCTTCGCATAAGGGTTAGGCTCTCGGGGTCCTTCCTGACCGAGAAAAAACGAACGAAATCGGTACCCTCCGGCCGAACTTTGATATCGTTGCAAATAGAGACGAAAGCGTGCAGGTGTGCAATGGCTTTAGGATGGAGATGGGCAAGGGAGCAGCAACGACGGAGAAGGAACCCTAGCACGAAAGGTGTGGGGGGAATGGTCAGACCAGATCGAAAGAAATCGGCGTAAACGACATACCCACGACCAAAATCATCGTTAGGGTGAGATTCAGCGGATGGTAAGAAAATTTGTGTGCCGAGTGGAGCTTCAACCCCTCGAGACAATTACGGAGGGAAGAGTAGTTGAGGGAAGAAGGAGAAGGTTGGCGCCCAGAACGGAAGGGTCTTATCGGCTTCAAATACGAAGGGCGAAAGCCGTTGGAGGACTGGGAGCTTGAATCGTCCAATGGCGGAGGGAAATTTAGCAGCAAGCTTGCCCTGTTTAGAAGAAGAAGAAGAAGCCATTGATGAGTTAAGCGCGATTCGAAGAGCGACAACGACAGGAAGGCAAAGGAAGAGAAGTTGAGAAAGCAAGCTAGTGGAGGAAAGAGAAGAGGACTTGGAGTGTCGGGTTTAAGGGAAGTTTTCTCCCGCTCAAATAAATGTATATATATATGCGAACAAAAGTGACCTTTTAAACAGGGGAAGAGGAAAGGTTGCACGCTTCCTAAAGACTACCGACGTCCAGTCGAAAGAACGACTCTGCACATTCTACATCGGTAACGAGCGGAAAATTCGACAAAGAAGATGCACTGAGGCACGAGCTGCGCACATGACCAACATAAAGTTCCTTTTCTCCGCGCAGAGAGAAAAAGAACTTGTGGGACTGAGATAAGGAGGTGGTAAAGCCGGAAGCAGCCAAAGAAAGAACGGGACCCCGGAACTAGCCGCAGGCAATCGCAAAATTTTTTCACCAAGTCACGAGGCACAGAAGTTCTATTTTTCTTCACCAAAATTCAGGAAAAAAAGAACTTGTGGGACTGATGAGAAGGGAAGAAATAATGCCGGATAAGATTAGGAGCAAGTAGAGCATCCGGCCGCTTTGGCCGGATGAGATTAAGGGCTAGTAGAGCATCCGGCCGCCCTCGCCGAATGAAAATAGGATATAGGCAAAGCAAGACATCGCCTGAACGGCCGCTTGTGGTCGGTCAGAAGTACAAGAGGAGGGGGTAGAATTGTACTTAAGCATGTAAGATATGGCCGGGCACCGAAGGGGCCAGGCCCAAAAAACTATAAATAAGGGTGTACCCCCATAAGATAAGACACGCGTATTTGGCAATCAAACTCGCACTCGATTCAAACAGAGGCTCTCTCTCTCTCTCTCTCTCTACCCTTGTGAAACTCTGTGATCGAAACCAGGTAAGGCGGGATAGAAGGCTAGACCGTGTCGCACACAAATAGATGTAACGCTGTGTAGGAATCAAATCCAGTTGTATTAGAATAGGGGAACTGAACTGTTTCAGTATTAGATACTTGTTTGAATGTTGTATTTACACCATGTGTGTAGTACCTTTCTTATGCTACTTGTGATATATATTTATATTACCTTGTAGAATGATTACATATGGTATCGCCTAGATACGAAATGAATCATTAGTTGTGGAATGTGGAAGGATGGTATGTTATGGACACCTCGGGGAGGTTGTCAGGGTTTGTAGGATTGATAGGAAATAATGGTGCTGATGGATGACTGAAATACCCCAAACCTAGGTATGTTGAATATTAAGACTAAAAAGAGTTTTAGAAACATTAGTAAACAATTTAAACCATAGAAAACACAAATAAATACCATAAGGTCAATAAAGGCTAAAATGTGCTCTAAGCTTGGAATAAGCTTGGTTAAGACATAATGAGCTTACCAAGACCTTATTTATTATTAATGAACATATTAAACCAATTACCAAAGAAAACCAAGCTTGAAAACAAGTTAAAACACAAAATGTGCTTTAAGGAGTCTTAAAGCACGTTTTTTGAAAAATTGTCTTGTAAATGAGTTTTGAGTGGCTAAATGTCCATCATTACTCTTTAATTAACATGTGTACTACTTAGTATCACATTAGGAAGTCTAAGTCAATGGGAAATAAAAAATTTCACAACTATGTGCCTTGTTTTTGTGAATAGTAACCAAATTAACCAAGTTTAAAACATATGTCAATATTAGTGTGACAATTGGTCAACAATGACCAAAACACCCCTTATTACATAATGGGGGCCGGTTTTTAGAAGGGTGAGTCATCCCCTTACTAGCTTAATAAGATAAGTAAAGAAATAAAGCAAATTACTATTTATTTTTACTTTAAATATCAAAAACTAGCTACTTACCTTCATTCTCTTCTTCCCCTCTTCATTTCCCACGTCTCCAACCTCTCTTCTACCTTCCTTCTTGCTCTCCATTCACGGTTTTGCAATAGTACCAACACCAACACCAACTTCCATTGTCATTATCTCCTAGCTCACTTTGCCAAATCAAAAACAAAGACCACCATTCTCTTTGTCTTTCCAAGCTCTTCAATCCTATCCTTTCAAAACTCCAAGAGCTCCATTTCGGTGCCAAGAGGAATCTCCATGGGAGGAGCTTGAGCTCATCTTTTCACATATTATTGTTCTCCTTTGCTTCTAGGTAAGGAAACTCAAATAAAAACTCCATTTCCTTCTTGTTTTGATGTTGACCAAGAATCACCATTGATGGTTTTCTTTACCTTGCTTGTTCTAGCTACATTTGAATCTTCCAAGGGCTTGGTGGAGTCCTCTCTTGCTACATATCCAAACTCTCTTTCATATCCAAGGTAAAACAATCATCTAAATGTTCTAAGACAATATATGTATTTAGGGTTTACAATGAGATGAAGCATAAAGCTTGTATACTCATTTCATTATTTGTATATTGTTTAGAAGTTGACAAGCAATCAAACATCCTTACCGATGTTAAACAAGGAAACAAGAAAGAAGTTTGTGAGGAAGAAGAGGTAAATGTGCTAACCTAATGTAGTTTAAAGTCTTAGGAGAAATGAGCTTATGTTGCTTATTAAAATGATCTAAGGAGCCAATGGTGAATGACATAGTAAAATGTTCTCAAGGAGACTAGTAAAAGGGCATATGTGTTGTTGAGTGTATTTGCAGGTCAAAGGCAAATATATTGTGGAAATTCAGTGTTTAAGGTTTATGCATCTTAAGGGCCTAAGAGCCATGTTATTTAAGGGCCTAAGTGCCAAGCAATTTAAATTATGCACTATATTGTGATGTAGTGTTAAATGAGTGAAGTTTTGTGTACAAGAATGCTCTTGATAGATCTAAGTGTTCTTGAATGTTTAATGGTGAAAACAATGTGTTTTGGCTTAGTAAAGTTCTAGGAGAACCCATGTCGAAATTTAGATAATGTATAAGAAGTTTTAGGTGTTTAAAATGAGTTTTGATGAGTTAGGAAGTGTTTAGGGTGGTTAAGTGTTCTACTAGGAAAAAAAATATGCACTGAGGTATTCTAAGGTGTAAAAAGGACTTAAGCATTATTTTAGAGGATTTAGAATGCAAATGAGTGTTTTGGGATACTTCAAGTTCATGTTGGGATTGTGTTTAGGAATTGTGCAATCTTAGAGGTTTAGGAAGAAAATATGTTTGGGAGAGGATGTAGTAGTAGTGAGGAAACATTTGAGACTAGTGCTAGTTATAGGTATAAAACACCCCATGCAAACTTAGGGAAAAGTATTGCATGTGCCAACCTTTGTATAAGAATTTGTGTAAGGTTGAGAAGGTTTTGATGAATGATTTAAGGAGTTTAATGGAGGTCTTAAGGTGTGTTTGAAGTGCCCAAATAAGGTTAGAACATACTAGGATATATGAGGTGAAGTTTGGAGTTAAATGGGCAATTAAAAACAAGGGTCTGGAGCAGACCGACCTTGGGGACCGGACCTGCAAGGTCGGTCGAGCCCAGTTTACCCTGCGAGAAATGGTCTCTGGAATGGACCGACCTTGGGGACCGGACTTGCAAGGTCGGTCGGGCATGAATTTTTAGTACGGATTGAGTCTCTGGAATAGACCGACCTTGGGACCAGACTTACAAGTTCGGTCATGCCTAAATCTTTGTACGTAAGTAAGTCTCGGGAATCGACCGATCTTGCGACCGAACTTGCCAAGATCGGTCGGGCCTGAGTTTTCAAAGGGGAAAAACTCTCGGGAATAGACCGACCTTGTGGACCGAACTTGTAAGGTCGGTCGGAGTAGAATTATTGACGGTAACATGTTCTAGAATGGACCGACCTTGTGTAAGGTCGGTCGGACCAAAACTTGTAAAAAAAAACAAACAAAGAGTGGCTTAAGTAGTTAACCCTAGGGGGTATGATGAAGGTAATCAAGGATAAGTATGGGCATTAGAACTTGTCATATAACCATGTAAAATGCTTAGTAAAATTCGAAGTTAAGTAAGTAAATTGACCGACGTTATTAATCATGTATAGGAGTGACCTACGGTGGAAACCAGTCGAAGCAAGGACCAAGGTATGGTTTTCTTACAGTCTAATGCCTACTGGTTTACACCGGCTTGTGTGTTGTTTGTTTTTCTGTGTGTTTATGACCTTGTAAGACTTAAGTCATGTAACGAGTTTACAGTTGTTAAATATTATGGTATTGTTAAGTGTGACTCTATTCCCTTGTGTGTGTCTAACAAGACTTAACCACTTGTATGTGATTGTTGTTGAGTTCGATGTTGAACTTCTAACAAGTGCTAACGGGGGAGTGAGGAGTCCGGTCTGTTCCGGCCACGCGTGTGAGTATGGGAGTCGATGTCATAACCGGTTCGATTCTCTCTGTATGTTATGGTTGTTTTTCCAATTTGGTTTCCAACCTTCCCTTTAGCTTAACCAAGGCTATTTTACTGACTCATGTCGGGCCACAGGGGCATACTATGTTCTGTTCGGTGTGCTTGGATCACTATATCGAGGCACCTTGTGTTAAGTTATTCGTTCAATCTAACAGGATGGTAACGAGTTATGTAACGAGCTTAGCATGAGTTTGGTAACATCCTCTAGGCTCTCCATGGGAACTTATTGTGTTGGTTCGTTTCCTAAAAGGATTCGTTCTTGTATGTTATGTGTGATGTTGTTATGCAATATTCTTGCTATGATATATGTTGTATGTTTAAAAAGAATGCCATGTCATCATGACAATTAGTTGCGCGTATCCTGGTAGCCGATGGGCTGCGCGTTAACCATACCAGCCAAGGGTTGCTGACCCCCTCGGGGGCTCCATATTTTACTGCAGGATGAGGATCGAGGAAGCGGAATGGCTATAGATTCTAGGTTGCAGAAACACTTTTGGTTATTTTGGATGTTGAGCCCGGGATGCGCCTGTGCTCCGTGGTGTTATATTTTGGTACCGTTTGTATTACAGTGACGGTCGTTTACAGTTGACAGGGGAGTTCATGTGTACAATTTACAGTGACGGTTTGTATTAGATACTCAGTACGTTGGTAATGTAAATATGTTTGGATGTTAGTGCCTAATGCTCAGGAGTCTGATCATCAAACCGGTACGCTTGTATTTATTCTGCCTTGTTAACCACGTGGGTGGTTAACGGCGTTGTAGCACCGAATCGTTTAGTTAATATTTAGTTGTTTAATTCCGCTGCGATTTCGAGTATTGTTAAGTGCGTAGTAGGGGTGTTACAAAAAGTGGTATCAGAGCGAAGTATCGCTCTGATGACTAGAATTCCGAGCTTAGGAATATACCGAGTTAGGAAACCTACTCACAGTTACCTAAGTGAACAGTTATGAGAAAGGTTAACCACTAACTAAGAGTGGAGATACCTTATTGTTGGGAAGATGTTACAACCGTTGGACCGATAAGTATGCAAGCATAATGCTAATGAATGTTCGTGTGAATCCAGATGTCAGGTAGACCACGAGGTCGAGGCCGCGGATGCAGTACTGGTGATACCGGGAACCAGGGAGAGAACCCTACGGTGCAAGTTATGGCCGACGCTGTTGCGGCCGTCGTAGCCCAGATGGTCCCACAATTTGTAGCTGCGATGCAGCAGGGGCAACAACCCGAAGTTCAACCACCACCGCCACCGCCTCGAGAGACCAACTAGGTCAAGGGGTTGGCAGATCTGAGACCCCCGTCATTCAGTGGGGAGACCGACCCTGGTAAGCTGGAGGCGTACATCTCCGAGATGGAGACCGCTTTCGAGACCTTGGATGTTCCTGCTGGTGCCAAGGTTCGACTTGCCGCTTACTACTTGAAGGGATCGGCGCAAAGTTGGTGGACACTGGTAAGAGGGGGCAGAGTTGGTGATCCTACTTTCCAGTGGAGGGAGTACACGGCCTTGCTGCGAGCCAAGTACTACCCAATTCATGTGCAAGAGGCCAAGCGCCTAGAGCTCGACAACTTGAGGCAAGGGGATAAGATGACGGTTGATGAGTACTACACCGCTTTCATCAGACTTATCCATCTGCTGCCGGATCTGGGTTACTCAGACCGGATTTTAGTGAACCGTTTCTACAACGGATTGAGCTACCGCCTACGCTACGGTATGGGGCCAAGCGGGTATACTACTTTGTAGGAGTGCTGCCATGCCGCTGCTATTGTTGAGATCACCGTCCGTCTGAGGGACGAGGAGAATGCGCTTAAGCGCAAGGCCACGAGCGAGGGCCAAGGCACGCAAGGGCACGGGGGAGGAAAGAAGAAGAAGCCATACCCCCAGTCCCAGAAAGGACAGCAACAGGGTGGCAAAGGCCAAGTCCAGACCACCACTGCTGAGGAGCCTCTGCAGCTCACCTACGCATATGCGGCCAAGCCCTTACGCTCTTACCCACCCAAAGCTAGCACAGGCTCTGGACCGGAGCGCCACTACTACTGTAAGTGGTGTAACGGAGATCACCCCGGTAAGGACTGCAAGGGCAATGATGTGCAGTGCTGATACTGCAAGTAGATGGGGCACCGCGACTACGAGTGCTGGCAGAACCCGAATAGCAGAAACTACAGGCCTAAGGGGCAGTGGAAGGGTAAGGCCACCGTGACCACCGATGGCCTGAAGACGGCGAATCAGCCACCCCCAGATTAGAGGTACACAGATTCCCAGAAGGGGAAGGGGTCGGGATCCGGCAAGGCCGCCCTGAATGTGGTGGACCAGTCTGAGGCACCAGGGCCCTCTACTAGACCAGGTACTGCCTAAACTGTTGAATGGAATAAGTGATTGCATACCGCATTTCATGCATGTGTGTTAGTGAGTTTAAGTAAACAACCATGTAAGTAAACAGTTAAAGTATAATGTGAGAACACCTAATTAGGTAATTTGAAAACTTAGGAACCTTCAATATTTGCTATCCAATCCCACCCACACCAAACCCTGAAGAAACCACCATCAGCATCACCGACTTCCCAATGGAGCAATGTCAGGTCATCCAACCAGGTATGATACTCTTAAATGGATACCTGACACCGGAAGCGCAAATCCACATCATCAGACGATGCAATGAACTGGGAGCAGCACCAGGAGGATTCTACACACCCGAATACCCGAGTGGATCGAGAATGAAATTGAAGATGATGTGCATGGGTAAGGACTGGAACCCTTACACCAAGACATATCAAGAAGTGCGAGCTGAAGATGGAGCAACTGTACCAAGTATACCTGAGGAGTTCCTTGCGGTCGTTAACCACGCCGTGGGAATTGCTCAGCAAGTTGAATCAGATTCAATACCGAGTGTTAAAGCGGATTTATGTATTGTGAACTTCTACCAGAAAGGTGGACGGTTAGGTTTACACCAAGATAAGGACGAGTCACCCGAGTCTCTAAGTGAGGGAGTACCCGTGGTGTCTTGGTCCATTGGTGATACCGCAGTGTTTGTGTACGGCGAGCAGAAGCGTGCTGATCTCGCAAAGAAGCTAGTGTTGAAATCAGGAGATGTGTTAATCATGGGTGGGCAGTCAAGAATGCTATATCATGTCATCAAGAAGATCAAACTGAATACCGCACCATCGGCAGTGATCAATGCCACACACATGAAACCCGGACATTTGAATTTGACCTTCAGACAGTTTTAAAGCCTTGTATAATCATGTAATGTGTTAAACCAGTGTACGTTAAGGATGCTATATGTGTTAGTTATGTCAACAGTGTAAACCAACGAATGTTGTAAGAAGAGTGTGTTAATGAATAAAGTGGAGTTGTTTGAACTATGTCAACCGTGTTGTTACCAAATACTTATTAGTTTGCCAATGAATTAGGATGTGCACTCGGAATGGGAGGTATACTGAGTGTCTGCAATGAGGCAGAAGCCGGCAAGAGCGGCACAATCCTCACCGGTACCTTTCCAGTCAATGGCGTGGATGCTTCGATCTTGTTCGACTCTGGAGCCTCACATGCATTTATTTTGCTATCTTTTGCGAAGAGGCTGGGGTTGATGAGATGCCAGATTTTCTAGTCACTCTCCCGTCGAAAGAGCGGATCAGGTGTACCCGCTACCACCGAGATGTTGTTGTACGAATCAGAGATGAAGAGTTTCCGATCAACTTGATAGAGTTCGAGGGACTTGGTTTTGATGTGATTGTCGAGATGAACTGATTGGAGCGGTACAAGGGCAGAATCCTATGTGCCGAGCATCGTCTGCTTCTTCGGAGTCCGTCTGGGGTTACAATATCTTACCGCCAGAGACCCAGGGAGCCTTCGACTCAGATCATCACCGCCATGGCTATGTATTGTGAACTACGACGAGGGAATGATGTATACCTCTGCTATGTCCAGGACATAGAGAGAGACCCAGAGTTTAGCCCTGATGTGCCGATAGTGTCGGAGTTCCCTGATGTATTTCCTAAGGAACTGCCGGGCATGCCGCCAGCACGGGAAGTAGAGTTTGAGATTGATTTGGTTCCGGACACCGGACCAATTGCGAAGGCGCCCTATCGTATGGCTCCAGCAGAGATGACAGAGCTCAAGGAGCAGCTGAGAGACCTACTCGACAAGGGATTTATCCGCCCTAGCGTTTCACCATAGGGAGCGCCGGTCCTCTTCGTGAAGAAGAAGGACGGTAGTCTCCGCCTGTGTATTGATTATCGTGAGCTGAATGCAGTTACGGTGAAGAACCGTTATCCTTTACCACGCATCGACGACTTATTTGATCAGTTGAAAGGAGCATCAGCATTCTCCAAGATAGATCTACGATCCGGATACCATCAGATTGCCATCAGTGAGAGTGACATTGAGAAGACCGCATTCAGAACCAGATATGGACATTATGAGTTTACGGTTATGCCGTTTGGTTTATCCAATGCACCAGCTAAGTTCATGGACTTAATGAACCGCTTGTTCCAAGAGCTGTTGGACAAGTCAGTGGTAGTCTTCATCGACGATATTCTTGTGTACTCGAAATCGAGAGGTGAGCATGAAAGCCACCTGAGAAATGTGTTACAAACATTGAGAAAGAATCAGTTATATGCAAAATTTTCTAAGTGTGAATTTTGGTTGAACTAAGTATCCTTTCTTGGTCATGTGATTTCTGAGGCCGGGATCGCTGTTGATCCGGCAAAGATAGATGCAGTGCGCACCTGGCCTAGGCCAAAGACAGTTACCGATATCAGGAGCTTCCTCGATCTGGCAGGATATTACAGGAGGTTTGTGAAGGACTTCTCCAGTGTCTCGAAGCCGATGACTTCCTTGATAAAGAAGGATGCACCATTCGAGTGGACAGATGACTGTGAGCGTTCTTTTCAGAGTCTCAAGGATGCTCTGACATCTGCACCAGTCCTGACTATACCAGACGGTCCAGATGGTTTTGAGGTCTATTGCGACGCATCCGGCAGAGGTATGGGAGATGTGTTGATGCAACACGGGAAGGTCGTAGCGTACGCCTCCCGACAGCTGAAGAAGCATGAAGAAAACTACCCTACCCATGACTTAGAATTGGGTGCCATTGTCTTCGCATTGAAGATATGGCAACATCATTTGTATGGGGTAAGCGTGACAATCTATCCGACCACAAGAGTTTAAAGTACTTGTTCACTCAAGGAGTTGAACATGAGACAGAAAGGTGGTCGAGTTCTTAAATGACTACGACATCAATTTACAGTACAAAAGGGGAAAGCAATGTGGTAGCTGACGCATTGAGTCGCCGAGCACACTCTCTCCATTCGCTAGTCTCTCATACTAGCTGGTTGAAGAGGTGCGGAGTGCTCAGATGACGGATCAGTATATGTTGGAGATCAGGTAGAAGCTTGTTGATGGCACATTCGAGGGTCAGAAGTACGACTTTCGACTCCACGATGATGACCTGATTAGGCTTAATGCCGTTGTGTATTCCGAGGAGTAGCGCTGAGCTGAAGGAGCGTATACTGAGTGAATCCCATTGTTCTACGGCTTCGATTCACCCCGGAGCTTCAAAAATGTATAAGGGTATGAAACGTTATTTTTGGTGGACTGGAATGAAAAAGGATGTGAGCGATTATGTGTTGAGGTTCTCATTTGTTAGAAGGTCAAGTTTAGCACCGACGGCCTGGTGGTATGGTACAGCCAATGTACACCCCTATAATAATAAAACAATAGCGGAAAATAAACTAAAGGTGCTACAGACCATCGGGCTCCAAACACCCGGTACCAACCCCACCAATTACAACCTTTACAATTAACTAAGTTACGTCTGAACTTCGAGAAAACTTAACAAAACATAACATAAAACACATTCGCTCTCCACAAAACCTAGTCCCATCCCCAAACGCTCATTCTCTTCGTGGCCACCTGTAATCAATTCGTACCTGCAAGATGAAACCAAGCAGCCCACCCCAAAGGGGGCGGGTCAGTTCCCTGGAATGGAACTGGTACAATTCTCCAAAAACAAACTTATAAAACATAACTCTTCAAAATAAATAGTAACATGAAAACAAACTCTTAAAAGTAAAACAGAGATAAAGCACTTCGAAACAATCAAGTTTAAAGAGAAGGAAAACAAGACAAAGATAAAGAACTTCCAAACAAGTCATCCACTTAAGTAGTCACACCACATAGTTAGTAAGCATCCATTGTTGATGTTAGAACCAATTCCCGTTTGGAGTATAAAGACTCAGATAGTCACAAAGGACTAGGAATAATAAGATAGATCCAAGAACCAATAACTCAAGAGTGGAATAATTCAATTGGGAGAGATGGCCCCCACCGCCAGATATCATGTCCCTATGGACGAGGGATATACAGCCCCCTGCTGTCAGATTTAAATGTCCTGATGGACGAGGGATATACAGCCCCCTGCTGTTAAATATCAATGCCCCTATGGGCGAGGGATATACAGCCCCCTGCTGTTAAATTTAATAATGTCCTGATGGACGAGGGATATACAGCCCCCTGCTGTTCAATATCAATGCCCCTATGGGCGAGGGATATACAGCCCCCTGCTGTTACCATAAAGACGCGCGCACGTCGAAAGAAAGATTTCCAAGATTGACCTTTTCCAAAAATCCCGCTAGATCACCAACTACCCAGAGCAATACCAAACACTCAGTCCTACAGTGCAGAAGCGTAAACCCTAAGCAGCCAATGTCTAACGGGCAACCAAGTAGAAGTAACCAATACCCAAGTGAGTTCCACATCCAAGGCTCAGTTAGTCACACAAGCTGAGTCAGTCACACAACCATTTCTTATTTTTAGAAGTTCCTCTTAAAGTCAGTTAGCGTTTCCAAACATTCCACAAGTCAACCAGCAAAATATCGTAGTACGAGAAATCGTACAAACATTCCATAAAGTCCAAAACACAACAAGCTGAGTACGAGAAAGCACCTGGATACGCTGTAGCAGCTCTAGACAACTTGCGTAACAATCAACAGTACTCTGAAGAATATTAAAGGTAATCTATCATCAATAACTCATACCCTAAGTCAAACTTAAATAGATTCCTCACTCGTATTCCTAAACCTCGATCATCTTGTAAACCCTTCGCTTAATTGTTAAGTATAGCCTTCGACTTGTTTTAGAATGTTGTATAGCCCAAGGTTGTAGGATCAAGGAATGTATTTTATTAACACCTGCTATGTCCACTCCTATCCACTTAATTCATATTTTAACCACAATCCCCACATTCAAGACTTTTGAGACCTTTATAACATAAATGTTTTTAGTATATAATTAAATCTAAGAATTTCAATAATAATCTTAAGCTCAATACCTTTATTCTTAATTTAGAATAAACAATGTGTTATGACCAATGATGGGTTTATCTTAGAATACTATACTATTATCTCACATATAAATTTATATATTTAAAAATTTCTACTAGACAACCCATTAGGATTAAGTCTTTCCCTTAACTTAACTAAGACCTACATCTTGTATATTGAAATCGTAGTGTTGTAGACGCATTTTAGTATAACTTATTTGAGCTACTAAACTCAATTATCTTATCTTTAGTTCAGAATGGCCTTTAATTACAACCATCTATTAATCTTGTCATAAGTTGTTAAATTACTTTTCATCTTGAAATAACCATATTATAGTTAACTCAAACTTATCGAACTCTCACCTTTAGTATCCACAAGGTTTATTATTTACTTAACCATATCTTTATAATAAGGTGTTTTAAGATAACCTTTTATGTATCCTTACTTACATTTAATTCCCTAACTGTTTTACTTTTACACACATTCCCTCCATAGGCTATGTATAAACCTTTTATACTAAACTTCACTAAACTTAAGTCTTAAATACGGTTTAAATTGTTTACAAAACCTAACGGTTTCAAAGGTATAACTTTAATAAATTAATTTCCTTTATTGTATTTAGGATGGACAATATATCTACATAAGGTAGAATTTACCAAAGAATTAAATTATGGATCGTAAGTGAAACTGTTAACTATTAATAAGATAACATATTCTGAGAAATCCCCATACCTTATATTCAAATGACACATTAATTTTCCCAGTGTCAAAAGGTAAATCAATATAATCTCTTATGTAACCTAGTTTCATCTAATTAAAGGTTCAATGATTTTAAGTATCAAATTTCTATTTGCAAACCTTTTTGTAAATCTTTAACTATTATGTACATCACTTATTTATAAACTCACATCCTGAATATTGATAATGAATGTATTTTATATGGCTTAACTAATTCCAAGAAACTTAAGGATTATTATTTAGATTAATCTCCTAATCATAGTTTAATATAGTTTTATATCATAATCCTTTTAATGATTTTATCTTAAAATATTAAGTTATTACTCAATACTATAAATATTAAGAAATAATTAAATCTAGACTTATTTATCCTCTTCACATGAAGATGTAAAAGTAACTCATTTATTTTACTATTGTTTATATAATAAGAACATTTAAATGTAAAAGTATCTCATTTATTTTATTATTAATTATATAAATAGATCTATTTGTGTAACCCTTTATGTAGACTAATTACAAATATTCCTAAATTTCAACTATTAATTTCTTAACCAAATTGTAGATTTACATTGTGGTCATTGACTAAATAAATACGTGTGTTTAAATACGGTTTATATAAATCTTAGAAACCCAAAGATAACTAAAAACTCAACCTATAACCATAAATTAATACCACCTCATATAACATTCTTTTATATCATGTAGAGGTTTAGTTTAACTCATTAATTCCTTCATATTATATCTTCTATAAGGTATTTTATTCCTTTATTTATTTATTTATATATATATATATATATATATATATATATATATATATATATATCCTCCCTATTATATTTCCCACAAGGAATTTTATTTCCTTTATCTATTTTTATTGTATTTATATACATATATAATATATATCCACATATATCAAATTTATCCAGAACATTCTTTAAGAAATTATATTGTATTTAATTATATTTAATATCTTTTAGACATATCCACAACTGATTTATGGTTTATAAAATAGTATTTTCCCTTAGTTTTAGTTAAACATATTAGCTTCCATATTATATATAATAAATAAAATGTAGTTTAGTTAAATTCCTTGATTTAATATAAGTTTCTATTTATTTCTCTCATATAAATATATATATAAATATATGTAACAATTTTTACTTCACTTAAAGTTAATACCCAAAATATTTATAAACATACTGTATTAAATGTTAATTAGTCTTATTATATTTTCCCCAACCTATAAAGTTCATTAATCAACTATACTTTAATTTTTGATTACATTAAAAACTATATATTATAAGTTATTCTTATGAAAAACTCACAAACACAATTTTTAAAACCTTTTTCCCGTTGCCCAAAAATTCCCAAACTTAATATACAGTAACTATAACATTTTAGACATATTATAAAATTTTTATTTCATAAAATATCTTTTTAATTTAGCCAATAATTCCAGAAAACCCGTAACTTGTAAAAATCATAACTTATGTTTAAAAACTCCAAAACCATAATAATTTACATCAAAATAAACTACATAAAATAAGGAATCTATGGTTAAAATTTCAAGTCAAAATACATTCGGGAAGATATTTAAATTAACCCAACAAGTTAAGATTATTTACTGGTATTATTAAAACTCTTATAAACTAAAATTCTGGAACGTTTTAATCTCGGCCGTCCAGATCTTATAACTACGATCGACGGCCCTAATTCCCCGAGTTCTCAGCGCCGAGTTCAACCAGGTCGAGTACTAAATCGACGATTCCTCACAATCTACAGAACGAAATCACGCGATTCTTGTTTCTATGGATTCGTAATACAATTTCGGTTCCAATGATGTTAATTTCCCCAATTTTAATCCAGAGTTCACCCAGTTTCGTATTCAATTCGAACGTTAGGGTTTAAACTAGCTACAGAGTACGATCCGGATATTAATTCGCCAAATTCTCCTAATCTAGAGCGTAATTGACACAATTGAAACATGGGTTAGGTCGGAAATACTATTACGAACTACATTATCGGAGCAATTGATCGGAAACTCACCGGAATTGCCCGAATCGAAGCGATTCGAAATCGTTTTTCTGGAAAAACTCGAACTTCCGACCAGTTCGTGAAGCAACCTTCGAGGATCTATAAGTTATTGCACAGATCGAGTTAGGCTTTGTTATTGGGCTCTTTAGAAAGATGAAACTTAGATCTACACATTGATAACTAGAACTAATCCTAACTCGCATTATACAGAAAGAAAATTGACCCGAAAGTTACGAGTTTACCTCTCTGTTTCGGTATGATTTTATGTGCTGAAAAATCAGGAACTTTGAGCGGCTATAACTTCCAACCGGTTATGAATCAGGCTTGGGCATAAACATAAAAATTGTAGACGGATTAGAGATCTACACAACGAGCTAAAGAAATCGAAATTTGGTTGAAAGACGAGAAAGTTATGGCAAGACGAACTTTACCTGAAATCGGATGAAACTGGAAACTGGGTTACGAACTCGAAAGTTGACAACTTTGGATCAACTTTCCCGTCGATGTAGAAGGAGTTAGGGCTTGTATGAGTTATGATTGTAAAGAGGGAATTAAGGAGAAGAGATGGTGAAGACGGCACTGGAAAATTCGAAGTAACGAAGAGATATAGCCGTCACAAGTTAGGTCAAAATCGGGTGGTTGTTAGAGAAAAACTAGGAATAGAACCGACTAAGTGTTGGGGCGCACGAGAGGCTGACACGTGGCAGTTTATGAAATTTTGGCTCTAAACTTCAAACTAGCATAACTTTGGCTAGGATGATCCGTTTTTGACGTTCTTTTTATCGATCTTCATGGTTTTTCATAACCTATTTTTTGGTATAGGTTTCATGGCCTGGTTTGACCATTCTCAAAAGTCAACTCTAGCAAGGCTTAATAAGCTTTAAGGTTTCTAGAATTTTATATTGACTTTTATATTTCAAAACAATGTTCCAACACTTCCTAAAATCTTTATATATTTGGAGTGTTTAATAATTTCCCAAGATTTATTGACTTATAAATCTTATTATTAAATTCATAATACTATATAATATATTAATAATTAGGAGAAAACCCCTAAATAAATTTCACAACCCCATATAATAATTTAATATTCATAATTCCATATAAATTTAATATTCCTCATTCCATATATAATTTAATACTTAATAATATTATTAAAGGTTTAATAAAAGAAATCCCCTAAATTAATTTAAATTAATTTAGGGGTATTTCAGCATATCCCCTTAAAAGAAACTTCGCCTCGAAGTTTAAAAATCAACTAATAAGTACTCACACCGCTTCGGGTGTGCTGAGACAATAAAAGTTCCAATGAAGTTCCATACCAACCAATCCTTTATTTCCATCCATTTCCATAACAACATTCCACTCAAGATTACTCAAAATCAAACTGAATCAGGATATACCAGCAATGATATAGCATGATGAAAATCAAAAGTCACATACTGAGTCATAATGCAAAAACCAAGCACATACAAACACCTCTCATTCTGCTAATACTGTTCTCCCTTTGCTAATAATGCAACGAGGCATAATCCGGATGAGATAACGAAGGAGGAGTATGCCAGCATATCCCCCTTAAAAAGCTAAGGTACGCCCTCGTACCGCTACTAATGGCAAATTCAAAGAATTCAACACCTTATTAACCAAATTTTTGTAAATTTACTGCAACCGTTGATTTATCTATGATCGTTACATATATCTGTATCTCTTGATTGTTATGTACTTGTATTTCCTTGGTGATTATAAAATTTTATCTTATGATTATTATCCATTCGTTTAATGTCTGATACGAACTTATATGTCCATATAGATCATTTATCATATCAATTGTATTAGCAAGCTATAAATCAGGTGTAACATACTTGAGTAGTTTAGAATAATATTTCAGATCATTTAATATCTTCCAAAATTATCTTCAAGGGTTTATAGCCAACCATATGTTAAAACTCTATAAAATAAATATTTTCTATGACTTTTCAAGTTTCAATTGTTTCTATGTTTACTTTATAAAATTTACTTATTATATAACTTCACCCAAGGCAGAATTTTGGAAAGTTCGTCCAAAATCTGATTCGTTTATCTTAAAATTTATACATTATATATATATAATATATTTAAGGTAGGGACCCTGTATAAAGTTTAGGTCAAATGCATTAGTCTAATGAAAACTCACTCACTCTTGATAATTATTTTCCTTAAGGTTTGTTCTATGTAAGTATTCTTCTGATTATTAAATCTTAGTACTCTCTTAGACAATGGTGGCTTTTGGTAAATATCACTCTTAGTGTGTCTTTTAAAATTTTATACCTGTATAATGTTAAACTTCCAAGTAAACATGAGGATTTTCAATCTTTAAGTAACTCTCAATTTTTTTTTTTATCCAACCAGGGGTAGATGTTGTATCTTGGAGTACCCAAACTTAATCCCCTTCCTCCATATATAGGTATTTTCACCAAAGATTTAACTCAATAAACCCTTTACATTTATGAGTTTTAATACCGGATCTTAAGATACAAATATGATTTGTTCATTGTGGTTAGCAATGAAATATGCCTAGCTCAAGATTTCATGATGGTAACGTCTTACCACCACTTCCCCTCAAGTTCAACACAATCCATCACCTGCGGAAGATTATATACGGTTAGATGACAAGGCTTGCCTAGCCCCTAAACTTCTAGAAGTGGGTGTGCACCCCCACTACTCTCAGCCTAGGAGTTCGTCGCACCAGGCACTTCCCGTAGGGTGTTAGGTTTATGTGTTTTCTTTCTAAAGTTAACATAGAGTTTTAATGTGTTTTACAAGTTCAGATGTTGATCTTTTTTTATACGCTACTAGTTCTTGTTAGCTTAGTAATTTTCTAGACTTAAGATTTATCTTAATCATTATCTTTAGGTAACAAATTGATACCAAGTAGTTCATGAGATTTATTTTCAAACTTTAAGGAGTTGAAGTACTTTCACATAATATCAATACTAATTTAGTTATGTAAAGTTCTATTTGTATACTGTTTCAACCAAAAGTATTCTTTAAAATTCTAGGAATTTGTGTACTAGCTTTTAAAGGATTGCATTTTTAGCAATGTATTCTCCATGAGTATGCTTTTGAAAAATAGCTTAATATTTGGTTTATCTCAACCAAAATCTTATCGTACTTAATATAGGATGTTCCAAACTTATATATATATGTATATATATTTTCTGTAGTTTATTGTTGGGACGGTATAACAACACATCACACTCAACAGACATTCACAAAAGAAAAGTGTGTAAAGGAATCATTCACAATTCCAAAAAGGGTTAGGAGTCGTGCCTTACTGGAGTCCTCACCTCCCAATTCTACCCCAGTTCCCCAGTTTTAAGTGCACCTATAATCTAAGTATTTCACTCGGCTTGTTTTCTCGGGTTCAGAGCGTAACTACGCTCTGATACCACTTTCTGTAACACCCCTATAATAATAAAACAGCGGAAAATAAACTAAGGCTACAGACCATCGGGTTCCAAACACCCGGCCCAACCTCACCAATTACAACTTACAATTAACAAGTTACGGTCTGAACTCGAGAAAACTTAACAAAAATAAAATAAACACATTCCTCTCCACAAAACCTAGTCCCATCCCAAACGCTCATTCTCTTCGTGGCCACCTGTAAATCAATTCGTACCTGCAAGATGAAACCAAGCAGCCCACCCCAAAGGGGCGGGTCAGTTCCCTGGAATGGAACTGGTACAATTCTCCAAAAACAAACTTATAAAACATAACTCTTCAAAATAAATAGTAACATGAAAACAAACTCTTAAAAGTAAAACAGAGATAAAGCACTTTAAAACAATTAAGTTTAAAGAGAAAGGAAAACAAGACAAAGATAAAGAACTTCCAAACAAGTCATCCACTTAAGTAGTCACACCACATAGTTAGTAAGCATCCATTGTTGATGTTAGAACCAATTCCCGTTTGGAGTATAAAGACTCAGATAGTCACAAAGGACTAGGAATAATAAGATAGATCCAAGAACCAATAACTCAAGAGTGGAATAATTCAATTGGGAGAGATGGCCCCCACCGCCAGATATCAATGTCCCTATGGACGAGGGATATACAGCCCCCTGCTGTCAGATTTAAATGTCCTGATGGACGAGGGATATACAGCCCCCTGCTGTTAAATATCAATGCCCCTATGGGCGAGGGATATACAGCCCCCTGCTGTTAAATTTAATAATGTCCTGATGGACGAGGGATATACAGCCCCCTGCTGTTCAATATCAATGCCCCTATGGGCGAGGGATATACAGCCCCCTGCTGTTACCATTAAGACGCGCGCACGTCGAAAGAAAGATTTCCAAGATTGACCTTTTCCAAAAATCCCGCTAGATCACCAACTACCCAGAGCAATACCAAAACACTCAGTCCTACAGAGTGCAGAAGCGTAAACCCTAAGCAGCCAATGTCTAACGGGCAACCAAGTAGAAGTAACCAATACCCAAGTGAGTTCCACATCCAAGGCTCAGTTAGTCACACAAGCTGAGTCAGTCACACAACCATTTCTTATTTTTAGAAGTTCCTCTTAAAGTCAGTTAGCGTTTCCAAAACATTCCACAAGTCAACCAGCAAAAATATCGTAGTACGAGAAATCGTACAAAACATTCCATAAAGTCCAAAACACAACAAGCTGAGTACGAGAAATCGTACCTGGATAACGCTGTAGCAGCTCTAGACAACTTGCGTAAACAATCAACAGTACTCTGAAGAATATTAAAGGTAATCTATCATCAATAACTCATACCCTAAGTCAAACTTAAATAGATTCCTCACTCGTATTCCTAAACCTCGATCATCTTGTAAACCCTTCGCTTAATTGTTAAGTATAGCCTTCGACTTGTTTTAGAATGTTGTATAGCCCAAGGTTGTAGGATCAAGGAATGTATTTTATTAACACCTGCTAACTGTCCACTCCTATCCACTTAATTCATATTTAACCACAATCCCCACATTCAAGACTTTTGAGACCTTTATAACATAAATGTGTTTTTAGTATATAATTAAATCTAAGAATTTCAATAATAATCTTAAGCTCAATACCTTTATTCTTAATTTAGAATAAACAATGTGTTATGACCAATGATGGGTTTATCTTAGAATACTATACTATTATCTCACCATATAAATATTATATATTTAAACAATTTCTACTAGACAACCCATTAGGATTAAGTCTTTCCCTTAACTTAACTAAGACCTACATCTTGTATATTGAAATCGTAGTGTTGTAGACGCATTTTAGTATAACTTATTTGAGCTACTAAACTCAATTATCTTATCTTTAGTTCAGAATGGCCTTTAATTACAACCATCTATTAATCTTGTCATAAGTTGTTAAATTACTTTTCATCTTGAAATAACCATATTATAGTTAACTCAAACTTATCGAACTCTCACCTTTAGTATCCACAAGGTTTATTATTTACTTAACCATATCTTTATAATAAGGTGTTTTAAGATAACCTTTTATGTATCCTTACTTACATTTAATTCCCTAACTGTTTTACTTTTACACACATTCCCTCCATAGGCTATGTATAAACCTTTTATACTAAACTTCACTAAACTTAAGTCTTAAATACGGTTTAAATTGTTTACAAAACCTAACGGTTTCAAAGGTATAACTTTAATAAATTAATTTCCTTTATTATTTAGGATGGACAATATATCTACATAAGGTAGAATTTACCAAAGAATTAAATTATGGATCGTAAGTGAAACTGTTAACTATTTAATAAGATAACATATTCTGAGAAATCCCCATACCTTATATTCAAATGACACATTAATTTTCCCAGTGTCAAAAGGTAAATCAATATAATCTCTTATGTAACCTAGTTTCATCTAATTAAAGGTTCAATGATTTTAAGTATCAAATTTCTATTTGCAAACCTTTTTGTAAATCTTTAACTATTATGTACATCACTTATTTATAAACTCACATCCTGAATATTGATAATGAATGTATTTTATATGGCTTAACTAATTCCAAGAAACTTAAGGATTATTATTTAGATTAATCTCCTAATCATAGTTTAATATAGTTTTATATCATAATCCTTTTAATGATTTTATCTTAAAATATTAAGTTATTACTCAATACTATAAATATTAAGAAATAATTAAATCTAGACTTATTTATCCTCTTCACATGAAGATGTAAAAGTAACTCATTTATTTTACTATTGTTTATATAATAAGAACATTTAAATGTAAAAGTATCTCATTTATTTTATTATTAATTATATAAATAGATCTATTTGTGTAACCCTTTATGTAGACTAATTACAAATATTCCTAAATTTCAACTTATTAATTTCTTAACCAAATTGTAGATTTACATTGTGGTCATTGACTAAATAAATACGTGTGTTTAAATACGGTTTATATAAATCTTAGAAACCCAAAGATAACTAAAAACTCAACCTATAACCATAAATTAATACCACCTCATATAACATTCTTTTATTAGTATCATGTAGAGGTTTAGTTTAACTCATTAATTCCTTCATATTATATCTTCTATAAGGTATTTTATTCCTTTTATTTATTTATTTATCGTATATATATATCCTCCCTATTATATTTCCCACAAGGAATTTTATTTCCTTTATCTATTTTTATTGTATTTATATACATATATATATATATCCACATATATCAAGATTTATCCAGAACATTCTTTAAGAAATTATATTGTATTTAATTATATTTAATATCTTTTAGACATATCCACAACTGATTTATGGTTTATAAAATAGAGTATTTTCCCTTAGTTTTAGTTAAACATATTAGCTTCCATATTATATATAATAAATAAAATGTAGTTTAGTTAAATTCCTTGATTTAATATAAGTTTCTATTTATTTCTCTCATATAAATATATATAAATATATGTAACAATTTTTACTTCACTTAAAGTTAATACCCAAAATATTTATAAACATACTGTATTAAATGTTAATTAGTCTTATTATATTTTCCCCAACCTATAAAGTTCATTAATCAACTATACTTTAATTTTTGATTACATTAAAAACTATATATTATAAGTTATTCTTATGAAAAACTCACAAACACAATTTTTAAAACCTTTTCCCGTTGCCCAAAAATTCCCAAACTTAATATACAGTAACTATAACATTTTAGACATATTATAAAATTTTTTTCATAAAAATATCTTTTTAATTTAGCCAAATAATTCCAGAAAACCCGTAACTTGTAAAAATCATAACTTATGTTTAAAAACTCCAAAACCATAATAATTTACATCAAAATAAACTACATAAAATAAGGAATCTATGGTTAAAATTTCAAGTCAAAATACATTCGGGAAGATATTTAAATTAACCCAACAAGTTAAGATTATTTACTGGTATTTATTAAAACTCTTATAAACTAAAATTCTGGAACGTTTTAATCTCGGCCGTCCAGATCTTATAACTACGATCGGACGGCCCTAATTCCCGAGTTCTTCAGCGCCGAGTTCAACCAGTCGAGTACTAAATCGACGATTCCTCACAATCTACAGAACGAAATCACGCGATTCTTGTTTCTATGGATTCGTAATACAATTTCGGTTCCAATGATGTTAATTTCCCCAATTTTAATCCAGAGTTCACCCAGTTTCGTATTCAATTCGAACGTTAGGGTTTAAACTAGCTACAGAGTACGATCCGGATATTAATTCGCCAAATTCTCCTAATCTAGAGCGTAATTGACACAATTGAAACATGGGTTAGGTCGGAAATACTATTACGAACTACATTATCGAGAGCAATTGATCGGAAACTCACCGGAATTGCCCGAATCGAAGCGATTCGAAATCGTTTTTCTGGAAAAACTCGAACTTCCGACCAGTTCGTGAAGCAACCTTCGAGGATCTATAAGTTATTGCACAGATCGAGTTAGGCTTTGTTATTGGGCTCTTTAGAAAGATGAAACTTAGATCTACACATTGATAACTAGAACTAATCCTAACTCGCATTATACAGAAAGAAAATTGACCCGAAAGTTACGAGTTTACCTCTCTGTTTCGGTATGATTTTATGTGCTGAAAAATCAGGAACTTTGAGCGGCTATAACTTCCAACCGGTTATGAATCAGGCTTGGGCATAAACATAAAAATTGTAGACGGATTAGAGATCTACACAACGAGCTAAAGAAATCGAAATTTGGTTGAAACGAGAAAGTTATGGCAAGACGAACTTTACCTGAAATCGGATGAAACTGGAAACTGGGTTACGAACTCGAAAGTTGACAACTTTGGATCAACTTTCCCGTCGATGTAGAAGGAGTTAGGGCTTGTATGAGTTATGATTGTAAAGAGGGAATTAAGGAGAAGAGAGTGGTGAAGACGGCACTGGAAAATTCGAAGTAACGAGAGAGATATAGCCGTCACAAGTTAGGTCAAAATCGGGTGGTTGTTAGAGAAAACTAGGAAATAGAACCGACTAAGTGTTGGGGCGCACGAGAGGCTGACACGTGGCAGTTTATGAAATTTTGGCTCTAAACTTCAAACTAGCATAACTTTGGCTAGGATGATCCGTTTTTGACGTTCTTTTTATCAATCTTCATGGTTTTTCATAACCTATTTTTTGGTATAGGTTTCATGGCCTGGTTTGACCATTCTCAAAAAGTCAACTCTAGCAAGGCTTAATAAGCTTTAAGGTTTCTAGAATTTTATATTGACTTTATATTTAAAACAATGTTCCAACACTTCCTAAAATCTTTATAATATATTTGGAGTGTTTAATAATTTTCCCAAGATTTATTGACTTATAAATCTTATTATTAAATTCATAATACTATATAATAATATAATTAGGAGAAAACCCCTAAATAAATTTCACAACCCCATATAATAATTTAATATTCATAATTCCATATAATAATTTAATATTCCTCATTCCATATAATAATTTAATACTTAATAATATTATTAAAGGTTTAATAAAAAATCCCCTAAATTAATTTAAATTAATTTAGGGGTATTTCATCCAATGCCAGTGCCTGAGTGGAAGTTCCATGACATTTCTATGGACTTCGTAGTAGGGCTTCCACCTACAAGGGGAGGTCTGAATATGATTTGGGTTGTTGTTGACCGACTGACCAAGGTGGCTCGATTCATACCGATGAAGGACACCTGGAAAGTGGCAAGACTTGCAGAGCTCTTTGATAGAGAGATTGTTCGGCACCATGGGGTACCGAAGACTATCGTGTCTGATAGGGATACAAGATTCCTCTCGAGGTACTGGAAATCCACACGGGAAGCGCTTGGTACCGAGCTGAAGCTAAGTACACGTTCCACCCAGACAGATGGTCAGAGTGAGCGTACCATCCAGACACTTGAGGATATGTTACGTGCATGTGCACTTGATTTTCAGACCAGCTGGATTGACAAGTTACATCTGATCGAGTTTAGCTACAACAACAGTTACCACGCTTCGATCAAGATGTCTCCCTTTCAGGCTTTTAACGGATAGACCAGACATGCCGCGCATGCCATTAAGCTGGGATGAGTCGAGTGAGACGGTCATTATAGGACCAGAGTATCTGGAACAAGTTCAAGCAGAGGTACGACAGATCCGGGCTAACATGAAGTCAGCTCAGGATAGGCAGAAATCATACGCCGATGTGCGCAGACGTAACCTGGAGTTCGCCGTGGGCGATCAGGTATTTCTTAGAGTATCCCCCATGAAGGGAGTGTTTCGTTTTGGCCAGAAAGGCAAGTTGAGCCCGAAATATGTGGGGCCTTATGTTGTGACGGAGCGGATCGGCCCGGTAGCTTACAGACTTGATTTACCCGCCGAGCTGGGCAAGGTACATGATGTATTTCATGTGTCCCAGTTGAGGAAATATATGTCTCATCTGTCTCATGTGCTTCAGCCTGAAAGGCTAACCTTAGAGCCGACCATGCGATCAGTGGAGACTCCGGTACGGATTCTGGATACTAAGACTCGAGACACTCGCCATAAGTCAGTGAGACTGGTGAAGGTTCTCTGGTCTAACCAGGACGTTCAGGAGGCCACTTGGGAGCTTGAAGATAAGATGAAGGTGAAGTACCCGTCGTTGTTTACTTCTTAGTATTTATATGTATAGGGTACGGGGCGTACCCCTATTTTAAGGGGGGTAGAGCCGTTTCGGTTATGTGTGTACGACATGTATTTGGATACATTGTCTGTGTTATGTTGTGATGTTGTTACCTTGTTATGTTACAGACCGTTGAGTCTGAATGATGTTGTGTTGTTATGCGTTTTGGACCTTGTGTCCGATGTTATGTAAGCATGTTGTTAATGTTGTTATAGAAGCATTGTTTATATGTGTTCCCGTGTTCTAATATTTAGGATATGTGGGAAGTATGAACTTTGCGGACAAAGTTCTTTTAAGGGGGGTAGATTGAAATACCCCAAACCTAGGTATGTTGAATATTAAGACTAAAAAGAGTCTTAGAAACATTAGTAAACAATTTAAACCATAGAAAACACAAATAAATACCTTAAGGTCAATAAGTGCTAAAATGTGCTCTAAGCTTGGGATAAGCTTGGTTAAGACCTAATGAGCTTACAAAGATCTTATTTATATATTAATGAACATATTAAACCAATTAACAAAGAAAACCAAGCTTGAAAACAAGTTAAAACACAAAATGTGCTTTAAGGAGTCTTAAAGCACGTTTTTGAAAAATTGTCTTGTAAATGAGTTTTGAGTGGCTAAATGTCCATCATTACTCTTTAATTAACATGTGTACTACTTAGTATCACATTAGGAAGTCTAAGTCAATGGGAAATCAAAAATTTCACAACTATGTGCCTTGTTTTTGTGAATAGTAACCAAATTAACCAAGTTTATAACATATGTCAATATTAGTGTGACAATTGGTCAACAATGACCAAAACACCCCTTATTACATAATGGGGGCCAGTTTTTAGAAGGGTGAGTCATCCCCTTACTAGCTTAATAAGATAAGTAAAGAAATAAAGCAAATCACTATTTACTTTTACTTTAAATATCAAAAACTAGCTACTTACCTTCATTCTCTTCTTTCCCTCTTCATTTCCCATGTCTCCAACCTCTCTTCTACCTTCCTTCTTGCTCTCCATTCACGGTTTTGCAATAGTTCCAACACCAACACCAACTTCCATTGTCATTATCTCATAGCTCACTTTGCCAAATCAAAAACAAAGACCACCATTCTCTTTGTCTTGCCAAGCTCTTCAATCCTATCCTTTCAAAACTCCAAGAGCTCCATTTCGGTTCCAAGAGGAATCTCCATGGGAGGAGCTTGAGCTCATCTTTTCACATATTACTGTTCTCCTTTGCTTCTAGGTAAGGAAACTCAAATAAAAACTCCATTTCCTTCTTGTTTTGATGTTGACCAAGAATCACCATTGATGGTGTTCTTTACCTCGCTTGTTCTAGCTACATTTGAATCTTCCAAGGGCTTGGTGGAGTCCTCTCTTGCTACATATCCAAACTCTCTTTCATATCCAAGGTAAAACAATCATCTAAATGTTCTAAGACAATATATGTATTTAGGGTTTACAATGAGATGAAGCATAAAGCTTGTATACTCATTTCATTATTTGTATATTGTTTAGAAGTTGACAAGCAATCAAACATCCTTACCGATTTTAAACAAGGAAACAAGAAAGAAGTTTGTGAGGAAGAAGAGGTAAATGTGCTAACCTAATGTAGTTTAAAGTGTTAGGAGAAATGAGCTTATGTTGCTTATTAAAATGATCTAAGGAGCCAATGGTGAACGACTTAGTAAAATTTTCTCAAGGAGACTAGTAAAAGGGCATATGTGTTGTTGAGTGTATTTGCAGGTCAAAGGCAAATATATTGTGGAAATTCAGTGTTTAAGGTTTATGCATCTTAAGGGCCTAAGAGCCATGTTATTTAAGGGCCTAAGTGCCAAGCAATTTAAATTATGCACTATATTGTGATGTAGTGTTAAATGAGTGAAGTTTTGTGTACAAGAATGCTCTTGATAGATCTAAGTGTTCTTGAATGTTTAATGGTGAAAACAATGTGTTTTGGCTTAGTAAAGTTCTAGGAGAACCCATGTCGAAATTTAGATAATGTATAAGAAGTTTTAGGTGTTTAAAAAGAGTTTTGATGAGTTAGGAAGTGTTTAGGGTGGTTAAGTGTTCTACTAGGAAAAAAAATATGCATTGAGGTATTCTAAGGTGTAAAAAGGACTTAAGCATTATTTTAGAGGATTTAGAATGCAAATGAGTGTTTTGGGATACTTCAAGTTCGTGTTGGGATTGTGTTTAGGACTTGTGCAATCTTAGAGGTTTAGGAAGAAAAGATGTTTGGGAGAGGATTTAGTAGTAGTGAGGAAACATTTGAGACTAGTGCTAGTTATAGGTATAAAACACCCCATGCAAACTTAGAGAAAAGTATTGCATGTGCCAACCTTTGTATAAGAATTTGTGTAAGGTTGAGGAGGTTTTGATGAATGATTTAAGGAGTTTAATGGAGGTCTTAAGGTGTGTTTGAAGTGCCCAAATAAGGTTAGAACATACTAGGATATATGAGGTGAAGTTTGGAGTTAAATGGGCAATTAAAAACAAGGGTCTGGAGCAGACCGACCTTGGGGACCGGACCTGCAAGGTCGGTCGAGCCCAGTTTACCCTGCGAGAAATGGTCTCTGGAATGGACCGACCTTGGGGACCGGACTTGCAAGGTCGGTCGGGCATGGATTTTTAGTACGGATTGAGTCTCTGGAATAGACCGACCTTGGGACCGGACTTACAAGTTCGGTCATGCCTAAATCTTTGTACGTAAGTAAGTCTCGGGAATCGACCGATCTTGCGACCGAACTTGCCAAGATCGGTCGGGCCTGAGTTTTCAAAGGGGAAAAACTCTCGGGAATAGACCGACCTTGTGGACCGAACTTGTAAGGTCGGTCGGAGTAGAATTCTTGACGGTAACATGTTCTGGAATGGACCGACCTTGTGGAAGGTCGGTCGGTAAGGTCGGTCGGACCAAAACTTGTAAAAAAAAAACAAAGAGTGGCTTAAGTAGTTAACCCTAGGGGTATGATGAAGGTAATCAAGGATAAGTATGGGCATTAGAACTTGTCATATAACCATGTAAAATGCTTAGTAAAATTCGAAGTTAAGTAAGTAAATTGACCGACGTTATTAATCATGTATAGGAGTGACCTACGGTGGAAACCAGTCGAAGCAAGGACCAAGGTATGGTTTTCTTGCAGTATGTTGCCTACCGGTTTACACCGGCTTGTGTGTTGTTTGTTTTTCTGTGTGTTTATGACCTTGTAAGACTTAAGTCATGTAACAAGTTTACAGTTGTTAAATATTATGGTATTGTTAAGTGTGACTCTATTACCTTGTGTGTGTCTAACAAGACTTAACCACTTGTATGTGATTGTTTGTTGAGTTCGATGTTGAACTTCTAACAAGTGCTAACGGGGGAGTGAGGAGTCCGGTCTGTTCCGGCCACGCGTGTGAGTATGGGAGTCGATGTCATAACCGGTTCGATTCTCTCTGTATGTTATGGTTGTTTTTCCAATTTGGTTTCCAACCTTCCCTTTAGCTTAACCAAGGCTATTTTACTGACTCACGTCGGGCCACAGGGGCATACTATGTTCTGTTCGGTGTGCTTGGATCACTATATCCGAGGCACCTTGTGTTAAGTTATTCGTACAATCTAACAGGACGGTAACGAGTTATGTAACGAGCTTAGCATGAGTTTGGCAACATCCTCTAGGCTCTCCATGGGAACTTATTGTGTTGGTTCGTATCCTAAAAGGATTCGTTCTTGTATGTTATGTGTGATGTTGTTATGCAATATTCTTGCTATGATATATATGTTGTATGTTTAAAAAGAATGCCATGTCATCATGACAATTAGTTGCGCGTATCCCGGTAGCCGATGGGCTGCGCGTTAACCATACCAGCCAAGGGTTGCTGACCCCCTCGGGGGCTCCATATTTTTACTGCAGGATGAGGATCGAGGAAGCGGAATGGCTATAGATTCTAGGTTGCAGAAACACTTTTGGTTATTTTGGATGTTGAGCCCGGGATGCGCCTGTGCTCCCGTGGCGTTATATTTTGGTACCGTTTGTATTACAGTGACGGTCGTTTACAGTTGACAGGGGAGTTCATGTGTACAGTTTATAGTGACGGTTTGTATTAGATACTCAGTACGTTGGTAATGTAAATATGTTTGGATGTTAGTGCCTAATGCTCAGGAGTCTGATCATCAAACCGGTACGCTTGTATTTATTCTGCCTTGTTAACCACGTGGGTGGTTAACGGCGTTGTAGCACCGAATCGTTTAGTTATTATTTAGTTGTTTAATTCCGCTGCGATTTCGAGTATTGTTAAGTGCGTAGTAGGGGTGTTACAAAAAGTGGTATCAGAGCGAAGTATCGCTCTGATGACTAGAATACCGAGCTTAGGAATATACCGAGTTAGGAAACCTAACCACAGTTACCTAAGTGAACAGTTATGAGAAAGGTTAACCACTAACTAAGAGTGGAGATATCTTATTGTTGGGAAGATGTTACAACCGTTGGACTGATAAGTGTGCAAGCATAATGCTAATGAATGTTCGTGTGAATCCAGATGTCTGGTAGACCACGAGGTCGAGGCCGCGGATGCAGTACTGGTGATACCGGGAACCAGGGAGAGAACCCTCCGGCGCAAGTTATGGCCGACGCTGTTGCGGCTGTCGTAGCCCAGATGGTTCCACAATTAGTTGCTGCGATGTAGCAGGGGCAACAGCCCGAAGTTCAACCACCTCCGCCACCGCCTCGAGAGACCAACTAGGTCAAGGCGTTGGCAGATCTGAGACCCCCGTCATTCAGTGGGGAGACCGACCCTGGTAAGCTGGAGGCGTACATCTCCGAGATGGAGACCGCTTTCGAGACCTTGGATGTTGCTGCTGGTGCCAAGGTTCGACTTGCCGCTTACTACTTGAAGGGATCGGCGCAAAGTTGGTGGAAACTGGTAAGAGGGGGCAGAGTTGGTGATCCTACTTTCCAGTGGAGGGAGTACACGGCCCTGCTACGAGAGCCAAGTACTACCCGATTCATGTGCAAGAGGCCAAGCGCCTAGAGCTCGAACACTTGAGGCAAGGGGATAAGATGACGGTTGATGAGTACTACACCGCTTTCATCGGACTTATCCATCTGCTGCCGGATCTGGGTTACTCAGACCGGATTTTAGTGAACCGTTTCTACAACGGATTGAGCTACCGCCTACGCTACAGTATGGGACCAAGCGGGTATACTACTTTGTAGGAGTGCTACCATGCCGCTGCTATTGTTGAGATCACCATGAAGCATCTCATGGAGCCCAAGGCATACCATGAGTCCAATAATTCATAAGAAGGCAGTTATTGCTCAAGTTCCACATATGGCCATATATCTCAACAATCCATTCCAATGAGTTACTCATTGAATCCTCATTAATCAGAATATAACAATTTAAAGTATAACAAGAATCAACAGTCAAGTCACTTAACAAAGCCCATTTCATAATTTCAAACACAAGGGACATAACAATAATCAAACAGCACTTAAGGAAAGGCTATGATCACATAATCTTACATGGCACCTTCGGCCAGGTCACACAGCATCAAATATCTCAACTTAACAATTCAAACAACCATAAATCATACCTTAAGACCAAGTCTTGATCAAACAAACAAATCATATCCATTTCAGTTCTATTATTAATTATCTCATCTAGATTAGCTTAAGACATAATTTAACTATAAATTACAACCTGAATCAAAGCATAATTGGTTCCTAACATTTTCGGTCATAAGAACACAATATTAACCAGCTTAGCTTAGGAGTTAATCCAACCATAAACAACCTTCTAAGACAGTACATATAAGTTCCTAACATATTAGACTTTAAGACCTTAAGTCTTAGCTTAGTTTAAACTATCATCTTCATCCTAAAAATCATGCTATACATCTCTTTAATAGCTCATAGCCAATTCTGTCATAATAGGTTACTAATGACCAGAACAATCAACAATCATGCTTTTAGCCCTAGAACACATCTAGTGTTGGGATATTGGAGTGTTGCAGAGAGAGCCTTTCACCGCGACAGAGTCAATCTTCACTTGACAGACACAAAGAGTGAGCCTCTGCAATAGAGTCCGCGCAACAAAGAAGACTCCATAGACTCTCTCGTGCTGTTGCGGAAAATCAGGAGTCAACTCGGAACACCTTAAGTGCCACAACGGTCATGAAGTTCTTCCTCAACATCCGAAGATCGCGGCTCAAGTAAGGAGACCACTTTAGAGCCGTTGGAAGTTGCCCACTAAGTTAGTTCCGGTATTTTCGGAACTAACTCCTTCGACCTGCTGTTGTACTTAGAGTATAAATAAGATATGTAATAGTCAGTTTTCTGTGTGCTTTCATCAAGGATTATTTCAGAGCTTAGAGAGAGAAAGAGAATCGCATTGTAAGCTAGAAAGAGAGAGAGAATACGTACCCAGTTAGTTAGCACCTCTAGATAGACTCTACCTAGGAAGATCCTAGTTTCACTACGCATACCATTGTTCTGATTAGAAAGTGTGTTGGGTGAGTGAGTGAAAAACCGCTAAGTAGATCCTTTCTACTTAGTGGGCATTTGTAAGTTGTTTTATTTGACCAGGAAATGAAATAGCTTATTTGTGTATCTTGCTGAGTTCCACAGAGTCCTTCTTTCTTTTCATCGCTTCGCTATAATTACCGCAAAAGTCTTCCGCTCCCTTAGTTTAGTTAATTCGATTGAGTGCCTCTACATCAAAGAGTGTTTCTCATTTACGAAGGCTGATTGAGTCAAACCAATCCTTAGACTCACACCTTTGATTGGTTTGAGTTAGCCACCCGATCCTACATCTAGTTTACACTAATTAACTTCCAGCTGAAACCGGTTGTACTAGGCATCTAATTCACCAGATTAGCTCTTCTAGTAATCACACATAACATCTTAAACAAGTTCTATACTTTACCTATGTGACTCGGCCATAATGATCAGATAGGTTCTAGGTTAGTTAAGCACCTAAAACACTTGATTAATGCTCTAGAATTCCACCCACAAATCTGGTGATTAAACAAAACTCTTTAAGACACCATTTATCCTAGATTATATCAACACCAGATTAGACTCAAGATCATCCAGAACAATCATAATTACCTCTAGGGTATTCCCACTCACTAAACAATAGCAAAACACCATAATCAAACTCTTAAGCAATCAGTAGTTCAAGGTAGGTTGTAAACACACCCTTTTCTTCCTGAAAACACTTTTCTAACTCTTTCAGCTTTAGGCTAATAAATACCTACGAATTTTAATTAGACAATATAGGGGTAATACTCCTGTAAAACATACAGATTTATTAAGGGATGGTAACCATGAAGTTACCTTGCAGATTGCTGAAGAAAACCTTCCTTAAATCCTTGGAAAGCTTGCTAGAAGTTAGAACACCCTAAGACAGCTTTTAAGCTCCTAGAATGGACATGGAAATGAAGTGAGTTCCCTTGGTTTCTCCTCTGGTTTTCGGCTGAGAATTGGCTAGGAAAGAATGAAGAACACACCAAGAACAGCCTTACCTCTAGGATTGGAAGAAGATGAAGATAGTAGCTCTCCTCCTTCTCTTTGCTCTCGGCCAGGTGGTGGTGGTAAGCTTTCCTCTCTTTCTTTTTCTCTTCTTAACGTGCTAAATGGCTGAATGGAGGTGGGGGACGGTTTATATAAGCAAGGAGGCGGTTTAGGTTACCTAAGGTGAAGGAAAGTGTGTGTGGCTGATTCCTAAGCCATGTCACGTCTCCAATGGAATGTTGCCACCTCCTACCAGCCTACTTAGGTGTCAAGCTCCTATTGGTTATAGTATGTGTCAAGTGTTTAAGTAGGTGCCAACTCATCATGCAACCTCGTGCTTAAAGACGTCCTACTTTCCTACTAGCTTGGTCGTGCTTAAGACGTCCTACTAGCTTGCTAGCTTGCTGAGTCACCTACTTGCTTACTAGCTTGATGAGTCACCTACTTGCTTGCTAGCTTGATGAGTCACCTACTTGCTTGCTAGCTTCCCCAAGCAGCTGCATCACCTACTTGTGTGTTTACTACATAAGCTAGCTGCTGCATCACCTACTAGCTTGGTTGTCACAATGCCATTGGAGCATTCTAGCTAGCTACTTTTAAAACAATACAAGAAGTGATATTAAGGACTTTTCTGGTCCCAATGTGTACTTATGCCAATATTAGGATTTAAAGATGCTTAATAGCTCATTAGGACCTAATTAGCAAAGTAAATCATCCTTTAGAAACTCTGGGTATTTCACCCAGAATGCACCACGTGGACGGCAAGAGGAGGAGGTTCACCCCAGGCTTGACCCTGGCAAGTCGGTGGGTATGATAACAAGTCTGTGAGGAAGGAAAGTAAATGTTCTTTCTCTTTTCATTCAGATAGCATTCAGAATTACAAATCCAGACAATTTGCCTTTGTATTACTCCAAGTGGATTCATTCTCCTGATAAGTTTAGTATAACCTTTTGTAATCTGCTTTAAGCTGAGAATCTTATATCACTTGTCTTCCCAAAAATTGGGCATGTAGGAGTAAAATTGTTAAGTATCACGTTACCAAAAAGAAAGGAGAATAGAATTTCCATTTTATGCATTTTTGTTTATAGCAAACCCCCCTTTTCCCCCAAAAAAAGAAGTCTAACAAAACTTTCTCTAAGAAAACTCACAAGACTTTTTTCGGAGGTAGGACCACTAACCCTTAATGAAAGAAAAAGGCACATTCATCAAGTGCATCAGGAACTCCCGGAGAGGAAGATCACCAAAAAAGAAAGTTTTCCTCCAATTTTCTTCTTCGACGAAGATGAAGATGGAGTGCTGTATCCACACAACGATCCACTTGTCATTCGTGCACAGGTAAACGATCGAATGATGGAGGGAATCCTGATCGATAGTGGGGCTGGAGCGAATGTCATATCAGCCGAAGCAGTTAGGAGGTTGGAAGTACCTGAGGACCGGATCAAGCCATATTCGGCGGTTCAAGGAGGATTTGTAGGAGGGGTCTCTACCACGTCTTCCGGCAGTATAGATTTTACAATGACCCTGGGTCAAGGGGACGAAAGGAGAACGGAGAAACTCACGACTTTTATTGTGCTAGGTCTATCTGGATATAACATGTACCTTGGAAGGCCAGGAATCAATGCTTTCAAAGCCATACACAGAACTCATCACTTAAAATTGAAATATTTAACCACAAGCGGGAAGGTGGTTACGATAAGAGGAAGCCAAAAGATGGCCCGAATGTGTGAAGTCCACATCATGGACAGCCTTCCTAGTGAGGAGATGGTCAAAAACTGTAGGGTCAGAAAAGGAGTTCAAGGGAAAGTTACCTTCTTCCCTGGAGCCAAGTCAAGAAAAGGAAGGATGTCAAACAACTCAAGACTCCCCCAGAGAGGTACATTTAAAATCTGACCCTTCTAAATTTTTTAAAATAGGAACAACGTTTGACAGTGAAGGGCAAACTCACTTAATGAGGTTCCTGAAGAAAAGAAGGACAACATTCGCCTGGAGCACGGACGAAATGCCTGGAATAGATCCAAGCGTTATCCGGCATGAGCTCAGGGTAGACCCAAAGCATCCGGCAGTTAGGCAAAGGAAAAGGGTAATAGGGGAAGAAAGAGATTTGGCTGCACGAACCGAGGTCCAGAAACTCCTCAAGGCTGGATTCATTAGGGAAGTAGCATACCCACGATGGCTGGCTAATGTTGTCATGGTAAAGAAGGTAAACGGAAAATGGAGAATGTGTGTGGATTTCACAGATTTGAATAAGGCATGTCCTAAAGATTTCTATCCCCTACCATCAATAGATAGATTGGTGGTTTCAACTGCCCAGAGCTCTGTGTTAAGCTTTCTAGATGCTTTCTCCAGCTATAATCAGATAAAAATGAAAGAGGACGATTCGGAAAAGATATCCTTTATCACTTCAGCCGGAACATTCTGTTACAAGGTAATGCCTTTTGGACTGAAGAACGCAGGAGCTACCTTTCAGCGAATGATTAACAAAGTGTTTTGTCAACAACTTACCCGGAATGTGGAAGCTTACGTAGATGATATAGTCGTAAAAAGTCCATCAAAAGAGCAACATATGAAGGATTTAGAGGAAACGTTTGATACTCTGGACAAATACCAAATCAAGCTGAACCCGGAGAAGTGTGTATTCGGTGTAACCAAAGGGAGGTTTCTTGGCTTCATTGTTGGACAACGAGGTATCGAAGTCGATCCGGAAAAAAGTCAAGCAATCCTCAACCTTTCTCCTCCAAAAAATATCAAAGATGTCCAAGCCTTGAACGGGAGACTCACAACATTAAGCAGGTTTTGTTCCAAGCTTCAGGAAAAATCAATCCCGTTCTTCAATATTCTAAGGAAGAATAGCACATTCCAATGAGGACAAGAGTGTATAGACGCATTTGAAAAGATCAAGAAAATGCTTCGGGATATGCCTAAATTGGGCGTACCTGCCCTAGGCCAGGATCTCTACCTTTACTTATACGCAACAGATTGGGCAGTTGCAGTTGTCTTGATCATGGAAGAGAAAAGGGAGATACCAGTCTACTATACTGGCAAAATTTTGAGCCCAACAGAAGGACGGTATATGAACATAGAGAAAATCCTGTTTGCATTAGTAGTGGCGTCAAGGAAATTACGGCCCTACTTTCAGTCGCATCAAATCTTCGTCAGGACCAACTGGCCACTCAAGCAAATAGCTAACAATCCAAATGCTTCCGGCTGAATGGTGAGATGGACGGTAGAGCTAACACAATATGAAATTCACTTCTTACCCAGGACAACGATTAAAGCACAGGCCTTGGCAGACTTCATATCAGAAACAAACTTTGCAGAAGAAGAGAAACAGCTCCAGAACCCATATGTCGTCTTGGTTGACGGAGCCTGGTGCAAAAGTGGGGCAGGGGCTGGAATAGTAGTACAAGCTCCGGATGGACAAAGCTTGAACTACGCCTTCTGGCTAGATTTTGATGTTACCAATAACGAGGCTTAATACGAAGCCCTTATCCAGGGTTTGGATGTGGCTACCGCCCTAGGGGCAACAGGTTCCATAGGAAGATACCCTCTCTATTTTTTTGTTCCTGTGAAATCCTGTTAAAAATAAAGCTTATAAAATTTAACTTTTCACAGAATTAGAGGTATACTTGGATTCTATCTTGGTAGCAAGACAAAACAACAACATCTATGAAGTCAAAGAGGAAAAGCTGTGGAGGTACTTGCTCAAAGTCCAGGAGTTAAAGGCAAATTTCCAAAGATGCGAACTAAAACACCTTCCTCGTGAAGAGAATATCGAGGCAGATGCCTTGGCGAAATTGGCAAGTATGGCCGAAAGAGTACCCAATGAAATCTGGCTAGAAGTCAAAACTACGTCAAGCATAGATGAGGCTCAAGTATTTACAATAGAGTTAAATGATGAGACGGAATCCTGGATGACTCCAATCATAGATTACATACGACAAGGGAAGTTGCCGGAAGAGGAAAAGGAGGCCAGGACAATAAAAAGGCGGGCCGCATCATTCTTCATTGAGAATAACCAGCTATATAAGCGATCTTTCGCAAGACCGGCACTGAAGTGTGTTACCATAACCGAAGGGACAAAGCTAATAAAAGAGGTGCATGACAGACTCTGTGGGAATCATCAAGGAGAAAGAACCACAACGCACAAAATCTTGAGGCTCGGATACTTTTGGCCCAAAATGATGGAACATTACAAAGAATATATACAAAAGTGTCTCAAGTGTCAAGAACACGGAAACAAAATACACAATCCTCTGGTAGAACAAAAATCTATCCTCTGCCCAATCCCCTTTGCTATGTGGGGATTAGATATTGTGGGACCTGTGAGCCTCGATTTTAAACCCTATCCTATGTTGATTAAAGCTGATTAGGATCTAATCGGGTTTTAGGTCCACTTATGGCCTAAGATTAATAACTATGTCATCCAACAATAATTATTAAAACCTAAGCTAGCTCACTGGAACCTATTATGAGTCGCCACCTAATTTTAACCTAGATCAAATTAGGAAAGGAGAGTTCGGGTTCGGGGGCTTGATATTCGACTTAATTAGGGTTCAATTACTTTCATTACCCTTCCTAGGTCGTTTTTCCTCTACTCAGTTTATTTACGGCTTATTACGAGTCGTTTTAACCTAAGTGCGCGAGCTTCGGTTTTTTTGTGTTTTTTAGCATTTTTTGACAGAAAATTAAAGTGAAAGGTGAAATTACCTAAACTAGGGTTTCGGAGGCAGAATTAGGTCAAATTTCGTTTCCGTCCGTAGCCACGGACCTAATGTCCGAAACCACGGACCCCAGTTAACCTAAATATACAGAAAAGTCGAAATTAAAGGAAAACAAAAATTTGCAAAGTCCGGGGCCACGGACAGGCTGTCCGTGGGCCCGGACATAATTAGAAAAACATAAATTTTGATTTTTTGAAATCCCGCCGCCGTCCGTGGGTGTCCGTGGTCTCGGACAACGCGTCCGAGGTCCCGGACCATAGGTCTGAGGTCACGGACCACCCACGGACAGGGGTTTTCAGAAGGTTCCCGAGGGTGTTTTGAGCTCAAATTTTATGGGTGTGTAGCCTGAAAGATGTACAAGACGTTAGTGATTGAAAGTTTTCAATTTGAATTCGAATTAAGCACGAAACTTAGCAAACAAGTTATCTGACAGAGGCTTAAACAAACAGCAATACAGAAGCCTACGAAGGTTAGTTTGAGCTCAAATTTCGAGGCAAGACAGATAATACCGTGGAGAATTAGGGAAGCTGAGTTTCTACCTGTTTTGCCTTCGGATTCACAACGTTTCTTCACACCGGGATTCGTCGAGTGCTCCGTTGATGGTAGACCCGAAAGGACTTCGAACCAAGCTTCTGGTTGTTGGTTGTTCTTGCTGTTCTTCATGTTTTGGTGGTGTTTTTGTGGGGTTTTGATGATTATTGGTGCTTTGGGAATTGGAAAACGTGTTTAGATGATGATTTCGGGGGATTTTCGGTATAATTTGGGTGGCCGGGTGTTGGAAAACGTGAGAGAGAGAGAGGAGGCTGCCTTTTCTGACTCTCTAGGGTTCTTGAGTATGTGAGGTTCTGATTTTATCCAAAAACCTATCCCCTTATATAGAGTTTCTTAAAGATAAAGAGAATCTAGTAAAAGTAAGATTTTTCGATATTTTAGTTAAGTGACTTCCCAAAGGAATTTTGCTGTGAAATTTTAACCACGTGTCAAGGATGGAAATTATGAATTTTCTGAAGTGGAATCGGATTTTTTAAATGTTGGAATATTTTTAAATTGAATTTCTTGTCAGATTCAGTCAGAAATTGCTAGAAAATTATTGAAAACTCGAAAAATCAAAATTCCAACGCCATTATGCTTAGAATGTCATCCTCTATCATGGGTTAAAATATCAAATCATTTCAAGCTGATTTGGGCATCCTTTGGAGGAGAGAGAAAGCTTATAGGAGGTCTAGGAGCCTTTAAAGATTACCAAAACGCCCCTGAAAATGACGAAGCTGCTCCTCATGCCATGGGATGTGCCGCTCGAGCCGGAATCCCTCACTACTAGATTAAAACGCCCCTCACATCACCAGGACCTCGTGGACCCTAACCAGGGGGGTCAAAATTTTGGGTATAACAGATTGCCCCCCGTCAACTAGACTTTGTAACGAAAGTGAGAAGGATAGTTGATGCTTGAGTGATACCCCAAAATTTAAAATGTTTCCAAGAACCTGCATGTTACCGAAAACTGATAAGTTGTGTCGAGCTATTCTAAGGTGCTGACTACCTATAAGTAAAATGAAGTAATGTCAAGTAATTCTAAGGCGTTGACTACCTATGATATGATGTCAAACTATTCTAACGTGTTGACTGCCTATGACAAATGAGATGATGTCAAGCTATTCTAAGGTGTTGACTACCTACGAGTAAAGTGAAATGAAGCAGTGTCAAGCGATTCTAAGGTGTTGACAACCTAAAATGTGGAAATAATGTCATGCGATTCTAAGGCGTTGACAACCTAAAATGTGGAAATAATGTCATGCGATTCTAAGGCGTTGACAACCTAAAATGTGGAAATGAGATCATGTCAAGCGATTCTAAGGTGTTGACAACCTAAAGTGTGAAAATGAGATAGTGTCAAGCGATTCTAAGGCGTTGACAACCTAAAGTGTGAAAATGAGATAGTGTCAAGCGATTCTAAGGTGTTGACAACCTAAAATGTGATAACTAGGTGGTATGCAAATGCAAGAATGCTGAGATGTTGATGATGCTAATGATGCTGATAATGTTGATAATGCTGATGATGTTGATGATGTTGATGATGCTGATGATGTTGATGATGATGATGATGTTGATGATGTTGATGATGCTGCTCGGATGCTTCTGGGGACCGAAACCCGTGCCAATGCTCCTGGCTGGACCCAATGTGGACTTATTGCCATCGCCCCCCAAGCCGGTGTGCTGGGATAACTTTGGTAAAAACCTTGGGGACTTATTGCCTTCGCCCACCATTCGTTGATCCCGAAAATAAGTTGACATCGCAAAAAGAGGATTTATTGCCATCACCTCGCCAACTTTCTGTCGCCAGGTCTTGTGACGCGCCTGGGTAATGCAGCTAGGTCTTATGACGAGCCCATATGAATGAGATGAATGCAATGTGTTTGATGAGAGTGGGTAAGCTAAAAGGTAATGCTAGGTCTTACTACGAGCCTAAGGGAATGCAACTAGGTCTTACGACGAGCCTAAAGGATGGTTCTAGGTCTTATGACGAGCCTAAAGGTGGGATCTAGGTCTTATGACGAGCCTAAAGGTGGGATCTAGGTCTTATGACGAGCCTAAAGGATGGTTCTAGGTCTTATGACGAGCCTAAAGGATGGTTCTAGGTCTTATGACGAGCCTAAAGGTGGGATCTAGGTCTTATGACGAGCCTAAAGGATGGTTCTAAGTGAAAGTGAGCCAAGTGTATGGTGGGTCCAAAAGGATGTAGAAGGATTAGGGTTTATGTCGAACCTAGAGAAGGTAGGGCTCAAGATGGGCCCGCGGATGTTTGAGTGTGAAGGTAAGGCTTAGGACGGGCCTGCAGATGTCTGAGTGTGAAGGTAGGGCTTAGGACGGGCCTGAGGATGTGTGAAGGTAGGGCTTAGGACGGGCCTGCGGATGTTTGAGTGGAGGTAGGGCTTAGGACGGGCCTGTGTGATATGAAGAGGGTTTGACCCTTTGGGTTTTGGATTTTTGGGACTCAATCGGTGTCTTTGTTGCAATTGTTGGGACCAACAATTGCCCCCAGTATTTTTCCTTAAGGCAATCCGAGTTTTTTAGGATTTTATGGCAATCGATCGGAACGATCGATTGCCCCCAGTATTTTCTTTGATTAACTGCACAAAACAAGTCTCACTCTCACAAGGTCAGGGTTTATCTTGATGTGGTGCTTTCTATCTACACTCAAAGTATTTGATGCTTGCGCTCGTACTCTCCTTTTGGGTCAAGACATCTCAACCATTGAATTTGACATTTGTTCGATTTACGCGTTCAACCTGTTACTTTCACGTGATTGGATACACAACTACTAAGTCGGAAGTCTTTTGAGCTTATAACATGGCTATGGGGTGTAATGAAAGACAATGGGACGATGGAGGAATGTTTAGGATATGTGGAGCTATAAGGGTGACCAAAGCTGCAACTTGCACCTTCTCTCGGACTTGCTTTCTTTGTCCTGAAGTCGTTCTGGCTACTTCGTGATGACTTCGCCTACGAACTTGGAACTCTGGATTTTTGAATTGTTCCTTGCATCCTTTCTCCTTCTTCCAATTTTGGGTTTCTCAAGGCTTTTCAGGTTTGCCTTTCTTTGGATTTCTTTCCTTTCGGGGTTCTTGTGTTTCCCGGTTTTGAACTTTGAGAGCTGTTTTGATGCTAGCTCATTTGGATCCTGTGTCACTTTGGGACCATTTGCGGATCGCTTTGTCATGCTGGTAGCGGTTTTGCTTCTTTGGACTTGTGAAGTTGTTCGGAAGTCGGGCTCCTTGCTTCCTTTGGTCACCGGATTGGTTATTCATCATTGGCTGGCTTATTTGTGGAGTTCGTAGTGTGAAAGAGGTATATACGAAAAGCTCAGCGGGGGTGCCTAGGGTTTAATGCTGGGTTCACAGGCTTTTGGCTGTGTGGTGCTGTACCTAGGTGCTTCGTCATCCCTAATAGTTGTGTATCCGTTCTTTGTTACTTTTCACAGGTTTAAGCGTAAATTTACAAAATATCTCCTTCGATCGGAGTCATGCCGCTTGCCTTACCTTTGAATGTGACCTCTCTGGAGCCGTGTAAAAGTGACACGCTCTTTCGCTCTTGGTTTTACCGCTCAAGGCACCTCGCGAAACGTTTACTCAGAGACTTGTTTGCGCATTTAAACAAAAGAAATAAACATTATCGCTCCTTAACTCAGATTGCCCCCAGTATCGTTGTGGGGTTTCTTTTTTGACAAGCCTTTTGAATACCCAAGTTATTTTGAGGAGGGGTGATTACATGTGTGAGGATGGTGGTGAGTGATGATGGGGCGATTGTTAGTGATTTATTTTGCTTTTTTTTTGTGCGTTCACATGAACGGAAGTGTACTCATTAGGACACGAATCAAGAAGAAATTTTATTGATAATCAAAAGAAGTAACAACGACAATGAGTACCATCTAAAAGGGAGAAACAACTAAACTAGCTAAAGAACTAAAAGAAAAGACAAAACAAATGCTACGCAAAACAACAAAAGGGAGAAGAAAACAACAGTGATCCTTAATGGTGTTTTGGCATAGGATTCCCGAAGATATTTCCGCGCTCTGAGAACTGAAGCCCCTGGTCAATCAGGTCTTGGATCTTATGCTGTAGGGCCCTGCAATGATCGGTGTCGTGACCTGGCAACTGATGGTAGAGACAGAACTGATTTGGGTTCCTGCCCAAACAGGTGACTCCTGGTCGGGGCGGAAGAGGCTGTAAGATGTTCTGCTCCTGGAGTTTTTTCAGAGCATGACTCAATGGCCGACCAATATCTGTGAATTCTCGTTGACTGAAATCTGTCTTGGGGGTGGTACTGCTCGATAATTCCTCCCCTGTTCCCTTGGCTGCTGGACCGCATTTATTTCGTACTGTCCCGCGTATCTCTGCGGTGCGCTCTGTGCATAAGCTGTGCTTGAGTAGGAGGCCTTTGCTGTTTCAGATTTTGGGAACTTCGAATTTCCCCCGGATCCTCGGGGGTATCCAAGCTTTAGGTCTCCCTTGTGGATCTTCTCCTCCAAAACCCCCACCTGGCCCATGAGCATATCAAAGCTTGGAAAGTACATATACTTTAATTCATCATTGTACTGCTTTTGCATGTTCTCAACAATCATGCGGATTTGTTCCTGCTCATCCATCCTTGTAGGCATGCCTGCTGCCTTCCTCCTCCACCGCTTTATAAAATCGGACATGGACTCACTTCCCGTTTGGCGTGTGCTAGCAAGGTCAGATCGGGTGATTTCCAGATTTTTAGCATACTCAAAGTGAGTCAGGAAAGCTTCGCATATCTCCTCATAGGTCTTGGTGTTCATCCTCTGAGTTAGGTACCATCGTTGAGGGATCTCATCTAGGTATCGGGCGAAGACCTTGGCCTTCTGCATATCATTGAGCCTCAGGATAGACATCTCTCGATCAAACATCGCCAAATGAATTTGGGGATCGGTCGAGCCTTTGTAGAGAGCCAAAGTAGGGAGCTTCAGTTTCGCGGGTAGCTCAACATCTGGATAGGATCCCATGGAAAGATAATCAAATCCAGCGGGTTTACCGGCCTTTTCCATGCGCTCAATGCGCCTCAAAGCCCTCTGAACTTCGGTGGCTAGCTGGTTCCCAGGAGCACCACCACCGTATCCAACTTGGGTGTCATGCCCTTCTAAGGAGATATTGTCCATGCCGTATAAAGGATTGACAAATCCTTGTAGCGGTCTTTCCTGTCTTGCCGCCTCCAAAGATCCTATTTTCTCATGGAGCTCAACTGTTGCGCCGTATGCCGTGCCTCCAAGGCTTCAATGGCGGCTTGATGTTTCCGTACCAGGCTGGCTATTTGATCCTGCTCCCCTGCCAGACCCTCAGTGGCCCTGCTTTGGGCTGCCGTTTCCAATGCAGCCAACTTATCTTCTAGCTTGGCGATTGTGTCCACATATTTATTCTCGAGCGCCTGGATCGCTTCCTGGTGTTTCAAATCAAAGTTTTTCATGAGTTCTTCAACAGAAGTGTTCTGGTTTTCTCCCCCGCTGGTTGATCCTCCTGAGAGATATCGTCATGTGCTTGGACCGACATGTCAGATGAGCTAGAGTCTGCCTCGGGCTGAAATAACGGAGGTGGGGGAGTAGGCAGTCGGGTCAAACGTCCGGAACTTCTGTCCCAGCGCCTTTCTGAAATCTTGCCTTCTTTCTGTTTTGGAACATAAAAAGAAATATTAGGGCACGGGCTTTTAGTGACGTGGAAAGGTTTTCCTATGAGGGCCCTTGTGTTCTAATTACGGGACTCTTTTGCTTCTTCGGCTATTTGGGCCGTTTGAAACATTCAAGCATTTTAATCGGACTGGGGGAGATTGATGGGTCGATGCAGACATTGGGCCTGAGGCCCAGGAGAAAGAGAACACATACAGAAGTCTTACGTAAGGCGGTGATGCAAATGCCCTCACAAGATGACTCAGTCCAACAGGTATAGGTCGATCCGGAGAGGTGCTTGGGGCGCGGGCCCAGGTCACCACAAAGGAATAGGGCTTGCACGCTATTCTCTTTGGGCCACCCCACTTTTTCACATCACCTAAAGGTGTGCGTCTACGGTCGGGTCTTTGACTGACCAAACAATGGGCTTGGTAAGGGTACTGCCAGGAAAATGCTTGGGGCTAAAGCCCAGGTATTAAGGGGGTGTGGTTAGACGACACCCTCCTCTTTTCCCCCACTTATTCACATCACCTAAAAGGTGTGAGTCCCTGACAGGGGACCCTCAAACGGGTCCCGGGGTAGAACCGGTTTGTGTGGACCCTCGCTCTCATATGATGCAAGGGTGCAAAAATTAAAGTGCGCACAGAAGTAAACAAGCAACATAGTAAAAGCCATAAATAAACATTTTCGAGTTAAGCCCTCTTTCTTAAAATTAAACATGTTAATGTTAAGAAGTTAGATCCCCAGCAGAGTCGCCAGTCTGTGAGCCTCGATTTTAAACCCTATCCTATGTTGATTAAAGCTGATTAGGATCTAATCGGGTTTTAGGTCCACTTATAGCCTAAGATTAATAACTATGTCATACAACAATAATTATTAAAACCTAAGCTAGCTCACTGGAACCTATTATGAGTCGCCACCTAATTTTAACCTAGATCAAATTAGGAAAGGAGAGTTCGGGTTCGGGGGCTTGATATTCGACTTAATTAGGGTTCAATTACTTTCATTACCCTTCCTAGGTCGTTTTTCCTCTACAGTTTATTTACGGCTTATTACGAGTCGTTTTAACCTAAGTGCGCGAGCTTCGTTTTTTTGTGTTTTTAGCATTTTTTGACAGAAAATTAAAGTGAAAGTGAAATTACCTAAACTAGGGTTTCGGAGGCAGAATTAGGTCAAATTTCGTTTCCGTCCGTAGCCACGGACCTAATGTCCGAGACCGCGGACCCCAGTTAACGTAAATATACAGAAAAGTCGAAATTAAAAAAAAACAAAAATTTGCAAAGTCCGGGGCCACGGACAGGCTGTCCGTGGGCCCGGACATATTAGAAAAACCTAAATTTTGAATTTTTAAAATCCCGCCGCCGTCCGTGGGTGTCCGTGGTCTCGGACAACGCGTCCGAGGTCCCGGACCATAGGTCCGAGGTCACGGACCACCCACGGACAGGGGTTTTCAGAAGGTTCCCGAGGGTGTTTTGAGCTCAAATTTTATGGGTGTGTAGCCTGAAAGATGTACAAGACGTTAGTGATTGAAAGTTTTCAATTTGAATTCGAATTAAGCACGAAACTTAGCAAACAAGTTATCTGACAGAGGCTTAAAAAACAGCAATACAGAAGCCTACGAAGGTTAGTTTGAGTTCAAATTTCGAGGCAAGACAGATAATACCGTGGAGAATTAGGGAAGCTGAGTTTCTACCTGTTTTACCTCCGGATTCACAACGTTTCTTCACACCGGGATTCGTCGAGTGCTCCGTTGATGGTAGACCCGAAAGGACTTCGAACCAAGCTTCTGGTTGTTGGTTGTTCTTGCTGTTCTTCACGTTTTGGTGGTGTTTTTGTGGGGTTTTGATGATTATTGGTGCTTTGGGAATTGGAAAACGTGTTTAGATGATGATTTCGGGGGATTTTCGGTATGATTTGGGTGGCCGGGTGTTGGAAAACGTGAGAGAGAGAGAGGAGGCTGCCTTTTCTAACTCTCTAGGGTTCTTGAGTATGTGAGGTTCTGATTTTATCCAAAAACCTATCCCTTATATAGACTTTCTTAAAGATAAAGAATCTAGTAAAAGTAAGATTTTTCGATATTTTAGTTAAGTAACTTCCCAAAGGAATTTTGCTATGAAATTTTAACCACATGTCAAGAATGGAATTATGAATTTTCTGAGGTGGAAACGAATTTTTTAAATGTGGAGCATTTTTAAATTGAATTTCTCGTCAGATTCAGTCAGAAATTGCTAGAAAATTATTGGAAATTCGAAAAATCAAAATTCCAACGCCATTATGCTTAAAATGTCATCCTCTATCATGGGTTAAAATATCAAAGCATTTCGAGCTGATTTGGGCACCCTTTGGAGGAGAGAGAAAGCTTATAGGAGGTCTAGGAGCCTTAAAGATTACCAAAACGCCCCTGAAATGACGAAGCTGCTCCTCATGCCATGGGATGTGCCGCTCGAGCCGGAATCCCTCACTACTAGATTAAAACGCCCCTCACATCACCAGGACCTCGTGGACCCTAACCAGGGGGGTCAAAATTTTGGGTATAACAGGACCATTCCCAGAAGCTTCGCCAGGGAGGTTCAAATTCATATATGTCGCCATCGACTATTTCACAAAGTGGGTCGAGGCAATGCCTACTATCTCCATCACAGCCAGAAAATCACAGGAATTCATCTGGAAATATGTGGTATGCAGGTTTGGTATACCAAAGCAATAATAACTGATAACGGAACGTAATTCAATTGTGAGAGCTTCCGGGAATTCTGTGAAGAGTGGAAGATTGACTTAAGATTCGCATCAGTGACGCACCCTCAGGCGAATGGGCAAGTCGAGAATGTGAATGATCAGATAGTAAAAGCAATAAAGAGAAAACTCGATGAGAGGAAGGGAAAGTGGGCAGAGCTGTTACCCTAGGTCCTCTGGTCGTACAGAACAACAGAAAGGGGGCCAACAGGAGAAACACCCTACAGACTAACGTATGGTTTAGAGGTTGTCATTCCGGCGGAGATTGTGGTACCATCGGTAAGGTAGGAATCATACGATGAAGATGTCAACAATCAGGGAATACAAGACCATCTAGATCTCCTCGAGGAAACCAGGGTGGCCGCCGCAGTAAGGATGGCGAAAGACAAGTCCAAAGTAGAGCAATATTTCAATCAAAGAATAAGAGAGCGGAGTTTCGCTCCAGGAGAGTTGGTCCTCCGGGAAGTTAAACAACCTAAAAAACTAGAGCCCCAATGGGAAGGACCGTATGTCATACATCAAAAGACGGGGAGGGCCTCATATCGCCTAAAAAATGGTGAGGGGTACAAATTGCCACATTCATGGCATGGAGAATGTTTGAAAAAATTTTATGTATAAAATTCATGATTCTTCAATAAAGAGGTATTGTTTTTCAAAGAAAAAAGTAAAAGTAAGCACCGGCCAACGAGCCGCAGGCTATCATGCCTTGAAAGAAAAAGAAAGCATCGGCCAACGAGCCGCAGGCTATCATGCCTTGAAAGTAAAAGAAAGCACCGACCAACGAGCCGCATGCTATCATGCCTTGAAAGTAAAAGAAAGCACCGGCCAACGAGCCGCAGGCTATCATGCCTTGAAAGAAAAAGAAAGCACCGGCCAACGAGCCGCAGGCTATCATGCCTTGAAAGTAAAAGAAAGCACTGGCCAACGAGCCTCAACTATCATGCCTTGAAAGTAAAAGAAAGCACCGGCCAATGAGCCGCAGGCTATCATGCCTTGAAAGAAAAAGAAAGCACCGGCCAACGAGTCGCAGGCTATCATGCCTTGAAAGTAAAAGAAAGCACCGGCCAACGAGCCGCAGGCTATCATGCCTTGAAAGAAAAAGAAAGCACCGGCCAACGAGCCGCATGCTATCATGCCTTGAAAGTAAAAGAAAGCACCGGCCAACGAGCCGCAGGCTATCATGCCTTGAAAGTAAAAGAAAGCACCGGCCAACGAGCCACAGGCTATCATGCCTTGAAAGTAAAAGAAAGCACCGGCCAACGAGCCGCAGGCTATCACGCCTTGAAAGTAAAAGAAAGCACCGGCCAACGAGCCGCAGGCTATCATGCCTTGAAAGTAAGCATCGGCTAACGAGCCGCAGGCTATCATGCCTTGAAAGTAAGCACCGGCCAACAAGTCGTAGGCTATCATACCTTGAAAGTAAGCACCGGCCAACGAGCCGCAGGCTATCATGCCTTGAAAGTAAAAATCCGGCCAGACGGCCATACTTTGAAAGAAAAAGATTCGGTTACTAAAAACAAAAGTTCAGTCAATAAGCCACAAGCTTCTTATACTGTAAGGGCAAACACTTAACTAACATGGCTTGCATAAGGAGACCATATGTACACCATTCAAAAAAGGGGGAGAATGCCACAGTAATAAACAAATTGGCTAAAAAAAAGAAGTACTCCGGCAGACAAATTAATAAAGATGGTGAAAATATAACTTATATTCCTCCCAAGAGCGGGGTAAAAGCAATTACAGAGTATAGTCATTACAAAAGGTTCGGCAAAACACAAAAGGTACATACCAAAAGAAAAACCCCTCTAAAAATAAAGGAAACTCCTATTCTATTTTTTCTGCAGCTAATCTATCACCACTACCAGCAACACTTTCAGAAGACTTAGGTCTCTTAGAAAGACGCTGCACCCCTCCGGCGGACGGCTGGATGTTACTTCCAGTCAGAAGAAAGGAGGCTTGGCTAGTGCCAAAGCATGTCTCTCCGGGACTGCGGCAGAATCTCTCCAGCTCCAAGAAAAAGTTAGACTTCTGGGCGACAGCTTTGAATTCCAGCTTATTGTACAGGTCGTCGTCCAATAACTCGCCTTTCTCAAGGAAGTGCTCCGAGACAATCTGCTGATAGATGTCAACTATCCTGCGGCACTGAGAGGCGAATGACTCCTTTAGATGAGCATTAATGGTACCTTGCTTCTATATCTCCTCCTGAGATTGCTGAGAGAATGACATGAACCTGGCCACTTGAGACTCGAGGGTCAAGACTTGGGCTCGGTATTTGTCACGTTCGGAGTTAGCCAGTGACAGCTCCTCTTTAGCACTATTCACACGACCATTCAGCTTCCAGACATGCTCCAAAAGATTGGCAGAGCTCAAGCCCGACCGGAACACAAGAAAGGTAAGAAATAAAAGAAGGGAAAAGAGGAAACGGAAAAATCGAGATCTGAAGACTCACCATGGCTCGGCAACCCAACATTCTCAACTTGGGGACGGGACGTGGTTTTTTCCAGGTCTTTCACCCTCTCTTACAGCCCGATTTTCTCATTTGTCAAGGCAACTTTTTCTGCGGCAAGTACCCTCTTCTCCTCTTCTAAGGTAGCAAGATCCCGGAGCAGCGACTGCTTCTCTTGTTCGAAAGAAGCCTTTGACTGCTCTTCCAGTGTGGCCCTTTCCTCCAACGAGCAGTTAGGCTCCTGCATAAGCTTTTCCTTCTCCCATACAAGGGCCTCATTTTCTCGTTGAAGGGCCTGCTTCTCCAGTTCAAGCGCCTTGGCCTCCAGCTTAAACGAATTCCTCTCTGCATGGAAAAAAACCTTGTCGGCCTGGAGGGAATTTACCTCGTTCCGATGAGCAGAGCGCACCTGATCCAGCATAGTGTCTAGGTCAGAAAAGGCCCGAGCCAACTTATCTTTCCTAGAAACAAGGTGGTTTCGTACCTCTATCAAAGTATTGTCATCTTCCAGGATCCGGCCTTTTAAAGAAAAATTTTCTTCTCGGAGTTTCTTCAGTTGTGACTCATACTCGTCACGCTGACGGACGCATTCCTGCCGAGACAGCTGCAGGTCCTTGTTTATTGCCTCAGTCCTCTCCTTCACCTTGAGATCGATCTCATAGTGAATTTGATCAATATAGGCATCATGAGAAGAGCGGCTCTGCTTCAGCTCCTCCTGAGCATTATTGGCTCGGCTCTCCTCATAACGGAGCCTGGACTGGAGGTTGCCGAAGTGAACCTCAGCGCTCTGGGCCATGGACATCACCTAAAGTAAGCAGCACAATTCACAAAGTCAAGAAGGAAACAAAACAAATCAAGAAGAGAACACAAAGAAGGGTACTTAAAAAGGGTGTATGCCTACTCGGAAAATGCCCTCCCACATGAAGTCGAACACATCTTTTATTGGGAGGGAGTGTCGCATGATGGCATCTGCCCCCCCCCATCTCCCATCCGCAGCCTTTGTTTAGTAGCAGTAACAGTTGCCGGAGGAGCGAAGATTCCGTCCGGATGATCGGATCTCTTTATTGCCTCCTTCCAGATAGTAGAATACTTGGCGGATTCACAGGAGATCAAGGGAAGAGGATGCCCGCGGTGGTAGAACCATCCTTCTTTTTGGGAGGGACCGGTAAAAGACTCCTGGGCAGGGGGAGGAGGCGAGGAAGAAAAGGCCATGATGTCCTCTCTTTGCTTACTCCGAAGCTCGGGATCTTTGGGCACCTGCCGATACTCCGTCGCTCTTTCCCACGCTGCATCCTTGGCCGCAGCAACATCAATAGAAAATGAGGCTGAGGCCTTAGGGTTGTCGGAGGTTTGACCCTCTCCCGATGTCCCTGGCTATGGGGCCTTCGGCTTTGATGCAGTTTTCTATTTAAGTCTTTGCTTGACAGGAATAGGGGCTGCCGCAGTAATAAAGACAAACACCATGTCAGTACCAGAAGGTCCAAAGTGTATACAGAGCCGGAAACAGAAGGGTACTGAAAAAAGCAAAAGAATGAGGAAAAATGAGGGAACAATCAAAACCTTGTTCAGCCGGAAAAACGAGGGAACAATCAAAACCTTGTTCGGCCGGAAGGTCAGTGCGGAGTCCGGTGGCCTCCAAAGTGTTCCCTTGGGTAGGATCTAAAGAAAAGTAACCCAACAAGTCAGGAAACTGCTCACAAATCGGAGTCGGATGACCAGACTCCCGCCCCAGGCGAGAACCAAGGTCTAGACCCGAACCAGGGGTGAGAGGAAGGAAGACACGGCGCCCAGACTCGGGGCTCACGTTCAGGAGATTCCAACCTCTTCTTTTTCTTCGAATGACCAGCTTGGTCATCTTTGGCTTCTTGCCTGGAGCGCTTCGTAGAAGGAGAAGCATCTCCCAAGAGCTATTCAGCTGCATCGACAGCCGCATCCATTGTGTCGTAATAATTGATTTTCTCGTCCCCATTCTTGAAGGTGACGAGCTTCCAGCTGTAGAAGGGACCGATCTTATCCCCCTTCTGGAAGAAGTCTACATACAACACACCAAAGCGATAAGAGAACCAGTGGAGACAGCAAAACTTGCGCAAAAAATTAAAAGCACTTACTGTGATAGGTCTTCAGAGAAGATAAGCGCGCTTTTGTAAAAAACGCCTCGACAGTTGGCGACTTTTTGTTTTACGCCCTCAGAAACTTCGAAATAGGCAGCTCCACCGGAGGGATTGGGGGACAGACCAATTGGCCTTTGGCGACTTCAGCACAGAATGGGACACCCAAGATTTGGCTGGATGGAGGAACGATGATGAACCACCGTGAGCTCCACTCATGAACCTTCTTGTAGTAAAAAAGGGAGTATCCAGCTTTCGCAATTAGGGTTAAGCTATCAAGATCAACCCTAACCATGAAGAAACGGGCAAAGTCAATACCTTCCGGCCGAATCTTGCCTTCTTCGCAAAGAGAAACAAAGGCATGGAGATGCGAAATGGCCTTTGGGTGAAGATGGGCGAGAGAACAGCAACGACGGAGAAGGAAGCCCAAGACAAAAGGGTGTGGGGGAATGGTCAGGCCGGAACGGAAAACATCGGCGTAGACCACATACCCACGGCCAAAGTCGTCGTTGGGGTGAGAATCAGGGGACGGTAGGTAAATTTGAGTACCAAGTGGAGCTTTGACGTCCCTAAGGCAATCACAAAGGGTGGAGAAGTTAAGAGAGGAAGGAGAGGGCTCACGCCCGGACAAAAATGGCCTCGAGAACTTCAGGACCGTGGGGCGAAAACCATTGGGGGAGCGGGAGCCCTGAATCGCCTCGATGGCAGGCGGAAAATTCACAGCAAGCTTACTCTTTTTTGCGGCGGAGGTAGACATTGTTGAGCTAAGCACGAAATCAAAGGTCAACGGCAACAAAAGGCTAGACAGAGCATGATAACAGAGTGGCAAGAGAAGAAGACAGTCGAAGCGAGAGAGCAGAAGAAGAAAGAGAAAGAAGCTCAAAACTCAGACTTTAAGGAAAGTTTTCTCCCGCTCAAATAAATAATATATATATATGTATGTGCAAACAAAAAGCACCTTTTTGCAGGGAAAAAGAAAGGGCCACACGCTTCCTAAAGACGGTTTCGACATTTGGTCGAAAGAGGGACCCTCCGAATTCCACACTAAAGACAGGCGGAAAATTCAAAAAAGCGGTGAAGAGCGAGTTCGGGTCACGAGCTTCGCACATGACCAATGAAAAGTTCTTTCTCTCCAAATATGAAGAAATAGAACTTGTGGGACTGAGATAAGGAAAAGACGAAGCATAGGCAGACCAAAGAGCCTCAGGGCCGGCCGCAGTCGCAAAATTTTTCACCGAAACACAAGACGCAGAAGTTCTATTTTCTTCACCAAAAATTCAGAAAGATAGAACTTGTGGGACTGATGAGAAGGGAAGAAATGGTACCAAGCCAAACAAGACATATGGAGCATCCGGCCGCTTCGAGCCGGATGGGAGTAAGAATACATAAGACATTCAGCCGCCCCCGGCCGGAAGAAAGTAGGACTTAGGCAAGACGAAATATAGTGTGGCCGGCCGCCTGTGGTCGGTCAAAAGATGTTAGGGAGGGGAAAATCGTACTTATACATGTAAAATACAGGCTGGCAACATAAGTCCAGGCCCCAAGACTCTATAAATAAGAGTGTACCCCTATGAAATAAGACACGTAACATTTGGCAGTCAAACTCGTACTTGACTCTAACAAAAGACTCTCTCTCTCTCCCTTTCTTACGAGATTCTGTAACCGAGACCAGGTAACGTAGGATAGTAAATCAGATCGGGTTATATTTGAGATACAACATACAGTTTCAATGACCTTTGTAAACACAAGCCTAATGTGCTTTATGCTTGTTCAGATGGCAGGTCGTCCACGTGGAGGGGGTCGTGGCCGAGGTGATCAGGCTACTGAGATACCGGTAGGGCAGACGATCGCTGAGATCATGGCTGCTGCTTTAGGGCGTATGAGCTATCAGCCTGGTGCACCGCCACCACCACCACAGCCCCGGGAACCGAACTGGGTGATGAGTCTTGCTGACTTTCGACCCGCATCATTCAAGGGGGAGATGGATCCCGCCAAGCTCAAAGCATACATCTCCGAGATGGAGAACGCATTCGAGACCCTTGACGTACCTGCTGGAGTCAAGGTTCGACTTGCCGCGTTTTATCTGAATGGAACAACAGGCGATTGGTGGAAGCTGGTAAGGGCCGAGCATGTGGCCAACCCAGAATTCGGCTGGGAGCAGTACACGGCTCTACCATGAGCCAAATACTACCCCGCCCATGTCCAGACGGAGAAGCGCTTACAGTTGGATGCGTTGAAGCAGACGGACAAGATGACGGTGGACGAGTACTACTTAGAGTTCACTGCTTTGCTACGTCTTCTACCGGGACTGGGGTACTCGGACTAGATCCTAGTGGACCGCTTCTATGGCGGGCTGAGTCATTGACTCCGCTATGGCATGGGGCCGACGAGCTATACTACCTTGCAGGTAATGAGAAAGCTTGAGATACTTTTAAGTGATTAAGACAATAATTCTAAGAGAATCAGCTGAGAAGGTGGAGATAACCGTCCAGCTGAGCGACGAAGACAATGATTCTAAGAGAAAGTATACTAGTAAAGGTGCTGAGAACCAAGGGCAAGGCGGGTACAAGAAAGCAAAGTACCAGCCTCAGTCCTAGAAGGGTCAGAAGGGAAAGGTGGAGAATGAGAAGGCAGCTGAAGAGCCTCTTAAGCTGACATATGCCATAGCTGCTAAGCCCCTGCACTCGAAAGCGCAAAAAGGGTAAGGAAATACACTTTAATGTGAATTGACAATCATTTAGCAACCATTGAGATCTGTTGAGTATAATCAGTAACTAAGTCTGGGAAGGGAGCCGGTGGTGGTTACCAACGTCGCTACATCTGCTCGTGGTGCCACAAGGACCACCCCAGACTTGACTGCAAAGGCAACAAGGTGGAGTGCAACTTCTGTGGGGTACTCGGACACTAAGCTTACGAGTGTTTCCAAAACCCCGAGAGCAAAGCCTTCAGGCCCAAGATGAAGGGCAAGGGTAAGACCGATCAGGGCACTAGATCTTTAATACCCCGGACTTAAAAATGGTGAATAAATTATCCTAATGTGATTATTAAGGGCCTAATGGTGCCTAGAGAGTATTGGTAAAGAGAATAAAACCAAAAAAAAAGAGAAAACGCTTGAAAAGCGAAAAACGCTAAAACGCACACTAAATGAGTGTAAGAGATATAAGATCTCGTGAGGGTCCGAGATGGATTCCTATGGCTTAGTTAGGCCTAATTAGTGTACGGGAGTGATTCCCGAAGAAAACGGATCCAAGTAATGGATTAAAACGCTAACGGAGTTTTAAAGCACGTTTTTCGATGAAAACCCGAAAACGTGACTTTAAGTGGTCAAACGGACCCGTAAAAATTATAGTTGATTAAATAACAATAAATAAGTATTAATGGAAGCTTAATAACCATTAAAAATAAAGAAACGAGAAAAATCCAAAAAAGGGGCCCGGTTAGTGAATAGTGCCAAACCGGGTAAAATAACTAGCGTGTTCTGTAAGAAAACGAAAAACGCTCCAGCTTACTAATATATTGGGGCCGCTTTATTTAGTGAGTCAACCCACTCACACACATGCTAAGCTAGTAAATAAATAAAGAAAGAAAGAAAAGGAGGAGAGAGAAAAGCAAAAAGCAAAAGCATAAACAATTCTCTCTCTCTCTCTCTCTCTCTCTCTCTTTCCTCTCATTTTCCTTTCTTCTTTCTTTTTCACCTTCTCCATCGATTTCTCCTTCTCTCTCTGTGTGCTGAACGCCATTGGAGCCAAGCAAGGTATCTCCATCTTTTTCTCCTTGCCCAAGCTTCGTCCTTGCTCCGAATTGAAAAATAATTGCATATTTGAACTCCTCTCATCAAACTCTACACTTCCCTCTTTTCAAAATCCCAAAATCTTGAAGTTCATTTCGATGGGTGTTGGCCATTTGAAGAGAAAAGCACACCATTTTGAAGCTTGAAGCTTCCTCTTTCTAACAAGGTAAAAATATCCATGAAAAAGTCATGTTTTCTCCATCTTATACCTTGGCCGATTTTGGCCTCTAATGGAGCCTTGTTTCTTCCCTTTAATGAGCATTGTTTCAATCCCTAAAATCTTGGAGGGAGTTCCTCTTTGATCCTTGACCAAAGCCCCATCCTAGGGTTGCAAGGTAATCACCCATTTTAGAGCTTTAAGCATTTTAAAATTAATGAGGTTAAGTGTTTTTACTTAAACTCATTTCTTGCTTTGAACATTGACTTGGAGATGGCCAATTCCATGGCCTTTGACTGATTTTGGAATGAAGAGAAGAGGAGAAGAGTAATAACAAGGAATCTTAAGAGAAATTAAGGTAAGAGACCAACCCTAATGTATATCCTATATGTTTTAGGATTTGGGAAGGGTCAATTAAATGAATGAACCCCACATGAGTGTGGTAGTAATGTGCTTGTATAGAAATAATGCAAGTGAGAAAAAATTTGTGAATTATTGCTTGATTTAAGAGCTATGCAATTTATTGAATTAAGCATTGTGTTGTATTTGGAGAATTGATGAGTATTGGTGAACTTGTGTGTGTGTGCTGGTAGAACCCATGATGGGTTTGGTTAGTTTTAGGTTGAATAATGTGATGAGATGAACTTTGGGCAATGTTAGAAAATTAGCCAAGTTATGGCAAAATTTGTGTAGAAATCTAAGTGGATTAAGTGTTGTTTTGAATGGAGAATAACCTAGGAGTGGCTAGGTTTGAATGGAGGTTGAGTTGGGTTAGTAAACCACCTTGGGAATGCTAGTTTAAAGAGAGGAGATTTGCGCAAAATCTGTAGCAAAAGAGGTTGTTTAAATGCTTGAGGAGTTGTAGAAAAACAAAGGAGATTTAAGGTCTTAAGAGAGAGATATGAACCTTGGTGTGAGTTGTGCATTGTCCTAAAGTATTTGGAATGGTCAAATAGGGTGAGAACAATAATGCAAGTGCCAAGAGAGGTTAGAAAATGCACAAGTGTGCATTAGTGTAAAATGAGAATGCAAGATTTGTGAATTGGAGCAAGAATTTGAGTAAGGATAAAACCTAAGTTTTGAAGAGGTGTAGTGCATGTTTAAAGGTGATTAAACATGTGGAAAACTTGTGGAAAGATTAGGGAAAGATTAAGGGTGGTTTAAGGATTGATTAGGGGCTGAAAAATAATGCATGTCGCAGGTTTTAGCAGGGTCCGGGACTTGGTCCTTGGACAAAGTCCCGGACCACCCATAAATTAAGGCCGAGAGTTGAAGTCTGTACCTGGTCCGGGACTTAGGATGGGGACAAGGTCCCGGACCATAGTGAAATTCACGCCGAGAGTAGAAACAAGCAGGTGGTCCGGGACTTACCCTAGGTACAAGGTCCCGGACCAGGTCATATTTTCAGCCGAGAGTTATACCTTGTATTGGTCCGGGACTTAGGGTAAGGACCAAGTCCCGTACCACCACCAGAAATGTGCTGAGAGCATTTTAAAGGTTTCTAATGATGGGGGTTTGAATGTTAATGATGTTAGATGATGTTAAGGCCTTGTTTGGTGATATGTAAAGGCCCTAAGAAGTGTAAGAAAGTGTTAGAAGAGTGTGAGAAGTGAGAACTCACATTAACAAGTGTAAAACCGAGATAACAGGATAAACGGGGTAAGTACGGGAGTAGCATTTAATTATGTACCGTATGATCTTAGTATTAATAATAATGTTTGGAACATTATCAGAGGATCATGTGTGAACCGAGCATGGTGAGATGACACGGTAAAAGAAAAAACCCCGGTGAAAGGTATGATTTTCTCATGCCCCGTATGCTAACCGAGTTACTCTGATTTGTGTGTTTGTGTACCGGCTTAATCAAGACTAAAGCATGAAAATGAACCATTGTTTGTTTATGAATGTCTTGATGTATATTGTATGAGCTAACATGCTTGAATGCCGGTGAGGTCTAACCTAGTGTGTAGACCGACTCTTAGTTGAGTAACGAATGGCTAGAGACTCGTAGAATGAGTCGTTTTGTAAAATAACGGAAACGTGCAAACACACAAGCTATCGATTAAAGTATAACAATAACGCAAAATATGAACTCCCTAGATTGTGAGGAGATGTACGGGTTGAGTAAATACCCGATAACGGTTAGAAAACCATATTGAGACAATTCATAAAATAAATATGAGTGGAAAGATAAATGAACCTCCATCGTGAGGATTGAAGTTAGTCCAATGAAGTGAACTTGAAAGGAAGGTAAAGGAGACCTAAGGGACCATCTACCTCCTTGAGACATGGTCAACCTCCTGTAAGAGGATTTACCCGGTATAAAAATAACCGAAAGCATGATAAATGAAATGTAAGGGTAACTCTTAAAACTAAGATTAACCGACCTTGAGTAATGTTCCCAAAGTCATTAGAAACATCTAGAGTGATGCTTCTAGACTAATATACACAATATTATTATAACTCCGAGAGAGGATGTGTGGGAATGTGAGTAATCCGAGAGTAGTCGGACCTATGTAAAAGAGGTAAGAACTAAGAGAGAGTTCCGGGAGCTAGTTGAACCTTCCCACCATGCTAGACCCAGAGTAGGGTCGAAACGGGGAAGTAAGACTATGCTCGAGAGCCATGAGTTTTCGCTTACGTATGTATTAAGAGTAACAAGCGTGACGTAGGAGACCGTAGTGTCTCGAGAATCTACAAGAGTTAATGAGTATAAATAACCCAAGAGTGTAGGTGAGATAATGAGTGTGAATAACCCAAGTGTATGGGTGAGTTAATGAGTTTACGTAACCCGAGAGAATGAGAGAGTATAGAATGAGTAGCCTAAGAGCATGGCTGTGAATAAGAATAATTAACCCGAGAGAGTGGGTGAGTTATGGAATGAGTAACCAAGGCATAGTGAGGTATAACCCTCAAGGCCTAGGAGTGAAATGATACAACTAACAACCTTGTTATGTTAGTTAGGGATTGTATTCCATGGTTGAAGGTGAATCCTTGTGTAGTGTACATATGTAAAGTGTTACTATGTTGCATGTTGATTGAATTAAAATGAATCTCCATGCTCTCGACCAAAAGTAGTCGGCGTACCGCGGTTAGCACGCGGTATATGCGAATTTCATATGCAGCGTTAAGCTGAGCCCCTAGGGGCAACGTTTTTATTTTTCAGGTACACCGAAGATGTTACCGTTCGAGAGTAGGACGAGGTCAGTGGTTTGCATGGGTAGTTAGATTTAATTACTTATGTATTGAAAGAGGTGTAAGACCTAATATGTTGTCGGCATCCATATATTGTAGACTTGGTATAGTAAAGAAATGATTTGAGTAAAGTATTTGTATTGTGTATTCGGTTGTTCCAGTTCATCAGACCGTTACGGTATGTAAGATAGGCCTGGTTAGCCATATGGGTGGCTAACAGCGTTGTTTAACCCCTCGTTGTAATTAGAGTTCCGCTGCGTGAGTAAGAGCATTTAGTGACAGTTTAAGAGAATGACGAGATTAACGGTTGGGGTGTTACAAAAATGGTATCAGAGCGAAGTATCGCTCTGATGACTGGAAATACCGAGCTTAGGAGATACCGAGTTAGGAATTAGAGACTTGGGGCTAAGGGTTGAGTGGTAGAGTGAGAGATGCGCTGGTTAGGAACTTCCAGTATGATCTGGATACCTACAATACCAAACCCGCCCTTCACAACCACCGCATTAGAAGCTCGGGAAAGAATGCCAGAGAGACGGGGAAACCCAATCTGGCAGTTATTAATATTTCATTCTGAACTAGAACCTGTCATGCGGTAGATCCCGAGAACCAGAAATCCCGGGGACGGATCCGCTGGAACGACAATAACCGCACTCAAGGGCGGGAGATCGAGACATCCTATTCAAGGAGACCGGAATCTGTGGCAGCTTGGGGTGACATGCTTAGCAGTCACGAGAACCCGGCTGGCCGAATAGCAGCAGGAAAGTAAGCACCAACCTTGCAACAATGCGGATTCATGAAAAGTAACAACAACCGGGACACATGTCTATGAACCGCTATAGTTAAATAATACCACTAACGGTATAGTAACCGACTAAGAACCTAGTTGAGAGTAGGTACACCCACCCTGCCACAACCGAAAAGGCCGCAATACCTAACGGGTATAGCTTAGACAGCTACGAGCAAACTATGGGATATACCCGAGTAGGACTACTAAAGTGGTACCTAAATGACTTAAACCTCGGTAACCACAGTGAAGATGTGGGACGAGCAACGAGGTAGAACATAGAACTAAGTAATTAAGGAACTCTGAGGGTGGAGAAGCACCTAAATTAATGACAGTCATGTCAAGATGAATGAGAAGCAGCTATGAGGAGTAGTCATCCAACTAAAGGATCATGGAAGAGCCGACAAGGCTACCAGATACAATGTGAACAAGACCGTGACCGGTATGAGTTAATTCCGAAAACCGCCTGTACCGCGCACTTGCCACGGCAAGTGCAGTAGAACGGGACTTGTAAAAGAGACTTCAACAAGCGACAAGTACCCAACAAGTACCAAGATGGCAAGAGGAGCCAATATAGCACCACAAACCCTAGGAATTCTGAAATGAAACTTTGGAAAGGCCTGGCAACCCGACCATTATATTAATGAACATACCAGTCGGCGAGAAGCTGGACTTGGTAAGAAGTAACCGGCATTGAAATGCCATGAAGATATTACCTTTCAAACTCCAAAATTCTCTCTCAAAACCAAACATTTCTTTTAAACCTCAGATTTCTAAAACCAAACCCGAGAACCATGGTAAGTTACCATAGGACGATACAAGAGGAGTTGACAACAGAATACTTCACCTAGGCGTGTGACCGACACTACAAGTGTACACAAACGAGACATGGAACAACCGCACTCCGAAGGAGCTTGCGGGCCTGACAGACCAGTTGTGAGTTAGTCGGGTAAGTGGCAACGTATCAATAAGATACTCCATGTATGTATACAAGTAGAGTACGGAACATGGGAAGTAGTCGACTCCATACTACGGACCATAAGATAAGTTCGAACCACGACAATTGGACAACTTGAATGACCGAAGAACTCAGAGAAGCTTACCGAGCTAAAGGAGTCAAGAACCCAGTCCAAGAAGATGAATAAGAGTCGAAAGTGCGAGAAGCACCGAGTATTAAGTATAGACATTGGATATGTCTCAGAAATCACAACGGTAACTGGAATGAATACCCAGCATAAGCAATACGACGAATGCCTAAATGAACATGTGAATACTTGATGAACGGGATAGAATTCCCACAACATATATCACTGAAGAGAATAATGACCTGACCAAGAAGATAAAGGAAAAAGAATAAAGTTCTACCCAAGAACGGGAGACGTTACAACCCTAAACGGGATAGTTAAAGAATGTAACCGCAAGGCGGAGTAAAGAAACTGAGCATACCCATAAGTACAAGTACAAGCCAGATGTAATGGCGCGATTCGGTAACACCCAGGAGCAATCCGTGAAGGGTGCCAGAATCAACAGTAGTTGAACGAAACATCGTGTCGAGAACACAAGTGTTAAAGCGAACACTCGGGTAGAACCCGAAGGGATCCCACGTAACATGGGGTACCCTAAATTGCCAGAGGGCATGGATCAATGTAAAGATACTAGAAAAGGACCTTCCATGTACGGAAGTGTGGTGAGACAACCATATCAAGAGCCCAGTAATAACTTCCAAACCATTTAATGGCATACGGAGAAGGAGAAACCTGTTTAAACAGCCGAACAAAGCATGGCTCGAGGCAAGGTGGCTTGTAAGCCGGTAAACCAACTACCATTCGTAGATTTAAACGTTGCAAAACTTGTGCACTAGGGCATTAAAAGGATTGTGGGGAACGAACCACTACCTTGGAGTGAGGGATACCACTTGTTATTGTGGGGCCTAAGGGGCGGCAAATGCGTGAATCCTCCAGAGAAAGGCTACCACCTAAGTATGTAATGTGAAACCGCTAAAGCGGTGTAGTGAAACCTGAGCATGTGTATATTGCCAAGGAGTATATGAACACAAATAGTACGTAGAAAGGCTTTGATAGCAATGGAAGGAAACCAAAAGAGCAATCGGTTGAGAAGTAAACACAATACGTGTGATGTGAATTGCAGAGTAAACAAGGCGCAAGAAGCGCAAAGAGATTAAAAGAGTATCGTACTTCATTGAGCCAAGTGAATGGCAAGCCACAACACAAATGGCGAGAGTGCATGAGCGGAAGCTAAACTAGTAGCGGATGCCATCGCGTAAGCGAATGCCGTAATGAGTTAGAACATGCTACGCAGAAGGCGACCATTGCAAGATAGTCAGATAATGATATGAAGTTGATGAGGAAATGTGGTAAAGGAGACATATTCATTCCTATCTCATGAGAGATTTACTGTCAAGGGTTTACGCTTCTGCACTTTGTATGACTGAGTGTTTTGGTATTGCACTTGTGCAGTAATGATCGAGTGGGAGAGCCAGGAATTGAGAAATGTAAACGAAGCCTATTGAGTGAGAATCTAGAGAAATAACTGTGCGGCCATTGGCCAAAGATGCACAAAGAACGTGGGCCATAACCCAGGTCCCAAGACCGATTGATGGCAAATGCACAGTAGTATGAATGAAGAATTCTTGTACGGAAACAAGTAAACAAACATAAAATTAACCAACAACAAGTCGGGAAAAGTATGTGAATAATCACGAAGGTATACAGAGTTATACAAATAGATTTCTAGGGAGCAAGAGAGAAATCTATAACTCATCGATTTCACATACGGTAAGAGATACCAAGGACGATTGAGAAACCCTTATTCCCAAGACAAAGAGATTAAAGGGAGTAAGTAATACTTTGAGAATACCAAAAGGGCGAGTTAAGCTCTAGTTACCAAGTCACGCAGCAGAAGCTAGTGGCCCGTAATTCAAAGGTTAAGAATACCTGGCAAATGCGAGTAAATGGCTTATCATAAACTCCTTGAAGCCTTATAGGCTAGAACCGAACCCGGTTATGAGTTAATTAACCGCATTTAAGTTAAAACACTTCATGATGCCTGAATTAGTGAACCAATGTTCAGTAATAACAATGGTCTGTTACGCGGGCGTAACCCCTTTTAAGGGGGTAGGGCGAGAAACCGCTTAGAGTATGTTTTACGTATTGGTGCGTAAACTACTATGTGCATAGCACAAAAAGATTTATTTTGATGATTGGAACTCATGTTACATAAACATTGTATCCATTCATCGTGTAAGTATAAGTATTGTGCTTGATAGTTGCGAGTAATGTGTATATAATAAATATGAAAGAGGAGTAGAGAAACTCCTAGGGAAAGAGAATCCCTATAGTATATGTCTATTGAGATTAGGCATGAGATATCATGAGTATGAATCGGTGTGAAACCGGTGTATAACCTAGTAGGAAGTGAGTTTCCCTAGGTAATTTTATTTGAGAATTATTGATGGAGTGAGTTCCATCCTTTGGAGTTGTATGATGTGTGTTTTAAATTTAGTAAAATTTGAGAAGATGAGCCCATGAGTTGCTTAGGTAAAGTAAGCAAAGGAAGTTGATAATGACGGATGACCTAAGTTCTAAGAATTTGAGATAAGTTAAAATGGATTGTTTTATGAATATGACTAGAAAGAGTAAAAGATAGAAAACGAAAATGTTTGACTATCTACTTGTTTGAAACTGACGTGGGAGGTGAACTTGATCTGCTAGCGATCAAGGGAAACCGAACACAAATTGGGGTGGAAGGATAGTTCAACACTGATGATGCTGATCACATCATGGTTGGATGATTCTTGATGCTCCCTATAAGTGGTCACAAGTAATCACGCTAAGAAAAGATACAACTACCATAAACCGGATTTGGAGTTGTGTGATGTTTTAAAAAGAATTTTCAAACAGATTTTGAAACAGGATTTTCTTCAAGTATGAAGATAGAAGTGGAAACTGGTTTTTAAACCGCTACCCTCACCCGCCGATGGCTACGGCCTTAAGTCTTGATGACCGGTAGAACGGTGGGAGTGTACTAGTTTTGAAACCATTGCACCGTACGTGCGGCGGTCCTAAGTGACCAGTTGGGGCGGTGACAGTGTGTGATTTTTCCAAAGGCAGCGGGACGTGGAGAGTACCCTGAGACGATCCTGTGTTGAGTGAGTCAACCAGAGTGCCTGAGGATATGTATATGTGTAACATTTTGATCAGAACCGAAGGGACCGTGGGCCAGAGAGAGTAAGTGTCCATTTGTCATGAAACGGCCGTGGACCAAAGAGCGTAAGTGTCCAACGTGACCGGTACCTGAGGGATCAGTAGTGTATTACTCGATATGGATTCGAGGACTGTAGTGCCTTCTTGTCTTCGGACTGATTCCATGGAGAGAGTATAAAGAGTATTTTTGATTGCTATACATGCTGTGATATGTGTGGGGTATGTGTAGTGTGAAATGAGACCGACTTGTGGAGTCTGTAAGGTTATACGTGTATTATAACCTTGGCATAGTACGCCCATGAGAGTAACGAGATTAGATTCACCAACTTTGAGGACAAAGTTCTTAAGGGGGTAGATTTTAATACCCTGGACTTAAAAATGGTGAATAAATTATACTAATGTGATTATTAAGGGCCTAATGGTGCCTAGAGAGTATTGGTAAAGAGAATAAAACCAAAGGAAAAGAGAAAACGCTTGAAAAGCGAAAACGCTAAAACGCGCACTAAATGAGTGTAAGAGATATAAGATCTCGTGAGGGTCTGAGATGGATTCCTAAGGCTTAGTTAGGCCTAATTAGTGTACGGGAGTGATTCCCGAAGAAAACGGATCCAAGTAATGGATTAAAACGCTAATAGAGTTTTAAAGCACGTTTTTCGAGAAAACCTGAAAACGTGACTTTAAGTGGTCAAACGGACCCGTAAAAATTATAGTTGATTAAATAACTATAAATAAGTATTAATGGAAGCTTAATAACCATTAAAAATAAAGAAACGAGAAAAATCCAAAAAACGGGCCCGGTTAGTGAATAGTGCCAAACCGGGTAAAATAACTAGCGTGTTCTGTAAGAAAACGAAAAACGCTCCAGCTTACTAATATATTGGGGCCGGTTTTATTTAGTGAGTCAACCCACTCACACACATGCTAATCTAGTAAATAAAGAAAGAAAGAAAGAAATGGAGGAGAGAGAAAAGCAAAAAGCAAAAACATAAAAAATTCCTCTCTCTCTCTCTTTCCTCTCATTTTCCTTTCTTCTTTATTTTTCCCCTTCTCCACCAATTTCTCCCTCTCTCTCTGCATGTTGAACGCCATTGGAGCCAAGCAAGGTTTCTCCATCTTCTTCTCCTTGCCCAAGCTTCGTCTGTAACACCCCTAAAACCGGCCTAAGAGTTAAGGGTATTACACGCCGCGTATTACTACCAATAACGCAAGGCTCTAAAACACTCAAATGCAATAAAGGCCCAAAACAGAGTTTACATAAACATTGTAAACCGAAGTACTCAAATACAACGGAAGCAAATACAAAATCCCAAATACATATCCAAGTCAGAAACAAAGTCAAAATAGTGTAAGGCCCGAAGGCTACAACATCATAAACAATAGCCTGAACAATCGAAAAGCTAAACTTTATAGCTCCAGAATCTTAAGATGATCCTCGCTGATCAATCTGCAAAAATGTTAGAAGTAGGGGAATGAGCACACAACTATGCCCAGTAAGCAGCGACCGTCATCAGTAAGGTCGCTCAAAACAGTTGAAAACAGAAGAGGAAAAGATAGATAAAATAACCACAATTCTCCATATTCAGAAGCTTTCAGAACAGAAACAGAGTGGAACTCAAGGGTTCCCAATTCAGAAACAATCAGAACTCTTAAACAGAAAGGGGACAAGACACAATGCACACACTCAGAAGGGTCGAAGACCCATAGACCATACCAGGTCTCTCGGCAATGCAGAAATGACTCGAAAGAGCCAAAGGGTTCGTCAACCCCACAGAACAGAAAGGGAATGACCCACACTCAGAACGACGTCTACATGGTATACCACGGAATAGCTCGACCCAGCCATTCACGGCTCAGAAACAAAGTGTAATGTCCCAAAACAGAAGGATTGCTTAAACAGAAGCAAGTTGCATTTAAATATGCCAAAACACTCATAAACCAGTAGTACAGATCATAAGGAATCCAATGCCGTAGACGGCACTCAAATCGGAGTTCAAACGAGGAAGTTACGCTGAAAACAGAGGGATGTCCGAACTTGTGTCCTAACGTCGAAGTTCGGACACAAGTCGAGACTCAGAAGCCAACACAGTCAAGCGTCCGAACTTGTGTCCGGACATCATTGTTCGGACACAAGTCGATTGAAAACAGACAGGAAATTTTAGAATGTCCGAACATCAAGGTTCGGACTGATGTTCGGACAAGTTTTACGGAAGAACACGCGAAAGTCCGACCTTGTGTCCGGACGTCGAAGTTCGGACACAGGTCGAACTTAAATCAGAAGAAAACCTGAGGGTGTGTCCGAACATCCATGTTCGGACAGATGTTTGGACATACCCCGAACTTAGAAATCAGAAAGGCAAAAACGCACTGTCCGAACTTCAAAGCTCGGACAGAAGTTCGGACAGTGCGAAAACTGCAAATTTCAGAAGACGAACAGAGCAGAAAAAACAACAATTCAATACCACGAATTGCCAATTAAGCACACACACCAAATCAGACATTAAAACAGGAAACCATGGGGGTTTAGCCATTCAAAACACAACCAAACAACAACGCAATCAGACACGCACTTCAAATCAGATTAAAGCCTTTCAACACCCCATGGCTGAACTTCCAAACTGAATCGAGTAACCACCTACCTCAGTTCAGAGAGCAGAAAATCCACAGAACGCAGCAACAACGGCAACGAACAATTGCTCAACCAGACCGAACCGAACAGCCACTGAATTCCCATAAACGATAATCCAAAATCAGAAAGACGGAAGAGACAAACCGAGACAACACACACCCTTAATCTGCAACACGAACCTGAACCGAGTGTGCAGAACCTCCAGCAATTCGCAGAGCAACAGCCACACGCAGAACACGAATCCAAACGCAGAGCACAATCGCTGAGTTCATCATAACAATCATCCAAAATCAGAAACTGCAGAGGAGAGGAACTTGCTCTAAATTACTAATCTGAAATTCGAGAACCAAACCTGAAGGCGGACAACGGATTACACAGCAGCAGAGATTCCGACCAGATTGCAACAGATCATTCACCGTTTCAGCAGAGGAGGAATTAGAGAGAGAGAAGGGAAGGGAGAAACTGTCGTTCAAACCACGATCGAGACGCTCCTCACGAACTGACGTGAATAACAATGATCAGGAAAAGAAAAGAAATAAGGAATTCCCTTTCCTTATAAATAAATAATTAATTACCTTAATTAATTAATCGAAAGACTTCCTTGTCCTTGGCAATTAAAACAATGCCGCTGACGTCCCAACTGACAGTAAAGAAATGTAATCCATCTTAGCTCATTACATAAACCGGACATAATATATGGTTGCAATTATACGGGTTATAACATCACCTCCCCCTTAAAAGAATCTCGTCCTCGAGATTAACTCACCTTACTGCTCGAACAGGGAGGGATACTTGGCACGCAGCTCATCTTCGAGTTCCCAAGTCGCTTCACTCTCTAACTGATCTGACCACTGGACCTTCACCATAGGCAGGGTCTTACTACGAAGCCGACGGACATCCCTGGCTAAAATGCGAGTAGGCACCGCCTCGAAACTGCAGTCCTCCCTCAACTGAAGCTGACTGTAGTCGATCACATGAGACGGATCATGCAGATACTTCCTCAACATAGACACATGGAAGACGTTATGCACAGCTGACAAAGATGGAGGCAAGGCTAGACGGTAGGCCACAGGGCCAATCCTCTCCAGAATCTCAAACGGTCCAACGAACCTCGGGCTAAGCTTCCCACGCTTCCCAAAACGGACTACTCCCCTGACTGGAGAAACTCTCAAGAAAACATGGTCTCCAACCTCGAACTCGAGCGGCCTACGCCTCTGGTCTGCATAACATTTCTGCCTACTCTGAGCAACAAGCAGACGCTCACGAATCACCCTGATCTTCTCTACTGCTCCCTGCACCAGCTCGGGTCCAACCAAGACCCTCTCCTTCAGGTCATCCCAACAGATGGGTGACCTGCACCTCCTACCATACAACGCTTCAAACGGGGCCATACCAATGCTCGCCTGAAAGCTGTTGTTGTAGGCGAACTCAATCAGAGTCACATGCTGCTCCCAGCTACCTCCAAAGTCCAGGACACATGCGCGAAGCATGTCCTCCAAAACCTGATTAGTCCTCTCTGTTTGGCATCCGACTGAGGATGGTAAGCTGAACTGAACGCTAAATTCGTACCCAAAGCCTTATGTAAACTACGCCAAAATCTCGAAACAAAACGTGGGTCACGATCAGACACAATAGTGGTAGGCACACCGTGCAGCCTCACTATCTCATCCAGATACAAACGAGCTAGGCGCTCCAAACTGAAGGTCTTCTTCACCGGCAGAAAATGAGCAGACTTCGTCAGACGATCAACTATCACCCATACGGCATCACAACCCGAAGGAGTCCTGGGCAAACCCATGACGAAATCCATCCCCACACTCTCCCACTTCCACTCAGGAATGGGAAGGGGCTGAAGCAAACCCGCTGGCCTCTGGTGCTCAGCCTTAATCTGCTGACAGGTCTGGCACTTCGAAACAAACTCGGAGATGTCACGCTTCATCCCAGACCACCAGAATGACTCTCTGAGATCCCGATACATCTTCACCCCTCCTGGGTGAACTGAATATGGCGCTCCATGAGCCTCCTGAAGGATCTCTCTGCGCAGCACTGCATCGTCTGGCACACATACACGGCCTCTGAAACGCAGACACCCATCGCTGGAGACACTGAAATCTGAACTCTGCTCCGAAGACAGCCTCTCTAATCCGACACAAAGCTGAGTCTGACTTCTGACCAACCCGGATCCTGTCGACCAAAGAAGACTGAACCTGAAGCGCTGCTATCATACTCTGGCACTGGCTGGTCTGACTACCCAAACGCCCATACGCTGAAGCTCTAAGGCGGACCTCTGGACTCCAGTCAAAGCACAAGCCACACCCGGAGCACCTCTCCGGCTCAAGGCATCTGCAACAACATTCGCTCTACCCGGGTGGTAGAGGATCTCTAAATCGTGGTCATGAAGTAGCTCCAACCACCTCCTCTGTCTCAAGTTCAGCTCCTTCTGAGTGAACAAATACTTGAGACTCTTGTGGTCCGTGTAGACCTTACACGACGCCCCATACAGATAATGCCTCCAAATCTTCAGCGCGAACACTACCACAGCCAACTCCAGATCGTGAGTAGGGTAGTTCTTCTCATAGGGCTTAAGCTGCCGAGAGCCATAAGCCACCACCTTACCCTGCTGCATCAGAACACATCCTAGTCCCTTATGGGATGCATCACAGAAGACCTCGAATCCCTCGGTCCCAGAAGGCAAAGTCAGAATCGGTGCCGTCGTCAACCTCTTCTTAATCTCTAGGAAGCTCTGCTCGCAAGCCTCGCTCCACTCATACTTGATCTCCTTCCTCAACAGACGGGTCAGCGGGGATACAATCTTAGAGAACCCCTCAACGAACTTCCTGTAGTACCCAGCTAACCCAAGGAAACTGCGAATCTCAGCAACATTCGTGGGCCTCGCCCACTCCATCACAGCTCTAATCTTCTCAGGATCCACTGAGATACCGTCCTTCGAGACCACATGTCCCAAGAATACTACGCGATCAAGCCAGAAGTCACACTTCTTCAACTTAGCATACAACTCACGATCCTTCAGCGTCTGCAAAACAATCCTCAGATGCTCCTCATGCTCCTCTGCGCTCTTGGAGTACACCAAGATATCATCTATGAAGACCACTACAAACTGATCCAGATAGGGTTTGAAAACCCGGTTCATCATATCCATGAATACTGATGGAGCATTAGTCAAACCAAATGGCATGACTAGGAACTCGTAATGACCATAACGAGTCCTAAAAGCGGACTTAGGCACATCCTCGGCCTTAATCCTCAACTGATGGTAGCCCGAACAAAGATCTATCTTCGAGAACACTGTGGCGCCCGCCAACTGGTCAAACAAATCATCTATGCGCGGAAGGGGATAGCGGTTCTTGATGGTCACCTTGTTCAGCTCCCTGTAATCGATGCACAATCTGAAGGTCCCATCTTTCTTCTTCACACAACAGCACTGGCGCTCCCCAAGGCGAAACGCTAGGGTGAATGAAGCCCTTATCTAGCAACTCCTGAAGCTGAACCTTCAGCTCCTTCAACTCTGCCGGACTCATACGGTAAGGGGCCCTAGAGATGGGCTGAGTCTCTGGCGCTAAATCAATCGTGAACTCCACCTCCCTCACTGGTGGAAGTCCGGGCACGTCGTCCTGAAAGACCTCCGGAAACTCTCTGACGATCGGGATGCTCTCCAAGCTGGATCCCTCACGCACCTCTGGCAGATAGCACAAGAATCCCTGGCAGCCCTTCCTCAAGAAGCTGGCTGCCTGCATCGCAGACACAATCACAGGCGCACATAGCACTGCATTCCCAGAGAAAGCAAAGCGAGTCCCGTCTGGCAAGTCGAACACTACTTTCCTCGCTGCACAGTCTATATGGGCATGGTGCTCTGCTAGCCAATCCATGCCCAGGATCACATCAAAACAGGTCATCCGCATCGGGATGAGGTCAGCATAAAAAGTCTTATCCCGGACTACTATGGGACAAGCCTTACACACAGAATCCAACACACAAGGGGCAACCCCACCTAACGGACTACTCACACATAGGTCTACCTCACTAGGCATAGCAGTCAGTCCAAGATCACCCCAAAATCACAGAAGATAAAGGAGTGCGTAGCTCCAGAGTCAAACAGACAAAATACATCTCGAGAATGGATCTGGAGAATACCTGAGATGACGCGATCATCACCACACGATCACGCTCTCCCGCCATAGCATACACTCGGGCCTGAGTCTGAGGCTTCTTCTGATCGGACCTCGCCCCTGAATCTGAGCCGGTGCCTCTATCTCCTGAGCCTCTACCGGATGCCTGAGGGCACTGTGCGATCCGGTGCTCCATCGACCCGCACTTAAAGCAGGCACCAGTCTTCTTGTAGCACTCCCTACCAGGATGGGAGTGGCCACAAGACCCACACTTCGCCCCAGCTGACGAAGATGAAGAAGCTCCCCGACGGTCTCCATAGGACTGCTTCTTCTGAGGAGCAGCCTCCTTCTTCTGAGGCTCTTCAGCATGCCTCTTTCCCTTGTGGTCCTTACCAGCCTGTCTGCCCCTGATGTCGGCCTCTACCAGCAAAGCAACATCTGCCACATCTCTAAGGTCCGGTGACGAAGAGGTGTGACAGCGGACCTAATATCCGGTCTGAGCCCACTCTCGAACTTACGGGCCTTCCTATGCTCATCTGGCTCTGGAGCATACTTCGAGAGCGTCACGAACTTCCTGACGTACTCCTCTACAGACATGTCTCTCCCCTGGCGTAGCCGGTTGTACTCGTTGATCTTCTGGTCCTTGTAAACGTCCGGATAGAACTGCTTGTTGAACTCTACGCAGAACTGATCCCAGGTCCAAGGCTGGGGATGCCTACCCATCACCATACGCCACCACTCCTTCGCCTCCCCCTTAAAGAGGAACGTGGCGAAGTCCACCTTCTGGTCATCCTCCGAACCCATCACTCTCAGCAGGTCCTCGACCTCAGTAATCCAATGGCTCGCCTCCTGAGGGTCACCACAGCCGTCAAAGGAAGGCGGCTTTAGCTTCATGAACTCTTGGAGGGCTCTGACTCGGCCTCCCACAGCATTTGCCCCTGCTGGGCCTGCTCCACCAGCTCCTCCACCAGCTCCCCCAGCAGCTGCAGCCATAGTCTGCATCAACTGCGTCACAAACTGCTGCACTGCCTCTGCAGCCTCTCCCTGAGGGGTCACTGGTGTCCTACGAGGAGGCATTCTGAGATACACAAATCCATAACTTGTCAGAACTGACTCAGACTTCAAACAATTGCCACAACGGAACCTCACACAAGCAGACACAACCACAGACCCTAAAGAAAGCCAAACCTGGCTCTGATACCACTAAATGTAACACCCCTAAAACCGGCCTAAGAGTTAAGGGTATTACACGCCGCGTATTACTACCAATAACGCAAGGCTCTAAAACACTCAAATGCAATAAAGGCCCAAAACAGAGTTTACATAAACATTGTAAACCGAAGTACTCAAATACAACGGAAGCAAATACAAAATCCCAATACATATCCAAGTCAGAAACAGAAGTCAAAATAGTGTAAGGCCCGAAGGCTACAACATCATAAACAATAGCCTGAACAATCGAAAAGCTAAACTCTATAGCTCCAGAATCTTAAGATGATCCTCGCTGATCAATCTGCAAAAATGTTAGAAGTAGGGGAATGAGCACACAACTATGCCCAGTAAGCAGCGACCGTCATCAGTAAGGTCGCTCAAAACAGTTGAAAACAGAAGGAGGAAAAGATAGATAAAATAACCACAATTCTCCATATTCAGAAGCTTTCAGAACAGAAACAGAGTGGAACTCAAGGGTTCCCAATTCAGAAACAATCAGAACTCTTAAAGAAAGGGGACAAGACACAATGCACACACTCAGAAGGGTCGAAGACCCATAGACCATACCAGGTCTCTCGGCAACGCAGAAATGACTCGAAAGAGCCAAAGGGTTCGTCAACCCCACAAAACAGAAAGGGAATGACCCACACTCAGAACGACGTCTACATGGTATACCACGGAATAGCTCGACCCAGCCATTCACGGCTCAGAAACAAAGTGTAATGTCCCAAAACAGAAGGATTGCTTAAACAGAAGCAAAGTTGCATTTAAATATGCCAAAACACTCATAAACCAGTAGTACAGATCATAAGGAATCCAATGTCAGACGGCACTCAAATCGGAGTTCAAACGAGGAAGTTACGCTGAAAACAGAGGGATGTCCGAACTTGTGTCCTAACGTCGAAGTTCGGACACAAGTCGAGACTCAGAAGCCAACACAGTCAAGCGTCCGAACTTGTGTCCGGACATCATTGTTCGGACACAAGTCGATTGAAAACAGACAGGAAATTTTAGAATGTCCGAACATCAAGGTTCGGACTGATGTTCGGACAAGTTTTACGGAAGAACACGCGGAAGGTCCGACCTTGTGTCCGGACGTCGAAGTTCGGACACAGGTCGAACTTAAATCAGAAGAAAACCTGAGGGTGTGTCCGAACATCCATGTTCGGACAGATGTTCGGACATAACCCCGAACTTAGAAATCAGAAAGCAAAAACGCACTGTCCGAACTTCAAAGCTCGGACAGAAGTTCGGACAGTGCGAAAACTGCAAATTTCAGAAGACGAACAGAGCAGAAAAACAACGCAATTCAATACCACGAATTGCCAATTAAGCACACACACCAAATCAGACATTAAAACAGGAAACCATGGGGGTTTAGCCATTCAAAACACAACCAAACAACAACGCAATCAGACACGCACTTCAAATCAGATTAAAGCCTTTCAACACCCCATGGCTGAACTTCCAAACTGAATCGAGTAACCACCTACCTCAGTTCAGAGAGCAGAAAATCCACAGAACGCAGCAACAACGGCAACGAACAATTGCTCAACCAGACCGAACCGAACAGCCACTGAATTCCCATAAACGATAATCCAAAATCAGAAAGACGGAAGAGACAAACCGAGACAACACAACCCTTAATCTGCAACACGAACCTGAACCGAGTGTGCAGAACCTCCAGCAATTCGCAGAGCAACAGCCACACGCAGAACACGAATCCAAACGCAGAGCACAATCGCTGAGTTCATCATAACAATCATCCAAAATCAGAAACTGCAGAGGAGAGGAACTTGCTCTAAATTACTAATCTGAAATTCGAGAACCAAACCTGAAGGCGGACAACGGATTACACAGCAGCAGAGATTCCGACCAGATTGCAACAGATCATTCACCGTTTCAGCAGAGGAGGAATTAGAGAGAGAGAAGGGAAGGGAGAAAACTGTCGTTCAAACCACGATCGAGACGCTCCTCACGAACTGACGTGAATAACAATGATCAGGAAAAGAAAAGAAATAAGGAATTCCCTTTCCTTATAAATAAATAATTAATTACCTTAATTAATTAATCGAAAGACTTCCTTGTCCTTGGCAATTAAAACAATGCCGCTGACGACCCAACTGACAGTAAAGAAATGTAATCCATCTTAGCTCATTACATAAACCGGACATAATATAAGGTTGGAATTATACGGGTTATAACATCGTCCTTGCTCCGAATTGAAAAATAATTGCATATTTGAACTCCTCTCATCAAACTCTACACTTCCCTCTTTTCAAAATCCCAAAAACTTGAAGTTAATTTTGATGGATGTTGGCCATTTGAAGAGAAAAGCACACCATTTTGAAGCTTGAAGCTTCCTCTTTCTAACAAGGTAAAAATATCCATGAAAAAGTCATGTTTTCTCCATCTTATACCTTGGCCGATTTTGGCCTCTAATGGAGCCTTGTTTCTTCCCTTTCATGAGCATTGTTTCAATCCCTAAAAGCTTGGAGGGAGTTCCTCTTTGATCCTTGACCAAAGCCCCATCCTAGGGTTGCAAGGTAATCACCCATTTTAGAGCTTTAAGCATTTTAAATTAATGAGGTTAAGTGTTTTTACTTAAACTCATTTCTTGCTTTGAACATTGACTTGGAGATGGCCAATTCCATGGCCTTTGACTGATTTTGGAATGAAGAGAAGAGGAGAAGAGTAATAACAAGGAATCTTAAGAGAAATTAAGGTAAGAGACCAACCCTAATGTATATCCTATATGTTTTAGGATTTGGGAAGGGTTAATTAAATGAATGAACCCCACATGAGTGTGGTAGTAATGTGCTTGTATAGAAATAATGCAAGTGAGAAACATTTGTGAATTATTGCTTGATTTAAGAGCTATGCAATTTATTGAATTAAGCATTGTGTTGTATTTGGAGAATTGATGAGTATTGGTGAACTTGTGTGTGTGCTGGTAGAACCCATGATGGGTTTGGTTAGTTTTAGGTTGAATAATGTGATGAGATGAACTTTGGGCAATGTTAGAAAAGTAGCCAAGTTATGGCAAAATTTGTGTAGAAATCTAAGTGGATTAAGTGTTGTTTTGAATGGAGAATAACCTAGGAGTGGCTAGGTTTGAATGGAGGTTGAGTTGGGTGAGTAAACCACCTTGGAATGCTAGTTTAAAGAGAGGAGATTTGCGCAAAATCTGTAGCAAAAGAGGTTGTTTAAATGCTTGAGGAGTTGTAGAAAAACAAAGGAGATTTAAGGTCTTAAGAGAGAGATATGAACCTTGCTGTGACCTGTGCATTGTCCTAGAGTATTTGGAATGGTCAAGTAGGGTGAGAACAATAATGCAAGTGCCAATAGAGGTTAGAAAATGCACAAGTGTGCATTAGTGTAAAATGAGAATGCAAGATTTGTGAATTGGAGCAAGAATTTGAGTAAGGATTAAACCTAAGTTTTGAAGAGGTGTAGTGCATGTTTAAAGGTGATTAAACATGTGGAAAACTTGTGGAAAGATTAGGGAAAGATTAAGGGTGGTTTAAGGATTGATTAGGGGCTGAAAAATAATGCATGTTGCAGGGTTTAGCAGGGTCCGGGACTTGGTCCTTGGACAAAGTCCCGGACCACCCATAAATTAAGACCGAGAGTTGAAGTCTGTACCTGGTCCGGGACGTAGGATGGGGACAAGGTCCCGGACCATAGTGAAATTCACGCCGAGAGTGGAAACAAGCAGGTGGTCCGGGACTTACCCTAGGTACAAGGTCCCGGACCAGGTCATATTTTCAGCCGAGAGTTATACCTTGTATTGGTCCGGGACTTAGGGTAAGGACCAAGTCCCGGACCACCCCCAGAAATGTTCCAGAGCATTTTAAAGGTTTCTAATGATGGGGGGTTTGAATGTTAATGATGTTAGATGATGTTAAGGCCTTGTTTGGTGATATGCAAAGGCCCTAAGAAGTGTAAGAAAGTGTTAGAAGAGTATGAGAAGTGAGAACTCACATTAACAAGTGTAAACCGAGATAACGGGATAAACGGGGTAAGTACGGGAGTAGCATTTAATTATGTACCGTATGATCTTAGTATTAATAATAATGTTTGGAACATTATCAGAGGATCGTGTGTGAACCGAGCATGGTGAGATGACACGGTAAAAGTAAAAACCCCGGTGAAAGGTATGATTTTCTCATGCCCCGTATGCTAACCGAGTTACTCTTATTTGTGTGTTTGTGTACCGGCTTAATCAAGACTAAAGCATGAAAATGAACCATTGTTTGTTTATGAATGTCTTGATGTATATTGTATGAGCTAACATGCTTGAATGCCGGTGAGGTCTAACCTAGTGTGTAGACCGACTCTTAGTTGAGTAACAAATGGCTAGAGACTCGTAGAATGAGTCGTTTCGTAAAATAACGGAAACGTGCAAACACAAGCTATCGATTAAATATAACGATAACGCAAAATATGAACTCCCTAGAATGTGAGGAGTACGGGTTGAGTAAATACCCGATAACGGTTAGAAAACCATATTGAAACAATCCACAAAATAAATATGAGTGGAAAGATAAATGAACCTCCATCGTGAGGATTGAAGTTAGTCCAATGAAGTGAACTTGTAAGGAAGGTAAAAGAGACCTAAGGGACCATCTAACTCCCTTGAGACATGGTCAACCTCCTGTAAGAGGATTTTACCCGGTATAAGAAAATAACCGAAAGCATGAGTAAATGAAATGTAAGGGTAACTCTTAAAACCTAAGATTAACTGAACTTGAGTAATGTTCCCAAAGTCATTAGAAACATCTAGAGTGATGCTTCTAGACTAATATACACAATATTATTATAACTCCGAGAGAGGAGTGTATGGGAATGTGAGTAATCCGAGAGTAGTCGGACCTATGTAAAAGAGGTAAGAACTAAGAGAGAGTCCCGGGAGCTAGTTGAACCTTCCCACCATGCTAGACCCAGAGTAGGGTCGAAACCGGGGAACTAAGACTATGCTCGAGAGCCATAAGTTTTGGCTTAAGTATGTATTAAGAGTAACAAGCGTGACGTAGGAGACCGGTAGTGTCTCGAGAATCTACAAGAGTTAATGAGTATAAATAACCCAAGAGTGTGGGGAGATAATGAGTATGAATAACCCAAGTGTATGGGTGAGTTAATGAGTTTAAGTAACCCTAGAGAATGGGAGAGTATAGAATGAGTAGCCCAAGAGAATGGGTGTGAATAAGAATAAGTAACCCGAGAGAGTGGGTGAGTTTTGGAATGAGTAACCAAGGCATAGTGAGGTATAACCCTCAAGGCCTAGGAGTGAAATGATACAACTAACAACCTTGTTATGTTAGTTAGGGATTGTATTCCATGGTTGAAGGTGAATCCTTGTGTAGTGTACATATGTAAAGTATTACTATTTGCATGTTGATTGAATTAAAATGAATCTCCATGCTCTTGACCAAAAGTAGTCGGCATACCGCGGTTAGCACGCAGTATATGCGAATTTCATATGCAGCGTTAAGCTGAGCCCCTAGGGCAACGTTTTTATTTTTCAGGTACACCGAAGATGTTACCGTTCGAGAGTAGGACGGGATCGGTGGTTTGCATGGATAGTTAGATTTAATTACTTATGTATTGAAGAGGTGTAAGACCGAATATGTTGTCGGCATCCATATATTGTAGACTCGGTATAGTAAAGAAATGATTTGAGTAAAGTATTTGTATTGTGTATTCGGTTGTTCCAGTTCATCAGACCGTTACGGTATGTAAGATAGGCCTGGTTAGCCATATGGGTGGCTAACAGCGTTGTTTCACCCCCCGTTGTAATTAGAGTTCCGCTGCGTGAGTAAGAGCATTTAGTGACAGTTTAAGAGGTAATGATGAGATTAACGGTTGGGGTGTTACAGATCTGACGGTTAGAAGGCGACACAGCCTACAGCCAACAAAGGACCCCGGTAGTCTAGAAGTCGGGACCTACTCTCCACATGGTGGACCGGGATGACGAGGATGAACCCTCATCGAGACCAGGTACTGCTATGACCTACTAAGTGATAAAATTGTCTGCTTGCCGAATTTCATGCATGCTTGAGTGAATAGATGAGTTAGATAAGATTCAATACGTGATTAGAACTTAAGTAAGATATAACCTACCACCACCTTTGGAAATTTCAACATTTGTTATCCCATATCTTCAACGCTTAACCTGGAGGAGTCCGACATCAAAACCCAAGGCTTTCCAAATGATCAGTGTTAGGTTATCGGTCGGGTATGATTTTATTAAGGGGATACCTGACACCCGAGGCACAAATAGCCATCATCAGGAGATGCATCCAGTTAAGAGTGGGACCGGGAGGTTTTTATACACCGGAGTACCCTGGAGGAGCTAAGATGAAACTAAGGATGATGAGCTTAGGCAAGGATTGGAATCAGTATGCCAAGACATACCAAACCACGAGAGCACAAGATGGAGTCTCACCACCGGAAATACCCGAAAAGTTCCATCCAGTTGTTACACAAGCCGTGGAGATCGCTCAGCAACTGGAAGGTGACCCGATCCCAGACATACAAGCAGATCTGTGCATCGTTAACTTCTACGAGAAAGATGGGTGACTCGGATTACATCAGGATAAGGACGAGACAGCGGAGTCTCTCGAAAGAGGGGTACTGATAAGTGCAAAACATATAGACTTATTAAGGTTTAATCACCTTATTATTTGCAGCACTTTAAGTAATGTTTCTCACTTATATTAGGTTTTTCCTATAATTATGTTGTGATATAAACTGATGTATTATATGTGTTAAATGTAGGAAAAAAGCCATATAAATAGATATAACAAAGAGGGATTAAAATAAGTCACACGACATGCACATGCTAAGCCTTACTGCCGTGTCACGTCCGTGTGTGTCCGCAGAAGAAAGGCCGGACATAAGACGAGACCGTGGCGTGTCCGCAGAGAAAAGGGCGGACAAGGCTAAGGCGCGTCCGTGGAAATAAGGCCGGACAGAGGGCGGACAAGGGACTGGAAATTAGCCACCGTCGTGGCTTGTCCGGGAAGAAAGGGCGGACAAGACTAAGCCACGTCTGTGTCCTGTCCGTGGAAATAAGGCCGGACAAGAGACAGAGCTGCGTGTGAGACGTCCGCCCAAATTAACACGGACGCAGGCCGGACGCATGTCGGCACTGTTATCTTCAATTATCCACCGTCTGTTTATTCCACCGAGATTAATCTCACCTAATGCATGAGACTTCTGCATGGTCTCATCTCATCTACTGCACCGCCATCCTATCGTCTTCTTTAAATTCCTCTGCTATACAAACCCATTCCTCCTCTCCTATACGGGTATCAATCCATCATCGATCCACTACACCACAAATCACACGTTCATCCCATTTCTCTTCTCCCGTCTTCTCCATTTTGTTTTCTTTTCATTCCACCATATCCACCTCTAGTCCGACATATACAAATAGCAGAACAAATCTAGGAGTCGATGATTTCTACTATTGTTTCTATTTATCTATTTAATATGTTAGGCTAGAATATTTATACTCTGGGAATGGTTATTATGTGTTTGTATTAAAAATGCAATATATTTTACCGGTTTAGTTTTAATACATTTTGTTACGATTAAAGCTTATCTCTCGCCTTTTAAATAAATTACATGAATTTATTAAAATGCTTTACTAAGTCTATTTTGATCAGACCCGTGATAAATAGACAGGTTAATTAAGCCGTAAATCTGGAGAAAGCTTATTTTAATAAGTTAGTATTTTCAGACGCAAATATAATTTCTCGCACTTAATGTCTGTTTACATGTGTTTTGCTCGAATCTAGATTAGACCGAGCATTTTCTGGTAAACGAGTTCTTTTGAGTCTATGATTTAGTCCTTAAGATATTAACAGGAATTTTGCCTAACTATTATAATAAAACCGGTAGACATAGCATAAAAGAGCAGACTATATAACCCGAACCCAGAGTCCCGTTTAATTTACCTTTTACTTAGTTTATTTTATCTTCCTTTTTATTTGTAAAAACAAGTCAATTTACCCCCCTTTTTGTGACAAAGCTTAGGTACTTAATAATTCCCCTTAGTCCCACGGTTCGATATCCGGTCGCCTCCACTTTACTGTACTACTGCGACCGGGATTTGTTTTGCAGCCCGATAGTTATTTGAGTATTAATTTCTTTCTCAATTGTTTTAATTACACCAGTTCCAACCACTCACAATATACAGTTTGCAAAATGGCGCCGTTGTCGGGGTTCTAGTCCCTAAGTCCCCCCGGATAATTCACTTGCTATATTAGAATATTTTGTTTATATTATTTTGTTTGTTGTTTATAATTATCTATTATATTTTGTTTTATATTATTATTGTGTTGTTTATACTAATTTCTGTCATTAAATTCCCAGTCATTTACTTTTGAGTAATCTAATTTCTAACATTTCAATTCTGTCATTTAATTTCAGTAATCTAACTTCTTACATTTAATTTCAGTAATCTAATTTCTAACATTTCAATTCTGTCATTTAAATTCTGTCATCTAATTCCTACATTTAAATTCTGTCATTTAAATTCCAGCTCTTTATTTTATTGTCATTTAAATTACTGTCAATTAAATTCCCTTGTCATTTAAATTCTGCCCTTTTTCTTTAATTAGTTACTGCATTAATTTTTTTCCTATATGTTTCATTGTTTTCGGTTTATTAAAAAAACGATAATTTAGGTGTGTCCGGCCTTAAAAATAAAAAAAAGAGAAAAATAAAATAAAAACGAAAAAAAATGAACGGGACTCACGTCCGCCCTCCCATAAAAGGCGGACGCAAGCCGGGCGCAAGAAGGAAGGCAACGCTCCGTCCTTTTCTCCACTCCACGGACGAGCGGACGTCCCCAGTGAAAAAAAAACACCGACACGTCCGCCCAAATTTGAACGGACGCAAGACGGACGCCCAACATAAAAATTTTCTGCTCCCGATTTCTTATTCTTCTTCCTCTTAAAATTTTACTACTCCTACTCTTCAGACCCGACGCCTCCTCCTTCCTCGACGAAACAGCCCGCCACGACCAGTACCTCCACCACCAGCGGCCACCGGCGACGACGCGCAACTGCAGCAGCGACGACGCGCGACCACGGTCACCACCACCAATAATCACGAGAAACCGAATTCTAAAACCAGGTTTTTCAGATTTCCTAATTTGATTCGCAAATTTCAACAAAATTAGTAGATTAGACATGTGATTGTGAGATTATGCTGATGAGATTGTGCTTGCGGACAAGTTTTGCGAATGTTGTGTCATTAATATGTGGATTGGGGTGAAATCGACGAAATCTGGAAATGCATTTTCAATTTAGGGTTCTTCGTTCTGTACGGGTCTGCGTCCGGCCCCCGAGACCCGGACGTGTATATATATTAAAAAAAAATTGAAAAAAATTCTAAGTTGTTTAGCCGATGCATTATAGTGCTCTGTTTGATATTAATTTAATTTTCATGCTGTTAATGTTTATTTACCTCTTAATTTCAAAATTTATTAGTATGGTTCGCACTCGTGGTGGACACTCTGGTACTACTAGGGGCAACTACCCGGTGCGTCCTCTTCTGCACCCTCCTCCCCAGCCGACTCTTCGGGATAATGGTTCATTTCAGCAGAGGCTCGTGCCTGGTATGATCAGGGTAAAGATTTTGTGATGGAGAGGCGAATAGCGCCTGATGTGATCGAGACCACAGGGGTGGACACCTTGTTTGCTAGTTTTGGACTTTCACGGGTCCTGAAGATGGGTGAGGGACTCTTCCTTCCAGCCATGGTTAGAGAGTTCTATGCGAATGCCCAGGCGGGCAACCTGAGGATTACTTCTTTCATCCGCCATCTCCCCATCGAGATCACACCAGTGACTTTCTCCACTATACTATACTGCAGATGCCGGTTAGCCCAGACCATATTAGAGGATTCACAGAGGATCACCTGCACAGATCAAAGGCGAGGTGGCTCCAGGATGTAGGTCGGACGACCCGACGTAGAGGGGAGGAGGACAAGGATGTCCTCCCTTACACGAGTTTCCCCACCTTGCTACAGAGACTACTCTTAGAGATCCTTAGTCATCAGATACGGCCCCATGCCGTGATCGATGCTTCTGATGAGGATTGCGCTTTATTGGACTACTTCCTCTCGCCATCTCCACCCGCTCAGCGCGTCTCTATTCCACACATCATGTTCAGCCAGCTACATAAGGTGGTGTACTATCTTCGGACGAAGAAGAAGAAGATCACTCCTATTTTTTCCTTCTTCATCCAGCACCACCTTTGCTCTGTCCTTCCAGAGGGCTACACACATGGATTAGAGGTCCGGACGGGAGAGCGCCCAGTCACATTGCAGACTGTGCGACGCTGGGGCTTCATGCGTTTAGATGACGGTACCTGGGTCAGAGGTCGCACTGGCCGGTCTTCCACCGGTTCCTCTACTGCAGCAGGGCCTAGTACAGGAGCTACACCTTCAGCTGATCCCGAGCCACCTTCCACAGCACAGGGAGATGAGCCCTACGAGCCGACGACCTCCGTCATGCAGGCTCCAGCTCCTGTTCCGATACCTCCTATCCCGTCAGAGCTGTAGACCCAGCTTCAGGCCTTCCATCAGATGCAGCAGCAGATGCACCAGAGGTTTGAGAGCTTTGAGTAGGCCCAGCAGAGGGTGCTGGCTGAGCAGACTGCGCTCCGCGAGGCCCAGACACGGATGACAGAGCGCTTAGACCGGAGTGAGGATTTGCATGCACAGACAGCTCAGCAGCTTGAGCGGTTGAATGAGCAGCAGGAGCGGACGGCTCAGCTCATACAGCATCTCCTCGCTCAGATAGGCCAGGGACCGCAGCAGCCACCACAGTGGTCTTTCTTTCATTTTATTTAGTTTTATATATCTCTCTTGTTCACTAACTTATAGTAAAACTTCTACTGTTTTAATCTTGTCATACTTTGTGTACTCAGGAGGTAACAGTTCACTTTTATTTTCTTAGTAATGCTTTTATTTTATGCAGTGCATTTTTATTTATGTATTTCCTCTTACTCCATCTACATCTTATATTTTCTTGTTAATGCTTTTATTTTATGTATTTTACATGCGATCTATGGTGCCACTTGAGTTCTGCTGGCTATACAGGTTTTTCTTTTCCAAATGAATTCTATATTCAACATATAGCTGAACTCACATATGGAAAAACCTCAGTTTTTCTGGCATTTTTGATGTCTCCCCGGTTGGACACTTGCGTAAACTTAAGTGTGAGGAACGTTTCACCCCTACCAAAGCTTTAAGTGTGAGGAAGGGCACCTTCCTCAATCTACGTTACCAGGGGAGTCTGAGTTCTTTTTTTATATTAATGTTCACCCTATCTTACGTTTAAGCTTCTTTATTAATTTAATCCTTCATGATTCTGGCATATTTTGAAAGGTCCTTTTCGTGAATTTATTTTGACCAATGAGGATATTGCTCCTTCAAGTGTGAGGAAGTAGAGACCTTTCCCTGAAAATATGTCAGTTGTTCGTTAATGCCACACTCGCTTTTTGCTACTCTAATTGCCAACATTTTTAAAAAAATGAGATAAAATAATTGTGGAAGTGTTTGAAATTAAGCCAAGTGACAACTGAAAGAGTCGTTTTGTTTAAAGGAGTTTGTATAAAATTATTTTTAATCAAAATACTCTATTTTCACTGAAAATATGATAGATCTGCTAATTGTAAAAACCAATTTAGCTTAGCTTGGGATTTTGGAAATGATTGGAAAGTTAGGAAAGAAAAGGATAAAGACAAGGTACTCCGCTGTTTATAAATTTTTCTAAACCAAAAACAGGCCTCGTCTATCCGGTTATTAAGTTCTCCGGGGTGCCTTAACACCTATCTACCTAAGGTCTCGTGATCTGGGATAGAAGACCCAACACCGCTACAAGGATAAAGAGAAAAGTCTGGGGTACAGAAAAAATAATGCAATAAAAAAAATGTTTGTTTTGTATATACATTTTTCGCATTCAAAGAAGGAATGAAAGTAATAAAATGCAATTTTTATTTATAAACATGAGTACGTGGTGTTGAAAGGTACTGCGGAATAAGGCATTACTTCACACCCCTTGTCATCCCGAGTTAGGAAATTGAAATTGGAGGAAAATCCCAGGTTTATCTAACTTGTTTTCTGCAATCTAGTTTTTCTATGCTTTTATAAAATTGCTCTTTTTCACAGTTTGCAAAAACCTATTCCTGAGAGCAAAACTATTAGTTCAATTGTCACTTTGTCAAATTCCCTTCTACACTTATTTAATCTTGTTTTATACTACGGCTTAGAGATAGTTACACTCCTTATTTTGCTTGAGGACAAGCAAAAGCTTAAGTGTGAGGAAGTTTGATAAGTGCAAAACATATAGACTTATTAAGGTTTAATCACCTTATTATTTGCAGCATTTTAAGTAATGTTTCTCACTTATCTTAGGTTTTTCCTATAATTATGTTGTGATATAAACTGATGTATTATATGTGTTAAATGTAGGAAAAGGCCATATAAATAGATATAACAAAGAGGGATTAAAATAAGTCACACGACATGCACGTGCTAAGCCTTACTGTCGTGTCACGTCCGTGGTGTGTCCGCGGAAGAAAGGCCGGACATAAGAAGAGACCGTGGCCTGTCCGCAGAGAAAAGGGCAGACAAGGCTAAGGCGCGTCCGTGGAAATAAGGCCGGACAGAGGGCGGACAAGGGACTGGAAATTAGCCACGTCCGTGGCTTGTCCGGGGAAGAAAGGGCGGACAAGACTAAGCCACGTCCGTGTCCTGTCCGTGGAAATAAGTCGGACAAGAGACATAGCTGCGTGTGAGACGTCCGCCCAAATTAACACGGACGCAGGCCGGACGCATGTCGGCACTGTTATCTTCAATTATCCACCGTCTGTTTATTCCACCGAGATTAATCTCACCTAATGCATGAGACTTCTGCATGGTCTCATCTCATCTACTGCACCGCCATCCTTATCGTCTTCTTCAAATTCCTCTGCTATATAAACCCATTCCTCCTCTCCTATACGGGTATCAATCCATCATCGATCCACTACACCACAAATCACACGTTCATCCCATTTCTCTTCTCCCGTCTTCTCCATTTTGTTTTCTTTTCATTCCACCATATCCACCTCTAGTCCGACGTATACAAATAGTAGAACAAATCCAGGAGTCGATGATTTCTACTACTCTTGTTTCTGTTTATCTATTTAATATGTTAGGCTAGAATATTTATACTTTGGGAATGGTTATTATGTGTTTGTATTAATTATGCAATATGTTTTACCGGTTTAGTTTTAATACAGTTTGTTACGATTAAAGCTTATCTCTCGCCTTTTTAATAAATTACATGAATTTATTAAAATGCTTTACTAAGTCTATTTTGATCAGACCCGTGATAAATAGACAGGTTAATTAAGCCTTAAATCTGGAGAAAGCTTATTTTAATAAGTTAGTATTTTCATTTTCAGACGCAAATATAATTTCTCGCACTTAATGTCCGTTTACATGTGTTTTGCTCGAATCTAGATTAGACCGAGCATTTTCTGGTAAACGAGTTCTTTTGAGTCTATGATTTAGTCCTTAAGATATTAACAGGAATTTTGCCAAACTATTATAATAAAACCGGTAGACATAGCATAAAAGAGCAGACTATATAAACCTGAACCTAGAGTCCCGTTTAATTTACCTTTTACATAGTTTATTTTATCTTTCCTTTTTATTTGTAAAAACAAGTCAATTAACCCCCTTTTTTGTGACAAAGCTTAGGTACTTTATAATTCCCCTTAGTCCCACGGTTCGATATCCGGTCGCCTCCACTTTACTATACTACTACAACCGGGATTTTGTTTGCAGCCCGACAGTTATTTTGAGTATTAATTTCTTTCTCAATTGTTTTAATTACACCAGTTCCACCAACCACTCACAATATACAGTCTGTAGGTACCCGTAGTGTCTTGGTCCATTGGAGATGACGTTAAATTCCTATATGGCGAGCAGAAGCATGTGGACCGTGCCAAGAAGTTCGTATTGAAGTCTGGAGATGTGTTAATCATGGGTGGAGAGTCGAGAATGTTATACCATGGGATTAAGAAGATCAAGCTAAACACAGCACCGTCAGTGGTAATTAATGCGACGCATATGAGACCAGGACGGTTGAACTTAACCTTTAGACAGTATTAGACATGTAATACTTTAAGTATGATGTAAGAGAACAAAGGCACATGATGTAAAAAGGATGATTATCAATAAAATAACAGTGTTGTTCATCTTAATTGCTACGACTCGTGTTATACCATCATTACTCATGAAAACTTGTGAAATATATAGGTTGTGGACTCGGTACGGAATGTGCACTAAGAATCCTCACAGAGGCACAGGCCGGCGAAAGCGGCATGATCCTCACCGGCACCTTTCCGATCAATGACGTTGATGTATCTGTGCTCTTCCACTCATGGGCCTCGCATACCTTCATCTCGTCATCATTCGCAAGGAGGTTGCCGCTAGACGCTGATGAGCTACCCGACTTTACGGTGACACTTCTGTCTAAGGAGAAAGTACGATGTAATCGCTACTACAGAGCAGCCACCATCAGAATCAAGGGAGAAGACTTCTCGATTACCTTGATTGAGTTTAGAGACTTGGGGTTTGATGTGATATTCGGGATGAACTAGTTGGAGCGGCACAAGGGTTGTATCCTCTGCGCCGAGCACCAACTACTACTTAGGAGTTTGTCTGGGGTTACAATATCATACCGCTAGAGGCCCAGAGAGCCTTCGATCAAGATCATCTCCGCCATGGCAATGTATAGAGAATTGAGGAGGAAGGAAGAAGTATATCTCTACTATGTTCAGGACATGGAGAGAGACCCCGAGTTTGACCCTGACTTACCGGTAGTGTCGGAGTTCCCCGACCTCTTTCCACGGGAACTGCCTGGCATGCCACCCACTCGGGGTAGAGTTCACCATTGAGCTGCTACCTGGAACAGGACCAATAGCTAAGGCGCCTTACCACATGGCTCTGGCTGAGATGAACGAACTAAAAGAACAGCTGAGAGACCTGCTTGACAAAGGGTTTTGCGGACCTAGCGTTTCACCATGGGGAGCGCCAATTCTCTTCGTGAAGAAGAAGGATGGCAGTTTCCACCTCTGCATCAACTACAAGGAGTTGAATGCAGTGACTGTGAAGAATAAATATCCACTACCTCGCATTGATGATCTGTTCGATCAGTTGAAGGGGGTGTCTGTGTTCTCCAAGATTGATCTCATATCGGGGTACCATTAGATAGCCATTAAGGAGGGAGATATTGAGAAGACGGCATTCCGGACACGATACGGCCACTACGAGTTTACAGTGATGTCGTTCGGTTTGTCGAACGCACCGACAAAATTCATGGATTTGATGAACCGTTTGTTCAGGGAACAGCTGGACAAGTCGGTTTGGTATTATTCATCGATGACAAATTGATATACTCAAAGTCGAAGGCTGAGTATGAGAGTCATTTGAGGAGAGTATTGGAGATACTGAGGGAGACCAGCTTTATGCTAAGTTCTCCAAGTGCGAGTTTTGGCTTGACCAGGTCTCTTCCTGGGTCATGTCATCTCGGATGCTGGAATCTCTGTAGATCCAGCGAAGATAGATGTCGTACGTACCTGGCCAAGACCAAAGACAGTTACCAACATCAGGAGCTTTCTTGGTTTGGCAGGGTACTATCAAAGGTTGTTAAGAACTTAAGCAAGGTCACGAAGCCTTACCAATCTGATGAAGAAGGATGCACCGTTCGTATGGACGGATGACTGTGAGAGTTCATTCCAGAGCTTGAAGGACTCATTGACCACCGCAGCAGTTCTGACCATTCCAGACGGTACGGAGGGCTTTCAGGTTTATTGTCTGATGCATCCGGCAGAGGGTTAGGTTGCGTACTCATGCAGCATGGCAAGGTGGTCGCTTATGCCTCACACTAGCTGAAGAAACATGAGGAGAACTACCCCATGCATGATTTAGAGTTGCATGATTTAGAGTTGCATGATTTAGAGTTGGGAGCTGTAGTCTTCGCCTTAAAGATATGGGCCACTACTTGTACGAGGTTAATGTGACAATCTACACCGATCATAAGAGCTTGAAATACATATTCACTCAGAAGGAGCTGAATCTTCGACAGAGAAGATGGTTGGAATTCTTGAAAGACTACAATATTGACCTCCAGTACAAAGAAGGGAAGGCCATGTGGTAGCTGACGCCCTGAGCCGTCGAGCACACTCACTCCATTCGCTACTTGCTTCTTCGAGCTTGGTTGATGAGGTGCGAGAAGCTCAGAGGCCGATGAGTACATGAGAGAAGTCAGACAAAGCTGACAGAGGGTACCTTTGAGAGTCGGGAATATGACTTCAGACTTCATGATGATGATCTGATCAGACTTAAAGGCCGGTTATGCATCCCGCGCAGTAGCACAGATCTGAAAGAGCGCATACTAAGAGAGTTGCACTGTTCTTTAGTTTCCATCCATCCGGGAGCCTCTAAGATGTACAAAGACATGAAAGGTATTTCTGGTGGTCGGGGATGAAGGCAGATGTTGCCGAGTTCATTTTGAGGTGTCTCACATGCTAGAAGGTAAAATTCGAGCACCGATGATCAGGCGGAATGGTACATCTCGATGTTAGTTCCGGAGTGGCAGTTTCATGACATCTCCATGGATTTCGTGGTCGGACTCCCACCTACCAGGGAGGTCTGAACATGATATGGGTTGTAGTAGATCACCTGACCAAGGTAGCCTGATTCTTACCGATGAAGGACACTTGGAAGGTAACGAAGCTTGCAAAGTTGTTCGATAAGGAGATCATGAGACCCACGGGGTACCAAAGACCATCGTATATGACAGAGATACCAGATTCCTTTCGAGGTACTAGAGAGCGACACGGGAAGAGCTGGTACAGAATTGAAGTTGAGTACCGCGTTCCATCCTCAGACAGATGGTCAAACTGAGCATACAATTCAGACACTCGAGGACATGCTGAGAGCATGTGCCTTGGACTTCCAGAGTAGTTGGATTGAAAAGTTGCATCTGATCGAGTTCTCGTACAACAGTAGCTATCATTCTTCGATCAAGATGGCGCCTTTCCAAGCACTGTACGGTAGACCATGTGGTACACCGCTCTGCTGGGATGAGTCGGGTGAGGCGGTCATTATAGGACCAGAGTACTTAGAGCAAGTTCAGGCTGAAGTTCAGCAAATTAGAGAGAATATAAAAGCTGCTCAAGATAGGCAGAAGTCGTATGCTGATGTTCGACGACAAAACCTGGAGTTCACAGTGGGCGACCGGGTTTACTGAGTCGCAGTCTCGATGAAGGGTGTGTTTAGATTTGGGCAGAAGGGAAAACTGAGCCCGAAGTTTGTGGTTCCCTATGAGATTACGAAGTGGGTAGGCCCAGTTGCTTATAGGTTGAACTTACCTGTTGAGTTGGGTAAAGTGCATGATGTCTTTCATGTTTCACAGTTGAAGAAGTACCATGCACCACCCCTCCCATGTTTTAGAACCTGAGAGATTGACCTTAGAGCCAAATATGAGATTAGTGGAGACTCCTCAGAGAATCTTGGATACTAAGACTAGGGACACTCACCATAAGTCAGTGCGACTGGTGAAGGTTCTCTGGTCTAACTTGGAGATCGAGGAGGCCACTTGGGAGTTAGAGGATAAGATGAGATCGAAGTACCCTTCGTTATTTACTGACTAGATCGTCTGTATAGGGTACGGGGCGTACCCCTTTTTAAGGGGTAGAGCTTCGTTGTTTTTGAGTTGTATGTTTGTCGTTTGCTTGGTTGGTGTAAGATATGGTTGTGTAAGATATGGCTTTGTGTATGATATGGCTTTGTGTATGATATGGCTTTGTGTATGATATTAAACTTTGTGGTAAGTTTGAGATATGTATAATACTTATGTATTGTACTGGTGGCAGACCATTTGAGTCTTGATATGTGTGAATGTGAATATAAGATATGGATTAAGAAATTTGTATTGTAATGATTAAGTATACATATGAACTTTGGGGACAAAGTTCTTTCAAGGGGGGTAGACTGAAATACCCCAAACCTAGCTATGGTGTTAGATGTTAAAATAAGATATAAGAAGGCTAAAACATGCCGTAGAAACATTAGGAAACATTTAAACCGAAAACACAAGGAAACACATAAGAGCAATTTAAGCAAAAACATGCTTTAAGCTTGGAGTAACATTGATTAGCACCTAAATATCATTCTTGGACCTTATTAACATGCTAATGGACATGTTAAATCAATTACCAAAGAAAACCAAACTCAAAAATAAGTTAAAACCAAATTGTGCTTTAAGGACTCTTAAAACACATTTTTGAAAAATTGTCTTAGAAAGAGGTTTGAGTGGATAAATGCCCATGATTACACCTTAATCAACTTGTGTACTACTTAGTATCACATTAGGAAGCCTAAATAAATGGGAAACCAAAATTTCACAAATTTGTGCACTAATTATGAATAGTGCCCAAATAGTACTTAATTTAGACTTTAGTCAACTTAGCTAAGTAATTGGCCAACAAAGCCCATAAATATCCTAGAGTAAATTACTCAGAACCCCCTTGAGGATTTGGGATATTACAGTTAACCACCTTGTGTTTATCATAATTATTGGCAACCACCTCAAGGTTAAGGTTCTTGACTACGAGCCCCTGAACTATAACTTTGTGATAAGAAAGGTAACTATGTGTTGACCTATCAGCTTAATCACATTAATAATGCTAGGCTGGACAACAAAACTGCTTATCAACATCGTCTAACTCTCTCTCATCCCACTTTAGAGCATTTTCAAGGAAGGGTTGACTTTTTAGGAAAAATAAAAATGTAGATTAAGTAGTGTTTTTTGTCCAGCATGACATTATTATATGATTAAGCTGATAGGTCAACACGTAGTTAACTTCCTGATAACAGAGTTATAGTTCGGGGGCTCGTAGTCAAGATACCTTAACCTCGAGGTGGTTACCAGTAATTATGAAAACACAAGGGGTTAACTGTAATATCCTAAATCTCAAGGGGGTTCTGAGTAATTTACTCAATATCCTAACTTAAGGAGGGGGATGGTTATTAAAGAGGGTGAGTCACCAATATGTGCCCAGCCAATAAAGAAGAAGAAGGAAATAAAGTAAAGTCACTATTTGCTTTACATGTTAAATATCTTACAATTACACCTCTCTCCCTCATTTCTCTCATTCCCTCCTTTCCCACCGTGTTTTTCATCCTTCTCCCAGCTCAAAACAGGCATTGATACAACACCTCTCTTCTCAACTTCATTTCCTTGTCAAATGCAACTCCATGCTCCAATCAAAGTCTAGACCACCTTTGTGCTAGTAGTTAGGCCGCTCTTCATTCCCTCTTTTCAATCAAAAAAAAAATTCAAAAGCTCAATTTGGATGCCATGGGAGAAAAACTCCATTAGGAGGAAATAATTCAGTTTTAAGAGCTCTGTTTCATCTTCTCCATTCAAGGGTGTGAGCCTCGATTTTAAACCCTATCCTATGTTGAATAAAGTTGATTAGGAGGATCTAACGGGTTTAGGTCCACTTATAACCTAAGATTATAATAACTATGTCACATAACAATAATTATTAAACCTAAGCTAGCTCACTGGAACCTATTATGAGTCGCCACCTAATTTTGACCTAGATAAATTAGGAAAGGAGAGTTCGGGTTCGGGGGCTTGATATTCGACTTATTTAGGGTTCAATTACTTTCATTACCCTTCCTAGTCGTTTTTCCTCTACTCAGTTTATTTACGGCTTACTACAAAGTCGTTTTTAACCTAAGTGCGCGCTTCTGTTTTTTTGTGTTTTTATCATTTTTTGACAGAAAAACAAAGTGAAATTGAAAGCTACCTAAACTAGGGTTTCGGAGGCAGAATTAGGTCAAATTTCATTTCCGTCCGTAGCCACGGACCTAATGTCCGAAACCACGGACCCCAGTTAACCTAAATACACAGAAAAGTCGAAATTAAAGGAAAACAAAAATTCGCAAGGTCCGGGGCCACGGACAGGATGTCCGTGGGCCCGGACATTATTAGAAAAACCTAAATTTTGAATTTTTAAAATCCCGCCGCCGTCCGTGGGTGTCCGTGGTCTCGGACAACGCGTCCGAGGTCCCGGACCATAGGTCCGAGGTCACGGACCACCCACGGACAGGGTTTTCAGAAGGTTCCCGAGGGTGTTTTGAGCTCAATTTTATGGGTGTGTAGCCTGAAAGATGTACAAGACGTTAGTGATTGAAAGTTTTCAATTTGAATTCGAATTAAGCACGAAACTTAGCAAACAAGTTATCTGACAGAGGCTTAAATAAACAGCAATACAGAAGCCTACGAAGGTTAGTTTGAGCCCAAATTTTGAGGCAAGACAGATAATACCGTGGTGAATCAGGGAAGTGAGTTTCTACCTGTTTTACCTTCGGATTCACAACGTTTCTTCCACACCGGGACTCGTCGAGTGCTCCGTTGATGGCAGACCCGAGAGGATTTCGACCCAAGCTTCTGGTTGTTGGTTGTTCTTGCTGTTCTTCACGTTTTAGAGGTGTTTTTGTGAGGTTTTGATGATTATTGGTGCTTTGGGGATTGAAAACGTGTTTAGATGGTGATTTCGGGGATTTTCAGTATGATTTGGGTGGCCGGTGTTGGAAAACGTGAGAGAGAGAGAGGAGGCCGTGTTTTCTGACTCTCTAGGGTTCTTCAGCATGTGAGGTTCTGATTTATCCAAAAACCTATCCCCTTATATAGACTTCCTTAAAGATAAAGAGAATCTAGTAAAAGTAAGATTTTTCGATATTTTAACTGAGCAACTTCCCAAAGGAATTTTGCTATGAAATTTTAACCACATGTCAAGAATGGATATTATGAATTTTCTGAGGTGGAAACGAATTTTTTTAATGCTGGAGCATTTTTAAATTGAATTTCTCGTCAGATTCAGTCAGAAATTGCTAGAAAATTATTGGAAATTCGAAAAATCAAAATTCCAACGCCATTATGCTTAAAATGTCATCCTCTATCATGGGTTAAAATATCAAAGCATTCCGAGCTGATTTGGGCACCCTCTGGAGGAGAGAGAAAGCCTATAGGAGAACTCAGAAGCCTTAAAAATTACGAAAACGCCCCTGACAATGACGAAACTGCTCCTCAGGCCCTGGAACACACCGATCGAGCCGGAATCCCTCATTACCCGATCAAATATCCCTCACGACACCAAAACCTTGCAGACCCTAACCAGGGGGGTCAAATTTTGGGTATAACAGATTGCCCCCCGTCACTGGACTTTGTAACGAATGTGAAAAGTCTGGTTGATGCTTGAGTGGTGCCCCAAAATTTTGGACCCCACAGAATCCTCCACGTTGTATGAAACCGGGTTAACGATGCCCAGCTACTCGGAGGCGCTAACTACCAAAGCTACAAAGCATTGTCGAGCTATTCTAAGGCGCTGACTACCTAAGCTACAAAGCATTGTCGAGCTATTCTAAGGCGCTGACTACCTAAGCTACAAAGCATTGTCGAGCTATTCTAAGGCGCTGACTACCTAAGCTACAAAGCATTGTCGAGCTATTCTAAGCGCTGACTACCTAAGCTACAAAGCATTGTCGAGCTATTCTAAGGCGCTAACACCAAAGCTACAAAGCATTGTCGAGCTATTCTAAGGCGCTGACTACCTAAGCTACAAAGCATTGTCGAGCTATTCTAAGGCGCTGACTACCTAAGCTACAAAGCATTGTCGAGCTATTCTAAGGCGCTGACTACCTAAGCTACAAAGCATTGTCGAGCTATTCTAAGGCGCTGACTACCTAAGCTACAAAGCATTGTCGAGCTATTCTAAGGCGCTGACTACCTAAAATGATGAAAATGATGTCAAGCTATTCTAAGGTGCTGACTACCTAAAATACAAAGCATTGTCGAGCTATTCTAAGGCGCTGACTACCTAAAATGATGAAAATGATGTCAAGCTATTCTAAGGCGTTGACTACCTGAAATGATGAAAATGATGTCAAGCTATTCTAAGGCGTTGACTACCTGAAATGATGAAAATGATGTCAAGCTATTCTAAGGCGTTGACTACCTAAAATGATGGGAATGATGTCAAGCTATTCTAAGGCGTTGACTACCTAGGATGTAAAAACTGGATGGCATGCAAATGCAAGAATGCTGAAATGCTAATGATGCAAATGATGCTGATGCTGATGATAATGCCGGTGATTTTGATGATGCTCGGATGCTTCTGGGGACCGAAACCCGTTCCAATGCTCCTGGTTGGTATACTATGGGGACTTATTGCCTCTGCCCACCAACTGGGGTGCTGGGATAACTTCTAGATTACCAAGGGGACTTATTGCCACTGCCCACTAGTTGTTTCTCCCAGAAGTTGACATGAAGATGGGGACTTATTGCCTCTGCCCCGCCAACTTAGATCACGCTCTATCTCGCACTGAAGATGATACTAGGTCTCGTACTGGTCTCGCACTGGATGATGACGCTCGGTCTCGCACAGAAGAAGATGACGGGTCTCGCACTGAAGATGATGGGTCTCGCACTAACGAATATGATGGTCTCGCACTGATGAAGATGCATGGTCTCGCACTGAAGAAAATGATGGGCCTCGCACTGATGAAGATGGTGGTCTCACACTGAAGTCTCGTACTGAATGGCTGGATCTCACACTGATTCTAGGCCTCGTACTGAATGAAGATGCTAGGTCTCGTACTGAATGAGGAATCTGCAGGGCCTTTCACCGATTTTGGGTCTCGAACTAAAAATAAGTTAGGAGGATAATGGTCTCGTGCAAATGGTAAAACTGATCACTGGAGTGCCAAACATGGCAATGATGATAAGATGTATGCAATCAAAATATATGAAAGATACTCGTTCAGAACAGGAATTTGTTGGAAAAGGTGCCAAACGTGGCAGTGTTTGAAGAAAATTTTGTTTACTGAAAAGGAAAGTGAAATTATCATTTCCTGACCATAGATTTCGGACTTGCAATTTATCTCCTAGGAGATGAACATGCCATCGGTGGGGTATGGTGTATGATGTAAAGGTAAGGGCTTATGTGGGCCTGTGTAGTTTGATGTGCAGGTAAGGGCTTTTGTGGGCCTGTGTAGTGGTGTTGTGGAGGTAAGGGCTTATGTGGGCCTGTGGTGGAATGGTGGTGGTGATGTTTGAGCTTTGGGTTCCAATTGGCGTTGTCATAGCAATTGTTGGAACCAACAATTGCCCCCAGTATTTTCCCTTAAGACAATCTGAGCTAGAGTTCATGGCAATCGATCGGAACGATCGATTGCCCCCAGTATTTCCTTTTATTAAACGTGCGAACGAGTCTCGTCCTCACAGGGTCAAGGCTTATGTTTTTACGTGGTGCTTCCTAACCTACACTCGGCGTGTTTGGTGTTTGCACTCGTTCCTCACCCACGGTCACAACTTCTAGACCATTGAATTCGATATTTGATGAATTTACGCATTCGATCTGTTACTTTCACGTGATTAGACACACAACTATCAAGTCGGAAGTCTTTAAAGCTTATAACATGGCCATAGGGTGTGATGAATGACAACAGGATCATGGAGGGATATTTGAGGTATGTGGAGCTTAAATGGGTGACCAAAGCTGCAACTTGTGTCTTCTCTCAGATTCATCTTCCTTGTCTTGAAGTCGTCTAGCTGCTTCATGTCGACGTTGTTTTCGAGCTTCTGGACTTGGACTTTTGAAGTTGTCCTTTACACCATTTCTCTTTTTGGTCATTTGGATTTCTTCGAGGTACTTCGGGATTGCCTTTTTGTTTTATCCTTTCTTGACTTTTCCTTCGGGGTTCTTGTGTTTCCCGGTTTTGAACTTTGAGAGCTGTTTTTGATGTTAGCTCATTTGATCCTGTGTCCCTCTGGGACCATTTGCGGATCGCTTCGCCATGCTGATAGCGGCATTGCTTCTCTGGACTGATGAGAATGTTATCTGAGAGTCGGGCTCCTCGCTTCCTTTGGTCACCGGGTCGAACATTCATCATTGGCCGGGTTATTTTGTGGAGTTCATAATATCAAAAGGGGATATATGAAAGGCTCAGCGGGGGTGCCTAGGGTTTAACGTCAGGGTTCGCAAGCTTTTGGCTATGTGGTGTTGTACCTAGGTGCTTCGTCATTCCTGATAGTTGTGTATCCATTCTTTGTTACTTTTCACAGGTCTAAGCGTAAATTTACAAATTATCTCCTTCGGTCGGAGTTATGCCGTTTACCCTACCTTTGAATGTGGACTCACCGGAGTCGTGTAAAAATGACACGCTCGCTCACTCATGGTTTTCCCACTCAAGACACTCTCGTGAGATTTTCACTTGGAAACTCGTTCGCACATTTAGACAAAAGATAAAAGACGACGAACTTAAACTTAGATTGCCCCCAGTTTTGGTTTGGGGTTTGTGACAACAATTCGATAGATGTGGACTTTGAACCTCTTTGTGGGTTATTTGGATATTATGGGGTGAGTTGTGGTGTTTGGTTAGGCATGTTCAAATTTTTAGAAACAAGAGACAAGCCGTTCCATTGCTTAGTCAGAAAATGATTGCTTCGTGATCCTTTTCCTTAAAAAAACTATTTTGTTTTCCTTCTTTTTTCGATGAATGAAAAATGGTTTGTACAGGAGTTGTGAAAATGGAACTATGATTTTATTTATGAATCATGAAAGAAACGTAAAGATTACAATCAGAGGTGACTGAAAACTAACTAATAAGCTACTAGGAAAATTTGAAGATGCAAGAAAACGATCTGCACACTTAGAAAAATTGGACTCCTTGCTCGAGGAGGTCTTGAATCTTGTGCTTCAATGCTCGGCAATTGTCAGCATAATGGCCAGGCAACTGATGGTAGTGGCAGAATTGATTAAGATGCCTCCCCAAATGAGTGGTTCCTGGCCGAGGGGCCAGGGGCTGTAGCAGGTTTCTCTTCTGAAGCTCTTCAAACGCCTGACTTGGTGCTCGGCCAATGTTGGTGAACTCCCTTTGCGATGAGTCTCGGCGTGGTAAGGGTATTGTCCTAAGGTTTTGATGCGGAGATCTAGGTCGTTGAACCATATTCACTTCTGGGAAACTGCTTTGAGCGCAAGCTACTGTCTGAAGATAAGCCTTTTCTGGTCCTGGCTTAGATAATTTGGAGCCACTGCCGGAGTTTCTTGAGCACTCGAGCTCCAAGCCTTCCTTATGAATCCTTTCCTCTAGAATACCGACTTGTCCCATCAACATGTCCAAACTCGGAAAGTACATAAATTTTAGCTCATGGTTGTGTTGTTTTCGCATGTTCTCAATTATCATGCGGATTTGCTCCTGCTCGTCCATTCTGGTAGGCATGGCTGCAGCCTTTCTCCTCCAACGCTTGATGAAGTCAGACATGGACTCACCGTCTTTCTGTCGAGTTCCTGCCAGATCGATTCTGGTGACCTCGAGGTTCTTAGCATACTCGAAATGATTTAGGAAAGCCTCGCAAACCTCCTCGTAGGTCTTGGTATTCATCTTCTGAGTGAGATACCAACGCTGAGGAGTCTCGTCTAGATAGCGAGCAAAAACTTTGGCTTTTTGCATGTCGTTGAGCCCCAAGATGGACATTTCCCGGTCGAACATAGCCAAATGAATCTGTGGATCTGAGGAACCCTTGTACAAAGCGAGTGTGGGCATCTTCAGCTTTGGCGGAAGATCAACCTCGGGATACGATGTCATGGAAAGGTAATCGAGGCCAACCGGCTTGCTAGCCTTTTCCATGCGCTCGATCCTTTTCAGAGCCTTCTTGAATTCTGCGGCTAGTTGGTAGTCCGGGACGACTTGCCCTACAAATCCTTGTGCATCCTGGGCCTCAACGGAGTTAACTTCGATGTAGTCGCGCCCGTTCCCAGAGTCGGCTATCTTTCCTGAAATGTTTTCCTGATGACCAATCTCAAGGGAATTGATTTTGCTTTTCAACTCTTCGATGATGGTGACATACTTAGCCTCCATGTCATTAGTGGCGGACCTATGTTTCTGTTCCATGGCGTCCAAGGCAGCCATGTACCTTTGATCTAAGGCTGCAAACTGGGCCTCCATGCTGACTGGGTTTCCTCCTTCTGCCATACTTTGGATTCGGGTTTATCTGTTGGAAAATAACAGTGGACTGAGCTAAAATTCTGGGCCGTGAAGAAGTTCTAGGTAAAAACTTGTTTGGGCCGCAAGAAAAGCATATGAGCTGGAATGATCCCTAGATCACAAATGGGCCTAACTTTCTTTGGGTCAGAGAAGATGGTTGCTAAGCTGACAAAGATTTTACTTGCAGGATTTGTGAGCTATTTCAAGTTCAGGTGGATTTCTTTTTATGGGCCTAGAACTAATTGGATAATTCAAATTGGGCCAGAAGAGAAATCACCTAAGTCTAGGCTTTTGGGCCGAAGCCCGAACGACTCACATGTTAAACCAAACAGGGCCTCTGGGCCGCAAACAAATAGAGTTGCCAATTCGTGTTGGGCTAGGTTGATGTAGGAGAAGTTCCTATCAATCTCTAGGCGGGGTAGTGGGCCGATCATACAAGCAAACAAGGCCCACACAAATTCAACATGTCCTCACTTGACGGTTAAATCAACTTGGGAATGGATCGATCCGGAGAGGTGCTTGGGGCTTGGGCCCAGGTTACCACAAAGGAATAGGGCTTGCACGCTATTCTCTTTGGGCTTCCCCACTTTTTCACATCACTGTTAAGTGTGCGTCTACGGTCGGGTCTTTGAATGACCAAACATTGGGCTTGGTAAGGGTACTGCCAGGAAAACGCTTGGGGCTAAGGCCCAGGTATTAAGGGGGTGTGGTTAGACGACACCCTCCTCTTTTCCCTCGCTTATTCACATCACCTAAAAGGTGTGAGTCCCTGACAGGGGACCCTCAAACGGGTCCCGGGGTGAAATTGGCTTGCATGGACCCTCGCTCTCATATGATGCAAGGGTGCAAAAATTAAAGTGCGCACAAAAGTAAACAAACAACATAGTAGAAGCCATAAATAAACATTTTCAAGTTAAGCCCTCTCTCTTAAAATCAAACAAGTTAAAATTAAGAAGTTTGTCCCCAGCAGAGTCGCCAGTCTGTGAGCCTCGATTTTAAACCCTATCCTATGTTGAATAAAGTTGATTAGGATCTAAACGGGTTTTAGGTCCACTTATAACCTAAGATTAATAACTATGTCACATAACAATAATTATTAAAACCTAAGCTAGCTCACTGGAACCTATTATGAGTCGCCACCTAATTTTGACCTAGATTAAATTAGGAAAGGAGAGTTCGGGTTCGGGGGCTTGATATTCGACTTATTTAGGGTTCAATTACTTTCATTACCCTTCCTAGGTCGTTTTTCCTCTACTCAGTTTATTTACGGCTTACTACAAAGTCGTTTTTAACCTAAGTGCGCGCTTCTGTTTTTTTTGTTTTTATCATTTTTTGACAGAAAAACAAAGTGAAATTGAAAGCTACCTAAACTAGGGTTTCGGAGGCAGAATTAGGTCAAATTTCATTTCCGTCCGTAGCCACGGACCTAATGTCCGAAACCACGGACCCCAGTTAACCTAAATACACAGAAAAGTCGAAATTAAAGGAAAACAAAAATTCGCAAGGTCCGGGGCCACGGACAGGATGTCCGTGGGCCCGGACATTATTAGAAAAACCTAAATTTTGAATTTTTAAAATCCCGCCGCCGTCCGTGGGTGTCCGTGGTCTCGGACAACGCGTCCGAGGTCCCGGACCATAGGTCCGAGGTCACGGACCACCCACGGACAGGGGTTTTCAGAAGGTTCCCGAGGGTGTTTTGAGCTCAAATTTTATGGGTGTGTAGCCTGAAAGATTACAAGACGTTAGTGATTGAAAGTTTTCAATTTGAATTCGAATTAAGCACGAAACTTAGCAAACAAGTTATCTGACAGAGGCTTAAATAAACAGCAATACAGAAGCCTACGAAGGTTAGTTTGAGCCCAAATTTTGAGGCAAGACAGATAATACCGTGGTGAATCAGGGAAGTGGAGTTTCTACCTGTTTTACCTTCGGATTCACAACGTTTCTTCACACCGGGACTCGTCGAGTGCTCCGTTGATGGCAGACCCGAGAGGATTTCGACCCAAGCTTCTGGTTGTTGGTTGTTCTTGCTGTTCTTCACGTTTTAGAGGTGTTTTTGTGAGGTTTTGATGATTATTGGTGCTTTGGGGATTGGAAAACGTGTTTAGATGGTGATTTCGGGGGATTTTCAGTATGATTTGGGTGGCCGGGTGTTGGAAAACGTGGAGAGAGAGAGGAGGCCGTGTTTTCTGACTCTCTAGGGTTCTTCAGCATGTGAGGTTCTGATTTTATCCAAAAACCTATCCCCTTATATAGACTTCCTTAAAGATAAAGAGAATCTAGTAAAAGTAAGATTTTTCGATATTTTAACTGCAACTTCCCAAAGGAATTTTGCTATGAAATTTTAACCACATGTCAAGAATGGATATTATGAATTTTCTGAGGTGGAAACGAATTTTTTAAATGCTGGAGCATTTTTAAATTGAATTTCTCGTCAGATTCAGTCAGAAATTGCTAGAAAATTATTGGAAATTCGAAAAATCAAAATTCCAACGCCATTATGCTTAAAATGTCATCCTCTATCATGGGTTAAAATATCAAAGCATTCCGAGCTGATTTGGGCACCCTCTGGAGGAGAGAGAAAGCCTATAGGAGAACTCAGAAGCCTTAAAAATTACGAAAACGCCCCTGACAATGACGAAACTGCTCCTCAGGCCCTGGAACACAACGATCGAGCCGGAATCCCTCATTACCCGATCAAATATCCCTCACGACACCAAAACCTTGCAGACCCTAACCAGGGGGGTCAAAATTTTGGGTATAACAGTGTGGTATGTGTAGTGTGAATGAGACGGACTTGTGGAGTCTGTAAGGTTATACATGCATTATAACCTTGGCATAGAATGCCATGAGACTAACCATATTTGATTCACCAACTTTGAGGGCAAAGTTCCTTAAGGGGGGTAGATTTTAATACCCCGGACCTAATAAGGGTGATTTAATTATTCTAATATGATTATTAAAGGCCAAATAGTGCCTAGATATTGTTGGTAAAGAGAATAAAACCAAAAGAAAAGAGAAAACGCTTGAAAAGCGAAAAACGCTAAAACACGCGTTAAATGAGTATAAGAGATATGATCTCGTTAGGGTCCGAGATGGATTCCTAGGGCTTAGTTAGGCCTAATTAGTATACGGGAATGATTCCCGAAGAAAACGGATCCAAATAATGGATTAAAACGCTAACGGAGTTTCAAAGCACGTTTTTTCGAGAAAATCCGAAAACGTTACTTTAAGTGGTCAGACGGACCCATAAAAATTATAGTGGATTAAATTACTATAATTAAGTATTAATGGAAGCTTAATAACCATTAAAAATAAAGAAACAAGAAAAATCCAAAAAACGGGCCCAATTAGTGAATAGTGTCAAACCGGGTGAATTAACGAGCGTTTTCTGTAAAAGTCGAAAACGCTCTCAGCCTATATTACTTAAGTGGGCCGATTTTTAGAGCATGAATTAGCTCTCTCTCACACTAATCCTAGCTAATTAAGTGGTGAGTCATAAAGCAAATAGTAAAAAGTGTAAAAGTAAATAAGTTACTTTTCTCTTTCCTCTTTCCTCATTTTCTTTCTTCTCATTTGACTCCCTCATCTCTCTCATCCGTATGCTCCCCTCCTCCTTCCTCCTTGAGCGATTTTGAGCTGCAACAAAGAGCTCCAATGGCAACTCCACTTCCACCTCATGCCCAAGTCTCATTTAAGCTCCAAATTTAAAATAAATTATATATTTGAACTCCTCTCCACAAGCCCTATCATCCTCTCTTTTCGAAATTTCAAATGGAGGAGTTTGATCTCCATGGGTTTTGGGCATTTGAAGGGTAAACCACATCATCTTGGAGCTTGGAGTCTCCTTGTTCGTTTAAGGTAAGAAAAACCACAAAATTTCATCCTTTCCTTCATTCCTTGGTGGCCGGTTTTGACTCCCTCATTTCCCTTGTTTTTTCTTCCTTGAATGAGTCACATTCAAGCTTAAAAAGCTCATGGGGAGTCCTCATTTGAATCATGATGAAAAGGCCATCTTAAAGCTTCAAGGTAATCCTTCATTTTGTGCTATAAGCACTTTCCTTGCCCTAGCTTAATTAATAAGCTTAAGTGTAATGAATTGTGTCTAAACCCCCATTTCGGTATTGACTTGGAGGTTGACAAGGGTATTGACCAATTTGACCAAAAATCAAGGGAGGAGAAGGAATGAGAGCTAAGGAGGAATATGTGCGAATTTAAGGTAAGAAACTTATCTTAGTGTTATCCTATATGTATTAGGATTTGGGAAGGGTTAATTAAATGAATGAACCCCCCTTGAGTTTGGTAATTATGTGCTTGTATAATAATGCAAGTGAGAAAACATTTGTGAAACATAGTGCTTGATTTAAGAGCTATGCACTTTATGATTTATGTATTGTGTTGCATTTGGAGGGTTTGATGAGTATTGATGGTTTATTTATGTGCTGATAGAACCCTTGTGGTTTGGCTAGTGTTAGGATGATGATGTGAAGAAATGAGCTTTGGGTAATGTTAAGAGAAGTAGCCAAGTTATGGCAAAATTGGAGTAGAAATTTAAGTGGTTTGAGTATGGTTGTGAGTAAGGAAAAACCTAGAGAAATTAGGTGTGGATGGAGATTGATTTGGCTTAGAAACTCACCTTGGGAATGCTAGTTTAAAGGGAGGAAATTGATGCTAAAATCTGTAGCAAAAGTGGTTTGTGCCTTAGAAGTTTTTAGAAAACAAAGAATATTTAAGGCTTTAAGAGTGGGTCTTGGAACTTGGTATAAGGTGGCATTATCTTGGAAGTTTTGGAATGGTCAAATTAAGTGAGAACAAAATGCAAAGTGCCAAGAGGTTAGGAAATGCACAAGTGTGCATTAGTGCAAAATGAGAATGCAAAATTTGTGATTTTGGGCAAGAAATTGAGTAAGGGTTTAACCCATGATTTGAAGAGGTTTAGAGCATGTTTAAAGGTGATTAAACATGTGGGAAACTTGTGTAAAGATTAGGGAAAGATTAAGGGTGGTTTAAGGATTGATTAGTGGCTGAAAAATGATGGTTGTAGCAGGTTTTAGTAGGGTCCGGGACTTGGTCCTTGGACAAAGTCCCGGACCACCCACAAATTCATGCCGAGAGTGAACATCCATGCTTGGTCTGGGACTTGGGATAGGGACAAGGTCCCGGACCATGGTAGAAATTCTGCCGAGAGTTGCGTCTTCAATTGGTCCGGGACTTAGGGTAAGGACCAAGTCCCGAACCACCCCCAGAAACCTACAAAGAGCATTTTAAAGGTTGTAAATGATGGGGGTATGAATGTTAATGATGTTATATGATGTTAATGCCTTGTTTGGTGACATGTAAAGGCCCTAAGAAGTGTAAGAAGGTGTTAGAAGTGAGTGTGAAGTAAGAACTCAAATTAACAAAAGTAAAAACCGAGATAACGGGATAACGGGTAAGTACGGGAGTAGCATTTAATTATGTTCCGTATGAGCTTAGTATTAATATAATGTTTGAAACATTATCAGAGAATCGTGTGAGACCCAAGCATGGTGAGATGACACGGTAAAAGTAAGAACCCCGGGGAAAGGTCTGATTTTCTCATGCCCCGTATGCTAACCGAGTTACTCTGATTTGTGTGTTTGTGTGCCGGCTTAATCAAGACTAAAGCATGAAAAAGAACCATCGTTTGTTTATGAATGTCTTGATGTATATTGTATGAGCTAACATGCTTGAATGCCGGAGAGATCTAACCTAGTGTGCAGACCGACTCTTAGTTGAGTAATGAATGGCTAGAGACTCGTACAACGGGTCGTTTCGTTAAATTACAGAAACGTGCAAACACACAGCTATCGATTAAAGTATAACGATAACGCAAACATATGAACTCCCTAGAATGTGAGGAGAAGTACGGGTAGAGTAAATACCCGATAAAGGTTAGAAAACCATATTGAAACAATCCACGAAATAATCAAGAGTGGGGAGATAAGTGAACCTCCATCGAGAGGATTGAAGTTGGTCCAATGATGTGAACTTATAAGAAAGGTAAAAGAGACCTAAGGGACTAAGTAACTCCCTTGAGACATGGTCGACCTCCTATATGAGGATTTTACCCGGTATAAGATAATAACCGTAAGTGTAAGTATTTGAAATGTATGGGTAACCCCTAAAACTAAGATTACCCGAATCTAAGTAACGTTCCCTAAACATTAGAGGCATCGAGAGGGATGCTCCTAGACTAATATACATAATTATATTACAACTCCGAGAGAGGGGTGCATGGGAATGTGGGTAGTCCGAGAGTAGTCGGACCTATGTGTAAGTAGTAGGAACTAAGAGAGAGTTCCGGGATCTAGTTGAACTATGCTCGAGTGCCATGTGTTTTGGCTTAAGTAAGTTGTAAGAGAAACAAGCGTGACGTAGGAGACCTGTAGTGTCTCGAGAATCTACAAGAGCTTGAGTAGTAGTAACCCAAGAGTGTGGGTGAGAAGAGTATAAGTATCCCAAGAGTGTGGTATGATAAGAATAAAAATGATTAACCCGAGAGAACGGGTGAGAACAAGAATATACAACCCGAGAGAAGGGTGAGAATAAGATTAAGTAACCCGAGTGTACGGGTGAGTTATTGAACAAGAACCGAGGCATAGTGAGGTATAACTCTCACGGCCTAAGGGTAAATTAACACAACTAACAACCTTGTTATGTTAGTTAAGGAATGAATTCCATTGTTGAATGTGAATCCTTGTGTAGTGTACATATGTAATGTATTGCTGTGTTGCATGTTGATTGAATTAAAATAATCTCCATGCTCTCGACCAAAAGTAGTCGGCGTACCGCGGTTAGCACGCGGTTTTTTTCCAATTTCATATGCAGCGTAAAGCTGAGCCCCTTGGGGCATCGTTTTGTTTTTCAGGTACACCGAAGACAATACCGTTCAAGAGTAGGACGGGGTCGGTGGATAGCATGGGTAGTTAGACTTAATTGCTTATGTATTGCAAGAGGTGTAAGACCGAATATGTTATCGGCTTCCGTATAATGTGAACTCGGTATAGTAAGGAATTGAATGGAGTAATGTATTGTAAGAGACTCGGTTAGAGTGAATGAGTATTGTGTTGTTTTGTGTACTCGATTGTTCCAGTACATCAGACCGTTACGGTATGTAAGTTAAGCCTGGTTAGCCACAGGGGTGGCTAACGGCGTTGTTTCACCCCTCGTTGTAATTAGAGTTCCGCTGCGTGAGTAAGAGTAATTAGTAACGGTTTAAGAGGTAATGACGAGATTAACGGTTGGGGTGTTACAAAAGTGGTATCAGAGCGAAGTATCGCTCTGATGACTGGAAATACCGAGCTTAGGAAATACCGAGTTAGGAATTGGAGACTTAGGGCTAAGGGTTGAGTGGTAGCATAAGAGATGCGCTAGTTAGGAACTTCCAGAAAGATCTAGATACCTACAATACCAAACCCGCCCTCCATAACCCCCGTATTAAAAGCTCGGGAAAGAACGCCAGAGCAACGGGAATACCCGATCTGGCAATTGTTAAATGCATCTACATGAACCAGAACCTGTCATACGGTAGATCCCCAGAACCGGAAACCCCGGAGACGGATCCCGCTGGAACGACAATAACCGCACTCAATGGCGGGAGATCGAGACATCCTAATCAAAGGGGACCGGAATCTGTGGCAGCTTGGGGCGACATGCTTTGTAGTCGCGAGAACCCGGCTGGCCGAGCAGCAGCAAGAAGGAAAGCACCAACCGTGCAACAAGGCGGATTCTTGAGAAGTAACAAAACCGGGACTCAAGTCTACGGACCGCCATAGTTAAATAATTCCACCAACTGTATATTAACCGACTAAGAATCTAGTCCAGAGTAGGTACAACACCCTGCCACACCCGAAGCGGTCGCTATACCTAACGGGCATAGCTTAGACATAAGGGACATACCCGAATAGGACTACAGAAGTAGTGCCTAAATGACTTAACCCTCGGTATCCACAATAAAAATGTGTGAACGAACAACGAGGTAGGTAGAATATAGAACTAAGTAATTAAGGAACTCCGAGAGAGAGGAGAAGCACCTAAATTAATGACAACCATGTCAAGAAGAGTGAGAAGCAGCTCTAAGGAATAGTTATCCAACAAAAGGATCAAAAAAGAGCCGATAAGGCCACCAAGTATAATGTGAACAATACCGTGCCCGGTATAAGTTAACTCAAAAACCGCATGTACCGCGCACTTGCCACGGCAAGTGCAGTAATAACAGGACAGCTAAGAGGAACTTTAACAAGCAATAAGTACTTAGCAAAGTACGAGGATGGCTAAGGAACCAATATAGCACCACAAACCCTAAGAATTGTGAAACGAAACCTTGAAAGGGCATAACGGCCTGATCATTGCATAAGGAGCATACCAGTTGGTGAGAAGCCATATCTGGCAAGAAGCAACCAGCATTGAAATGTCGGGGAGATTTTATTTTAAACTCAAATTTTTCTTTCAAAACATAAAATTTTCCAAAAACCCCCAAATTTTAAAACTAAACCAGAGAACCATGGTAAGTTATCATAGGACGATATAAGAGGAGTTGGCAACAGAATACTTCACTTAGGTGTGCGACCGACACTACAAGTGTACACAAACGAGACATGGAACGACCGCACTCCGAAGGAGCTTGCGGGCCTGACAGACCGGTTATGAGTTAGTCGGGTAGGTGGTAACGTATCAATAAGATACTCCATGTATGTATACGAGTAGAGTACGGAACACGGAAAGTAGCCCACTCCATACTACGGACGAAAGAACCAATTTAAACCAAACAGTTGGACACCTCGAATGACCGAAAGACGCAGACAAGCTTATAAGCGAAAGAAGTCAAGAACCCACTACGAGAGCATGGGAAGATTAAAAGTGCGAGAAGCACCGAGTATTAAGTATGGGCATAGGATATGTCCCAAGAATCGAGGAAATACCTAATACCTGGAATGAGTATCCAGCGTAAACAAGACGGCGAAGGCCGGAAATGAACACATAAACGTTTGATAAACGGGATAGAATTTCCACAGTATACCTCACTGAAGAGATTAAACACTTGACCAAGAAGGTCAAGGAGAAAGAATTAATAGTCTACCCAAGAACGGGAGACGCTACAACCCAAAATGGGATAGTTCAAAGTATACATAACCGCAAGGCGGAGTAAGGAACTGAACATACCCAAGAGTTCAAGCCGGATGTGTTGGCATTACATAGTAACACCCAGGAGCAATCCGTGAAGGGTGCTGGAATCAACAGTAGTTGAACGAGATATCGTGTTGAGAACATAAGTGTTAAAGCAAACACTCGGGTAGAACCCGAAGGGATCCCACGTAATACGGGACACCCTAGATTGCCAGAGGGCATGAACTAATATCAAGATGCTTAATGGGACTTCCATGTACGGAAGTGTGATGAAACAACCACATCAAAACTCAGTAATACCTCCAAACCATTTAATGGCGTACGGAGGAGCAGAACCTGTATAAACAGCCCGCATAGAGCATGGCTCGAGGCAAAGTGGCTTGTAACCCGGAAAACTAACTACAATTTATAGTTCTAAACATTGCAAACCTAAGAATAAAGGCATAAAAGGAACAGTGGTGATGAACCACTATCTTAGAGTGGGGATACCACCTGTTATTATGGGGCCTATGAAGCGGCAATTGCGTGAACCCTCCAGAGAAAGGCTACCACCTAAGTATGTAATGTGAAACCGCTAGAGCGGTGTAGTGAAACTTGAGCATGTGTATATTGCCAAGGAGTATATGAACTATAGTAGAGTGTAAAGAGGAACCTCGATAGCAGCAATTCGAAACCGAAGAGTAATCGGTTGAGTAGTAAACACTGTATGTGTGCAATATGAACTGCAGAGTAAGCAGTGCGCAAAGAGAGTTAAAGAATAGCGTATTATGTTGAGCCAAGTGAATGGCAAGCCATAGTGTAAATGGCGAGAACACCGGGGCGGAAGCTAAAGTAGTAGCAGATGCCACGAAAATGAGTAAGAGCATGGTACGCAGCAAGCGACCATTGTAAGAGTATAGCCAGATAATGATATAAAGTTCATGACTAAAGATGATAAAGGAGACATGTTCCTTCCTATCACATAAGTGATTTACTGCCAGGAGTTTACGCCTCTGCACTCTGTAGGACTGAGTGTTTTGGTATTGCTCTTGACCAGTAATGATCTTGTGGGATATCTAGGAACTTGTGAAATGTCAAGGAAACCTGTTAAGCGAAAATCTAGAGAAATAACTGTGCGGCCGTTGGCCAAAGATGCACAAAGAATGTGAGTCGTAACCCACAGGTCCCAGGACCGATGCATGGTAAATGCAGAGTAGTATGTATGAAGAACTCTTGTACAATACAAGCAAACAAACATAATTCAGAAGCCACTACTAAACGAGGAAGCACTACCTACTGAGTAGTAGCTTGACCTCAACCGACAATAAGTCGGGAATAGTAAGTGAGTAACCATGAAGGTATACAGTGCTATACAAAGTAGATTTCCAGAGAACTGGAGAGAGAATCTATAACTCATCAAATTCATATACGGTAAGAGATACCAATCGACGATTGAGAAACCTTTATTTCCAAGACAAAAAGGGATAAAAAAGATTGAATAATGCATTCAAAATACTGAAAGGGCGAGTCAAGCTCTAGTTATCAGGTCACACAGCAAAAGCTAGTGGGCCGTAATTCGAAGGTTAAGTATACCTAGCAATTGTGAGTAATTGGCTAATCCTAAACGCTTGAAGCCTTAGAGGCTAAAACCGAACCGGGTTATGACTTAATTAACCGCATTGAAGTTAAAACACTTCATGATACCTGAATTAGTGAACCAATGTTCAGTAATAACATATGGTCTGTTACGCGGGCTGATAAGTGTGAAATTGATATGATTTATAGGTGTTAAATTCTTATTTTATGTAGCATTTTTATGCGCTTTCTCACACTTATCGTATGTTTTTCATGACTCTTACTTTGGGTAAAATCTGATGCAAATTTATATTTTAAAAGCAGGAAATGATGGTGAAAATGCATAGATCTCCTCACAAGCTTTCCAACGCCGCAAACGGGGAACAGATCGGAGCCCATATGAAGAATTTAGACCCTGTCAAAGTTGTGTCCGATGTGATATATTTATATATAGATATATTACGAGACTGCCGTGAAAGGATTCAGAAGAGAAGGGGTGAGATTGGAAATATAAAAGAAAGGAACTCCAAAGGTTTCCAAGAGTTTGAGATGTGAAAGGTCTTCATTATTCGAGAAACTGAAGGGAATTAAAATAATATCATCAATGAGCTAAGTGAAGGGCCTTGAATTTAACCTATAAATATGGAGGACTTTTGCAAAGAAACTCATTCCACTCATCCACTCATCCAATCATCCACTCATCCACTCACCATCAACACTTATCCACTCATCCACAATTCACGATTCAGGATTCAACATTCAGATTTCAAGACGAGACATTTGGAAGACTAGCGCAGCGCGTGAACCCTCTTCAACATCAAGAAGAGATTTTCTGCTCGTTTTCACTAGTCCATTCAACCTGACTTCTAGCAAATCTTGAGATTAATTTGGAGATGACTTATAAACCTCTCTCTCTTTTATTTCTTCTCTAGATATGCTAGGCTAAGGGATTTTTCTCTGGGGGATGGTAGTTGTAAATAGTTAAACTTTACAGAATTTTATCAGTTGATTTGGGATTTATATTGGGTTTGTTTCAGATTATAAATTTCTATGAGCTATTAATAAAAATTGCTAATTTATTTATAGCCTTGCGAAATCTGTCAAGAATGATCGGTAATTGATAGATAGGTCAAATAATGTTAGTCGTGGAAAAACTTTATCTGATTAATGAGTTTAGCCTTCAGATGCGATTAAAAATTTTGTGCTTATTCTCTCTGCATTTGTAGTGATAGGTTCATGATTTAATTTATCGCGTTCTATGCGGAGGAGTTCTAATTGGCTAGGATTTAGTCATATAGAAATTGTAAGAATTGCCGAACCCTTTTCCCGAATCAACTGGAATAAAACTGTAGGATTTAACTAGGATCCACTACCTGAACCGGAGTTCCGCTTTATTATTTGAATATCAGTTGATTTTCTCTTGTTCTTCATTTTACTAATCGACAATTTTCCCCAACAACTACAGCTTTCGCTAGGATTAGACTAGTTCGTTTAGTCCTTGGTTCGATCCCGGTAGCTTATTTTACTTACTATTACGACGGGATTATTTGCAACCCGTAGGTTTATTTTATTTACTAAATTCTAGATTATTTTCATAGTTTTAGTAGATCAAAAATTCCGTTTGCAAATGGCGCCGTTGCGGGGACTAGATTTCTGTCTAGTCCTTAGCCTTGGTTGTTAATTGTTTTAATTTCTTTTATTTGATTTTTTGTTTAGTTCATATTATTTTAAGTTATTTCTTTATGTTGTTTTATTATTTTATTAGTATTATTTTTAGTTATTGTTCTAATTTTATATTACTCTTTTTCTTATTTTAGTATTCGGTTTTAGTATATTTTGTTATTAGCAATTTCACTAATTTTGTTAATTTATTTCTTTCTTGTTTTAATTTAGCTATAACTTTAATTTTGTTTTTGCTTAACATTGTTAGTTTATTTTATTTTTTTGTTTATTGTTTTTTAATTGTTTTTTCCTTTGTTTCCTTTGTTTATTTTAATTTATCTATTAGCTTAATTTCATTTTTCTTTATTTCGGTATTTTCATATATTACTTTTCTATCCTTTATTTTATTTTCAGTTCTAATCCTTTTAGTTGTGTTGTTTCTTTTGTGACCTTTGCAGGTAGTTGATGGTACATACTCGCTCTCGGTCAGATACTTATATTGATTTAAATAAGGTTTTGGACCAGAGATCGAGCGTACTTTTCAGCGAGCTAGATGCCAACAGCAGTTCCAAGACAGTTAGAAATGGCGGCTCCTGTAAATGGTGCTCAGGCGTGAGGCAATTTAATCGACCTGAAGCTGTGCCTAGAAGAGTCCGGTAGTCCTCCTGTGCTCACACCTGCACTCACAAAGGAGTGGAAGGGCTGAAACCTTTCCACCAGTCCAAGGTTGTTCGGGAGCTACTGGAGGCACATTCAATGGTACTAATCCCAATGACGCTCTGGATCATGTAAATCGCTTCCTTATTCACATTGATCAGATTGGGTGTTCTGAAGGTTTGTTGGAATTTGTTCGGTTGAGTCTCTTCCTAATACCCTATCTGGTGAGGCTGTGTTAATTGGTTTTATCGTCTCCTTCTGGTATTATCACGACATGGGAGCAGATGACTACCAGGTTCTATGATAAATATTATCCTATTTCCAGAACTATTGACTTGGTAGCTGCTTGCTTTTAAACAGACAGGAACTGAGACGATATGTGAGGCATGGGATAGATTTAAGGAGATGCTTCGCCAGTGCCCACACCATGGCCAAGACATGACCTGCATTGCTATGACGTTCTACGGGCTCCACCATATACATAAGGCTGAGGTACGATCTGCTTTGGGTGGTGACATCTCAACAGGTCTGGTACTAACTTCATGGCAGCCATGGAGACTATATTGATGAGGTGGCCAGTGGGGATCAGAAGGTAGCAGGTCTATGAAGTTGGGGCAAAGGTGTGCAAAAATCTTGATCCTTGGATGGCACACATGGAGGAGACCCAAGCACAACAAACTACTCTGGTAAGCTCTCTGGTTAAAAGATTTGATGATTTATGATTAATCACAACCAGTGCAGCAGGTGAAGAGGATAGCTACCAGCTCATCAGACCCACTTTGTTGTCAATGTGGGGGCGTCATGTTTTTGAGATGTGCCCACAATTGGAGGAAGATGAGACAAGCTGAGGAAGGAACTTTGTGGGGCAGGGGAATACCAAACCTTGGAACAAAATAACATCCAAATCTCAGGTATGGTAATCCCAACAATGCTTTGAATTCTAACCTTTTGCAGGGCAACCAGCAGGGACCACCTGGGTTCTCTCGGCCTTCTTATAACCAAGCCCGCCCACAAAGCCAGTTTCAGCAGGGCCAGAGCTCCTATCAGCCAGTTGTACCTCAACAACCTGTTAAATCCTCCTCTGATGCAAAGATGGACCAACTTCAGGAGTTGATTGCATCCATGGCGAGTACTCAGAAGACTCACACTGAGACGCAGAACAATATCAATCAATCCTTGATGGTCAGAAAAGTTTAGAGAATTCGGTTCAGAGTATGCAGCAACAGATGAATCAGATGAACCAGATACTCCTTAATCAACAGCAACAACGACAACCTGGCACATTTCCTTCCCAACCTCATCCAAACCCGAAGGAATCAGCTAAGGCGTTGATTGTTTGTAAAGAGGTAATATCTCCTGTGGTTGATCTTGAAGATGATACCGTATCTGCTGCAGTAACTTTGAGGAGTGGAAGGCAGTTGGAAGATAAGCAGAAAGAACAAGTGGCTGAAGATCAAACTAGTGAAGAGATCAACCCTTCTATTGTTGATGTACCATCAGGGTCTTCAGTCCCTCCTGTGGTAAATTCTGAGGAGATCCAGGCTCCTATTCTTCCTACTCCATCTCCTTCTCGCATTACTATTGATGTCTCTTCTTCCTCTCCTAAGCGTGTTGAGCTTCCATTTCCTAATAGGATGAAGAAGAAACATCTAGATGAACAATTTGCTAAATTTCTGAGCATTTTTAAGAAGCTAACACTTGATATTCCTTTGATTGATGCTTTGCAGGAGATGCCTAATTATGCTAAATTCTTGAAGGATCTCCTGACAAAGAAAAAGAAGAAAGAGGATAAAGAAACAGTCCACCTGACAGAGGAGTGCTCTGCTGCTCTTCTTCGAGCACTTCCTCCTAAGCAAAAGGATCCAGGCAATCCCATTGTCCCTTGTTTTATTGGTGATGTAGACTGCGGTAGTGGCTTGTGTGACTTGGGTGCTAGCATCAACATCATGCCCTATGCCACCTTCTTGAAGGTAAGAGGTGGAGAGTTGCAACCAGTCCCCTTCAAGCTCCAGCTAGCCGACAGATCTGAGATTAAACCAATGGGTATTGTTCGAGATTTAGTAGTTGGGGTGGACCGTTTCATTTTTCCTGCTGATTTTGTTGTTTTAGATATGGATGATGATGTGGAAGTTCCTCTTATTTTGGGTCGACCTTTTCTGAGTACTGCTAAAGCTGTAATTGATGTGCATGATGGTAAGATTACTTTGCGGTACGAGGACGAAAAGATTGAGTTTGACATGAAAAAGATGATGAGGTCAACTTCTAATTCTGTTCATTCTGTGATGTCGATAAGTCTGGTAAATGATGATGGAGAAGATTGTGATTTGTTAGATAATGATGACATGTTTGCTTTTACTTCTTTTTCACTTACTGATTCTGAGCCATTGGAGCAAGTTCTTGTTGCTTCTTTGGAGGAAAAGACTACCAATCTTGAGGTGAATGCAGCGCTTGCTCATATGGAGAGAGGAAGGGTTGGTTTTCATGCTTATCGCCCTCCGTTGGAGAGGCTTGATAGAGAGGTTCAGAGGCCCATTCCTTCTGTTGAGCAGCCACCTACACTTGAGCTTAAGGAGCTCCCTTCTAACCTTAAGTATTCTTTTCTTGCTGATAATAATTGCTTGCCTGTCATTGTTTCTTCTTCTTTGACTTCTGGGCAGGAAGGCAAGTTACTTGAGGTTTTGAAGAGGCGCAAGAGAGCGATTGGGTGGACGTTAGCTGACATTAAGGGCATTGACCCGGCCTTCTGCACACATCATATCTACATGGAGGAAGATTACAAGCCTGTCAGACAGCCACAGCGTCGGCTTAACCCCAACATGCAAGAAGTTGTCAAGAAAGAGGTGTTGAAGCTTCTCGATGCTGGGATCATCTACCCCATTTCTGACAGTACATGGGTGAGTCCAGTACAGGTAGTTCCTAAGAAAGGTGGGTTTGAGGCTGTTCTGAACGACAAAGGTGAGTCAATTCCTCAAAGAAAGATCACTGGTTGGCGCATGTGTATAGACTATAGGCGTTTGAATTCTGCCACCAGGAAAGATCATTTCCCTCTCCCTTTTATTGATCAAATGCTTGAGAGGTTGGCTGGGCAAGAGTATTATTGCTTTTTAGATGGTTTTTCAGGGTACTTTCAGATTCCCATTGCGCCAGAGGACCAAGACAAGACCACTTTCACTTGTCCTTATGGTACCTTTGCGTATAGAAGAATGCCCTTTGGACTGTGCAATGCTCCTGCCACCTTTCAGCGTTGTATGCAGGCAATCTTTGCTGATTTCATCGAGCAGAGCATTGAGGTATTTATGGATGATTTTTCTGTTTATGGCTCTAGCTTTGATGTTTGTTTGGAGCACTTGATCGAATCCTAGGCCGATGTGAGGAGACAAATCTGGTTCTCAACTGGGAGAAGTGTCACTTCATGGTCAAGGATGGGATTGTGCTAGGCCACAAAGTGTCTGCTAAGGGGATTGAGGTTGATCAAGCGAAGGTAGAGGTAATTGAGAAATTGCCAACACCTACTTGTGTGAAAGAGGTAAGAGCTTTCTTAGGGCATGCAGGTTTTTATAGACGGTTTATTCAGGATTTCTCTAAAATTGCAAAACCGTTGACTGACCTGCTTCTGAAAGATGCCCCATTTGTCTTTTCTAATGATTGCGTATCTGCTTTTGATTTGATTAAGCAAAAATTGGTAGCTGCACCCATTGTTGTTTCACCTGACTGGTCATTACCTTTTGAGATTATGTGTGATGCCAGTGATTATGCAGTGGGGGCAGCTCTGTGCCAAAGGAAGGACAAAATTCTCAGGGTCATTGCTTATGCAAGCAAAACATTGAATGATGCCCAGAGGAACTACACCACCACTGAAAAAGAGCTTCTGGCTGTGGTATTTTCCCTAGATAAGTTTAGATCATATCTTTGGGGAAGTAAAGTAATTGTTCATACTGACCACACTGCTCTTAGATATTTATTTGCTAAGAAAGAGGCCAAGCCTCGCTTGCTTCGTTGGATTCTCTTGTTACAGGAATTTGACATTGAAGTGAGAGATAAAAGTGGTAAATTGAATGTCGTGGCTGACCATCTTTCTCGGTTGGTAGTTCCTGATGATGGTGTACCAATTAATGAATTTTTCCCTGATGAGACTGTTTTTGTTTTGCATAAGGTGCATGAGCCATGGTACGCTGACCTGGCCAATTATCTTGTTTCTGGGGTGGTACCTTATGACTTTTCCTATGCTCAAAAGAAGAAATTTTTATCTGACGCTAAGCATTATATCTGGGAAGACCCCTATCTCTTTCGAGTTTGTGCAGATGGTTTAATTCGCAGGTGTCTTCCAGATGATGAGGTTGCTAGTGTCATAGAGTTCTGTCACTCCAGAGAGGCGGGAGGTCACCATGGTTCCCACAGGACACTGCAAAAGTTTTGGAGTCTGGTTTTTATTGGCCTACTCTTCATAAGGATTGCCAAGCCTTTGTAGCCAAGTGTGATAGTTGTCAAAGGCTAGGCAACACTTCTAGACGGCACGAGATGCCTCAGCACGGTATTTTAGAAGTTGAATTGTTTGATTGCTGGGGTATTGACTTTATGGGCCCTTTTCCTTCTTCTCAGGGTTACCAGTATATTCTCGTCGCCGTTGACTACGTGTCAAAGTGGGTAGAGGCTATTCCTTGCCAGCATGCTGATTCCAAAACAGTGGTTAAATTTCTGAAGAAGCACATCTTTACTCGCTTCGGGGTTCCAAGGGCGATCATTAGTGATGGAGGATCACATTTTTGTAATCGTTCCTTCGATGCCCTGATGGCTAAGTATGGAGTGCGCCACAAGGTTGCTTTGCCCTACCATCCACAGACAAATGGACAAGCTGAAGTGTCCAATCGAGAGCTCAAGTGGATTCTCCAAAAGACCGTCAGTTCTTCCAGAAAGGATTGGTCTCAGAAGCTCGATGACGCTCTATGGGCCTACAGAACTGCATTCAAGACTCCCATCGGGATGTCTCCTTTCAGGTTAGTGTATGGTAAGTCTTGTCATTTGCCAGTGGAGTTAGAACACAAGGCATACTGGGCACTTAAGGCCCTGAACTTTGATATTCATGCTGCTGGTGAAAGAAGGAAGTTTCAGCTCTCAGAGCTAGAAGAGCTCAGGGATGAAGCTTACAACAGTGCGAAAATTTATAAAGAGCGCACCAAGAAGCTCCATGATCAGATGATTCAGAGAAGGGACTTCAAAGTTGGAGATTGGGTGCTGCTCTACAATTCTAGATTGAAGCTTTTCCCTGGGAAGCTTAAGTCCCATTGGGCCGGTCCTTTCAAAGTTGTTGGTATCACTTCCTATGGAGCCTACGAGCTTGAGAATAAAAAGGGTGAAGTGTTTAAAGTCAATGGGGCTCGCTTGAAAAAGTACTTTGGTATAGTTGATGCTAACATTGATTTGCATGCAGTTCTTTTGTGCTGGATCAGCCGGCTGCCCCAGATGCTTCAAGTCTCTCGAAGTCGAAAGATAAAAAGAATAAAATTCCTTGGAGGCTTCGATATGCATTTAGGAAGCTTCGAAAGCTTGCTCTAGGAAGTTGTGGTATTCCCAGCCACACTTCCTCTTCTTCTGATCAATAGCTTGGGAAGTCTAGCCAGAGACTTTAAATCTGGGCAGCTTGGTGGGAGGCAACCCACCGGTTTGCATCTCTTTTCATTTTTTTAGTTAATTGTTTTTTTTTTCCTTCTCTTTTAGCTTGTGGTATGTTGACTGGTGCTATGCTTACTGCAAGAGCCTTGGCTCTTCTTATTTTTCTGCTGATGGTTTTGTCTGGTTCCACTTGAGTTCTCCTGGCTTTGCAGATTATATTTCTCATCTTGCTTACTTTGTCGCTTAGCTGAACTCAAGTGTGGGGTTGGACTAGCTACACACCCTGAGCGGACTCTGGGGAGTATTCTTACCTTTTCTTCTCTTAAAATTTTTTTCATGCTCCCTTGTGATCTGCTGTGTACGATTTTGTTTCCCCGTTGGATTGCTTGCACAATGTTAATTCTTCCTAAGCAATGAGGACATTGCTTCACTCTAAGTGTGGGGTGGGGTAAGCTCCTTCGCCGCTTGTTTTTTGTGCGTCTCTGAGCTCTTTTCTCTTGCATTTGTTAAAGTCTTGCTGTGATTACTCAACTTGGAAGGAAGTCATAGAGGAAGTATAGTTGGTTAGCTGATCTTGGGGTGCAAAATTTTGAAATTTTATGGTTTTTAATTGCTAAATTGAAGTCTTTGTTCTAGAAATGCTTAAATAAATGAGAATATTCTCCATCTGAACTTTGTTCTTAGCTTTGAGCCTTGGAATGAATTGGATTGAAATGGTTGAAAAAGAACAAGGCAAGGTACTCCGCTGATCCTAAGCATGCTAATTTTAATTCTGATCCAAATCAGGCCTCGTCCACTTGGTTATTAAGTCCTTTGGGGTGCTTCATCACCTAGCTACCTAAGGTCCTTGTGATCTGGGATAGTTGACCCAAAGCCGCTACATGGGTGGAGAGAAAAGTCTGTGGTGAAAGAAATTGAAAGCGCTTTAATTGAAATATTTATGCACATGCTATGCTGAATTTAGATTATTTTCTTTTATGGATCAAGAGTATGTGGCATTGAAAGGTACGATGGAATATGATCTTACTTCATGCCCCTTGTCGTTTCCGTGGTTTGTGAAGGAAAAAGGTGGATTGGCTCAAGGTTAAAGACAAGGCTCTTATGGTTTTGTTTCTCATTTGTTAGCTTTGAATGACTTAATGTTTATGGAAAGAATGAATTATTTTGAATAGTTTGAATTGCCCCCTTGATTGGTAAAGCTAGCAATTCCTTTCTTCTGTGCTCTTCCTTTCCTGTTGAGTTCCAATAGCTTGGCATTACATGTGCTTGAGAGTTTTGCTTGAGGACAAGCAAAAGGCTAAGTGTGGGGTGATTTGATAAGTGTGAAATTGATATGATTTATAGGTGTTAAATTCTTATTTTATGTAGCATTTTTATGCGCTTTCTCACACTTATCGTATGCTTTTCATGACTCTTACTTTGGGTAAAATCTGATGCAAATTTATATTTTAAAAGCAGGAAATGATGGTGAAAATGCATAGATCTCCTCACAAGCTTTCCAACGCCGCAAACGGGGAACAAATCGGAGCTCATATGAAGAATTTAGACCCTGTCAAAGTTGTGTCCGATGTGATATATTATATATATATATATTTACGAGACTGCCGTGAAAGGATTCAGAAGAAGAAGGGGTGAGATTGGAAATATAAAAGAAAGGAACTCCAAAGGTTTCCAAGAGTTTGAGATGTGAAAGGTCTTCATTTATTTCGAGAAACTGAAGGGAATTAAAATAATATCATCAATGAGCTAAGTGAAGGGCCTTGAATTTAACCTATAAATATGGAGGACTTTTGCAAAGAAACTCATCAATATCATCCACTCATCCACTCATCCACTTATCCACTCATCCACAATTCACGATTCAGGATTCAACATTCAGATTTCAAGACGAGACATTTGGAAGACTAACGCAGCGCCGTGAACCCTCTTCAACATCAAGAAGAGATTTTCTGCTCCGTTTTCACTAGTCCATTCAACCTGACTTCTAGCAAATCTTGAGATTAATTTGGAGATGACTTCTAAACCTCTCTCTCCTTTTTTTCTTCTCTAGATATGCTAGGCTAAGGGATTTTTCTCTGGGGGATGGTAGTTGTAAATAGTTAAACTTTACAGAATTATTATCAGTTGATTTGGGATTTATATTGGGTTTGTTTCAGATTATAAATTTTCTATGAGCTATTAATAAAAATTGCTAATTTATTTATAGCCTTGCGAAATCTGTCAAGAACTGATCGGTAATTGATAGATAGGTCAAATAATCTGTTAGTCTGTGGAAAAAACTTTATCTGATTAATGAGTTTAGCCTTCAGATGCGATTAAAATTCTTGTGCTTATTCTCTCTGCATTTGTAGTGATAGGTTCATGATTTAATTTATCGCGTTCTATGCGGAGGAGTTCTAATTGGCTAGGATTTAGTCATATAGAAATTGTAAGAATTTGCCGAACCCTTTTCCCGAATCAACTGGGAATAAAACTGTAGGATTTAACTAGGATCCACTACCTGAACCCGGAGTTCCGCTTTTATTATTTGAATATCAGTTTGATTTTCTTGTTCATTTTTAATCGACAATTTTCCCCCAACAACTACAGCTTTCGCTAGGATTAGACTAGTTCGTTTAGTCCCTTGGTTCGACATCCCGGTAGCTTATTTTACTTTACTATTACGACCGGGATTTGTTTTGCAACCCGTAGGTTTAATTTATTTACTAAATTCTAGATTATTTTCATAGTTTTAGTAGATCAAAAATTCCGTTTGCACGGGCGTAACCTCTTTTAAGGGGGGTAGGGCGGGAAACCGCTTAGAGTATGTTTTACGTATATAGGTGCGTAAACTACTATGTGCATAGCACAAAATAAATTGTTTTAATGATTGGAACTCATGTTACATAAACACGGGTACCCATTCATTGTGTAATTTTAGTTATATCGCATGAGAGATGCAAGTAACGAGTATGTAATATTATGAAAAGAGGAGTAGAGAAACTCTTGGGGAGTGAGAATCCCGATAGTATATGTCTATTGAGATTAGACATGAGTTATGATAAGTATGAATCGGTATGGAACCGATGTGTAACCTAGAAGGGAGTGAGTTCCCTAGATGATTGTATTTGTGAATGATTGATGGAGTGAGTTCCATCCTTTGGAGTTGTGTGTTTTATTTGAGTAATAATTTGACTAATGACGCCATGAGTACTGAGTACCTAGGTACAGGAAGTGAAATAAATTGAGAATTATGGATGACTTTAGTTCCATAACTAAGAGATAAATTAAAATGGATTGTTTATGAATATGACTAGAAAGAGTAAAAGATAGAAAACGAAAATGTTTGACTATCTGATTGTTTGAAACTGGCGTGGGAGGTGGAACTTGGTCTGCTAGCGATCAAGGGAAGCCGAACACAAATTGGGGTGGAAGGATAGTTCAACACTGATGCTGATCACATCCGGGTTGGATGATTCTTGAAGCTCCCTATAAGTGGTCACAAGTAATCACACTAAGAAAAGAGGCAACTACCGTAAATTGGATTTGGAGTTGTGTGATGTTTTAAAAATAATTTTCAAACAGAATTTGAAAAGGATTTTTCATCAAGTATGGAGATGGAAATGAAAACTGGTTTTAAACCGCTATCACCCACCGATGGCTGTGGCCTTAAGTCTTGATGACCGGTAGAACGGTGGGCGTGTATTAGTTTGAAACCATTGCACCGTACGTGCGGTGGTCCTAAGTGACCGGTTGGGGCGGTGACGGTGACAGTGTGTGATTTTTCCAAAGGCAGCGGGACGGGGAGAGTACCCTGAGACGATCTTGTGTTGAGTGAGTCAACCAGAGTGCCTGAGGATATGTATATGTGAAACGTTTTGATAAGAACCGAAGGGACCGTGGGCCAGAGAGAGTAAGTGCCCATTTGTCATGAAACGGCCGTGGACCAGAGAGCGTAAGTGTCCAACGTGACCGGTACCTGAGGGATCAGTAGTATGTTACTCAATATGGATTTGAGGACTGAAGTGCCTTTTTGTCTTCGGACCGATTCCATGGAGAGAGTACAAAGAGTATTTTTGATAGCTATACATGCTGTGATATATGTGTGGTATGTGTAGTGTGAATGAGACGGACTTGTGGAGTCTGTAAGGTTTTACATGCATTATAACCTTGGCATAGAATGCCATGAGACTAACCATATTAGATTCACCAACTTTGAGGGCAAAGTTCCTTAAGGGGGTAGATTTTAATACCCCGGACCTAATAAGGGTGATTTAATTATTCTAATATGATTATTAAAGGCCAAATAGTGCCTAGATATTGTTGGTAAAGAGAATAAAACCAAAAGAAAAGAGAAAACGCTTGAAAAGCGAAAAACGCTAAAACACGCGTTAAATGAGTATAAGAGATATATGATCTCGTTAGGGTCCGAGATGGATTCCTAGGGCTTAGTTAGGCCTAATTAGTATACGGGAATGATTCCCGAAGAAAACGGATCCAAATAATGGATTAAAACGCTAACGGAGTTTTAAAGCACGTTTTTTCGAGAAAATCCGAAAACGTTACTTTAAGTGGTCAGACGGACCCATAAAAATTATAGTTGATTAAATAACTATAATTAAGTATTAATGGAAGCTTAATAACCATTAAAAATAAAGAAACGAGAAAAATCCAAAAAACAGGCCCAATTAGTGAATAGTGTCAAACCGGGTGAATTAACGAGCGTTTTCTGTAAAAGTCGAAAACGCTCTCAGCCTATATTACTTAAGTGGGCCGATTTTTAGAGTGAATTAGCTCTCTCTCACACTATATCCTAGCTAATTAAGTGTGAGTCATAAAGCAAATAGTAAAAAGTGTAAAAGTAAATAAGTTACTTTTCTCTTTCCTCTTTCCTCATTTCTTTCTTCTCATTTGACTCCCTCTCTCTCATCCGTATGCTCCCCTCCTCCTTCCTCCTTGAGCGATTTTGAGCTGCAACAAAGAGCTCCAATGGCAACTCCACTTCCACCTCATGCCCAAGTCTCATTTAAGCTCCAAATTCAAAATAAATTATATATTTGAACTCCTCTCCACAAGCCCTATCATCCTCTCTTTTCGAAATTTCAAATGGAGGAGTTTGATCTCCATGGGTTTTGGGCATTTGAAGGGTAAACCACATCATCTTGGAGCTTGGGTCTCCTTGTTCGTTTAAGGTAAGAAAAACCACAAAATTTCATCCTTTCCTTCATTCCTTGGTGGCCGGTTTTGACTCCCTCATTTACCTTGTTTTTTTCTTCCTTGAATGAGTCACATTCAAGCTTCAAAAGCTCATGGGGAGTCCTCCTTTGAATCAAGATCAAAATGCCATCTTAAAGCTTCAAGGTAATCCTCCATTTTGTGCTTTAAGCACTTTCCTTGCCCTAGCTTAATTAATAATCTTAAGTGTAATGAATTGTGTCTAAACCCCCATTTCGGTATTGACTTGGAGGTTGACAAGGGTATTGACCAATTTGACCAAAAATCAAGAGAGGGGAAGGAAGGAGAGCTAAGGAGGAATATGTGCGAATTTAAGGTAAGAAACTTATCTTAGTGTTATCCTATATGTATTAGGATTTGGGAAGGGTTAATTAAATGAATGAACCCCCCTTGAGTTGTGGTAATTATGTGCTTGTATAATAATAATGCAAGTGAGAAAACATTTGTGAAACATAGTGCTTGATTTAAGAGCTATGCACTTTATGATTTATGTATTGTGTTGCTTGGAGGGTTTGAGTATTGATGGTTTATTTATGTGCTGATAGAACCCTTGTGGTTTGGCTAGTGTTAGGATGAATGATGTGAAGAAATGAGCTTTGGGTAATGTTAAGAGAAGTAGCCAAGTTATGGCAAAATTAGTGTAGAAATTTTAGTGGTTTGAGTATGGTTGCCAGTAAGGAAAAACCTAGAGAAATTAGGTGTGGATGGAGATTGATTTGGCTTAGAAACTCACCTTGGGATGCCAGTTTAAAGGGAGGAAATTGATGCTAAAATCTGTAGCAAAAGAGTGGTTAGTGCCTTAGGAGTTTTTAGAAAACAAAGAAGATTTAAGGCTTTAAGAGCGAGTCTTGGAACTTGGTATGAGGTGCGCATTATCTTGGAAGTTTTGGAATGGTCAAATTAAGTGAGAAAAAAATGCAAAGTGCCAAGAGGAGTTAGGAAATGCACAAGTTTGCATTAGTGCAAAATGAGAATGCAAAATTTGTGATTTTGGGCAAGAAATTGAGTAAGGGTTTAACCCATGATTTGAAGAGGTTTTGAGCATTTTTAAAGGTGATTAAACATGTGGGAAACTTGTGTAAAGATTAGGGAAAGATTAAGGGTGGTTTAAGGATTGATTAGTGGCTGAAAAATGATGGTTGTAGCAGGTTTTAGTAGGGTCCGGGACTTGGTCCTTGGACAAAGTCCCGGACCACCCACAAATTCATGCCGAGAGTGAACATCCATGCTTGGTCCGGGACTTGGGATAGGGACAAGGTCCCGGACCATGGTAGAAATTCTGCCGAGAGTTGTGTCTTCAATTGGTCCGGGACTTAGGGTAAGGACCAAGTCCCGGACCACCCCCAGAAACCTACAGAGAGCATTTTAAAGGTTGTAAATGATGGGGGTATGAATGTTAATGATGTTATATGATGTTAAGGCCTTGTTTGGTGACATGTAAAGGCCCTAAGAAGTGTAAGAAGGTGTTAGAAGTGAGTGTGAAGTAAAAACTCAAATTAACAAAAGTAAAAACCGATATAACAGGATAATGGGGTAAGTACGGGAGTAGCATTTAATTATGTTCCGTATGAGCTTAGTATTAATATAATGTTTGAAACATTATCAGAGAATCGTGTGAGACCCAAGCATGGTGATATGACACGGTAAAAGTAAGAACCCCGGGGAAAGGTATGATTTTCTCATGCCCCGTATGCTAACCGAGTTACTTTGATTTGTGTGTATGTGTGCCGGCTTAATCAAGACTAAAGCATGAAAAAGAACCATTGTTTGTTTATGAATGTCTTGATGTATATTGTATGAGCTAACATGCTTGAATGCCGGAGAGGTCTAACCTAGTGTGTAGACCGACTCTTAGTTGAGTAACAAATGGCAAGAGACTCGTACAACAGGTCGTTTCGTAAAATAACGGAAACGTGCAAACACACAAGCTATCGATTAAAGTATAACGATAACACAAACATATGAACTCCCTAGAATCTGAGGAGAAGTACGGGTTGAGTAAATACCCGATAATGGTTAGAAAACCATATTGAAACAATCCACGAAATAATCAAGAGTGGGGAGATAAGTGAACCTCCATTGAGAGGATTGAAGTTGGTCCAATGATGTGAACTTATAAGAAAGGTAAAATAGACCTAAGGGACTAAGTAACCCTTGAACTTAATGGTCGACCTCGATATTGGGGGATTTATTCTCCCGGTATAAGATGTAACCGTAAGTGTAACGTATTTGAAATGTATGGGTAACACCCTGAAACTAAGATTACGATCTAAGTAACGTTCCCTAAACATTAGGGGCTCGAGAGGGATGCTCCTAGACTAATATACATAATTATATTACAACTCCGAGAGAGAGGTGCATGGGATGTGGGGTAGTCCAGAGTAGTCGGACCTATGTGTAAGTAGTAGGAACAATAGAGAGGTTCCGGGAGCTGGTTGAACTATGCTCGAGTGCATGTGTTTTGGCTTAAGCAAGTTGTAAGAGAACAGCGTGACTTAGGAGACCTGTAGTGTCTCGAGAATCTACAGAGCTTGAGTAGTAGTAACCCAAGAGTGTGGGTGAGAAGAGTATAAGTAACCCAAGAGTGTGGGTGTGATAAGAATAAAAATGATTAACCCGAGAGAACGGGTGAGAATAAGATTAAGTAACCCGAGTGTACAGGTGAGTTATTGAACAAGAACCGAGGCATAGTGAGGTATAACCCTCACGGCCTAAGGGTAAATTAACACATCTAACAACCTTGTTATGTTAGTTAAGGAATAAATTCCATAGTTGAATGTGAATCCTTGTGTAGTGTACATATGTAATGTATTGTTGTGTTGCATGTTGATTGAACTAAAATGAATCTCCATGCTCTCGACCAAAAGTAGTCGGCGTACCGCGGTTAGCACGCGGTATATGCTAATTTAATATGCAGCGTAAATCTGAGCCCGTTGGGGCATCGTTTTTATTTTTCAGATACACCGAAGACGATGTCGTTCGAGAGTAGGATGGGGTCGGTGGATAGCATGGGTTGTTAGACTTAATTGCTTATGTATTGCAAGAGGTGTAAGACCGAATATGTTATCGGCTTCCGTATAATGTGAACTCGGTATAGTAAGGAATTGAATGGAGTAATAATGTATTGTATGAGACTCGGTTAGTGAAGAGTATTGTGTTGTTGTGTACTCGGTTGTTCCAGTCATCAGACCGTTACGGTATGTAAGTTAAGCCTGGTTAGCCACAGGGGTGGCTAACGGCGTTGTTTCACCCTCGTTGTATTAGAGTTCCGCTGAGTGAGTAAGAGTAATTAGTAACGGTTTAAGAGGTAATGACGAGATTAACGGTTGGGGTGTTACGAACAAGTGGGAATTTGATGTATTGTAGTTGTTGGTGCTTCATTAAACAGGGATGAAGGAGTGTATATGAGTTGATTCATTGTGGTGAATATGCTAAAGAAGTAGACAAGTGCTGTCAAAATTTCCTTGGAGATTATGAACTTGAGTGTTCATTTAATGGAAGAAACTAGGTGTTTAAGAGTGTTAAGTGAGTGGTTAATGGTTTGGAAAACCAAACTAAGAAGAAGAGTGTGTTAGGAGTGGAAATAATGTCATTTGGGTGCTAGGAATGGCATTAGTGAGTGAAGTTTGAATGGTAAGAAGAGGGTACCAAATCTGTTACAAGGAGTTAAAGAACAAGAAACCTAGTTATGAAAACATAAGTGAGTTTGAGTGAGTTAAGCATGACTTAGTGGGTGGACATGGTGATTAGTTTAAGGTGGTTTAGATGGGAAATTTGATGCAAAAACATGTGGATTATAAGTGGGAAAGATTGGGAAATCAAATGGTGGAAGGATGGAGTTGTAACAGATTTAGAAATGCCAAATCTGTAAAATCTGTAGCAGGGTCCGAGACTTAGGTCCAGCACCAAGTCCCGGACCACCCCCTGTTTTCATACCGAGAGTACCATGCTCACCTTGGTCCGGGACTTAAGATGGGGACAAGGTCCCGGACCACCATCAAATATTGGCCGAGAGTTAGCTAGTGAATTGGTCCGGGACTTAGGGTATGGACCAAGTCCCGGACCACCCCCAGAATCCTACAGAGAGTGTGTTAAAGGTTTCTAATGATGGGGGTTTGAATGTTAATGATGTTATAAGATGTTAAGGCCTTGTTTGGTATCATGTAAAGACCCTAAGAAGTGTAAGAAAGTGTTAGAAGTGATTGAGAAGTGAGAACTCAAATTAACAAGAGTAAAACCGAGGTAACGGGATAATGGGGTAAGTACGGGAGTAGCATTTAATTATGTACCGTATGATCTTAGTATTAACAATAATGTTTGAAACATTATCAGAGAGTCGTCCGTGACCCGAGCATGGTGAGATGACACGGTAAAAGTAAAAACCCCGGTGAAAGGTATGATTTTCTCATGCCCCGTATGCTAACCGAGTTACTCTGATTTGTGTGTTTGTGTGCCGGCTTAATCAAGATTAAAGCATGAAAATAATCCCTTTTTTGATTATGTATGTCGTGTTGTATGTTGTACGAGCTAACAAACTTGTATGCCGGTGAGGTCTAACATAGTGCATAGACCGACTCATAGTGAGTATTGATTGACTTGAAACCCGTAGATCGGGTAGTCTCATAAACAATGGTAATATGCAAACACCCACAAGCTATCGAATAAAGTATAATGATAACGCAAACATATGAACTCCCTCGATTGTGAGGAGATGTACGGGTTGAGTAATACCCGATAACGGTTTGAAAACCATAATGTACCAATCCATGAAATAAACAAGAGTGGAGAGATAAATGAACCTCCATCTAGAGGATAGTAGCTAGAGCAAGATGTGAACTTGTAAGAAAGGTAAAAGAGACCTAAGGGATTATTTAACTCCCTTGAGACATGGTCGACCTCCTATATGAGGATTTTTCTCGGTGTAAGAAAATAACCGTAAGTGTAAGTATTCGAAATGTATGGGTAACCCTTGAAACTAAGATTACACGAATTTAAGTAATGTTCCCTAATCATTAGGAACATCGAGAGAAATTCTCCTAGACTAATATGCCTAAATATATTATAACTCCGAGAGAGGAGTGCATGGGAAAGGGAGAAGTCCGAGAGAAGTCGGACCTATGCGTAAGTAGTAGGAACTAAGAGTGAGTTCCGGGAGCTAGTAAAACTAAGCTCGAAAGCCATGAGTTTTGGCTTAAGTAGGTATTAAAAGAATCAAGCGAGAAGAGCGTAGGAGACCTGTAGTGTGTTGAGAACTACGTGGGCTTGAGTATTAGTAACCCAAGAGCGTGGGTGAGTATAAGAATGACTAACCCGAGAGAATGGGTGAGAATAAGAATATGTAACCCGAGAGAACGGGTGAAAATAAGATTAAGTAACCCGAGTGTACGGGTGAGTTATTGAACAAGAACCGAGGCATAGTGAGGTATAACCCTCACGGCCTAAGAGTAAATTTACACAACTAACAACCTTGTTATGTTAGTTAAGGATAAAATTCCATGGTTGAATGTGAATCCTTGTGTAACATACATGTGTAATGTATTGATATGATACATGTTGATTGAATTAAAACGAACTCCATGTATATCCGACCAAAAGTAGTCGGCGTACCGCGGTTAGCACGCGGTATATGTGAATTTCATATGTAGCTTTAAGCTGAGCCCTTAGGGGCATCGTTTTTAATCGAAGGTACACCAGAGACGAGACGGCTCGAGTGTAGGACGGGGTCGGTGGTTAGCATGGGTAGTTAGATTTAATTACTTATGTGTTGAAAGAGGTGTAAGACCGAATATGTGGTCGGCATCCATATATTGTAGACTCGGTATAGTAAAGAAATGATTTGAGTAAAGTATTTGTATTGTGTATTCGGTTGTTCCAGTCCATCAGACCGTTACTGTATGTGAGATAAGCCTGGTTAGCCATATGGGTGGCTAACGGCGTTGTACCACCCTCTGTTGTATTAGAGTCCGCTGCGAGTTTTATGTTAATTTGTGTCTGTTTGAGAGGTAATGATGATAAGTGAGAAATACATAGACATTTAAGGGTTTAATTTACCCTATACTTACTCACTTCCAGGATAATATTTCTCACTTATCGTATGTTTTTCCTAAGATTTATGTCTTGATATGGACTGATATATTTTATGTATCAAATACAGGAAAAAGTGTTGGAATCAAATGGTTTATTTCACAAGCTTTCCAACGCAACAAACGGCGAACAAAACGGACTTATAACGAAGAATCTGGAGCCGGTTGAAGATCGCGTGAAAATAGAAAACAGTTTTATTCTGTCCGCGTGAGGACGTCAGCTGCGTCCGCATGAGCATTAGGCGGACAGAGGCGCGTGAAGAGGGATAAGTACGAGAATAAGGAGGAATAGAGCATCCGGCTCCATGTGCCTGGAAGGAACAGCTTAGAACAAAGGATATCGACCGGATCGGAGTGTGATCCGGCCGGATGAGTAATTAAATATCCCACATATATGTAAATGCCAGCCTGGCAATTAAAAAGAAGGACAGGCTGGCAACTCTCGATTTGACAATGTAAAACACTATAAATAGGGGTTCAACCCCACAATAAAGGACACGTTCTCACACTCGAAATTACACACTGTTGCATTGTCTGCACGATTCTCTCTCTCCTAAGCTCAGGCACACAGTAACAAGGTAACTCGACGAAGCACAAATGGCCTAGCAATAGAATAGGAATTCGATTAGAGATTGGATAGGAGCTTAGGGAATTAGGAATTTACTATTTCATTTGGCGCCGTCTGTGGGAAACGAATGGCTCAAGATCTTTCTTGGCAACCACGAGTCCACCGGAGGTAACCTGATTTTGAATGAAAGAACGAAGTTTTGAAACTTTGAGGTTGTGTCTCTGTAGGAAAAAGCGAGGAAAGTACGCGTGCGAGGATGGCTCCAAGAACAAGGAAGACGCCCCGACCTGAGGGCGAGACCAATAATGTAAGAACAACCGAAAACAACAGAGCGGGAAACTGAAGATGTGATCTCCAAGCAAGCGTTGGAGGAGATGCTGAAAAGCTTAGTCAGAACCATTGATGAAAGGATAGTGGAGGGGAATGAAGTCCTGCAGCAAGAGCTGATGCAGCGAGTTGTAGAATACCAGAAGAAATGGGAGGACATGACTGAGGCGCTCGAATCGCTCAAGAATCGCGGCTCCAGGGCGAGCAACAGCCGGAAGAGAAAGAGCAGCTAGAAAAACTCTGATCATCAGCGACGAGACTGAGGAAGATTGATTCGATCGACATGACTTTACCCCTTCTCCAAGAGAATCAGGAAGGCAAAGCTTCCTCCTCACTTCGTTGCACCTGCAGTGGAAAAGTATGATGGAACAGGGGACCCTGCTCTTCACGTTCAGAAGTTTAGTTCGCAATGAACACGCAGGGGATAAGTTCTCTCGCCCTCTGCAATTGTTTCCGGGAACATTATCAAAGAGCGCTCGGTTGGATCTCAACAAGACCCCCGCAGTCGATCTCAAGTTTTAAGCAATTGACTGAGGAGTTTCAGCAATACTTTGCCGCAAGCAAAAAGATCAAGAAGGAAACGATAGAACTAATGGATCTCAAACAGAGGAAGGGGGAGACAGTGAAAGAATTTAGCGAGAGGTTTCATAAGCAGGTAGCAGAAATCGATGACATTGATGAAAAGATCCTAATCAAGGCTTTTGGAAACGGGCTAGCACAGCCAAGGCTCGCCGGGAAGATCGCGAAAAAGGCCCAAAAAACCCATGGAGAGCTAGCCGAAATGATTCATGAGTTTCTAAAGTCAGAGGTGGCGGAAAATAAGGCCAGAGATTTAGCAAATAGCTTCAAAGCGGTTAACGACAAGAAAGGAGGGTCGAATGGGAATGGCTCTTCCAGCAACATATCAGGAAGTTCATCTGGAGGAGGAAACGCAAGATACAAGCCTTACTACAAAGCTCCACCCCAGGCGCCTCAGTTTCAGAACGCCCGAGTTGCCGTTCAGATTGATCCAGGCAGGTATGCGGCGGCAGTCAAAGAAGGATATCTGCCTCCACCAAAGAAGCCTTATCCAGGGGAGATCCGGTAGCCTTCTGTGAATACCATGGCTGCAAAAGTCACAGAACCGCAAACTGCGCCACTCTGGCCAAAGAGTTGAGGATCATCGAAGAGGACAAAAAAAGCAAGGGAAAGCAGGTGGCAGGCCAACAGAAGCAATATGGCAGGCAAAATCAGTCCACCTCTCGAAATCACCAGGAGGAAGAGATCCACCCTGAGCTTAATCGCGGCAAATCAGTCGGTATGATCTCAGGTTTGTAAGAGGGTGGAGAAGTTTCTTCGTTTCTCTGGTGTTAGGTAGGCTCAGTCATGCCAACAATAAAGCAAGAGCGGTGTAATTGAACTTTTTTCTTTTTAGAAAGCTCCCTCTCCCGCCAGAGCCGGATCAAAGAGCAGAAGACCGTAGAACCTCTAAAGAGTCACCACAAGAGGTACACCTAAAAACTGACCCTTCAAAATTTTTTAAAATAGGAAATGCGTTCGGCAGTGGGGAGCAAACTCACCTGATGAGATTCCTGGAAAAAAGAAGGGTAACTTTCGCCTGGAGTATAGACGAAATGCCAGGAGTAGATCCAAGCGTTATCCAGCATGACCTGCGAGTGGATCCAAAGCACCCAGCCATCCGGCAAAGAAGAAGAATAATAGGAGAGGAAAGAGACTTTGCGGCACGTGCTGAAGTGCAAAAACTGCTTAAAGCCGGATTCATCAGAGAGGTGTCCTTCCCAAGTGGTTGGCTAACGTTGTGATGGTCAAAAAGCAAATGGCAAGTGGAGAATGTGTGTGGACTTCACAGACCTGAACAAAGCATGTCCTAAAGACTTTTACCCATTACCATCGATAGATAGACTGGTTGCTTCAACGGCTCAAAGTTCTGTCTTAAGTTTCTTGGATGCGTTTTCAGGATATAATCAAATAAGAATAATGATGAGGAGGATTCGGAAAAAAAACATCTTTTATTACCTCGGCCGGAACCTTTTGCTACAAGGTGATGCCTTTGGATTAAAAAATGCGGGTGCAACCATCCAAAGAATGATAGACAAAGTGTTCAAACAACAGTTGGCCCGGAATGTAGAGGCATATGTCGATGATATCGTGGTAAGAAGTAATTCCTGGGTACAACACATGGAAGATTTAAAAGAAACCTTTGACCCTAGACAGATTCCAATCAAGCTGAATCCGGAAAAATGTGCTTTCGGATTACAAAGGGGAAGTTCTTAGGCTTTATCGTTGGGCAAAGAGGGATTGAAGTGGATCCCGAAAAAACTTAGGCAATCCTCGATCTGTCACCACCAAAGAACATTAAAGATGTGCAAGCATTGAACGGAAGGCTCACGGCTTTAGCAAGATTCTGCTCAAAACTCCAAGAAAAGTCAATACCATTTTTTAGCATTTTATGGAAAAAACAAGAAATTCCAGTGGAGTCAAGAGTGTATAGACGCCTTTGACAGGATAAAAGAGATGCTCAAAGAGTTACCCAAGCTGGGTGTTCGGCACCTGGTCAAGACTTGTATCTCTACCTCTCTGCCACAAATTGGCGATAGCGGCTGTGTGTTAATAATGGAGGAGGAGGAGAAAAAAGAGATGCCAGTATACTACACCGGAAAAATCCTAACTCCAGCGGAAAGCCGCTACACCAACATTGAAAAAATATTTTGCATTAGTCGTTGCATCCGAAAGCTTCGACCTTATTTTCAGTCACACCGGATATTTGTTAGAACAAATTGGCCACTAAAACAGATAGCAAACAACCCAAACGCATCCGGGCGAATGGTTAGTTGGACTGTCGAGCTCACCCAGTACGAAATCCACTTCCTTCCTCGAACAGCCATAAAAGCACAGGCCTTGGCGGGACTTTATAACTGAAACTACCTTTGCCCAAAAACAAAGAGAAACCAACCAACCCGTACGTTATCCTAGTTGACGGAGCTCGATGCAAGACTGGAGCGGGGGCCGGAATAGGGTCCAAACGCCGGATGGAAGAACTCTTAACTTTGCATTCCGGCTGGAATTTGAAGTAACCAATAATGAAGCAGAATATGAAGCCTCATACAGGGATTGGAGGTCGCCACTGCCTTAGGGGCAACAGGTTTTTCTAATAATAAAACAGGAGTTCTCATTTGTGTCTATAGGAATTTTTCTTTACATGCCTCCTAAAGGGGGGAAAGTGGGACTTACCTCTTTGTTTGTTATGCAGAGTTAGAAATATACTCAGACTCAATGCTAGTGGCGCGACAAAACGATAACATTTATGTGAGCCTCGATTTTAAACCCTATCCTATGTTGATTAAAGTTGATTAGGATCTAAAGGGTTTTAGGTCCACTTATAACCTAAGATTAATAACTAGTCACATAACAATAATATTAAAACTAAGCTAGCTCACTGGAACCTATTATGAGTCGCCACCTAATTTTGACCTAATTAAATTAGGAGAAGGAGAGTTCGGGTTCGGGGGCTTGATATTCGACTTATTTAGGGTTCAATTACTTTCATTACCCTCCTAGGTCGTTTTTTCCTACTTAGTTTTATTTACGGCTTATTACGAGTTGTTTTTAACCTAAGTGCGCGCTTCTGTTTTTTTTATTTTTTAGCATTTTTTGACTGAAAATAAAAGTGAAAGTTGAAGTTACCTAAACTAGGGTTTCGGAGGCAGAATTAGGTCAAATTTTGTTTCCGTCCGTAGCCACGGACCTAATGTCGTAACCACGGACCCTAGTTAATCTATGTGAAAATAAAAGTCGAATTAAACAGAAAAACAAAAATTTGAGAAGTCCGGGGCCACGGACGACGGATGTCCGTAGGCCCGGACATAGTTTAACAAAACCTAAATTTTTAAAATTTTTAAATCCCGCCGCCGTCCGTGGGTGTCCGTGGCCACGGACAACCCGTCCGTGGTCCCGGACCATAGGTCCGGATCCCGGACCCCACGGACGGGGTTTATGGTGGTTCCCGAAGGTGTTTTCGCGCTCAAAATATGCACGTGTAGCCTGAAAGGTGTACAATTCGTTAGTAATTGAAAGATTGCAGTTTGAGGTCGAATTAGGTACGAAACTTGGCGAACAAGTTATTGGACAGAAGCTTAACAAACGTCAATACAGAAGCGTAAACAGGTTGGTTGAACCCAAACTTTGACAGAGGATTTAACAAGGTCGTGGGGGGAATCAGAAAAGTGGGATTGTAACCTGTTTACCTTCGAATTCAAGATGATTCTTCAGTTGGGATTCTTCGGAGGCTCCGATGATGCCGGTTCCGGATTGAATTCGACCCGGGCTTCTGTTGATTGTTGATGACGTTCTTCACGTTTGGAGGTGGTTGGTTGATGTTTGATGATTGTTGATGTGTTAGGAGTTGAAAAGTGTGTTTAGGTGGTGATTTCGAGAGATTTTTGATGTGATTTTGGTGCTTGGATGTGTAAAAACGTGAGGAGAATGAGACGGCTAGGTTTTCTGGTTGCTTAGGGTTTTGAGGTTCTTCTTTGATCATGGATAAGGTTCCTATATAGACCTCTTTAAAGATAGAAAAATCCGGAAAAACCGAGATTTACCGACGTTTTAGCTCAAGGGTTCCAAAGGAATTTGATTATGAATTTCCACATGGGTAAAGGATGATATTTCTGATTTTCTAAAGTGGAATCGAATTTTTTGGATATTGGAATATTTTAAATTCAATTTCTCGTCAGATTCAATCAGAAATTTCTAGAAAATTATTGGAAATTCGAAAAAATCAAAATTCCAACGCCATTATGCTTAAAATGTCATCCTCTATCTTGGGTAAAAATTTCAAAGCATTTTGAATTGATTTGACCTTATTTGGAGGAGAGAGAAAGCCTGTAGGGGGCTTAGGAGCCTTAAAAAATTACGAAATGGTCCTGGAGATGACTAAGCTGTCCCTAGCACTCTGAAATGTGCCGATCGATCTGGGAACCCTCACTACTAGCCTATTAGAAGAGACACCTCCGGGGGGTTGAAATTTTGGGTATAAACAGATTGCCCCCCGTCAACTAGACTTTGTAATAGTGAAATGAAAGGCTAGTTGATGCTTGAGTGATACCCCAAAATTTTGGATCTTAAAAGACCCCTCGTGCAATTGAAAACCAACAAGTTGTGTCGAGCTGTTCTAAGGCGCTGACTACTATGAGTAAAGTGAAGGATGTCGAGCGATTCTAAAGCGTCGGCCACCTAAAGGTAAAAAATGAAATAATGTCAGGACTATTCTAAGGCGCCGACTACCTATAACGAATGAGATGATGTCAAGCTATCTAAGGCGTTGACTACCTAAAAATGAAATGATGTCAAGCTATTCTAAGGCGTTGACTACCTGAAGATGATGAAAGCTAAATAATGTGTAGATGTAGGGATGCTGATATGCTAGCGATGCTAATGATGCTAATGATATTGATGATGTTGATGATGTTCGGATGCTTCTGGGGACCGAAACCCGTGCCGATGCCTGGCTGGACCCAATGTGGACTTATTGCCATCGCCCCCAAGCCGGTGTGCAGGGATAACCTCTAGATTACCAAGGGGACTTATTGCCATGCCACTAGTTGTTTCCCAAGATGTTGACATGAAGATGGGGACTTATTGCCTCTGCCCCGCCAACTTAGATCACGCTCTGTCCGTACTTGTCTCGCATGAAGATGATACTAGGTCTCGTACTGGTCTCGCACTGGATGATGAGATAGGTCTCGCACTGATGAAGATGATAGGTCTGCACTGATGAAGATGATAGGGCCTCGCACTGACGAAAGTGATGTATCGCACTGATGAAGATGCATGGTCTCGCACTGATGAAGGTGCATGGTCTCGCACTGATGAAGATGACGGGTCTCGCACTGATGAAGATGATGGTCTCGCACTGATGAAGATGCTGGTCTCGCACTGAAGTCTCGCACTAAATGGATGAAGAAAAGCTGGGATTCTGCACTGATTCTGGGTCGCGCACTGAATGAAGATGTCTGTACTAAAGTCTTGAAAATGGTGGGTCTCGAACTAAGAATGAATCGGAATGATAATTGTCTCGTTGGCAAATGATGAAAAATGATTACAGGAGTGCCAAACATGGCAGTATGCAAATCGAAATATATAAAGATACTCTTCAAAACAGGAAACTGTGGAAAAGGTGCCAAACTTGGCAATGTTGAGGTGTTATGCAAAAGTTGTAAAATGCAACTAAAAGGTTTGTTGGAAGCTTGCCGAAACAAGAAAAACTGTTGAAGAATGTGCACACAACATGGCAATGCTTGAGAAAACTCTGCTGAAAAAAGGAAAGTGAGGTATGATCATTTCCTGCACTAAAATTTATATCTGAATTTGTTTTTTAAGAAAATGAACATGTGTTGGTGGAAGTGTGTGGTGTTTGTGTGGTGTCTAAGGCTTTTGCCGGTGTTCAGATTTGTGATAGACCTGGGATTGGGTTATGATTTGGATGGTGGTCAGGGTTATGACGGGCCTGATGTTTGTGGAGGTAAGGCCAATGATGGGCTTGAAAGTGTGTGTGTGGTGGTAAGGGCTTATGTGTGCCTGTGGTGGGATGGTGGTGCTCAAGCTTTGGGTTTTAATGGTGTTGACATGGCAATTGTTGGAACCAACAATTGCCCCAGTATTTTTCCTTAAGACAATCTGAGCTAGAGTTTATGGCAATCGATCGGAACGATCGATTGCCCCCAGTATTTTCTTTTATTAAACGTGCGAACGAGTCTCGTCCTCACAGGGTCACGGCTTATGTTTCGATGTGGTGCTTCCTCTAATCTACACTCGCGTGTTTGATGCTTGCGCGTACTCTCCTTTTGGGTCAAGACATCTCAACCATTGAATTTGACATTTGTTCGATTTACGCGTTCAACCTGTTACTTTCACGTGATTGGATACACAACTACTAAGTCGGAAGTCTTTTGAGCTTATAACATGGCTATAGGGTGTAATGAAAGACAATGGGACGATGGAGGAATGTTTAGGATATGTGGAGCTATAAGGGTGACCAAAGCTGCAACTTGCACCTTCTCTCGGACTTGCTTTCTTTGTCCTGAAGTCGTTCTGGCTACTTCGTGATGACTTCGCTTGGAACTCTGGATTTTTGAATTGTTTCTTGCATCCTTTCTCCTTCTTCCAATTTTGGGTTTCTTCAAGGCTTTTCAGGTTTGCCTTTCTTTGGATTTCTTTCCTCTCGGGGTTCTTGTGTTTCCCGGTTTTGAACCTTGGGAGCTGTTTTTGATGTTAGCTCATTTTGGATCCTGTGTCACTTTGGGACCATTTGCGGATCGCCTCGTCACGCTGGTAGCGGCTTTGCTTCTTTGAACTTGTGAAGTTGTTGTTCAAAAGTCGGGCTCCTTGCTTCCTTTGGTCACCGGGTCGGTTATTCATCATTTGCGGGCTTGTTTGTGGAGCCTATAGTGCTGTAAAAGAGGTCATATATGAAAAGCTCAGCGGGGGTGCCTAGGGTTTAATGTCAGGGTTCACAAGCTTTTGGCTGTGTGGTGCTGTACCTAGGTGCTTCGTCATTCCTGATAGTTGTGTATCCGCTCTTTGTTACTTTTCGCAGGTCTAAGAGTAAATTTACAAATTATCTCCTTCGGTCGGAGTTATGCCATTTACCTTTTCCTTTGTATGTGGTCTCACCGGAGTCGTGTAAAAATGACACGCTCGTTCACTCATGGTTTTTCCGCTCAAGACACTTTCGTGAATTTCACTTAGAGACTAGTTCACACGCTTAAACGAAAGATTAAAGATGACGATCCTGAACTCAGATTGCCCCCAGTATTGACCTGGGGTTTATGACAACACTTAAACAGATGTGAATTTTGGAATGCCTTGTGGATATTTTGGAATGGACTGTGGGACTTAGAAGGGCATGTTCAAAATTCCAGAAACAAAATACAAGTCTTTGCATGCCATTGTCGGGAAATAATTATTTCATGAACCATTTTCTCAAAAGAAACTTGTGTGAAACAAAATCTTTTTTTGTTACCCCTTTAGACTCGAAAAAGTCATCCATTTGTGAACATGAGGAAGAAGATGAAAAATCGATACTTCTTATTGGTGGTTTGAAAACGATCATTCTTTGAAAACTTTGAACGATGCACTTGAAAGATAAATGTTTTAACAAGTTATGCAGTAGAATGCATGGGAACCCTAAACTTTCCATTGAATTCGAGCTCTGCTGAACTGTCTGATGTCGGCATGCTGAAGACCCGAGCTCTTGACTGCCAGGATGTCGCTAAGATGACCGTGACTGTCCTCTTCTTGGACTCTGTGTGGGCTCCGTGAAGAGTCTGAACTAGGAACGCCTATAAGTTGCGCACGAGGCACTTGGGCCTGAATGTGAGGTACATGGCTTGAAACGGTTTCACGAATGTGGATTGGCACTCGGGCCTGGATGACTTCATGGATGTGGATAGGCACTCGGGCCTGGATGAATTGAAGGTGAGGCACACAGGCCATGATGATTCATAAGTGGGTTGGCACTTGGGCCGGAATGTGTTGTGAGATTGTGGCACTTTGGCCGGATTGTTGTGAAGATGTGCCGCTTGGGCCGGAATGTTGGGAAGATGTGGCGCTTGGGCCAGAGTGTTTGAAAGTACGGTGCTTGGGCCAAAGAGTGTTTGAGGATGTGGCGCTTGGGCCGGAATGTGTTTGAGAATGTGGCACTTGGGCCGAAATGATTAGGGATTGTGGCGCTTGGGCCGGAAAGTGTTTGGGCTAGAAGTAAGACATATGGGCCTGAGGGACTTCTAGACTAGAATGGATGTGTGGGCCTGAAGGCCCTTAATCTGGAAGTGATACATACAAGCTGAAGGAAGCCATATGAACTATGAATGGGCCACTGGGCTGAGAGAGAAACTTTGAGTTTAAGACTTGTTTGATGTCCCTGCTGAGCCTTGAGGCCAGAAACTAGAATGAATGAGTTATGAAAAATTATCTTGAATTCGAGTGAGTTGAAACCTAAACAAATGGTTTTGAGTGGGCCTAAAAGGTATGACACCTAGATCTAGGGCTTTGGGCCAGGGCCCAAATAAAAAGTTCACCTAGACTAGAATGGGCCTTGGGCCGAAATGGAAAAACCTGATTGATTTTCATGTCTTATGGACTGCTTTAGGTAGATTGGCTTTTCATAGGCCTAGAACTAAATTGATAATTCAAATTAGGCTGAAAGAGAAATCACCTAAATCTAAACTTTTGGGCTGAAGCCCGAGCAAATAACTCACACATTCTAATCAAGCAAGGCCTTTGGGCCGCAAACAATAAACCCGCGATATCGGGTTGGGCTGAGTTGATGTAGGAAAAGTTCCTATCAATCTCTAGGTTGGGTAGTGGGCTGATCATACAAGCAAACAAGGCCCACACAAATTCAACATGTCCTCACTAGACGTTTAAATCAAACCGGGTATGGATCGATCCGGAGAGGTGCTTGGGGCGTGGGCCCAGGTCACCACAAAGGAATAGGGCTTGCACGCTATTCCCTTTGGGCTTCCCCACTCTTTTCACATCACCTGAAGGTGTGCGTCTACGGTCGGGTCTTTGACTGACCAAACAAAAGGGCTAGGTAAGGGCACTGCCAGGAAAACGCTTGGGGCTAAAGCCCAGGTATTAAGGGGGTGTGGTTAGACGACACCCTCCTCTTTTCCCCCGCTTATTCACATCACCTAAAAGGTGTGAGTCCCTGACAGGGGACCCTCAAACGGGTCCCGGGGTGAAATTGGTTTGTGTGGACCCTCGCTCTCATATGATGCCAAGGTGCAGAAAATTAAAGTGCGCACGAAAGTAAACAAACAGAGTAATAAAGCCATAAATAAACATTTTCGAGTTAAGCCCTCTTTCTTAAAATTAAAACAAGTTAAAATTAAGAAGTATGTCCCCAGCAGAGTCGCCAGTCTGTGAGCCTCGATTTTAAACCCTATCCTATGTTGATTAAAGTTGATTAGGATCTGACGGGTTTTAGGTCCACTTATACCTAAGATTAATAACTATGTCATATAACAATAATTATTAAAACCTAAGCTAGCTCACTGGAACCTATTATGAGTCGCCACCTAATTTTAACCTAGATCAAATTAGGAAAGGAGAGTTCGGGTTCGGGGGCTTGATATTCGACTTAATTAGGGTTCAATTACTTTCATTACCCTCCTAGGTCGTTTTTCCTCTACTTAGTTTATTTACGGCTTATTACGAGTTGTTTTTAACCTAAGTGCGCGCTTCTGTTTTTTTTATTTTTTAGCATTTTTTGACTGAAAATAAAAGTGAAAGTTGAAATTACCTAAACTAGGGTTTCGGAGGCAGAATTAGGTCAAATTTTGTTTCCGTCCGTAGCCACGGACCTAATGTCCGTAACCACGGACCCTAGTTAATCTATGTGAAAATAAAAGTCGAATTAAACAGAAAACAAAAATTTGAGAAGTCCGGGGCCACGGACAGGATGTCCGTAGGCCCGGACATAGTTTAACAAAACCTAAATTTTTTAAAATTTTTAAATCCCGCCGCCGTCCGTGGGTGTCCGTGGCCACGGACAACCCGTCCGTGGTCCCGGACCATAGGTCCGGGATCCCGGACCACCCACGGACAGGGGTTTTATGGTGGTTCCCGAAGGTGTTTTCGGCTCAAAATTTATGCACGTGTAGCCTGAAAGGTGTACAATTCGTTAGTAATTGAAAGATTGCAGTTTGAAGTCGAATTATGTACGAAACTTGGCGAACAAGTTATTGGACAGAAGCTTAAACAAACGTCAATACAGAAGCGTAAACAGGTTGGTTTGAACCCAAACTTTGACAGAGAGTTAACAAGGTCGTGGGGAATCAGAAAAGTGGGATTGTAACCTGTTTTACCTTCGAATTCAAGATGATTCTTCACGTTGGGATTCTTCGGAGGCTCCGATGATGCCGGTTCCGGATTGAATTCGACCCGGGCTTCTGGTTGTTGATTGTTGATGATGTTCTTCACGTTTTGGAGGTGGTTTGGTTGATGTTTGATGATTGTTGATGTGTTAGGAGTTGAAAAGTGTGTTTAGGTGGTGATTTCGAGAGATTTTTGATGTGATTTTGGTGCTTGGATGTGTAAAAACGTGAGGAGAATGAGACGGCTAGGTTTTCTGGTTGCTTAGGGTTCTTGAGGTTCTTCTTTGATCATGGGATAAGGTTCCTTATATAGACCTCTTTAAAGATAGAAAAATCCGGTAAAAACCGAGATTTACCGACGTTTTAGCTCAAGGGCTTCCAAAAGGAATTTGATTATGAAATTTCACACATGGGTAAAGGATGATATTTCTGATTTTTCTAAAGTGGAATCGAATTTTTTGGATATTGGAATATTTTTAAATTCAATTTCTCGTCAGATTCAATCAGAAATTTCTAGAAAATTATTGGAAATTCGAAAAATCAAAATTCCAACGCCATTATGCTTAAAATGTCATCCTCTATCTTGGGTAAAAATTTCAAAGCATTTTGAATTGATTTGACCCTTATTTGGAGGAGAGAGAAAGCCTGTAGGGGGCTTAGGAGCCTTAAAAAATTACGAAAATGGTCCTGGAGATGACTAAGCTGTCCCTAGCACTCTGAAATGTGCCGATCGATCTGGGAACCCTCACTACTAGCCTATTAGAAGAGACTCACCTCCGGGGGGTTGAAATTTTGGGTATAACAATTTACGAAGTCAAAGAGGAGAAGCTTGGAAAATACTTGGCCAAAGTCCAAGAGACGAAGGCAAACTTTCAGAGATGTGAATTAAGACATCTTCCTCGAGCAGAAAACATAGAGGCCGATGCGTTAGCTAAACTGGCCAGTATGGCCGAAAGAATGCCCAGTAAAGTCTGGATGGAAATAAAGGCAAACTCAAGTCTGAAGGAGATCCGAGTATGCACCATTGAATCAGACGCGATAGCCAAGTCTTGGATGGCACCCATTGTTCAGTACATACAAAGCGGAAACTTGCCACAAGATGAGAAAGAAGTGGCAAAAACAAGGCGAAGGGCTGCATCTTTCTTTTTAGAACAAGGACAGCTCTACAAAAGATCATTCGCGAGGCCAGCACTTAAGTGTGTTACCATAGAAGAAGGAGTAAGGCTCGTGGAGGAGCTACATGAGGGGACCTGTGGGAACCACCAAGGAGAAAGGGCAATAGTCCACAAGATCCTAAGGCTGGGATACTATTGGCCAAGGATGAGGGAATTTTCAAAAGAATACATACGGAAATGCATAAAATGTCAGGAACACGGCCACAAAGTACACAGCCCCCCATCCACACTAAAAGCCATATTGTCCCCGATCCCATTTGCCATGTGGGGATTGGATATCGTTGGACCTTTTCCGGAAGCATCTCCCGGAAGATATAATTCATTTATGTGGCCATTGACTACTTCACCAAATGGGTAGAAGCCATGCCAACAGTATCCATTACCGCAAGAAAGTCACAAGATTTCGTCTGGAAGTATGTAGTCTGCAGATTTGGGATCCCGAAAGTAATAATAACAGACAATGGAACTCAGTTCAACTGTAAAAGCTTCCGGGAATTCTGTGAAGAATGGAAGATTGACCTGAGATTCGCATCGGTCGCCCATCCACAAGCAAACGGCCAGGTAGAAAATGCGAATGGACAAATTGTCAAAGCTATAAAAAAGAAGTTGGACAGCAAAAAAGGGAGATGGGTGGAGTTGCTACCTCAGGTTCTCTGGTCCTACAGGACAACTGAAAAAGGCCCAACAGGGGAAACTCCATACAGGTTGACCTACGGTCTGGAAGCAATTGTTCCGGCTGAGATTATAGTCCCATCGGTTAGATGGGAATCCTTTAATGAAGAAAACAACAGTGAAGGGGTAAAAGACGGCCTTGACCTGCTTGAAGAAACCAAGACTATGGCCCAAGTCCGGATGGAAAGGGATAAAGCGAAAGTGGAAAGATATTTTAACCAGAAAACAAGGGAAAGAGGCTTTGCTCCAGGTGAACTGGTCCTTCGGGAGGTAAAGCAACCAAAGAAGCTAGAGCCCCAATGGGAGGGACCATTTATAGTACAACGGCGAACAGGGCAAGCTTCATATCGTCTGAAAAATAGTGAAGGATACGAATTGCCTCACTCATGGCATGCCGAGTGCCTCAAAAAGTTTTATGTATAAAAACATTTCTTACCAAAAGCAATAAAATGAGGTATTCCTTTAAAGCAAAATTTTTTAAATGTACCATCCGGCCAGTGTGCCTACAGGCTATCATGCCTTGAAATGTACCATCCGGCCAGTGTGCCTACAGGCTATCATGCCTTGAAATGTACCATCCGGCCAGTGTGCCTACAGGCTATCATGCCTTGAAATGTACCATCCGGCCAGTGTGCCTACAGGCTATCATGCCTTGAAATGCACCATCCGGCCAGTGTGCCTACAGGCTATCATGCCTTGAAATGTACCATCCGGCCAGTGTGCCTACAGGCTATCATGCCTTGAAATGCACCATCCGGCCAGTGTGCCTACAGGCTATCATGCCTTGAAATGTACCATTCGGCCAGTGTGCCTACAGGCTATCATGCCTTGAAATGTACCATCCGGCCAGTGTGCCTACAGGCTATCATGCCTTGAAATGTACCATCCGGCCAGTGTGCCTACAGGCTATCATGCCTTGAAATGTACCATCCGGCCAGTGTTCCTACAGGCTATCATGCCTTGAAATGTACCATCCGGCCAGTGTGCCTACAGGCTATCATGCCTTGAAATGCACCATCCGGCCAACATGCCTATAAAAACTAAGAATTTACTTAAAAAAAAGCTTAGAGCAAGAGCATAATGATCTTCCATATAAACAAGGGGGGAGACCTGCAAAACATTTGGAAATCCGGTCGCTCCGGATAAAGCCAAATGAAGAATGTATAAAGCTAACTCGTAGGAAAGTTACTTAAAACGATTAAGGGATACAAAAGAAATGGCAAAACGCCAAAACATTACCAAAAACAGTAGTCCAAAGTACAAATATACAAGATTCCTGCGTTAAACAAATTACTATCTAAAAAGCATCTATTCCTTAGCAGGCTTCTTTACAGTAGACTCTTTGGACACGCTCTCAGCAGAAGTAGATTTTCCAACAGCTTGACGAAAGCCCGCAACCTCCTGGCGCATGCCGCTATCGGGGGGAAGGAAAGAAGCTTGACCAGGCCCAAAGACTGTCTCACCAGGAATACGACCAAACTTCTCAAAGTCTTCAAGAAAGTGCTCTTCCGGGCGACATTGTCAAACTCCAGTTCATTATACAGGTCGTCATCCAGTACTTCCCCCCTCTTCAGAAAGTACTTGGAGATGGCTTGGCGACAAATGTTAGTAATCTTCCGGCTCTGAGAGCCGAAAGCCTTCTTTAGATGAGCAATGATAGTTCCTTGTTTCTTCAGCTCCTCTTGGGCCCGACGGGCATAGGCTGTATGTTTGGCAACGTCCTCCTCAAGCTGCAAAACTTGAGCTCGGTAAAGATCGCGGTCAGAACCCGCGGCAGAAAGTTCCTCATTCAGCTTATCAATACGATCGCTGAGCTTCTCGACATGTCTTAAAAGACTTTCAGAATCTGTTTTTAAAAAAAGAGGGGAAAAGGAAAGCAGGATCGGTAAGAATAAGGCATAAGGATGAAAAACGGCGGGAAAAAGACCAATAAAACTCACCCTTGGCCAGAACCTTAGCACTTTCAGGTTGACGGAGGGCCATGGCCTCCTCTAAAGCCTTCACCTTCCCCTCCAGGGAGGCCTTCTCGGCCGCAAGAGCAGCTTTGCCTGAAGAAAGAGTCGTGTTTTCATCCGTCAAGAGTTGCTTGGCCTCCTCTAAAGCCTTCACCTTTCCCTCCAGAGAGGTCTTCTCGGCCGCAAGAGCAGCTTTACCCTCAGAAAGAATCGTGTTCTCATCCATCAAAGACTGCTTCTCTTGGTTAAAAGCAATTCGAGTTGCTCATCCAGAACATTTTTTCCTCGGTCAATGCGGTGAGCTCTTGAATAAGTCGGGCTTTGTCTCCCACCAAAGCCTCATTCTGCTCAGTCAAAGCTTTTTTGTCCGCCTCAAGGGACTTAATTTCTTTCTCAAGGGCGACATTCACACCAGCAAAGTAAGCCTTATCTGAAGTAAGGGAATCTACGTCCCTTTGTAAGCAGCTTGTACCTGCCGCAACAAAACTTCCAAGTCAGACAAAGCATGCTCTGGTATCAAAACATTCTTTTCACCGGAAGACTTGTGGGGTACCTGCTTCAGGATACCCTCTGTGTGGAGGCTCTGGTTTCTCAGAGCAAACATCTCTTCCCGCAAATTCTTTAACTTTGATTCGTATTCATCTCGAAGACGAACACATTCATGGCGAGATGACCGCAATTCCTTGTTCAAAGTGTCTGTCCTATCTTTCACCTTGCGGTCAATATCATAGTTTACAATATCCATGTAGCTATCATGGTTAGAACGGGTTTGCTTCAACTCGGCTTCAGTATTATCGGCCCGACTTTTTTCACGTTGCAGGTCAAACTGAAGATCCCGAGTCTGAACTTCGGCGCTTTGGGCCATAGACATAACCTACAAAAAAAAACAGAACATAAAAGCTTAAAAAAAATATCAGAAAGGCATGGGAGGATGGGAGGAAGACGGCGCTTACTCGAAAAATGCTTTGCCACATCAGATTGAAGACATCTCCCGTGGGAATGGAATGACGCATGATAGCATCGGCTGCTCCAACCCCAGCTCTCAGTTTTTCCTTGGTGGCGAGTAACAATGGATGGAGGAGCGAAGATCCCATCCGGATGATCAGACAGTCTTATCGCTTCCTTCCAGGCGTCGGTATATCGAGCAAACGAAGGGGATCTTGCGCAAAGGTTGCCCACGGTAGTAAAACCATCCCTCCTTCTGAGAAGGACCGGTGAAGCCCTCCTGAACAGGGGGAGGTGGAGAGGAAGAGGGGGCAGCAACATCCTCCCCTGGAGAGGAAGAGGGGGCAGCCACGGCCTCCCTTTGCCTGTCTTCCCTCAGCTTACTTCGAAGCTCTGGGTTCTCGGGCACAGCTCGGTATTCCTTCACCCCCTCAGATGCTGATCCACCGACCCCAGGGATGTCTTGTGGGACTGAGGTGCCAACAGTCCCACGGTCACTTTCAGTCTCAGAAGACTCCGCTAGAACAGCCTTCGGCTTTGGCACAGTTTTCTTCCGGCGTCTTTGAGTATCGGAAGCTGGAACAGCAGGAGAAGGGTGGGCCGGACCGCAAACAACCTCGTTGTCAGTAACGGTGATGGGTGCGCCTTGAGAGCCTGAGAAAGAAAGGGTCAGCATAGGATGAACAAGAAGGAAAGGCAAGAGTTTCCTTCAAATAAGAGAGAGCAATACGTGGGTTAGTATCTTCCAAGATAGCACCATGGGCCGGATCGGAAGAGAAATACCCTGCCAAGTCAGGAAACAATTCACAAATGGGGGTTGGGTGACCAGATCCCTGCCCTGAACGAGAGGCAGACCCCTGGCCTGAATCAGGAGTAAGAGGGAGAAAGACGCGACGCCCAGACCCTGGACTCACGTACCAAGTACCTGGCAAATCACCGCTTGAACGGGCTGGAGAAGTAATTTTCTTTTTCTTCTGACCAGAATGGTCCTTGTCTTCATCGCCCCTTTGCCTCTTCTTGGAGGGGGTGGCATTCCCAAGGAGCCTTGTGGCCACGTCAACAGCCGCATCAACAGATGCATAATAGTCAACTTGCTCATCCCCCATCTTGAAGCCGACAAAATTCCAGCTGTTGAAGGGCCCCACCTTATCTCCTCTAGAAAAGAAATCTGCCGGAACGATGGGAAAGTGAGAGAACAGGTCAAAGGTAAAATTTAAGTAAAACTGGCCAAATAAGACTTACTGTGATATTTTTCAATGATTCCAGGCGCGCTGGGGTAAAAAATACGGAGACCGTAGGCTGTTTTTTGCTTATCACCTTCAGGATTTTCGAGATAGGTATTTCTTGCGCCGGGGAAGGAGGACAGCTGAATTGGCCTTTCGGGATCAAGGGGCAATAGGGAACTCCCAAAAATCGGCCTGGTGGTGGGACAATGACGAACCATCGGGAGTTCCACCCGGAAGACGCTTTCTTATAATCGAAGAGAGAAAAGCCGGCCTTCGCCTTGATAGTCAGGCTATCAGGATCGTCCCTTGTGGTATAGAATTGGACGAATTCGGTCGCTTCTACCCGAATTTTGCTCTCCTCACAGAGGAGAACATAGGCATGGAGGTAAGAAATTGCCTTCGGGTGTAGGTGAGCAAGCATGCAGCAGCGCCGAATCAGGAAACCCAGAACGAATGGATGAGGGGGCACGGTCAGGCCGCGAGGGAAAAAGTCCGCATAAACGGCATATCCAAGCCCGAAATCATCGTAGGGATGTGAGTCGGCGGAAGGAAGGAAGATGCAAGTACCCAGTGGGACTTCGATGTCTTTCAAACAGGAGAGAAGGGAGGAGGTATCCAAGGAGGATGGAGAAGGTTCTCGGTCAGCCGAGAAAGGCGCGGTAGATTTCAGATGAGTCGGGCGAAACCCTTGGGGTGAAAAGGTACCTTGATTCGCCTCTCTAGCAGGGACGAAATTCACAGCTGCCTTGTTCTTCTTCGAGCTAGACGACGCCATCAGAGTAAGAAAACGGAGAGCAAGAGCGAAGCGAAAAGAGTGAAAGATTCGAAAAAAGGATGCAAGGAGAGGCGACGGAGTCTGGGCGAACAAGGAAAGAAGGTATCTGAAAGAGTTCGAAGCTAAAGCTTTGGAGAAAAACGATTCCCGCCCAGTTGATAAAAATTAAAGGGAGATCCTGCACCTTCCTGGAAACAGGGCGCTGACACAAAAGCGGCTCTGCAAATTCTACATCGAAAAGGCGCAGGCACGGGCCAGGCACGGGCAAGAGCACAATTAGAAAGAGCAAGTTCTTTTTCCTTTTTTTTAAAAGAACAAAGAAAAAGAAAAGAGAACTTGTGGGACTAAGGGGAAATGATAGCCGGAAGAATAAAAGGCCCCAGCAGGAAGAGCAAAAGGCCATAGCGTCAGAATAAAAAAAGCAACAAAAGCACACGCTGAAAGAGAAAGTTCTACTTTTTACGTTAATATAATCAAAAGTAGAACTTGTGGGACTGATGAAGAGGGAAAAGTACGAGAATAAGGAGGAATAGAGCATCCGGCTCCTTGTGCCTGGAAGGAACAGCTTAGAACAAAGGATATCGACCGGATCGGAGTGTGATCCGGCCGGATGAGTAATTAAATATCCCACTTATATGTAAATGCCAGCCTGGCAATCAAAAAGAAGGACAGGCTGGCAACTCTCGATTTGACAATGTAAAACACTATAAATAGGGGTTCAACCCCACAATAAAGGACACGTTCTCACACTCGAAATTACACACTGTTGCATTGTCTGCACGATTCTCTCTCTCCTAAGCTCAGGCACACAGTAACAAGGTAACTCGACGAAGCACAAATGGCCTAGCAGTAGAATAGGAATTCGATTAGAGATTTGGATAGGAGCTTAGGGAATTTAGGAATTTACTATTTCAGCGCGGATGGAAGACAGAGGCGCGGACACAACAGAGGCGTCCGCATGATTCTGGGCGGACAGAGGCGGGGACGGAAGACAGAGGCGCGGACATCAGCTGTGTCCGCGTGAGTTCTGGGCGGACGGAGGCGAGGACGACAGTGATGTCCGCGTGAGTTTAGGCGGACACACATGCGGACGTGACTGAATTGGACGCGCGAACAGTTTTTGTTCTTCCTTCTTCGCGGCGCCTACAGACAACAAGATAAGGGGCTGCCGACAGTCCTGAAAATCCTCACGCGTTCTGCAAACCCAATCCATCTACCTCCCTTATCTTGTTCACCCACTAGCACGCGTGATCCAGCCTGTCTCTTCCTTCTCCTTCCTTCCTTCTTCTTCTCCTTCTCCTATAAAAACTCACGAGCCTTCTGCTCAAATATTGCATCCCATCCAGTAAATAATCCATCGCTCACACCTACGATCCATTCCATTTTCTTATCTCCCGTTTCTCCATTTTATTTTCTTTCTTCATCAGCCTTATGCTGTTAGTTTCCAGAGAACCAACGAAGGAATCGATTGTCTGTTCGTTCTTCTTCGTTGGTTCCGTATATTTTATTTCTTATGTTTGTTTTACTGTATAATTATATGTGATTAATAAATCTAGCTTCCCGGGTTAGAAGCAAGCCTATTTTATATAATTGTGTTATATAAGCTTTCCAGTATAATTTATCTAAACAGTATTTTGATTCCTCTCCTTAATGCGCTTTAATTCTCTTGTACAATTATTAAAGTGATATTTGTAGTTCTTTGTTAAAATGCAGTGCTGAGACAAGGTTCTAGACACAGGAAGTCAAATGGGTTAACGACTAGAAGCGATATTCCTCGCCGTATAGGTTAATCTATCTCCAATAGGGATTATTAATAATGTGATTAATTTATTTATGACTTGAGCAAGATTTGCGCTTGTTATTTAAATTAATTAGGGTTTATTAGACAGGAAACGGTCAATAAACTAATTAAGATTATTGTGTTTATTGTTAAAATGGGAGAGTTATATTAATACGATTAAATTAAATAGGTGAGCAGAGCAACCCGGGATGCTTCTTAAAAACACAAAAAGATTTATAATTTCTATTTCTTTTCTATTTCAATTAATTGTTTTTATTGTCTTATCAGTTAGCTATTAATCCTGCCCCTAAAAATGATAAAATCTGTTTATAGAAATCCCAGTCAATTTATTATACTATCAGTTATCCACAGCGAGGTCCCCAAGAGTACGACAACCCACATATCCACTATTCCGCAAAACGATAGGTACACTGCCTAGGTTGAAGAAGTAGTCACATATTTCTCCTACAAATGACGAGTTTAGCAGTTGGGGTGTTACAACTCTAATTGTTCCTAAAGTACGTTTTGGTGTAAATTGTTGTTTAACACTTATTCTAATGTTTCTAAGGCACGTTCTAGCCTTAGTATATCCTAATTAGATAGTTCATTAATATATTAAGGTTTGGGGTATTTCAAGTATATACCAGCTGGAGCGTTTTTCGTCTTTTACAGAAAACGCTCGTTAATTTACCCGGTTTTAGCATTATTCACTAACCGGGCCCGTTTTCCGGAATTTTCTCGTTTCTTTAATTTTAATGGTTCTTAAGCTTCCATTAATGTTTAACTATAGTTATTTAATGAACTATAATTTTTACGGGTTCATTCGACCACTCAAAGTCATGTTTTCGGGTTTTCTCGAAAAACGTGCGCTAAAGCTTTATTAGCGTTTTAACTCATTATTTGGATCCGTTTTCTTCGGGAATTGTTCCCATATGTTATTTAGGCATTATTAAGCCTTTTAAATCAACCTAAGACCATTTTCGAGGTCGTATTCCTCCTACGGTCACATAACGCTCATTTTAGCGTTTTTCGCTTTTTAAGTGTTTTCTCTTTTCTTTTGGATTTATTTTCTTTACCAAAATTTATTAGGCACTATTAGGCCCTCAAATGTCATATTAGAGTAATTTAATCACCCTAATTAAGTTCGGGGTATTTCACACAGCAAGAGCCACATCCTCTTGACTAACTCATCTATACCATCGCATCGCATTACCGTTTTCCTAACACAGCAGACTAAGGTCGTTAGTCCAATCCTGAGTATGTCGACTCGGGATCCAGTGTTAGATACGAGAGCGGCGTTAAAAAGGCCAATGCTCCGTATATAAGTGTCGGATAATATATATATCTTATTATCCTAATGCTACAACGTTTTACTTACGTTCCTTATATTACACATATAAGATAGCTTCATTGCCGCTAGTTCGTTTTATAATATGTTCATATATACGAACAGTACTGTTATCGTACAACAGTAATAATAATAAAGCAGCATTAATACACAACTCAAGCATATTAATTCACACAAGCAAACATTCAATCTTAACACAGATTTTCACACAAGGTCTGAACTGAGGAAATCCTCAGAGACAATCAAGCCACATAATAACATACCGTGCACCGGGATTATAGAACCGTGGAGTATGAATCAGCTAGATCTGATGCTCCCCCGTGATGTCTCTAACAGTCTAATAATACATAACACTACGGATTAGCATCCCGTATAACAACATTACTCTACGGTACCCCGTACCGTCACTAATCCCTCCCGGTTCATTTCCCCGTTATTTACTAACAATGTTGCCGGGTTTTCGGTTTAACTCGGGATTAGGTAAAACGCTATATTACATGCGTGGTTACGTCGTGTATATTAATATACTTAACTTTAAACGTTTGTTATCACATGTAATTTAATACACATTTGTATTCTATATAGTTTATCACTATATTGCATGTATAATCTTAATCATATATTATACATCTCACCTTAGTATTTATTTTCCTAAGGTTAGTTTTTCCAAGTGTAATGTTTGTATAACTCATATCTAAAAATACTTTGAATTATATAATTCCTTATTATTCCATGTACACACACATAACATTAGAATTAAATTAACTAATGTTTTCAATTCTTTTCTCCTTATCTTATATCATTCTAATTATGATATTATATGGTTATTGAACCATATTGTATTTCTCACTCCATAACATATATTTATTTATATATATGTATTATGGGACCATTTATTATATGGTAATTCCTTATAATATATTCATTCTTCTTTAATGAATATTTCTTATATTATAAATGTTACATCTCTTATAACATTATAAACCATATTATAAATTCTCATTCCAAAATATTCATATTACCGAACATCACTTATATATTCTTTTATTTACCAAAACCACCACATTATTCATATAATGTTACATTATAGTAATATAACATATATTATGACATTTATATCATTAAATCATTTATAACCTATAGTTATAACATGTCATAAAATACCAAACAACACCATAAGCTGTCGGTTTGAATTAATCTCACCCATACTTTTAAAAATTACACATTAACCCCAAATGGTATATATTTGTTACACTTATAACATTTAAACCTTAATATAATTATTACCTATGGTTATAAATTCCCAACCCATTAACTTTCTATGCCAAATGACCCCATTTTATAGTATATAGTTTCTAATGTCATTAAAACTATATATTATACACATATCTTATTAAAACCTCTTATATTATTCTAAAAATCACCAAACTATACCAAAAGGTTATAAATATCATTCATAACCTTATATTTCCGGTTATTCACATTTCCACCCCAAATATTTATCCAAAAGGTGATAATGATATAAATACTATATATTATACATATATAGTTCATTATAACTCCAAATTTAACCAAATTAATTCCTATAAATTCCTAATAACCCATAGGTGTATAAAATACCATTCTATACCCAAAAATTTTCGGTAATCTCTTATATACCCATATGTTATGTAATTTTTACAATTTAATACATAACCTAGTATAAATTGATAATTAACTTAATAAATCATCAAATCTGGTCAAAGTCTTTTGCTTGGTCAATGTTTGACTTCCAAACATCATTTTGACACCATTTTCTCGGTAATTACATAAATTACCCCAAACTTTCCAATATTTACAATTTCACCCCAAAACTTTATAAAATCTTACAATTTTTATTTAAATACATTTTAAATCCCAATTTTCGGCTATATTCACCTACAACCCTCTAATTTTTGTTTATTTATGGCTTTGACCCCATACTTAATAGTAAGTACATAAATTAAATTAAATAAGCTTTTTAACTTAAATAAAATGGCCTAATGACATGGCCTTATTACAACCTTGCTTTATAACATATAATTACATCTAAATGTTACCAAAAGCATTGTAAACTCTCGGCCTTACCCTTAGTTTCTCAATATTTACCAATTTTCCACATAATGTCTTAAATTTGACAATTATGTTAATTATCACTTAGATAATTATCTTAAGTTACTGAAATACCCCAAACCTTGGTATGTTGGTTAAACATTAAAACATGAATTATTAAGACTAAAAAGAGTCTTAGAAACATTAGTAAACAGATTTAAACAAAAGAAAACACAAAATGTGCTTTAAAGTCAATAAGAGCTAAAATGTGCTCTAAGCTTGGAATAAGCTTGGGTAAAACCTAATGAACTTACCAAGACCTCATTTATATACTAATGAACATATTAAACCAATTACCAAAGAAAACCAAGCTTGAAAACAAGTTAAAACACAAAATGTGCTTTAAGAAGTCTTAAAGCACATTTTTGAAAAATTGTCTTGTAAATGGGTTTTGAGTGGCTAAATGTCCATCATTACTCTTAAATATATATGTGTACTATATAGTATCACATTTGGGTGGCTATATTAATGGGAAATCAAAATTTCACTTCTAAGTGCCTTGTTTAGGTGAATAGTGATTTTTATAAGCTAGTTTATAACATATGTTGTATTAAGTAATTAAATTGACAAACAAAGACTAAAATACCCTCATACTAATAAAGGGGGCCGGTTTTCTAAGTGTGTGACTCACCACTCTCTAGTTGATAAAATAAGTAAGTAAAGAAAATTAATTAAACTTACTTTTTACTTTATAAGCATAAATATCTTCTTAAAAGCAAATCCTATCTCATTCTCATTTCTTTCCTTCATTCCCACGGTTTCCAAACACCATCTTCTACCTCTCTTCTTTGCTCTCTCTCGGTAATACCACTACCACCATAGAAACTCCCACTTTGACCTCTTGTAAAATCTTGCTCACTTGTTCAAATCAAAAACAAACACCACCAATCTCTTCCTCTCATCAAGCTCTTCATTCCTATCTTCTCAAAACTCCAAGAGCCCCATTTCGGTGCCAAGGTGTTTCACCATTGAAGGAGCTTGAGCTTGTATTTTGACATATTGTTGATCTCCTTTGCTTCTAGGTAAGGAATCTCAAAGAAAAATCATGTTTCCTCCATGTTTTTACCTTGACCGAAAATACACATTGATATAGCTCTTTGTGTGACTTTGTTCTAGCTTCATTTCAACTCTTCATGGACTAGGTGGAGTCCTCTCTTGTTATATATTCAAACTCTCTCCAAAGATCAAGGTAAAACAACTACATTAATGTTTTTGAAACAATGTAAAATTAGGGTTTACAATGAGATGAAGCTCAAAGCTTGAATACTCATTATGGTGTTTGTATATTGTCTAGAACTTGACAAGGAATCAAAATACCATACGGTTTTGTAAGGAAACAAGAAGGAAGTGTTTTGGAAAAAGAGGTAAATCTACTAACTTAATGTTGTTTAATGCCTTAGGAGAAATGAGCTTATAAATGCTTATTAAAACTACCTAAAAAGCAAATGGTGAATGACTTAGTAAAGTGTTCTCAAGAGCTTAGTAAAAGGCATATGTGTTGTTGAGTGTATTTGCAGGTTAAAGGCAAATATATATTGTGGAAATTCAGTGTTTATGATTTATGCATCTTAAGGGCCTAAGAGCCATGCATTTTAAGGGCCTAAGTGCCATGCAATTTAAATTATGCACTATATTGTGATGTAGTGTAAATTTGGTGAAGTTGTGTATGAGAGTGTTCTTGGTGATTTTAGATGTTCTTGTGTGTTTAATGGAGAAAGCAAAGTGTTTAGGCTTAGTAATGTTCTAGGTGAATCCATGTCAAAATTTAGGTAAGAAACAAGAAGTTCTAAGTGTTTACATAAGGTTGGTGAGTTAGAAAACTTAGGAAATGAATAAGGAGTTCATGATGTTTTAAAGGAATTTTGTTGAACTAGGAAGTACTCTAGAGTGTAATAAGGACTTAGGCATGATCTTGAGATTTAGTATGTACCAAAGTCATTTTGGACTTAGGTAAATACCTAGGCAAACTTTGGTAAAATAAGGAGAAGTGTACACTAGGAAAAGAGTTTCAAGAAGGATATAAGGAATTAGTTGTGAGAGATGATGCTTGGGAGATGATGTTAAAATAAGGAGAAAGCTTTTGGGATAGTAGTTATCCTAGGTATGAAACACCACTTGAAAAACTAGGAGAAAACATTGTAAGTGTTAGGAATTTTGTGAAGGTATAAGTAAAGGCTTAAGGAATTAGAGAATGAGTTTTATGAGTGTTTAAGGATGTCTTAAGTTGTGTTTGAAGTGCCCAAATGAGGTTAGGGGGTACTAGGTTATATGGGGTGAAGTTTGGAGTTGAATGTAAAAAGGAAAATAAAGATTTGGGGCAGACCGGACTTGCGACCGGACTTACAAGTTCGGTCGGGCCCAGTTTACCCTGCGAGAATTGGCTTCTGGAATGGACGACCTTGGGACCGGACTTGCAAGGTCGGTCGGGCTTGTAATTTGTGTACGGATTGAGTTACTGGAATCGACCGGACATAGGACCGGACTTGGCAAGTCCGGTCGGGCTAAATTTCCGAAGGGGAGAAACTCTCTGGAATCGACCGGACATGGACAAGTCCGGTCGGACCTAAACTTGTAAAAAAAAAAAAACAGAAAAGAATGTGACTTATGTAGTTAACCCTAGGGTGTATAATGAAGGTAACCTAGGGTAAGGTAGACATTAAAACATGTCATACAATCATTGAATACTTAGTAAGTGTGAAGTTAAATAAATAATTAACCGACGTTACTAATGTGTATAGGGTTCTCTCAAGGTGGAAACGAAACGAGGCAAGGACCAAGGTATGGTTTTCTTGCAGTCTGTTGCCTACCGGTTTACACCGGCTTGGATGTTGTTTGCTTTTCTGTGTGTTACGACCTTATAAGATTAAGGCATGAAAAGAGTTTACAGTTGTTATTCATTAAAATGTTGTAAAGTTGTGACTCCTTCCCTTGGTTGTCTAACAAGACCTAAATGTTGCTTGTTTGTGACTTAACAAAATATGTGTGATCACTAACAAGTGCTAATCGGGGGAGTGAGGAGTCCGGTTGTTCCGGCCACGCGTGTGATGGATGGGGGTCGATATCATATCCGGTTCGGCTCTCTTGGTGTATGTATAGGTGGTATTCCAATTTGGTTTCTACCTTCCCTTAGCTTATCCAAAGCTAGTTACTGACTCACGTCGGGCCATAGGGGCATACGTATGTTATTTCGGTGTGCTTGGGATTACTATATCCGACACACCTTTGGTATAAGTTAACCGTTCTATATAACCGGACGGTAACGAGGATGGTAACGAGCTTAACATGGGGTTGGTAAAAATCTCTAGGCTCACATGGTATACTAACTATGGTGGAAGGTTCCTTGTGCGAACCGATTTTATGGTGATGTGTATTGATATGATGCTATGCAATTTCCCTTGCTATGCTATGGTATATATATATATATATATATATGTTGGATGTTCTAAAATGAATGCCATGTTATTATGACAATTGGTTGCGCGTACCCCGGTAGTCGATGGGCTGCGCGTTAGCCATACCAGCAAAGGTTGCTGACCCCCCTCGGGGGCTCCATATTTTATTGCAGGATGAGGATCGAAGAGGCAGAGTGGCTCTAGGTCCTAGGTTGTTGATGTACTTTTGGATATGTTGGTTGTGGAGCCCGGGATGCGCCTGTGCTCCCGAGGCATTACATTTTGATCCGTTGCAATACATTGGTGGATGATTATGGTTTGTAGGTGTGTTGTAAATTAAATACTCGGTATGGTTGGTTATGTTTATATATGGATGTTAGATACTATGCTCGGGAGTCTGATCATCAGACCGATACACTTGTATTTATTCTGCCTAGTTAACCACGTGGGTGGTTAACGGCGTTGTAACACCAAAGCGTTAGTTATTGTTTGGTTGGTTAATTCCGCTGCGATTTCGGTAGTTGTTAGAAGCGTTGTAGGGGTGTTACAAAAAGTGGTATCAGAGCGAAGTATCGCTCTGATGACTAGAATACCGAGCTTAGGGATATACCGAGTTAGGAAATCTAACTACAGATACCTAAGTGAACAGATTTGGAAGGGTTAACCACTAACTAAGTGTGGAATTACCTGGTTGTCGGGAAGATGTTATAACCATTGGACCGATAAGTGTGCAAGCATAATGCTAATGAGATGTTCATATGAATTCAGATGGCAGGTAGACCACGAGGTAGAGGCCGCGGGCGCGGTACTGGAGATTTGGGTAACCAGGGCGATGATTCTACGGCGCAGACTATGGCTGAGGCAGTTGCAGCCGCCGTAGCCCAGTTGGTACCCGATCTGGTTGCTGCTATACAGCAAGGGCAACAGCCCGGAGTTCAGCCACCACCACCACCGCCACGAGAGACCAATTGGGTCAAGGCGTTGGCTGATCTTAGACCGCCATCATTCAATGGGGAGACTGATCCTCGAAAGTTGGAGGCGTACATCTCCGAACTGGAGACCGCCTACGAGACCTTGGCAGTACCTGCTGAAGCTAAGGTCCGTCTTGCCGCCTACTACTTGAAGGGTACGGCGCAGAGTTGGTGGAAGTTGGTGAAGGAGGACAGGATGGCTGATCCTGAATTTGGTTGGAGGGAGTACACGGCTCTGCTGCGAGCCAAGTATTACCCTGTACATGTGCAGGAGGCCAAGCGCCTCGAGCTGGACAGTCTGAAGCAGGGGGATAAGATGTCGGTTGATGACTACTACACCGCGTTCACCGGCCTTATCCACCTGTCACCAAACCTTGGGTACTCGAACCGAGTGTTGGTGAACCGGTTCTACAATGGACTAAGCCACCGTCTCCGCTATGGGATGGGGCCAGCTGAGTATACTACTTGCAGGTAATTAGAGTACCTTGTTGTGAATCAATTTATACCTTGAGTGAATGTTAATGTGAGTTGATAAGCTGTTTTTGCGGGGCATGACTGACATCCTAAATTCAGGAGTGCTATCATGCCGCTGCTAAGGTTGAAATTACCGTCCGTCTGAGGGACGAGGAGAATGCGCACAAGCGCAAGGCCACCAACGAGGGCCAGAGTCAGCAAGGGTATGGGGGAGGAAAGAAAAAGAAACCCTACCCTCAGCCCCAGAAGGGTCAGTACCAGGGTGACAAGGGCCAAGCCCAGACCACCACAGCTGATGAGCCACTGAAGCTCACGTACGCGTATGCGGCGAAGCCTCTACGCTCCTACCCGCCTAAGGGTAATTACTTAACCATGTGTATCTAGTTGAGGTGTGTGTTGTCAAGATGGAAAGTGAGTATTGATTGTATGTTGTTATAGCAGCTAGCGCGGGTTCTGGACCGGAGCGCCACTTTTACTGTAAGTGGTGCAATGGAGACCACCCCGGCAAAGACTGCAAGGGGAATGATGTGAGGTGCCGTCACTGCCAGAAGATGGGGCACCGTGAGTTTGAGTGTTGGACGAACCCCAACAGCAGAAACTACAAGCCAAAGGGGCAGTGGAAGGGTAATACTACCACGACCACTGAAGGCCCGAAGGCGATTACCCAGCAGACTTCTGACAAGAAGTACACTGAATCCCAGAAGGGGAAGGCTACGGGGTCCGGCAAGGCCGCCCTGAATGTGGTGGACCGGTCAGAGGCACCAGGATCCTCTTCGAGACCAGGTACCGCCTAAACTGATAAATGAAAAAGTGATTGCTTACCGCATTTCATGCATGAGTGTTAGCAAGTCTAAGAGTATAAACATATAAGTAAAGAGTTAGAATATAATGTGGAAAACACCTAAAGTTAGGCAATTTGAAACTTAGGAACCTTCAATATCTGCTATCCAATCCCGCCCACACCAAACCCTGAAGAAACCGCCATCAACATCACCGACTTTCCATTGGAGCAATGTCAGGTTATCCAGCCAGGTATGATACTCTTAAATGGATACCTGACACCGGAAGCACAAATCCATATCATCAGACGATGCGACGAACTTGGAGCAAAACCAGGAGGGTTCTACACACCCGAATACCCGAACGGAGCAAGGATGCAATTGAAGATGATGTGCATGGGTAAGGACTGGAACCCTTACACCAAGTCATATCAAGTAGTGCGAGCTGAAGATGGAACAACAGTACCATGTATACCAGAGGAGTTCCATGCGGTCGTTAACCACGCCGTGGGAATTGCTCAGCAAGTTGAAGCGGAATCAATTCCAAGTGTGAAAGCAGATCTATGCATTGTGAACTTCTACCAGAAAGGTGGACGGTTAGGTATGCACCAAGACAAGGACGAGTCACCGAGTCTCTAAGTAAGGGAGTACCCGTGGTGTCTTGGTCCATTGGTGATACCGCAGTGTTTGTATATGGCGAGCAGAAGCGTGCTGACCTCGCAAGGAAGCTATTGTTGAAATCGGGAGATGTATTAATCATGGGTGGCAATCGAGGATGCTATACCATGGCATCAGAAAGATCAAACTGAATACCGCACCGTCGGCAGTGATCAATGCCACACACATGAAACCCGGACGTTTGAATTTGACCTTCAGACAGTTTTAAACTTTGTATAATTATGTGATAAACCAGTGTGTATTAAGGATGTTGTAAGTGTCAATCATGGCGACAGCATAAGCCAATGAATGTTGTAAAAAGAGTGTGTTAATGAATAAAGTGGAGTTGTTTGAAGCATATTAACCGTGTTGTTACCCAATACTTATTAGTTTGCCAATGAATTAGGCTGTGCGCTCGGAACGGGAGGTATACTGAGTGTCTGCAGTAAGGCAGAAGCCGGCAAGAGCGGCACAATCCTCACCGGTATCTTTCCAGTGAATGGCGTGGATGCATCGATCTTGTTCGACTCTGGAGCCTCACACACATTCATTTCGCTATCATTTGCAAAGAGGCTAGGGTTAGACGGTGAAGAGATGCCAGACTTTGTGGTCACTCTCCCGTCAAAAGAGCGGATCAGATGTACCCGCTACTACCGAGATGCTATTGTTCGAATCAGGGGTGAAGAGTTTCCGATCGACTTGATAGAGTTTGACGGACTGGGTTTTGATGTGATTGTCGGGATGAACTGGTTGGAGCGGTACAAGGGCAGAATCCTGTGTGCCGAGCATCGACTGCTTCTTCGGAGTCCATCTGGGGTTACCATATCTTACCGCCAGAGGCCCAGGGAGCCTTCGACTCAGATCATCCGCCATGGCTATGTATCACGAGTTACGACGAGGGAGTGATGTATACCTCTGCTATGTCCAGGACATAGAGAGAGACCCTGAGTTTAGCCCAGATGTGCCGGTAGTGTCGGAGTTTCCTGATGTATTTCCTAAGGAACTGCCGGGCATGCCGCCAGCACGAGAGGTTGAGTTTGAGATTGACTTAGTTCCGGGCACCGGACCCATTGCGAAGGCACCTTACCGTATGGCTCCAGCAGAGATGACAGAGCTCAAGGAGCAGCTGAGAGACCTACTCGACAAGGGCTTTATCCGCCCTAGTGTTTCACCATGGGGAGCGCCGGTCCTCTTCGTGAAGAAGAAGGACGGTAGCCTCCGCCTATGTATTGATTATCGGGAGCTGAATGCTGTTACGGTGAAGAACCGTTACCCCTTACCACGCATCGACGATCTATTTGATCAGCTGAGGGGAGCATCAGTATTCTCCAAGATAGACCTACGTTCCGGATACCACCAGATTGCCATCCGTGACAGTGATATAGAAAAGACAGCTTTCAGAACTAGGTATGGGCATTATGAGTTCACAGTTATGCCGTTTGGCTTGTCAAATGCACCAGCAAAGTTCATGGACTTAATGAACCGTTTGTTCCAAGATCAGTTGGACAAATCAGTGGTAGTCTTCATCGATGACATACTTGTGTATTCGAAATCGAGAGGTGAGCATGAAAGCCACCTGAGAGATGTATTGCAGACATTGGGAAAGAATCAGCTGTATGCTAAATTTTCCAAGTGTGAATTTTGGTTGAACCAAGTATCATTCCTTGGACATGTGATTTCTGAGGCCGGGATCGCTGTTGATCCGGCAAAGATAGATGCAGTGCGCACCTGGCCTAGGCCGAAGACAGTTACCGACATCAGGAGCTTCCTCGGTCTGGCAGGTTACTATAGGAGATTTGTGATGGACTTCTCCAGTGTCTCGAAGCCGATGACTTCCTTGATGAAAAAGGATGCACCATTCGAGTGGACAGTCGACTGTGAGAGGGCTTTCACGAGTCTCAAGGATGCTCTGACATCTGCACCGGTTCTGACATTACCAGACGGTCCAGATGGTTTTGAGGTCTATTGCGACGCATCAGGCAGGGGTATGGGCTGTGTGTTGATGCAACACGGGAAGGCCGTGGCTTACGCCTCCCGACAGCTGAAGAAGCATGAGGAGAACTACCCTACCCACGATTTAGAATTGGGGGCCATTGTCTTCGCACTGAAGATATGGCGACATCATTTGTATGGGGTAAGCGTGACAATCTATTCCGACCACAAGAGTTTGAAATACTTGTTCACTCAGAAAGAGTTGAACATGAGGCAGAGAAGGTGGGTTGAATTCTTGAATGATTATGACATCAATTTACAGTACAAGGAGGGTAAGGCAAACGTGGTAGCTGACGCATTGAGTCGCCGAGCACACTCTCTCCATTCGCTAGTCTCTCATACTGGCTTGGTTGAAGAGGTGCGGAGTGCTCAGATGACGGATCAGTATATGGTGGAGATTAGACAGAAGCTTATTGATGGCACATTCGAGGGTCAGAAGTACGACTTCAGACTCCACGATGATGACCTGATTAGGCTTAATGGCCGGTTGTGTATACCGAGGAGTAGCGCTGAGCTGAAGGAGCGCATACTGAGTGAATCCCATTGTTCTACGACATCGATTCACCCGGAGCTTCAAAGATGTATAAAGGTATGAAAAGATATTTTTGGTGGACTGGAATGAAAAAGGATGTGAATGACTATGTGTTGAGGTGTCTCACTTGTCAAAGGTCAAGTTTGAGCACCGACGGCCTGGTGGTATGGTGCAGCCAATGCCAGTACCGGAGTGGAAGTTCCATGACATATCTATGGACTTCGTGGTAGGGCTTCCGCCTACAAGGGGAGGTCTAAATATGATTGGGGTGTTGTGGTAGACCGACTGACCAAGGTGGCTCGATTCATACCGATGAAGGACCTGGAAAGTGGCTAAGCTTGCAGAGCTCTTCGACAAAGAGATTGTAAGACATCATGGGGTTCCAAAAACGATTGTATCTGACAGAGATACCAGATTCTTATCCAGATATTGGAAGTCTACACGAGAGGCACTTGGTACTGAACTGAAATTGAGCACAGCGTTTCACCCACAGACAGATGGTCAGAGTGAGCGCACCATCCAGACACTTGAGGATATGCTACGTGCATGTGCACTTGACTTTCAGACCAGCTGGATTGATAAGTTACATCTGATCGAGTTTAGTTACAACAACAGTTATCATGCATCGATCAAGATGTCTCCCTTCCAGGCATTGTACGGTAGACCATGCCGCACGCCACTATGCTGGGATGAGTCGAGTGAGACGGTCATTATAGGACCAGAATATCTTGAGCAAGTTCAGGCAGAAGTTCGCCAGATCAGGGCTAATATGAAAGCAGCTCAGGATAGACAGAAGTCGTACGCAGATGTGCGCCGACGTGACCTGGAGTTCGCCGTGGGCGATCAGGTATTTTTGAGAGTATCCCCCATGAAGGAGTGTTTCGTTTTGGCCAGAAAGGCAAGTTGAGCCCAAAATATGTGGGGCCTTATGTTGTGACGGAGCGGATCGGCCGGTAGCTTATAGACTTGACTTACCCGCCGAGCTGGGCAAGGTACATGATGTATTTCATGTGTCCCAGTTGAAGAGTATATGTCTCATCCGTCTCATGTGCTTCAGCCTGAAAGGCTAACTTTAGAGCCGACCATGCGATCAGTGGAGACTCCGGTACGGATCCTGGATACTAAGACTCGAGACACTCGTCATAAGTCCGTGAGACTGGTGAAGGTCCTCTGGTCTAACCAGGACGTTGAGGAGGCCACTTGGGAGCTGGAAGAAAAGATGAAGGCGAAGCACCCGTCATTGTTTGCTTCTTAGTGTTTATATGTATAGGGTACGGGGCGTACCCCTTTTAAGGGGGGTAGAGCCGTTTCAGTTATGGTTGTGTACGACATGTATATGTATACATTGTCTATGTTATGTTACAGACCGTTGTGTCTGAATGGTATTATGTGGTTTGGACCTCGAGTCCGTTGTGGTGTAAGTATGATGGTTGTGTTGGTAATGATGTTTTGGAAGCGTGGTGTTATAAGATGTTTCCCGTGTCCTAATAGAAAGATATGTGGGAAGTATGAACTTTGAGGACAAAGTTCTTTTAAGGGGGGTAGATTGAAATACCCCAAACCTGGTATGTTGGTTAACATTAAAACATGAATTATAAGACTAAAAAGAGTCTTAGAAAATTAGTAAACAGATTTAAACAAAAGAAAACACAAAATGTGCTTTAAAGTCAATAAGAGCTAAAATGTGCTCTAAGCTTGGAATAAGCTTGGGTAAAACCTAATGAACTTACCAAGACCTCATTTATATACTAATGAACATATTAAACCAATTACAAAGAAAACCAAGCTTGAAAACAAGTTAAAACACAAAATGTGCTTTAAGAAGTCTTAAAGCACATTTTTGAAAAATTGTCTTGTAAATGGGTTTGAGTGGCTAAATGTCCATCATTACTCTTAAATATATATGTGTACTATATAGTATCACATTTGGGTGGCTATATTAATGGGAAATCAAAAATTTCACTTCTAAGTGCCTTGTTTAGGTGAATAGTGATTTTATAAGCTAGTTTATAACATATGTTGTATTAAGTAATTAAATTGACAAACAAGACTAAAATACCCTCATACTAATAAAGGGGCCGGTTTCTAAGTGTGTGACTCACCCACTCTCTAGTTGATAAAATAAGTAAGAAAGAAATTAATTAAAACTTTTTACTTTATAAGCATAAATATCTTCTTAAAAGCAAATCCTATTCATTCTCATTTCTTTCCTTCATTCCCACGGTTTCCAAACACATCTTCTACCTCTTCTTTGCTCTCTCTCGGTAATACCATACCACCATAGAAACTCCCACTTTGACCTCTTGTAAAATCTTGCTCACTTGTTCAAATAAAAAAAAAACACCACCAATCTCTTCTATCATAAGCTCTTCATTCCTCTTCTCAAAACTCCAAGAGCCCATTCGGGTGCCAAGTGTTTGACCATGAAGGGCTTGAGCTTTGTATTTTGACATATTGTTGATCTCCTTTGCTTCTAGGTAAGGAATCTCAAAGAAAAATCATGTTTCCTCCATGTTTTTACCTTGACCGAAAATACACATTGATATAGCTCTTTGTGTGACTTTGTTCTAGCTTCATTTCAACTCTTCATGGACTAGGTGGAGTCCTCTCTTGTTATATATTCAAACTCTCTCCAAAGATCAAGGTAAAACAACTACATTAATGTTTTTGAAACAATGTAAAATTAGGGTTTACAATGAGATGAAGCTCAAAGCTTGAATACTCATTATGGTGTTTGTATATTGTCTAGAACTTGACAAGGAATCAAAATACCATACGGTTTTGTAAGGAAACAAGAAGGAAGTGTTTTGGAAAAAGAGGTAAATCTACTAACTTAATGTTGTTTAATGCCTTAGGAGAAATGAGCTTATAAATGCTTATTAAAACTACCTAAAGAGCAAATGGTGAATGACTTAGTAAAGTGTTCTCAAGAGCTTAGTAAAAGGCATATGTGTTGTTGAGTGTATTTGCAGGTTAAAGGCAAATATATATTGTGGAAATTCAGTGTTTATGATTTATGCATCTTAAGGGCCTAAGAGCCATGCATTTTAAGGGCCTAAGTGCCATGCAATTTAAATTATGCACTATATTGTGATGTAGTGTAAATTTGGTGAAGTTGTGTATGAGAGTGTTCTTGGTGATTTTAGATGTTCTTGTGTGTTTAATGGAGAAAGCAAAGTGTTTAGGCTTAGTAATGTTCTAGGTGAATCCATGTCAAAATTTAGGTAAGAAACAACAAGTTCTAAGTGTTTACATAAGGTTGGTGAGTTAGAAAACTTAGGAAATGAATAAGGAGTTCATGATGTTTTAAAGGAATTTTGTTGAACTAGGAAGTACTCTAGAGTGTAATAAGGACTTAGGCATGATCTTGAGATTTAGTATGTACCAAAGTCATTTTGGACTTAGGTAAATACCTAGGCAAACTTTGGTAAAATAAGGAGAAGTGTACACTAGGAAAAGAGTTTCAAGAAGGATATAAGGAATTAGTTGTGAGAGATGATGCTTGGGAGATGATGTTAAAATAAGGAGAAAGCTTTTGGGATAGTAGTTATCCTAGGTATGAAACACCACTTGAAAAACTAGGAGAAAACATTGTAAGTGTTAGGAATTTTGTGAAGGTATAAGTAAAGGCTTAAGGAATTAGAGAATGAGTTTTATGAGTGTTTAAGGATGTCTTAAGTTGTGTTTGAAGTGCCCAAATGAGGTTAGGGGTACTAGGTTATATGGGGTGAAGTTTGGAGTTGAATGTAAAAAGGAAATAAAGATTTGGGGCAGACCGGACTTGCGACCGGACTTGCAAGTTCGGTCGGGCCCAGTTTACCCTGCGAGAATTGGCTTCTGGAATGGAACGACCTTGGGACCGGACTTGCAAGGTCGGTCGGGCTTGTAATTTGTGTACGGATTGAGTTACTGGAATCGACCGGACATAGGACCGGACTTGGCAAGTCCGGTCGGGCTAAATTTCCGAAGGGGAGAAACTCTCTGGAATCGACCGGACATGGACAAGTCCGGTCGGACCTAAACTTGTAAAAAAAAAAACAGAAAAGAATGACTTATGTAGTTAACCCTAGGGTGTATAATGAAGGTAACCTAGGGTAAGGTAGACATTAAAACATGTCATACAATCATGTTGAATACTTAGTAAGTGTGAAGTTAAATAAATAATTAACCGACGTTACTAATGTGTATAGGGTTCTCTCAAGGTGGAAACGAAACGAGGCAAGGACCAAGGTATGGTTTTCTTGCAGTCTGTTGCCTACCGGTTTACACCGGCTTGGATGTTGTTTGCTTTTCTGTGTGTTACGACCTTATAAGATTAAGGCATGAAAAGAGTTTACAGTTGTTATTCATTAAAATGTTGTAAAGTTGTGACTCCTTCCCTTGGTTGTCTAACAAGACCTAAATGTTGCTTGTTTGTGACTTAACAAAATATTGTGTGATCACTAACAAGTGCTAATCGGGGGAGTGAGGAGTCCGGTTGTTCCGGCCACGCGTGTGATGGATGGGGGTCGATATCATATCCGGTTCGGCTCTCTTGGTGTATGTATAGGTGGTATTCCAATTTGGTTTCTACCTTCCCTTAGCTTATCCAAAGCTAGTTACTGACTCACGTCGGGCCATAGGGGCATACGTATGTTATTTCGGTGTGCTTGGGATTACTATATCCGACACACCTTTGGTATAAGTTAACCGTTCTATATAACCGGACGGTAACGAGGATGGTAACGAGCTTAACATGGGGTTGGTAAAAATCTCTAGGCTCACATGGTATACTAACTATGGTGGAAGGTTCCTTGTGCGAACCGATTTTATGGTGATGTGTATTGATATGATGCTATGCAATTTCCCTTGCTATGCTATGGTATATATATATATGTTGGATGTTCTAAAATGAATGCCATGTTATTATGACAATTGGTTGCGCGTACCCCGGTAGTCGATGGGCTGCGCGTTAGCCATACCAGCAAAGGTTGCTGACCCCCCTCGGGGGCTCCATATTTTATTGCAGGATGAGGATCGAAGAGGCAGAGTGGCTCTAGGTCCTAGGTTGTTGATGTACTTTTGGATATGTTGGTTGTGGAGCCCGGGATGCGCCTGTGCTCCCGAGGCATTACATTTTGATCCGTTGCTATACATTGGTGGATGATTATGGTTTGTAGGTGTGTTGTAAATTAAATACTCGGTATGGTTGGTTATGTTTATATATGGATGTTAGATACTATGCTCGGGAGTCTGATCATCAGACCGATACACTTGTATTTATTCTGCCTAGTTAACCACGTGGGTGGTTAACGGCGTTGTAACACCAAAGCGTTAGTTATTGTTTGGTTGGTTAATTCCGCTGCGATTTCGGTAGTTGTTAGAAGCGTTGTAGGGGGTTACAAAAAGTGGTATCAGAGCGAAGTATCGCTCTGATGACTAGAATACCGAGCTTAGGGATATACCGAGTTAGGAAATCTAACTACAGATACCTAAGTGAACAGATTTGGAAGGGTTAACCACTAACTAAGTGTGGAATTACCTGGTTGTCGGGAAGATGTTATAACCATTGGACCGATAAGTGTGCAAGCATAATGCTAATGAGATGTTCATATGAATTCAGATGGCAGGTAGACCACGAGGTAGAGGCCGCGGGCGCGGTACTGGAGATTTGGGTAACCAGGGCGATGATTCTACGGCGCAGACTATGGCTGAGGCAGTTGCAGCCGCCGTAGCCCAGTTGGTACCCGATCTGGTTGCTGCTATACAGCAAGGGCAACAGCCCGGAGTTCAGCCACCACCACCACCGCCACGAGAGACCAATTGGGTCAAGGCGTTGGCTGATCTTAGACCGCCATCATTCATGGGGAGACTGATCCTCGAAAGTTGGAGGCGTACATCTCCGAACTGGAGACCGCCTACGAGACCTTGGCAGTACCTGCTGAAGCTAAGGTCCGTCTTGCCGCCTACTACTTGAAGGGTACGGCGCAGAGTTGGTGGAAGTTGGTGAAGGAGGACAGGATGGCTGATCCTGAATTTGGTTGGAGGGAGTACACGGCTCTGCTGCGAGCCAAGTATTACCCTGTACATGTGCAGGAGGCCAAGCGCCTCGAGCTGGACAGTCTGAAGCAGGGGGATAAGATGTCGGTTGATGACTACTACACCGCGTTCACCGGCCTTATCCACCTGTCACCAAACCTTGGGTACTCGAACCGAGTGTTGGTGAACCGGTTCTACAATGGACTAAGCCACCGTCTCCGCTATGGGATGGGGCCAGCTGAGTATACTACCTTGCAGGTAATTAGAGTACCTTGTTGTGAATCAATTTATACCTTGAGTGAATGTTAATGTGAGTTGATAAGCTGTTTTTGCGGGGCATGACTGACATCCTAAATTCAGGAGTGCTATCATGCCGCTGCTAAGGTTGAAATTACCGTCCGTCTGAGGGACGAGGAGAATGCGCACAAGCGCAAGGCCACCAACGAGGGCCAGAGTCAGCAAGGGTATGGGGGAGGAAAGAAAAAGAAACCCTACCCTCAGCCCCAGAAGGGTCAGTACCAGGGTGACAAGGGCCAAGCCCAGACCACCACAGCTGATGAGCCACTGAAGCTCACGTTCGCGTATGCGGCGAAGCCTCTACGCTCCTACCCGCCTAAGGGTAATTACTTAACCATGTGTATCTAGTTGAGGTGTGTGTTGTCAAGATGGAAAGTGAGTATTGATTGTATGTTGTTATAGCAGCTAGCGCGGGTTCTGGACCGGAGCGCCACTTTTACTGTAAGTGGTGCAATGGAGACCACCCCGGCAAAGACTGCAAGGGGAATGATGTGAGGTGCCGTCACTGCCAGAAGATGGGGCACCGTGAGTTTGAGTGTTGGACGAACCCCAACAGCAGAAACTACAAGCCAAAGGGGCAGTGGAAGGGTAATACTACCACGACCACTGAAGGCCCGAAGGCGATTACCCAGCAGACTTCTGACAAGAAGTACACTGAATCCCAGAAGGGGAAGGCTACGGGGTCCGGCAAGGCCGCCCTGAATGTGGTGGACCGGTCAGAGGCACCAGGATCCTCTTCGAGACCAGGTACCGCCTAAACTGATAAATGAAAAAGTGATTGCTTACCGCATTTCATGCATGAGTGTTAGCAAGTCTAAGAGTATAAACATATAAGTAAAGAGTTAGAATATAATGTGGAAAACACCTAAAGTTAGGCAATTTGAAACTTAGGAACCTTCAATATCTGCTATCCAATCCCGCCCACACCAAACCCTGAAGAAACCGCCATCAACATCACCGACTTTCCATTGGAGCAATGTCAGGTTATCCAGCCAGGTATGATACTCTTAAATGGATACCTGACACCGGAAGCACAAATCCATATCATCAGACGATGCGACGAACTTGGAGCAAAACCAGGAGGGTTCTACACACCCGAATACCCGAACGGAGCAAGGATGCAATTGAAGATGATGTGCATGGGTAAGGACTGGAACCCTTACACCAAGTCATATCAAGTAGTGCGAGCTGAAGATGAAACAACAGTACCATGTATACCAGAGGAGTTCCATGCGGTCGTTAACCACGCCGTGGGAATTGCTCAGCAAGTTGAAGCGGAATCAATTCCAAGTGTGAAAGCAGATCTATGCATTGTGAACTTCTACCAGAAAGGTGGACGGTTAGGTATGCACCAAGACAAGGACGAGTCACCCGAGTCTCTAAGTAAGGGAGTACCCGTGGTGTCTTGGTCCATTGGTGATACCGCAGTGTTTGTATATGGCGAGCAGAAGCGTGCTGACCTCGCAAGGAAGCTATTGTTGAAATCGGGAGATGTATTAATCATGGGTTGGCAATCGAGGATGCTATACCATGGCATCAGAAAGATCAAACTGAATACCGCACCGTCGGCAGTGATCAATGCCACACACATGAAACCCGGACGTTTGAATTTGACCTTCAGACAGTTTTAAACTTTGTATAATTATGTGATAAACCAGTGTGTATTAAGGATGTTGTAAGTGTGAATCATGGCGACAGCATAAGCCAATGAATGTTGTAAAAAGAGTTGTTAATGAATAAAGTGGAGTTGTTTGAAGCATATAAACCGTGTTGTTACCCAATACTTATTAGTTTGCCAATGAATTAGGCTGTGCGCTCGGAACGGGAGGTATACTGAGTGTCTGCAGTAAGGCAGAAGCCGGCAAGAGCGGCACAATCCTCACCGGTATCTTTCCAGTGAATGGCGTGGATGCATCGATCTTGTTCGACTCTGGAGCCTCACACACATTCATTTCGCTATCATTTGCGAAGAGGCTGGGGTTAGACGGTGAAGAGATGCCAGACTTTGTGGTCACTCTCCCGTCGAAAGAGCGGATCAGATGTACCCGCTACTACCGAGATGCTATTGTTCGAATCAGGGGTGAAGAGTTTCCGATCGACTTGATAGAGTTCGACGGACTGGGTTTTGATGTGATTGTCGGGATGAACTGGTTGGAGCGGTACAAGGGCAGAATCCTGTGTGCCGAGCATCGACTGCTTCTTCGGAGTCCATCTGGGGTTACCATATCTTACCGCCAGAGGCCCAGGGAGCCTTCGACTCAGATCATCACCGCCATGGCTATGTATCACGAGTTACGACGAGGGAGTGATGTATACCTCTGCTATGTCCAGGACATAGAGAGAGACCCTGAGTTTAGCCCAGATGTGCCGGTAGTGTCGGAGTTTCCTGATGTATTTCCTAAGGAACTGCCGGGCATGCCGCCAGCACGAGAGGTTGAGTTTGAGATTGACCTAGTTCCGGGCACCGGACCCATTGCGAAGGCACCTTACCGTATGGCTCCAGCAGAGATGACAGAGCTCAAGGAGCAGCTGAGAGACCTACTCGACAAGGGCTTTATCCGCCCTAGTGTTTCACCATGGGGAGCGCCGGTCCTCTTCGTGAAGAAGAAGGACGGTAGCCTCCGCCTATGTATTGATTATCGGGAGCTGAATGCTGTTACGGTGAAGAACCGTTACCCCTTACCACGCATCGACGATCTATTTGATCAGCTGAGGGGAGCATCAGTATTCTCCAAGATAGACCTACGTTCCGGATACCACCAGATTGCCATCCGTGACAGTGATATAGAAAAGACAGCTTTCAGAACTAGGTATGGGCATTATGAGTTCACAGTTATGCCGTTTGGCTTGTCAAATGCACCAGCAAAGTTCATGGACTTAATGAACCGTTTGTTCCAAGATCAGTTGGACAAATCAGTGGTAGTCTTCATCGATGACATACTTGTGTATTCGAAATCGAGAGGTGAGCATGAAAGCCACCTGAGAGATGTATTGCAGACATTGGGAAAGAATCAGCTGTATGCTAAATTTTCTAAGTGTGAATTTTTGTTGAACCAAGTATCATTCCTTGGACATGTGATTTCTGAGGCCGGGATCGCTGTTGATCCGGCAAAGATAGATGCAGTGCGCACCTGGCCTAGGCCGAAGACAGTTACCGACATCAGGAGCTTCCTCGGTCTGGCAGGTTACTATAGGAGATTTGTGATGGACTTCTCCAGTGTCTCGAAGCCGATGACTTCCTTGATGAAAAAGGATGCACCATTCGAGTGGACAGTCGACTGTGAGAGGGCTTTCACGAGTCTCAAGGATGCTCTGACATCTGCACCGGTTCTGACATTACCAGACGGTCCAGATGGTTTTGAGGTCTATTGCGACGCATCAGGCAGGGGTATGGGCTGTGTGTTGATGCAACACGGGAAGGCCGTGGCTTACGCCTCCCGACAGCTGAAGAAGCATGAGGAGAACTACCCTACCCACGATTTAGAATTGGGGGCCATTGTCTTCGCACTGAAGATATGGCGACATCATTTGTATGGGGTAAGCGTGACAATCTATTCCGACCACAAGAGTTTGAAATACTTGTTCACTCAGAAAGAGTTGAACATGAGGCAGAGAAGGTGGGTTGAATTCTTGAATGATTATGACATCAATTTACAGTACAAGGAGGGTAAGGCAAACGTGGTAGCTGACGCATTGAGTCGCCGAGCACACTCTCTCCATTCGCTAGTCTCTCATACTGGCTTGGTTGAAGAGGTGCGGAGTGCTCAGATGACGGATCAGTATATGGTGGAGATTAGACAGAAGCTTATTGATGGCACATTCGAGGGTCAGAAGTACGACTTCAGACTCCACGATGATGACCTGATTAGGCTTAATGGCCGGTTGTGTATACCGAGGAGTAGCGCTGAGCTGAAGGAGCGCATACTGAGTGAATCCCATTGTTCTACGACATCGATTCACCCTGGAGCTTCAAAGATGTATAAAGGTATGAAAAGATATTTTTGGTGGACTGGAATGAAAAAGGATGTGAATGACTATGTGTTGAGGTGTCTCACTTGTCAAAAGGTCAAGTTTGAGCACCGACGGCCTGGTGGTATGGTGCAGCCAATGCCAGTACCGGAGTGGAAGTTCCATGACATATCTATGGACTTCGTGGTAGGGCTTCCGCCTACAAGGGGAGGTCTAAATATGATTTGGGTTGTGGTAGACCGACTGACCAAGGTGGCTCGATTCATACCGATGAAGGACACCTGGAAAGTGGCTAAGCTTGCAGAGCTCTTCGACAAAGAGATTGTAAGACATCATGGGGTTCCAAAAACGATTGTATCTGACAGAGATACCAGATTCTTATCCAGATATTGGAAGTCTACACGAGAGGCACTTGGTACTGAACTGAAATTGAGCACAGCGTTTCACCCACAGACAGATGGTCAGAGTGAGCGCACCATCCAGACACTTGAGGATATGCTACGTGCATGTGCACTTGACTTTCAGACCAGCTGGATTGATAAGTTACATCTGATCGAGTTTAGTTACAACAACAGTTATCATGCATCGATCAAGATGTCTCCCTTCCAGGCATTGTACGGTAGACCATGCCGCACGCCACTATGCTGGGATGAGTCGAGTGAGACGGTCATTATAGGACCAGAATATCTTGAGCAAGTTCAGGCAGAAGTTCGCCAGATCAGGGCTAATATGAAAGCAGCTCAGGATAGACAGAAGTCGTACGCAGATGTGCGCCGACGTGACCTGGAGTTCGCCGTGGGCGATCAGGTATTTTTGAGAGTATCCCCCATGAAGGGAGTGTTTCGTTTTGGCCAGAAAGGCAAGTTGAGCCCAAAATATGTGGGGCCTTATGTTGTGACGGAGCGGATCGGCCCGGTAGCTTATAGACTTGACTTACCCGCCGAGCTGGGCAAGGTACATGATGTATTTCATGTGTCCCAGTTGAAGAAGTATATGTCTCATCCGTCTCATGTGCTTCAGCCTGAAAGGCTAACTTTAGAGCCGACCATGCGATCAGTGGAGACTCCGGTACGGATTCTGGATACTAAGACTCGAGACACTCGCCATAAGTCCGTGAGACTGGTGAAGGTCCTCTGGTCTAACCAGGACGTTGAGGAGGCCACTTGGGAGCTGGAAGAAAAGATGAAGGCGAAGCACCCGTCATTGTTTGCTTCTTAGTGTTTATATGTATAGGGTACGGGGCGTACCCCTTTTAAGGGGGGTAGAGCCGTTTCAGTTATGGTTGTGTACGACATGTATATGTATACATTGTCTATGTTATGTTACAGACCGTTGTGTCTGAATGGTATTATGTGGTTTGGACCTCGAGTCCGTGTGTGTGTTGTGTAAGTATGATGGTTGTGTTGGTAATGATGTTTTGGAAGTGTGGTGTTATAAGATGTTTCCCGTGTCCTAATAGAAAGATATGTGGGAAGTATGAACTTTGAGGACAAAGTTCTTTTAAGGGGGGTAGATTGAAATACCCCAAACCTTGGTATGTTGGTTAAACATTAAAACATGAATTATTAAGACTAAAAAGAGTCTTAGAAACATTAGTAAACAGATTTAAACAAAAGAAAACACAAAATGTGCTTTAAAGTCAATAAGAGCTAAAATGTGCTCTAAGCTTGGAATAAGCTTGGGTAAAACCTAATGAACTTACCAAGACCTCATTTATATACTAATGAACATATTAAACCAATTACCAAAGAAAACCAAGCTTGAAAACAAGTTAAAACAAAAATGTGCTTTAAGAAGTCTTAAAGCACATTTTTGAAAAATTGTCTTGTAAATGGGTTTTGAGTGGCTAAATGTCCATCATTACTCTTAAATATATATGTGTACTATATAGTATCACATTTGGGTGGCTATATTAATGGGAAATCAAAAATTTCACTTCTAAGTGCCTTGTTTAGGTGAATAGTGATTTTTATAAGCTAGTTTATAACATATGTTGTATTAAGTAATTAAATTGACAAACAAAGACTAAAATACCCTCATACTAATAAAGGGGGCCGGTTTTCTAAGTGTGTGACTCACCACTCTCTAGTTGATAAAATAAGTAAGTAAAGAAAATTAATTAAACTTACTTTTTACTTTATAAGCATAAATATCTTCTTAAAAGCAAATCCTATCTCATTCTCATTTCTTTCCTTCATTCCCACGGTTTCCAAACACCATCTTCTACCTCTCTTCTTGCTCTCTCTCGGTAATACCACTACCACCATAGAAACTCCCACTTTGACCTCTTGTAAAATCTTGCTCACTTGTTCAAATCAAAAACAAACACCACCAATCTCTTCCTCTCATCAAGCTCTTCATTCCTATCTTCTCAAAACTCCAAGAGCCCCATTTCGGTGCCAAGGTGTTTCACCATTGAAGGAGCTTGAGCTTGTATTTTGACATATTGTTGATCTCCTTTGCTTCTAGGTAAGGAATCTCAAAGAAAAATCATGTTTCCTCCATGTTTTTACCTTGACCGAAAATACACATTGATATAGCTCTTTGTGTGACTTTGTTCTAGCTTCATTTCAACTCTTCATGGACTAGGTGGAGTCCTCTCTTGTTATATATTCAAACTCTCTCCAAAGATCAAGGTAAAACAACTACATTAATGTTTTTGAAACAATGTAAAATTAGGGTTTACAATGAGATGAAGCTCAAAGCTTGAATACTCATTATGGTGTTTGTATATTGTCTAGAACTTGACAAGGAATCAAAATACCATACGGTTTTGTAAGGAAACAAGAAGGAAGTGTTTTGGAAAAAGAGGTAAATCTACTAACTTAATGTTGTTTAATGCCTTAGGAGAAATGAGCTTATAAATGCTTATTAAAACTACCTAAAAGCAAATGGTGAATGACTTAGTAAAGTGTTCTCAAGAGCTTAGTAAAGGCATATGTGTTGTTGAGTGTATTTGCAGGTTAAAGGCAAATATATATTGTGGAAATTCAGTGTTTATGATTTATGCATCTTAAGGGCCTAAGAGCCATGCATTTTAAGGGCCTAAGTGCCATGCAATTTAAATTATGCAATATTGTGATGTAGTGTAAATTTGGTGAAGTTGTGTATGAGAGTGTTCTTGGTGATTTTAGATGTTCTTGTGTGTTTAATGGAGAAAGCAAAGTGTTTAGGCTTAGTAATGTTCTAGGTGAATCCATGTCAAAATTTAGGTAAGAAACAAGAAGTTCTAAGTGTTTACATAAGGTTGGTGAGTTAGAAAACTTAGGAAATGAATAAGGAGTTCATGATGTTTTAAAGGAATTTTGTTGAACTAGGAAGTACTCTAGAGTGTAATAAGGACTTAGGCATGATCTTGAGATTTAGTATGTACCAAAGTCATTTTGGACTTAGGTAAATACCTAGGCAAACTTTGGTAAAATAAGGAGAAGTGTACACTAGGAAAAGAGTTTCAAGAAGGATATAAGGAATTAGTTGTGAGAGATGATGCTTGGGAGATGATGTTAAAATAAGGAGAAAGCTTTTGGGATAGTAGTTATCCTAGGTATGAAACACCACTTGAAAAACTAGGAGAAAACATTGTAAGTGTTAGGAATTTGTGAAGGTATAAGTAAAGGCTTAAGGAATTAGAGAATGAGTTTTATGAGTGTTTAAGGATGTCTTAAGTTGTGTTTGAAGTGCCCAAATGAGGTTAGGGGGGGGTACTAGGTTATATGGGGTGAAGTTTGGAGTTGAATGTAAAAAGGAAATAAAGATTTGGGGCAGACCGGACTTGCGACCGGACTTGCAAGTTCGGTCGGGCCCAGTTTACCCTGCGAGAATTGGCTTCTGGAATGGAACGACCTTGGGACCGGACTTGCAAGGTCGGTCGGGCTTGTAATTTGTGTACGGATTGAGTTACTGGAATCGACCGGACATAGGACCGGACTTGGCAAGTCCGGTCGGGCTAAATTTCCGAAGGGGGAGAAACTCTCTGGAATCGACCGGACATGGACAAGTCCGGTCGGCAAGTCCGGTCGGACCTAAACTTGTAAAAAAAAACAGAAAAGAATGTGACTTATGTAGTTAACCCTAGGGTGTATAATGAAGGTAACCTAGGGTAAGGTAGACATTAAAACATGTCATACAATCATGTTGAATACTTAGTAAGTGTGAAGTTAAATAAATAATTAACCGACGTTACTAATGTGTATAGGTTCTCTCAAGGTGGAAACGAAACGAGGCAAGGACCAAGGTATGGTTTTGCAGTGTTGCCTACCGGTTTACACCGGCTTGGATGTTGTTTGCTTTTTGTGTTACGACCTTATAAGATTAAGGCATGAAAAGAGTTTACAGTTGTTATTCATTAAAATGTTGTAAAGTTGTGACTCCTTCCCTTGGTTGTCTAACAAGACCTAAATGTTGCTTGTTTGTGACTTAACAAAATATTGTGATCACTAACAAGTGCTAATCGGGGGAGTGAGGAGTCCGGTTGTTCCGGCCACGCGGTGTGATGGATGGGGGTCGATATCATATCCGGTTCGGCTCTCTTGGTGTATGTATAGGTGGTATTCCAATTTGGTTTCTACCTTCCCTTAGCTTATCCAAAGCTAGTTACTGACTCACGTCGGGCCATAGGGGCATACGTATGTTATTTCGGTGTGCTTGGGATTACTATATCCGACACACCTTTGGTATAAGTTAACCGTTCTATATAACCGGACGGTAACGAGGATGGTAACGAGCTTAACATGGGGTTGGTAAAAATCTCTAGGCTCACATGGTATACTAACTATGGTGGAAGGTTCCTTGTGCGAACCGATTTATGGTGATGTGTTATTGATATGATGCTATGCAATTTCCCTGCTATGCTATGTATGTGTATATATATATATATATATATATGTTGGATGTTCTAAAATGAATGCCATGTTATTATGACAATTGGTTGCGCGTACCCGGTAGTCGATGGGCTGCGCGTTAGCCATACCAGCAAAGGTTGCTGACCCCCTCGGGGGCTCCATATTTTATTGCAGGATGAGGATCGAAGAGGCAGAGTGGCTCTAGGTCCTAGGTTGTTGATGTACTTTTGGATATGTTGGTTGTGGAGCCCGGGATGCGCCTGTGCTCCCGAGGCATTACATTTTGATCCGTTGTTATACAGTGGTGGATGATTATGGTTTGTAGGTGTGTTGTAAATTAAATACTCGGTATGGTTGGTTATGTTTATATATGGATGTTAGATACTATGCTCGGGAGTCTGATCATCAGACCGATACACTTGTATTTATTCTGCCTAGTTAACCACGTGGGTGGTTAACGGCGTTGTAACACCAAAGCGTTAGTTATTGTTTGGTTGGTTAATTCCGCTGCGATTTCGGTAGTTGTTAGAAGCGTTGTAGGGGTGTTACAAAAAGTGGTATCAGAGCGAAGTATCGCTCTGATGACTAGAATACCGAGCTTAGGGATATACCGAGTTAGGAAATCTAACTACAGATACCTAAGTGAACAGATTTGGAAGGGTTAACCACTAACTAAGTGTGGAATTACCTGGTTGTCGGGAAGATGATTATAACCATTGGACCGATAAGTGTGCAAGCATAATGCTAATGAGATGTTCATATGAATTCAGATGGCAGGTAGACCACGAGGTAGAGGCCGCGGGCGCGGTACTGGAGATTTGGGTAACCAGGGCGATGATTCTACGGCAGACTATGGCTGAGGCAGTTGCAGCCGCCGTAGCCCAGTTGGTACCCGATCTGGTTGCTGCTATACAGCAAGGGCAACAGCCCGGAGTTCAGCCACCACCACCACCGCCACGAGAGACCAATTGGGTCAAGGCGTTGGCTGATCTTAGACCGCCATCATTCAATGGGGAGACTGATCCTCGAAAGTTGGAGGCGTACATCTCCGAACTGGAGACCGCCTACGAGACCTTGGCAGTACCTGCTGAAGCTAAGGTCCGTCTTGCCGCCTACTACTTGAAGGGTACGGCGCAGAGTTGGTGGAAGTTGGTGAAGGAGGACAGGATGGCTGATCCTGAATTTGGTTGGAGGGAGTACACGGCTCTGCTGCGAGCCAAGTATTACCCTGTACATGTGCAGGAGGCCAAGCGCCTCGAGCTGGACAGTCTGAGCAGGGGGATAAGATGTCGGTTGATGACTACTACACCGCGTTCACCGGCCTTATCCACCTGTTACCAAACCTTGGGTACTCGAACCGAGTGTTGGTGAACCGGTTCTACAATGGACTAAGCCACCGTCTCCGCTATGGGATGGGGCCAGCTGAGTATACTACCTTGCAGGTAATTAGAGTACCTTGTTGTGAATCAATTATACCTTGAGTGAATGTTAATGTGAGTTGATAAGCTGTTTTTGCGGGGCATGACTGACATCCTAAATTCAGGAGTGCTATCATGCCGCTGCTAAGGTTGAAATTACCGTCCGTCTGAGGGACGAGGAGAATGCGCACAAGCGCAAGGCCACCAACGAGGGCCAGAGTCAGCAAGGGTATGGGGGGGAGGAAAGAAAAAGAAACCCTACCCTCAGCCCCAGAAGGGTCAGTACCAGGGTGACAAGGGCCAAGCCCAGACCACCACAGCTGATGAGCCACTGAAGCTCACGTACGCGTATGCGGCGAAGCCTCTACGCTCCTACCCGCCTAAGGGTAATTACTTAACCATGTGTAAGTTGAGGTGTGTTTGTCAAGATGGAAAGTGAGTATTGATTGTATGTTGTTATAGCAGCTAGCGCGGGTTCTGGACCGGAGCGCCACTTTACTGTAAGTGGTGCAATGGAGACCACCCCGGCAAAGACTGCAAGGGGAATGATGTGAGGTGCCGTCACTGCCGCCAGAAGATGGGGCACCGTGAGTTTGAGTGTTGGACGAACCCCAACAGCAGAAACTACAAGCCAAAGGGGCAGTGGAAGGGTAATACTACCACGACCACTGAAGGCCCGAAGGCGATTACCAGCAGACTTCTGACAAGAAGTACACTGAATCCCAGAAGGGGAAGGCTACGGGGTCCGGCAAGGCCGCCCTGAATGTGGTGGACCGGTCAGAGGCACCAGGATCCTCTTCGAGACCAGGTACCGCCTAAACTGATAAATGAAAAAGTGATTGCTTACCGCATTTCATGCATGAGTGTTAGCAAGTCTAAGAGTATAAACATATAAGTAAAGAGTTAGAATATAATGTGGAAAACACCTAAAGTTAGGCAATTTGAAACTTAGGAACCTTCAATATCTGCTATCCAATCCCGCCCACACCAAACCCTGAAGAAACCGCCATCAACATCACCGACTTTCCATTGGAGCAATGTCAGGTTATCCAGCCAGGTATGATACTCTTAAATGGATACCTGACACCGGAAGCACAAATCCATATCATCAGACGATGCGACGAACTTGGAGCAAAACCAGGAGGGTTCTACACACCCGAATACCCGAACGGAGCAAGGATGCAATTGAAGATGATGTGCATGGGTAAGGACTGGAACCCTTACACCAAGTCATATCAAGTAGTGCGAGCTGAAGATGGAACAACAGTACCATGTATACCAGAGGAGTTCCATGCGGTCGTTAACCACGCCGTGGGAATTGCTCAGCAAGTTGAAGCGGAATCAATTCCAAGTGTGAAAGCAGATCTATGCATTGTGAACTTCTACCAGAAAGGTGGACGGTTAGGTATGCACCAAGACAAGGACGAGTCACCCGAGTCTCTAAGTAAGGGAGTACCCGTGGTGTCTTGGTCCATTGGTGATACCGCAGTGTTTGTATATGGCGAGCAGAAGCGTGCTGACCTCGCAAGGAAGCTATTGTGAAATCGGGAGATGTATTAATCATGGGTGGCAATCGAGGATGCTATACCATGGCATCAGAAAGATCAAACTGAATACCGCACCGTCGGCAGTGATCAATGCCACACACATGAAACCCGGACGTTTGAATTTGACCTTCAGACAGTTTTAAACTTTGTATAATTATGTGATAAACCAGTGTGTATTAAGAATGTTGTAAGTGTGAATCATGGCGACAGCATAAGCCAATGAATGTTGTAAAAAGAGTGTGTTAATGAATAAAGTGGAGTTGTTTGAAGCATATAAACCGTGTTGTTACCCAATACTTATTAGTTTGCCAATGAATTAGGCTGTGCGCTCGGAACGGGAGGTATACTGAGTGTCTGCAGTAAGGCAGAAGCCGGCAAGAGCGGCACAATCCTCACCGGTACCTTTCCAGTGAATGGCGTGGATGCATCGATCTTGTTCGACTCTGGAGCCTCACACACATTCATTTCGCTATCATTTGCGAAGAGGCTGGGGTTAGACGGTGAAGAGATGCCAGACTTTGTGGTCACTCTCCCGTCAAAAGAGCGGATCAGATGTACCCGCTACTACCGAGATGCTATTGTTCGAATCAGGGTGAAGAGTTTCCGATCGACTTGATAGAGTTCGACGGACTGGGTTTTGATGTGATTGTCGGGATGAACTGGTTGGAGCGGTACAAGGGCAGAATCCTGTGTGCCGAGCATCGACTGCTTCTTCGGAGTCCATCTGGGGTTACCATATCTTACCGCCAGAGGCCCAGGGAGCCTTCGACTCAGATCATCACCGCCATGGCTATGTATCACGAGTTACGACGAGGAGTGATGTATACCTCTGCTATGTCCAGGACATAGAGAGAGACCCTGAGTTTAGCCCAGATGTGCCGGTAGTGTCGGAGTTTCTGATGTATTTCCTAAGGAACTGCCGGGCATGCCGCCAGCACGAGAGGTTGAGTTTGAGATTGACTTAGTTCGGGCACCGGACCCATTGCGAAGGCACCTTACCGTATGGCTCCAGCAGAGATGACAGAGCTCAAGGAGCAGCTGAGAGACCTACTCGACAAGGGCTTTATCCGCCCTAGTGTTTCACCATGGGGAGCGCCGGTCCTCTTCGTGAAGAAGAAGGACGGTAGCCTCCGCCTATGTATTGATTATCGGGAGCTGAATGCTGTTACGGTGAAGAACCGTTACCCCTTACCACGCATCGACGATCTATTTGATCAGCTGAGGGGAGCATCAGTATTCTCCAAGATAGACCTACGTTCCGGATACCACCAGATTGCCATCCGTGACAGTGATATAGAAAAGACAGCTTTCAGAACTAGGTATGGGCATTATGAGTTCACAGTTATGCCGTTTGGCTTGTCAAATGCACCAGCAAAGTTCATGGACTTAATGAACCGTTTGTTCCAAGATCAGTTGGACAAATCAGTGGTAGTCTTCATCGATGACATACTTGTGTATTCGAAATCGAGAGGTGAGCATGAAAGCCACCTGAGAGATGTATTGCAGACATTGGGAAAGAATCAGCTGTATGCTAAATTTTCTAAGTGTGAATTTTGGTTGAACCAAGTATCATTCCTTGGACATGTGATTTCTGAGGCCGGAATCGCTGTTGATCCGGCAAAGATAGATGCAGTGCGCACCTGGCCTAGGCCGAAGACAGTTACCGACATCAGGAGCTTCCTCGGTCTGGCAGGTTACTATAGGAGATTTGTGAAGGACTTCTCCAGTGTCTCGAAGCCGATGACTTCCTTGATGAAAAAGGATGCACCATTCGAGTGGACAGTCGACTGTGAGAGGGCTTTCACGAGTCTCAAGGATGCTCTGACATCTGCACCGGTTCTGACATTACCAGACGGTCCAGATGGTTTTGAGGTCTATTGCGACGCATCAGGCAGGGGTATGGGCTGTGTGTTGATGCAACACGGGAAGGTCGTGGCTTACGCCTCCCGACAGCTGAAGAAGCATGAGGAGAACTACCCTACCCACGATTTAGAATTGGGGGCCATTGTCTTCGCACTGAAGATATGGCGACATCATTTGTATGGGGTAAGCGTGACAATCTATTCCGACCACAAGAGTTTGAAATACTTGTTCACTCAGAAAGAGTTGAACATGAGGCAGAGAAGGTGGGTTGAATTCTTGAATGATTATGACATCAATTTACAGTACAAGGAGGGTAAGGCAAACGTGGTAGCTGACGCATTGAGTCGCCGAGCACACTCTCTCCATTCGCTAGTCTCTCATACTGGCTTGGTTGAAGAGGTGCGGAGTGCTCAGATGACGGATCAGTATATGGTGGAGATTAGACAGAAGCTTATTGATGGCACATTCGAGGGTCAGAAGTACGACTTCAGACTCCACGATGATGACCTGATTAGGCTTAATGGCCGGTGTGTATACCGAGGAGTAGCGCTGAGCTGAAGGAGCGCATACTGAGTGAATCCCATTGTTCTACGACATCGATTCACCCGGAGCTTCAAAGATGTATAAAGGTATGAAAAGATATTTTTGGTGGACTGGAATGAAAAAGGATGTGAATGACTATGTGTTGAGGTGTCTCACTTGTCAAAGGTCAAGTTTGAGCACCGACGGCCTGGTGGTATGGTGCAGCCAATGCCAGTACCGGAGTGGAAGTTCCATGACATATCTATGGACTTCGTGGTAGGGCTTCCGCCTACAAGGGGAGGTCTAATATGATTTGGGTTGTGGTAGACCGACTGACCAAGGTGGCTCGATTCATACGATGAAGGACACCTGGAAAGTGGCTAAGCTTGCAGAGCTCTTCGACAAAGAGATTGTAAGACATCATGGGGTTCCAAAAACGATTGTATCTGACAGAGATACAGATTCTTATCCAGATATTGGAAGTCACACGAGAGGCACTTGGTACTGAACTGAAATTGAGCACAGCGTTTCACCCACAGACAGATGGTCAGAGTGAGCGCACCATCCAGACATTGAGGATATGCTAGTGCATGTGCACTTGACTTTCAGACCAGCTGGATTGATAAGTTACATCTGATCGAGTTTAGTTACAACAACAGTTATCATGCATCGATCAAGATGTCTCCCTTCCAGGCATTGTACGGTAGACCATGCCGCACGCCACTATGTGGGATGAGTCGAGTGAGACGGTCATTATAGGACCAGGAATATCTTGAGCAAGTTCGGCAGAAGTTCGCCAGATCAGGGCTAATATGAAAGCAGCTCAGGATAGACAGAAGTCGTACGAGATGTGCGCCGACGTGACCTGGAGTTCGCCGTGGGCGATCAGGTATTTTTGAGAGTATCCCCCATGAAGGGAGTGTGTTTCGTTTTGGCCAGAAAGGCAAGTTGAGCCCAAAATATGTGGGGCCTTATGTTGTGACGGAGCGGATCGGCCCGGTAGTTAGATTAGACTTGACTTACCCGCCGAGTGGGCAAGGTACATGATGTATTCATGTGTCCCAGTTGAAGAAGTATATGTCTCATCCGTCTCATGTGCTTCAGCCTGAAAGGCTAACTTTAGAGCCGACCATGCGATCAGTGGAGACTCCGGTACGGATTCTGGATACTAAGACTCGAGACACTCGCCATAAGTCCGTGAGACTGGTGAAGGTCCTCTGGTCTAACCAGGACGTTGAGGAGGCCACTTGGGAGCTGGAAGAAAAGATGAAGGCGAAGCACCCGTCATTGTTGCTTCTTAGTGTTATAGTATAGGGTACGGGGCGTACCCCTTTTAAGGGGGGTAGAGCCGTTTCAGTTATGGTTGTGTACGACATGTATAGTATACATTGTCTATGTTATGTTACAGACCGTTGTGTCTGAATGGTATTATGTGGTTTGGACTCGAGTCAGTTGTGGGTAAGTAGGATGGTGGTGTTGGTAATGATGTTTTGGAAGTGTGGTTGTTATAAGATGTTTCCCGTGTCCTAATAGAAAGATATGTGGGAAGTATGAACTTTGAGGACAAAGTTCTTTTAAGGGGGTAGATTGAAATACCCCAAACCTTGGTATGTTGGTTAACACATTAAAACATGAATTATTAAGACTAAAAAAGAGTCTTTAGAAAATTAGTAAACAGATTAAACAAAGAAAACACAAAATGTGCTTTAAAGTCAATAGAGCTAAAATGTTGATCTAGCTTGGAATAAGCTTGGGTAAACCTAATGAACTTACCAAGACCTCATTTATATACTAATGAACATATTAAACCAATTACCAAAGAAAACCAAGCTTGAAAACAAGTTAAAACACAAAATGTGCTTTAAGAAGTCTTAAAGCACATTTTTGAAAAATTGTCTTGTAAATGGGTTTTGAGTGGCTAAATGTCCATCATTACTCTTAAATATATATGTGTACTATATAGTATCACATTTGGGTGGCTATATTAATGGGAAATCAAAAATTTCACTTCTAAGTGCCTTGTTTAGGTGAATAGTGATTTTTATAAGCTAGTTTATAACATATGTTGTATTAAGTAATTAAATTGACAAACAAAGACTAAAATACCCTCATACTAATAAAGGGGGCCGGTTTTCTAAGTGTGTGACTCACCACTCTCTAGTTGATAAAATAAGTAAGTAAAGAAAATTAATTAAACTTACTTTTTACTTTATAAGCATAAATATCTTCTTAAAAGCAAATCCTATCTCATTCTCATTTCTTTCCTTCATTCCCACGGTTTCCAAACACCATCTTCTCCTCTTCTTTGCTCTCTCTGGTAATACCACTACCACCATAGAAACTCCCACTTTGACCTCTTGTAAAATCTTGCTCACTTGTTCAAATCAAAAACAAACACCACCAATCTCTTCCTCTCATCAAGCTCTTCATTCCTATCTTCTCAAAACTCCAAGAGCCCCATTTCGGTGCCAAGGGTTTCACCATTGAAGGAGCTTGAGCTTGTATTTTGACATATTGTTGATCTCCTTTGCTTCTAGGTAAGGAATCTCAAAGAAAAATCATGTTTCCTCCATGTTTTACCTTGACCGAAAATACACATTGATATAGCTCTTTGTGTGACTTTGTTCTAGCTTCATTTCAACTCTTCATGGACTAGGTGGAGTCCTCTCTTGTTATATATTCAAACTCTCTCCAAAGATCAAGGTAAAACAACTACATTAATGTTTTTGAAACAATGTAAAATTAGGGTTTACAATGAGATGAAGCTCAAAGCTTGAATACTCATTATGGTGTTTGTATATTGTCTAGAACTTGACAAGGAATCAAAATACCATACGGTTTTGTAAGGAAACAAGAAGGAAGTGTTTTGGAAAAAGAGGTAAATCTACTAACTTAATGTTGTTTAATGCCTTAGGAGAAATGAGCTTATAAATGCTTATTAAAACTACCTAAAGAGCAAATGGTGAATGACTTAGTAAAGTGTTCTCAAGAGCTTAGTAAAAGGCATATGTGTGTTGAGTGTATTTGCAGGTTAAAGGCAAATATATATTGTGGAAATTCAGTGTTTATGATTTATGCATCTTAAGGGCCTAAGAGCCATGCATTTTAAGGGCCTAAGTGCCATGCAATTTAAATTATGCACTATATTGTGATGTAGTGTAAATTTGGTGAAGTTGTGTATGAGAGTGTTCTTGGTGATTTAGATGTTCTTGTGTGTTTAATGGAGAAAGCAAAGTGTTTAGGCTTAGTAATGTTCTAGGGGAATCCATGTCAAAATTTAGGTAAGAAGCAAGAAGTTCTAAGTGTTTACATAAGGTTGGTGAGTTAGAAAACTTAGGAAATGAAAAAGGAGTTCATGATGTTTTAAAGGAATTTTGATGAACTAGGAAGTACTCTAGAGTGTAATAAGGACTTAGGCATGATCTTGAGATTTAGTATGTACCAAAGTCTTTGGACTTAGGTAAATACCTAGGCAAACTTTGGTAAAATAAGGAGAAGTGTACACTAGGAAAAGAGTTTCAAGAAGGATATAAGGAATTAGTTGTGAGAGATGATGCTTGGGAGATGATGTTAAAATAAGGAGAAAGCTTTTGGGATAGTAGTTATCTAGGTATGAAACACCACTTGAAAAACTAGGAGAAAACATTGTAAGTGTTAGGAATTTTGTGAAGTATAAGTAAAGGCTTAAGGAATTAGAGAATGAGTTTTATGAGTGTTTAAGGATGTCTTAAGTTGTGTTTGAAGTGCCCAAATGAGGTTAGGGGGTACTAGGTTATATGGGGTGAAGTTTGGAGTTGAATGTAAAAAGGAAAAAAGATTTGGGGCAGACCGGACTTGCGACCGGACTTGCAAGTTCGGTCGGGCCCAGTTTACCCTGCGAGAATTGGCTTCTGGAATGGACGACCTTGGGACCGGACTTGCAAGGTCGGTCGGGCTTGTAATTTGTGTACGGATTGAGTTACTGGAATCGACCGGACATAGGACCGGACTTGGCAAGTCCGGTCGGACCTAAACTTGTAAAAAAAAAAAAAAACAGAAAAGAATGTGACTTATGTAGTTAACCCTAGGGTGTATAATGAAGGTAACCTAGGGTAAGGTAGACATTAAAACATGTCATACAATCATGTTGAATACTTAGTAAGTGTGAAGTTAAATAAATAATTAACCGACGTTACTAATGTGTATAGGGTTCTCTCAAGGTGGAAACGAAACGAGGCAAGGACCAAGGTATGGTTTTCTTGCAGTCTGTTGCCTACCGGTTTACACCGGCTTGGATGTTGTTTGCTTTTCTGTGTGTTACGACCTTATAAGATTAAGGCATGAAAAGAGTTTACAGTTGTTATTCATTAAAATGTTGTAAAGTTGTGACTCCTTCCCTTGGTTGTCTAACAAGACCTAAATGTTGCTTGTTTGTGACTTAACAAAATATTGTGTGATCACTAACAAGTGCTAATCGGGGGAGTGAGGAGTCCGGTTGTTCCGGCCACGCGTGTGATGGATGGGGGGGGTCGATATCATATCCGGTTCGGCTCTCTTGGTGTATGTATAGGTGGTATTCCAATTTGGTTTCTACCTTCCCTTAGCTTATCCAAAGCTAGTTACTGACTCACGTCGGGCCATAGGGGCATACGTATGTTATTTCGGTGTGCTTGGGATTACTATATCCGACACACCTTTGGTATAAGTTAACCGTTCTATATAACCGGACGGTAACGAGGATGGTAACGAGCTTAACATAGGGTTGGTAAAAATCTCTAGGCTCACATGGTATACTAACTATGGGGAAGGTTCCTTGTGCGAACCGATTTTATGGTGATGTGTATTGATATGATGCTATGCAATTTCCCTAGCTATGCTATGGTATATAATATATATATATATGTTGGATGTTCTAAAATGAATGCCATGTTATTATGACAATTGGTTGCGCGTACCCCGGTCGGTAGTCGATGGGCTGCGCGTTAGCCATACCAGCCAAGGTTGCTGACCCCCCTCGGGGGCTCCATATTTTATTGCAGGATGAGGATCGAAGAGGCAGAGTGGCTCTAGGTCCTAGGTTTTTGATGTACTTTTGGATATGTTGGTTGTGGAGCCCGGGATGCGCCTGTGCTCCCGAGGCATTACATTTTGATCCGTTGCTATACAGTGGTGGATGATTATGGTTTGTAGGGTGTGTTGTAAATTAAATACTCGGTATGGTTGGTTATGTTTATATATGGATGTTAGATACTATGCTCGGGAGTCTGATCATCAGACCGATACACTTGTATTTATTCTGCCTAGTTAACCACGTGGGTGGTTAACGGCGTTGTAACACCAAAGCGTTAGTTATTGTTTGGTTGGTTAATTCCGCTGCGATTTCGGTAGTTGTTAGAAGCGTTGTAGGGGTGTTACAGTTACCCATGACATTTTCTTGTCAACTATAAGTCAATGGTGACCTAAATAATTAGTCCACTCATGGCACACATATAATATAAGCTCCAAAGCATATAATATATGATATTAAGATATTATACCTTAGTTTAAGTAGCTTAAAGCCCTTATATGCCCACGACAGCTTGGGGGAAAATTCTCCATAGCTTGGTTAACATGTTTTTACAGCAAAACAAGGATATGATCAAACTCCAAGCATGAGTTAATCATAGGAATCGTTATAAGGCATAAAAACTAGATGTTTACCTTTGATTCTTAAGGCTTTACAAGAGGTATTCTTGGCCCTATTTTTGCAAAAAAATAGAGTATCAAAATCACCACAAAACCATGGTAATTATTCAGATTACTACAAGGCATAAGCTTGTAGAAGTTACCTAGACAAAAATGTCTTAAGGAGTGAAAATAGCTCTTGAATTTGGCTATCACTTGGAACAAGGCCTAGATACTGCTTCTACATGAAATTGAAGACAAAATGAGCATAAAAACTCATGGGAAATAGCTAGTAATTTTCAGAAATCAAGGAAAGAGGCTTAAGGTAGATTTTTACCTTAAAATGGTATTTTTGACCATCTTTCCCCTTTGTTCTTGTTCTAGCCGAGTTTCTCTCCCCCTTTAAACATTAACTCACTGAGTATAAGCCATGGAAACGGCAAGGGGGTTATCTCATTGTGTAGCCCTTGAAGAAAGGAAGAAAAAGAGCTAATTTATGACTTAAAGCATTACCTTATGAGGTAGGAGTTGGATTCCTACTATGGCAGCTCAAGAACACTTCAGTGGAGAGCTAAAGGAGAGGGGAGGACGGCTGGAACCAAAGGGAAGGAAAGAGAGTGGTCTGATTTTTGGTTTAAGTAATGGTAAAGTGTAAAAGTAAGTAATAAATGGTGATTCATCAAATTGGCAAGATATTTTGGCTAAGTGCAAGGTGGAACTCCTATCCCCTTATTCTGCAGCCTTAGTATAGTCAAGGATGGGTCAAGTCTTGACCATTGACTTGGCTTGGTCAACATTACTTAAAATGCACTATTTTAGTAACTATTCACAAACCAATGCACATATTTGTGATTTTTTTGAATTTCTTTGAATTAGACCTTATATTGTGGTACATTATAGTACATTAGTATAACAAGGTGTAATCCAGCCCCTAACACCACTCAAAACCCACTTAGAAAGTCAATTTTCTCAAAAACGTGCTTTAAGGAGTTTTAAAGCACAATTTGTGTTAGAACATGTTTTTGAGCTTAGTTTCCTTTGATAATAGTTTTATAGTGTTCATTACTTGATTAAAAGACTTAGGAATCCACTTTGGATCCTAATTGAGGCTATACAATCTCTATGGTGTCTTAAAGCACATTTTTGGCTTTTCCCATCTTAAGGCATGTTTTTGCCTTGTTGAGATCTTAGATTGTTCCCCAATGGTATTAAGATTATTATTAATCTTATTAGATCATTAATAGATCATTTAATTAAGTTTTTAAGCTTAGGGGTATTTCAGCAGAAGCTAGAGGGCCATAATTCTAAGGTTTAAGATACCTAGTGAATAAGAGCGAATGGCTAATTATCAATGCCTTGGAGCCTGATAGGCTAGAACCGAACCCGGTTATGAGTTAGAAAAACTCCAATGAGAATTCTTGGTGCAGGGACTAACCATCAATATGGTTAAGACCCTTTGACCAAAGAACAGTGTATAATAGACCTCATGGAAGCTAAAACACTTCATGACGGCTGAATGCTTTAGACCAATGTTCAATGATGACATATGGTAGATTATGTGGGTGTAATCCCTTTTAAGGGAGGGTAGAGCGAAAAACTGCTTAGCGTATGTTTTACGTATTAAGTGCGTAAACTACAGTGCGCATAGCGTAAAAGAATTTGTTTTTATGTGTGCAACTTATGTTATATAAACATATGTATTCATTAATTGTGTAATTATGGTTATTGCGCACAAGAGATGTGAATACCATGTATATGAATATACTTAGTGTGTTAACTCGAGTGTGAGTATACAAGTGGAAAGGAGTGGAGAAACTCCGGGGGAATTAAAATCCCTATGATATTTGTCTATTTGAGATTAGACATGGCTTTGTGATGTATGAGTCGGTATGAAACCGATGTAGAACCTAGTAGGAATTGAATTCCCTAGGTAACTTGATTTGAGATGACTGAGAATAATTGATGAAATGATTAATAATTAATGAAATGAGCCCCATAAGGATTGAATTCCCAGGTAAATTATTTTGAAGTAAATTGAAAATGATTAATGGAGTGAGTTCCATCCTTGGAGATGTATTAATGTATGATCATCCCTAGTATAATTAAAAGATAGAAAATGAATAATGATTGACTAATTGATTGTTTGAAACTGACGTGGGAGGTGGAACTTGATTTGCTAGCGATCAAGGAAAACCGAACATAAATTGGGGCGGAAGGATAGTTCAACACCGATGCTGATCACATTGAGGTTGAATGATTTTTGGAGCTCCCTATAAGTGGTCACAAGTAATCACGATTAAGAATAGATACAATTAGCATAATTGGAAGTTGGAATTGTTTGATGTTTTCAAAAGAATTTCTTCAAGATTTGAAAACAAAAATCAGTTTTGAAACCACTACACCGGACTAGCAACGGTCCTAAGTTGACCAGTAGGACAGTGGCAGTGCGTGTTTTGTTCCAAGGATAGTGGGACGTAGAGAAGTCCTGTGTCAGTGTGGATGACCGGTGAGTGCCTGAGGATATCTAGATATGCAAATGTTTTAATCAGAACCAAAGGGACTGTGGGCCAGAGAGAGTAAGTGCCCATTAGTCATGAAATGGCCGTGAACCAGAAAAAACATAAGTGTTTAGCGTGACCGGTACCTACAGGATCTGTAACACCCCTAATCCTAAACCTGTAATGACGTCGCAAGTCGTAGCAAAATAAATAATAATTCGCAGCGGAAAATAAAACTAACTACCTTGGTGTTACACGCCGTTACCCACCCTTGTGAGTCACAAGGATCCATCCTAACAACCTTAACTCTACACGCTGTGATGAACAGATACTGAGCGCTCCTAATTATTACAAACCAAATACAACTAAATGAGCAACTAACTGAATACAACAATCTCTTTATTACAATACAAAATAATCCAAAGGTGTTTGCTGCAAACACATCAGCTACCCCCGTGTCCCGCACTCCGGCTTGGGTCTTCTTCAATAACCTGGAATGTTTGGCCCAATGAAGGGCTCAGCAATCGAAATGCTGGTATGCTAAGTGTAGTCTTAAATCATTTGGATTCCTTAAGTCATTTTAGCCATCTTGATATTAGGTTCATTACATAAAATACCGGTTCACAATGATAACAGTAATAACTGTAAACATTTAACAATCACAAAACAGTTCACCTGTACACACCAGTGTACAATAGTACATGATCCAATAACTACACAACAATAACATCATAGAAATAACCAATAGTCACACATTAATAATCCATAACAATCACCAAACAAGATACGCGTATTAAACTGTACTTGTTAGTTAGCCACCTGACCCTTAACCTGTAAACCAATCATTTAACATTTTCCAATTAATTACCACCTCAAGTGTCATGTTAAGTCAAACCTTAATAACTTATTAATGGACGAATGTCCCCTGTGTTCCATTGGAACTGTTTACCAGCTGACCCTATGGCCCTGGTTAATTGACCGATCCGGTCGAACCTGTGCACCAACGGCAGTGCCCTCCGCCATCCCCGAATGTGGCTGATGGATTTTTGAGTGACTCTCCATTGAAGTCTCTCGTAGTGATCACAATGCGCAACCAGAAAGTCGAAACAATCTGGATTCCTCTCCTTATAAGTTAGCCCTTTTTGTTAGTGACATAATAACCAATCCTTGAGTTAAGACTATAATAGTTGACCACCAGTTAGGTTCAATATACTAAAGGTCGGTTAGTCCTTTTCCCAGTTAGATGTATAAACTTCAAGTCATAAGAACGTTCGCGTATAAAAAAAACGCAACAATGGAGCAATACAGTACACAATATTATATACATAAAATCACAGATATCGCTCTTGACAATTAAACACACAATGTCTGGACCTTAGGATAATCCTTAGGACATTCAGACCACACAATTAACATACCGTTCACCAAGTAACTGCTAGCTTGACAAATCCCTGTTAAGCAGTCCCTCCCCGTACGCTGTTATTTAAACATGCAATACCGGGTAATATTAATATAACTATTCATTAAATGTTATAGTACTGTCACTGTAATGTTTATACTCATTGTATAATAACTTTGTATGTTCTTTTATTTCCCCCCGTTATTTTACAGTGACTCTAGGTAGTTCAGCAGTTCGTTATTCTATGTGATATTCACATGTGATAATGAATCTCCACTGTACTGTATGTCTTTATCTCATTAATCACACACCCATAATTTTTTTTTACTTATTCTTTATATTATATCTCTTGGTCATTTTTATTATAACCAAAATTATTTTATAAACTTTATATTATACTCCTTAATATACCATAATACATTATATTACCTAGTTTACTTCATTTCCTTATTAATCACAAAACCAACCTTATTATTTCGGTATTTATATTTTATATCCAACAACTTAATAAATTACTAGATAACCACATATAATTTCTGGAAATCATAATTTGAACCTATTAACATTTACAACTTACCAAATAACCATATAGTTTTATAATTTACTAAATACCCCTATCAATTTCGGAATTTGTAAAACAATTATATTAACTTCTATAAATTACCAAATAACCTTATGACTTTTATAATTCACTTATTACCCACATTATCCTTTGTAATTATTAATTAACCATCTTACTTTTACAATTTACCAAATACTCTTACCAACTTTCGGTAATTACAATTTGAGCTCACCAATTTTTATAAATCACTAATTAAGCCCATAAGCTTTTCGGTTTCAACATATTGTTTTCTATATTTATACTTTTAACTCCAAAACTTTATATAAGTTACATATTAACTTATAAACTATAGTTTTAATATTTAATTCACTAAAATAACCAAAACAATCCATAACTTTCTTCAATTTACATTTCCGCCCCATATTAAATTCTATTTTTCAAATATACTTCCATAAATTACATATTCACCCCAAAACTTTTACAAACTTAATATTTTATGTCATAAATCATTTTAACCCAATGTTTTTGGTCAACACTTTGACCAAGACTTAATTTCATAATTAATTCTTTAATAAACCCATAAAATCATACGTAATTCTCGTCCATACTCCAATCTTCCCAATAATTACAAAATAGTCCCAAAACTTTATAAATTGTTATTTTAACACTTAAACACCTATTTAAATTCACCAAAATTCATAATATTAATTCCTACCTTATATTATACTATAAATATACCAAAACAACCCCTTTGTTCTCGGCATTTATTATTTATACACTAAACTTTTCAAAATTTACATTTTAACCACATAACTTTATAAATTAGCCATTTAAATACTTGTAGTTATTTTTAATACTCCCAAAATTTATAATATAAATTAATATACTTATATTTTCGAAAATCATTCAAATAATACATATCATTCTCGGCCTTAATAATACCTTGCCATATAGTTTTTAAAACTTGATTTAAACCTTATAATAAATACATATAAATGTATATAAGCCATATAACACTTCTAAAAATTATGCTAATGACTTAGAATGATTATAATCTCAAAATAGAACAATTGAACCTTAGATAATTCAGTTTATATTTATATGCATCCTAATTAATTTTTGTGACACATTTTTTTTATACCTTAAGGTAATAATCTTACCTTATATGTTATAAATTATTTTCTTGACAATATAGCCTATGATTTTCGGCCTTAATTTATTTGAAGGTTATACATAATTTTTATACCAAAGTTTAAAGCTTAATTCAAGCTTAAACTTAATAAACCTTAATTATATATACTTACTCCTTAAATCAAGACAATTCTTGTACTTGAGTTTCTCCTTGAATCACAAGCTCTCCAAATGCTATTTTGATGAAGAGAATTCGGCCACCTTATATATATTTAGGAGATCCTTTTGTTAGACTTCTATCAAAAATTATAAATAAGATTTGGAGTAATTTTTACAAGAGTTTACCTAGAAATTTTACAAGATATTTTTGGTATACCTTGGGATGATTGTAGATCCAAGTTTCCTTCATGAAATAATGAAGAGAATATAGGTTTAGAAACTCTAGAATTCGGCATTAATTATAGACACCATATGGAGGAAGATAAGGATCACCATATCTTACCGAAATTTCCAGATTGCGCACTCTCTGCGGTTTTTGTCACCCAGAACTGAAATGACCACAAAAACTAATGATCCTTATATGGTTGGAAAGCTAATTCAAAGAGGAACAACTTTGGTGTTGAGACGATTTTGATAAAACATACGGAAAATTCAGAATAACTCCCGAACTGAGACCTATTGAACAGATTCTCTGCTGTGAACCACTTCGCCTTCTTTTGTTCACCCAGAACTGAATACACCATGAAAATTAATTATCTTTATATGTATGGAAAGCTAATTCGAAGAGGAACAAGTTTGATGTTGGGAAGATTTCGAGATAACGTACTGAAAATTCCAGAACCTCTCCTGAAGTCAGACCTCTTGAACAGATCTGCTACTTGATTCTTGCTTTGTAGAATTAGCTAGGAATTTTGACATAAAATGGAGTTAGAGCTTAAACCTCCATTGTTGGAGCTTGAAGCTAGGGGAGAAGAAGAAAAGAGAGAGCAAAAGATAACTTACCAATCGGCCAAGTGAAAGGCAAGAAGGGATGAGACTCACGTAAGGCCTTAAGGTAAGAAATGAGAATGTTCTTCTTTTGATTAATTAATGTCAATTATTGTCTAGTCTTATCATTATATTATTTCTTTGTTTATTGATTCAATAAGTGTCCTCATTCTATGTAGACTTACGGCTGGTGGCTAAGGAAATAATGGGATTTTGATTGATAATTGTTGGAAGAAGACAAATGGTAAGTTTGGTAGGTATTTCTTTTGATTTTCTTAAGTAGCATAGCATGACAAGTTGTCTTGTTTTCTCTTGTAAAATCGGTAATACATGTGGGTTTTGACCACTGATTTTTGTTTGATTTGAGACCAAGGAACATGCTAGCTAGTTAGTTGTTTTATTTGACAATTTTATAAAGCAATCAAACTTGTTTTTTTTCCTCTTTTGCATACGGTAATGTAGTGCAACTTGGACAATTGATTTCTTTGTCTATCTTTGACCATGGATAATGCTTGATTTGATATATGTTTTATTGACTACTTTACAGCAATAATTCCTCCTTCCTCTTATATGAAATCGGCACCCACTATAGGATAGAACATGGCTATTTTTGTTTGATTCTTGCAAATTGTAAAAGGTGAGTCTAGTTTGTATAATTAATTGCTTTGTTTTTCATTTCTAACTTTCCTTGTTGTCTTCTTGTAGGTACACGGTTGAGAAGGCATATTGGATTACAATTAATTGTTACATTATCATGTAATATATGCTAGATGAGTCACATTAGCATAAGGCAATAATTTTAGCAAAATCTAGCAAAAATAGACTAGAAAAAAACGCATGGACTAGGGACCAAATGGAATTAATTTTCCATTTGACTTTTGTTATAATATATTGTAATAAGACCATACTAATATGTGTGATAGGTTCTAGCATTTAATTGGTACATTTATACCATGATAAAAGATGAAAGTTTTAAGGTAAAAATGCTGATTTTAGGTACCTTTTTGTCTCTAAAATCGCCCCTATTTGTACTATGAATTTAGTACTGCCAATAATTTATTTAGATGTTCATTTTATCCTCTTTTAATATTATCAACTCGTGGCTCCTCAAAAACTTCAAGGCAATTGCGTAAAACGCATTTTTGTGACACCCGAAGGTGCGTTTTTGTGCTTTAAGGAATTTCTGGAAAATAATTAGTCGCTATGTGTTCCAAGTGTTTATAAACATTGTTCTTAGTCAATAATAATATGTTAAGGTGTTACATTGAGTTATATGGGGTTATACCAACTCAGAACACAATTCTCGGCCTACCCGGGCAAAAAGGAGCGTTAAGAAATCCTCCCGAGTACTTTGTCTTTAACCGAGAATTTATCTTGAGAACTTCATCTTAAATGTTCATTAAGGTACTATTATGCATTTATAATGAAGTGTAATGCTTTACTTTATTTAATAAGGTATTCCCGGGACTTTCGGGCCTTGAGGGGCCTTTAAGGGAATTCCCGAGCATATTGTATTTTCACTCAGTTTTAGATGAAGTCCTGTGTTTTGAAGATCATATAATGATCCTTGGTTAACTTCATGTGAAGTTATAGCTTATATATCTTGTTTATCTTAAGGTCGGGCTTTAACGCACGTTTTTGACCTTAAGGAGTTTAGGTGCGTTTTTAACGCCCAAGTGTTTATATACTTTCGTAGGGTTTCATAATCCCCCAAATAATACTTATAATTCCTCAAATAATATTTATTTACTTATATTTAATTATTTAAATGTTAGGAGTATTTCAGTCTACCCCCCTTAAAAGGACTTCGTCCCGAAGTCATAACTTATACTTGTTCATCCTATGGGATCGGTTCCTCCTTATCTATTCCCTGTATACTTATCATTATTGGGTGTCAATATTATATTGACACTTCTACGTTCTATCTGTAATCCAAGTCTATGCAATTTGTTTATGTACATAACCTTATTCATGATAGTCCATGTAATTATAGCATAAGTACTTGGGAAATACTGTAAAACCATACATGTTCCAACTTCCTAGCTATCCCACTTGGTCATCACTGCACAAGTGCAATACCAAATCCTCAGTCCTACAGAGTGCAGAGGCGTAAACCCTTGGTAGTGAATCTCTTGTGTGACTGTAGGAATAAATATAAATATACTGTAAAGTAATTAAGTGCTTCATAAACATCCAAGTGTTACATAGAACACAACCATAACTTATTCAAGTGTCTCACAGGACATATCATTGATAACCAACCATTGTCACATAGGACATATCAACAACCATTCAACCAATTGCACACATGCGCATCAATCAAACACAAATAACCATACACAAAACCAATATAGACTGCAGATATGCAAGTCGCATGTGGTGCTCTACCCCCCTTAAAAAGGGTTACGCCCACGTACCCCACAAGTATACAAAAAACTGTAAGAAAGTGACGTATACTTGTCTCGCATGGAGTCCTCTAACGCCACAAGACATTCTAATGGTCTTGTTCCTGGTCTCCCTAGTTGTTGGAGTCTAAAATGCGTATTGGGGTCTCCTCATATCTAAGTGTAGGATCTAGTTCGAGTGTCTCGGCTCTAAGATGAATCTAATCTGTAAGCTAATGGGCCCACTCGCTCCGTAATAAGGTACGGTCCTACATACTTTGGGTTCCCAAATCTAAAAATTCCCTTTGTAGGTGAAACTCTAAAGAAGACTCGATTGTCCACTGCTGTAACACCCCAACTTCTAATCTCGTCATTACCTCTTAAACTGTTACAATTACCATTAAACACGCAGCGGAACTCTAATACAACAGAGGGTGATACAACGCCGTTAGCCACCCTCGTGGCTAACCAGGCCTAACTCACATACAGTAACGGTCTGATGGACTGGAACAACCGAGTACTCAACACAAATACAACACTCAACTCATTACTTTACTATACCGAGTCTACAATATACGGATGTCGATAACATGTTCGGTCTTACACCTCATTCAAATGCATAAGTAATTACAATCTAACTACCCATGCTACTACCGACCCGTCCTACTCTCGTACGGTTTTGTCTTCGGTGTACCTGCGAATAAAAACGATGCCTCTAGGGGCTCAGCTTAAAGCTGCATATGAAATTCGCATATACCTTGTGCTAACAGCGGTACGCCGACTACTTTTGGTCGGATATACATGGAGTTCATTTTAATCAAACGTCATGCATCACAGCAATACAATATATATGTATATTACACAAGGAATCTACATCCAATCATGGAACCCAATTCCTAACTAACATAACTAGGTTGTTAGTTGTATTATGTTACTCTTAGGCCTTGAGGGTTATACCTCACTTGCCTTGGTTACTCATTCAATAACATGCCCGCTCTCTCGGGTTCTTGTTTTTATACACACCCATTCTCTTGGGCTACTCATTCTATCTCACCCATTCTCTTGGGTTATTATACTCATTAACTCACCCACGCTCTCGGGTTATTACATTCATTATCATACCCACGCTCTCGGGTTATTATACTCAAGCTCTTGTAGATTCTCGAGACACTACAGGTCTCCTACGTCACGCTTGTTACTCTTAATACATACTCTAGCCAAAACTCATGGCTCTCGAGCATAGTCTTACTTCCCCGGTTTCGACCCTACTCTGGGTCTAGCATGGTGGGAAGGTTCAACTAGCTCCCGGAACTCTCTCTTAGTTCCTATCTCTTTTTACATAGGCCCGACTACTCTCGGACTACTCACGTTCCCATACACTCCTCTCTCGGAGTTGTAATAATTTATGTATATTAGATTAGAAGCATCACTCACGACATTTCTAATGACTTTGGGAACATTACTCAAGTTCGGTTAATCTTAGGTTTTAAGAGTTACCCATACATTTCATTTACTCATACTTTCGGTTATTTTCTTATACCGGGTAAAATCCTCATATAGGAGGCCGACCATGTCTCAAGGGAGTTACTAATACCTTAGGTCTCTTTTACCTTCTTACTAGTTCACATCTTTGAACTATCATTAATCCTCTTGCAGGAGGTTCACTTATCTTACCACTCTCATTTTTTTTGTGGATTGTTTCACATTGGTTTTCTAACCGTTATCGGGTGCTTACTAGACCCGTTCATCTCCTCACATTCTAGTGGGTTCATTTGTTGCGTTATCGCTACACTTTAATTGATAGTTTGTGTGTTTGCACGTTTTCGTTATCATACGCATCGATCCGATCTACGGATCTCTAGCCGAACGTTACTCACTATGAGTCGGTCTTACACTATGTTAGACCACACCGGCATACAAGTATGTTAGCTCATTCACATACAACAAGACATATATAATCAAACAAGGGATTATTTTCATGCTTTAGTCTTGATTAAGCCGGCACACAAACACACAAATCAGAGTAACTCGGTTAGCATACGGGGCATGAGAAAATCATACCTTTCACCGGGGTTTTTACTTTTACCGTGTCATCTCACCATGCTCGGGTCACGCACGACTCTCTGATAATGTTACAAACATTATTGTTAATACTAAGATCATACGGTACATAATAAAATGCTACTCCCGTACTTACCCCGTTATCCCGTTATCTCGGTTTTATTCTTGTTAATTTGAGTTCTCACTTCTCAATCACTTCCACCACTTCCAACACTTCTTAGGGCCTTTATATCTCACCAAACAAGGCCTTAACCTCATCTAACATCATTAACATTCAAACCCCCATCATTAGAAACCTTTAAAACACTCTCTGTAGGATTCTGGGGGTGGTCCGGGACTTGGTACTTACCCTAAGTCCCGGACCAATGCTGGTCGTGACTCTCGGGTTGTTTTTCTACCATGATCCGGGACCTTGTCCCTATCCCAAGTCCTGGACCAGCATGGATGTTCACTCTTGGCGTATTTAAATGGGGTGGTCCGGGACTTTGTCCAAGGACTAGGTCCCGGACCCTGCTAAAACCTGCTACATACATCATTTTTCAACCCCAATTCAATCCTTAATCCACACCCAATCTTTCCCTAATCTTTCCACAAGATTCCTACATGTTTAATCACCTTAAAACATGCTCTAAACCTCTTCAAATCATAGGTTTAATACCTACTCAAATTCTTGCCCAAATTCACAAGTTTTACATTCTCATTTTGCACTAATGCACACTTGTGCATTTTCTAGCTCCTCTTGGAACTTTTCATTATTCTTCTCACTCTTTTTGACCATTCCAAATCCTCCAAGACAATGCACAACTCGCATCTAGGTTCATGCCTCAATCTTAAACCTTAAATCCTCATTGTTTTCTAACCTTCCAAAAGCACTCAAACAACTCCTTTTTCCACAGTTTTTTTGCATACCTCTCCGCTCTTTAAACTAGCATTCCAAAGATGGTTTTCTAACCCAATTAAAATCTCCATACTTACCTAGTCTCTCCTAGGTTATTCTCCACTTGTCTAATTCCTCAAGATCCTTCGGTTTCAACCGAAATTTCGTCATAACCCGGCTACTTTTCTAACATTGCCCAAAACTCATACCACCATTTAAATCATCCTAAAACTAGCCAAACCACAAGGGTTCTATCAGCACTCAACATTTTCTCATTAATCAAGCAAAACTCACTAAACACCATAAAGCATAATTCATCAAATACATAGCCCCCAAAACAAGCATTAATTCACAAATGTTTTCTCTCTTGCATTATTTCTAAGCAAGCACATTATCACCACAACTCAAGTGGGGTTCATTCATTTTATTAACCCTTCCCAAATCCTAATACATATAGGATACCACTAAGATAAGTTTCTTACCTTAACTTTTCTTAAGTTTCCTTTTTAACTTCTCTTCTCCTCTTCTCTCCATTCCAAATCGGCCAAGGAAATTCAATTGCCCATTACTCTAGCCACATTCAAATTGGAAAGTAAGCACTAAGGAACTCTCTTAGGCTCATCAAATAAACTAGAATTCACAAAGATGCTTAAAGCACCAAATTAGGTTTTACCTTTGGAAACCCTTGAATGGTTTTCAACTCTTGAATCTTAAGAGGGACTCCCACCACCATTTAAAGCTTGGAGAATATCTCAAACAAGGAAGAAAAGCTAGTCATTACAAGAGTCAAAATCGACCAAGGTGGGAAAATGGAGAAAACATGACTTTTCATGATATTTTTACCTTGATAGAAAGAGGAAGCTTCAAGCTTCAAAATGGTGTGCTTTTCTCTTCAAATGGCCAACACCCACGAAAATGAAACTCACCATTTTCGAGTTTTGAAAAGAGAGGATGATAGAGGGTGATGAGAGGATCACAAATATGTGATTATTTTTCAATTCGGGGCAAGGATGAAGCTTGGGCAAGGAGAAGAAGGTGGAGAAGGCTTGCTTGGCTCCAATGGCGTTCAACACACAGAGAGAGAGGGAGAAATCGGTGAGGAAGGGGAAAGAGAAGGAAGAAAAGAGAATGAGAGGAAAGAGAGAGAGAGAGAATTGTTTTATGCTTTTGTTTTTCTCTCTCCTCCTTTTCTTTCTTTCTTACTTTATTTACTAGCCTAGCATGTGTGTGAGTGGGTTGACTCACTAAATAAAACCGGCCCCACTACATTAGAAAGCTGGAGCGTTTTTCGTTTTCTTACAGAAAATGCTCGTTATTTTACCCGGTTTGGCACTATTCACTAACCGGGCCCGTTTTTCAGATTTTTCTCGTTTCTTTATTTTTAATGGTTATTAAGCTTCCATTAATACTTAATTATAGTTATTTAATCAACTATAATTTTTACGGGTCTGTTTGACCACTTAAAGTCACGTTTTCGGGTTTTCTCGAAAAACGTGCTTTAAAACTCCGTTAGCGTTTTAATCCATTATTTGGATCCGTTTTCTTCGGGAATCATTCCCGTATACTATTTAGGCCTAACTAAGCCTTAGGAATCCATCCCGGACCCTAATGAGATCATATATCTCTTATACTCATTTAACGCGCATTTTAGCATTTTTCGCTTTTCAAGCGTTTTCTCTTTTCTTTTGGTTTAATTTCCTTTACCAATACTCTTTAGGCACCATTAGGCCTTTAATAATCATATTAGAGTAATTTAATCGCCATTTTCAGATCCGGGGTATTAAAATCTACCCCCCTTAAGGAACTTTGCCCTCAAAGTTGGTGAATCTCATATGGTTGGTCTCATGGCATTCTATGCCAAGGTTATAATACATGTATAACCTTACAGACTCCACAGGTCTGTCTCTCTACACACTACACATACCACACATATATCACAGCATGTATAGCAATCAAAAATAATCTTTGTACTCTCTCCATGGAATCGTCCGAAGACAAGAAGGCACTACAGTCCTCGAATCCATATTGAGTAATACACTGCCGATCCCTCAAGTACCGGTCATGTTGAACACTTACTCTTTCTGGTTCACGGTCGTTTCATGACAAATGGGCACTTACTCTCTCTGGCCCACGGTCCCTTCGGTTCTGATCAAAACGTTTCACATATACATATCCTCAGGCACTCTGGTTGACTCACTCAACACAGGATCGTCTCAGGGTACTCTCCCCGTCCCGCTGCCTTTGGAAAAATCACACACTACCACCGCCCCAACCGGTCACTTAGGACCGTCGCACGTACGGTGCAATGGTTTCAAAACTAATACACGCCCACCGTTCTACCGGTCATCAAGACTTAAGGCCACAGCCATCGGCGGGTGATAGCGGTTTGAAACCAGTTTCCTTTTCCACCTTCATACTTTAAGAAAATCCTTTTCAAATTCTGTTTGAAATTTCTTTTTAAAACATCACCAACTCCAAATCAAATTTATGGTAGGTGTATCTTTTCTTAGCGTGATTACTTGTGACCACTTATAGGGAGCTTCAAGAATCATCCAACCCTGATGTGATCAGCATCAGTGTTGAACTATCCTTCCACCCCAATTTGTGTTCGTCTTCCCTTGATCGCTAGCAGACCAAGTTCCACCTCCCACGTCAGTTTCAAACAATTAGATAGTCAAACATTTTCGTTTTCTACCTTTTACTTTTTCTAGTCATATTTATAAACAATCCATTTTAATTTATCTCTTAGTTATGGAACTAAAGTCATCCATAAGTCTCAATTTATTTCACTTCCTTTACCTAGGTACTCAGTACTCATGGCGTCATTAGTCAAATTATTACTCAAATAAAACACACAACTCCAAAGGATGGAACTCACTCCATCAATCATTCACAAATACAATCACCTAGGGAACTCACTCCCTTCTAGGTTACACATCGGTTCCATACCGATTCATACTGATCATAACTCATGTTTAATCTCAATAGACATATACTATAGGGATTCTCACTCCCTAGGAGTTTCTCTACTCCTTTTTCCATAATATTACATACTCGTTACTTGCATCTCTCATGCACAGTAATCATAATTACACAATGAATGGGTACATATGTTTATGTAACATAAGTTCCAATCATCAAAACAATTTCTTTTGTGCTATGCACATAGTAGTTTACGCACCTATACGTAAAACATACTCTAAACGGTTTCTCGCCCTACCCCCTTAAAAGGGGTTACGCCCGCGTAAACGACCATATGTTATTACTGAACATTGGTTCCCTAATTCGAGCTTCATGAAGTGTCTTAACTTCAATGGGGTTAATTAACTCATAACCGGGTTCGGTTCTAACCTCTAAGGCTTCAAGGCGTTTAGGATTAGCCAATTACTCACAATTGCTAGGTATACTTAACCTTCGAATTATGGCCCACTAGCTTTTGCTGCGTGACCTGATTACTAGAGCTTGACTCGCCCTCTCAGTATTATGAATGCATTATTCAGTCCTCTTTATCCCTTTTTGTCTTGGAAACAAGGTTTCTCTATCGTGATGTGGTATCTCTTACCGTATGTGAATTCGATGAGTTATAGATTTTCTCTCCAGTTCTTTGGAAATCTATTTCGTATAACACTGTATACCTTCATGGTTATTCACTTACTTTTCCCGACTTGTTGTCGGTTGAGGTCAAGCTACCACTTAGTATGTAGTGCTTCCTCGATTAATTTTATGTTTGTTTACTTGTCTCAATACAAGAATTCTTTATTTATACAACTAGGCGTTTATTATATATCGGTCCTGGGACCTGTGGTTTACTACCCACGTTCTTTGTGCATCTTTGGCCAATGGCCGCACGGTTATTTCTCTAGATTATCACTCAATAGGCTTTGTTGACATTTCTTAATCCCTGGCTCTCCCACTTGATCATTACCGCACAAGTGCAATACCAAAACACTCAGTCATACAGAGTGCAGAAGCGTAAACCCTTGACAGTAAATCTCTCATGAGATAGGAATGAACATGTCTCCTTTACCATATTTCCTCATCAGCTTCATATCACTAACTGAATATACTCTTACAATGGTCGCTTACTGCGTACCTTGTTCTTTCTCATTTTTATGGCATCCGCTACAACTTTAGCTTCCGCCCAGGTGTTCTCACCGTTTACACTATGGCTCAGCAAAATACACTATTCTTTAAATCTCTCTGCGCACTTGCGCACTGCTTACTCTGCAGTTCATACTGTACACATACGGTGTTCACTACTCATCCGATTATTCTATTGGTTTCCTTTTACTGCTATCAAAGCCTTCCTACATACAATCTCTGTTCGAATTACTCCTTAGCAATAAACACATGCTCAAGTATCACCATGCCGCTCTAGCGGTTTCGCATTACATTCTTATGTGGTAGCCCTTCTCTGGAGGATTCACGCAATTGCCACTCCATAGGCCCCACAATAACAAGTGGTATCCCCACTCTAAAGTAGTGGTTCATTCTCCACTGTTTCTTATCATGCCTTTATGCATAGGTTGGCAATGTTTAAATCTACAATTTGTTGTTAGTTTTACCGGCTTACAAGCCACCTCGCCCCGAGCCATGCTCTGTGCTGCTGTTTATACAAGTCTCTGCTCCTCCGTACACCATTAAATGGTTTGGAGGTATTACTGGGTTTCTTAATATGGTTGTTTCAACACGCTTTCGTACATGGAAGTCCCTTAAGCATCTTGATATTAACTCATGCCTTCTAGCAATCTAGGGTATCCCGTGTTACGTGGGATCCCTTCGGGTTCTACCCGAGTGTTTGCTTTAACGCTTGTGTTCTCAACACGATATCTCGTTCAACTACTGTTGTTTTCGGTACCCTTCACGGATTGCTCCAGGGTGTTACCGAGTTGTGCCATTACATCTGGCTTGAACTCATGGGTATGTTCAATTACTTACTCCGTCTTGCGGTTATGTTTACTTTGGGCTATCCCATTTTGGGTTGTAGCGTCCCCCATTATTGGGTAGATCATTAGTTCTTTCTCCTTTACGATCCCGGTCAGGTCATTAATCTCTTCGGTGAGGTATACTGTAGGAATTCTATCCCGTTTATTGAACATTAATATGTTCATTTTAGGCATTCGCCTTATTGTTTATGCTGGGTATTCATTCCAGTTACCGTTTGTTTCCTTCATGCTTTCTGGGACATATCCAATGTCTATATTTAATACTCTATGCTTCTCGCACTTTCGACTCTTAGTCATCCTCTTGGAATGTGTTGTTGACTTCTTTCGCTTTATAAGCTTGTCTGCGTTCTTCGGTCATTCGAGGTGTCCAACTGTTTGGTTTGAACTTATCTTATGGTCCGTAGTATGGAGTCGACTACTTCCCGTGTTCCGTACTCTACTTGTATACATACATGGAGTATCTTATTGATACGTTACCACTTACCCGACTAACTCATAACTGGTTTGTCAGGCCCGCAAGCTCCTTCGGAGTGCGGTCGTTCCATGTCTCGTTTGTGTACACTTGTAGTGTCGATTACACGCCTAGGTGAAGTATTCTGTTGCCAACTTCCCTTATATCGTCCTATGATAACTTACCGTGGTTCACTGGTTTGGTTTTTAAAATTTGGGGGTTTTTGGAAAAATTCTGTGTTTGAAAGGAAAATTTGGGTTCGAAAGGAAGATCTTCATGGCATTTCAATGCCAACAACTCCTTACCGAGTCCAGCTTCTCGCTGTCCGGTATGTTCTTTATACAATGATCCGGTCGTTAGGCCTTTTCAAGATTTCATTTCACAGTTTTCAGGGTTTGTGGTGCTATATTGGCTTCTTTAGCCATCCTCGTACTTTGCTAAGTACTTATTGCTTGCTAAAGTTCCTCTTAGCTGTCCGTTATTACTGCACTTGCCGTGGCAAGTGCGCGGTACAGGCGGTTTTTGGGTTAACTCATACTGGTCACGGTTTCGTTCACAATGTATTTGGTAGCCTTGTTGGCTTTTCCTTTGATTCGTTAGTTGGATATCTACTCTTAGAGCTATTTCTCATTCATCTTGACATGACTGTCATTCATTTAGGTGCTTCTCCGCTCCCGGAGTTCCTTAATTACTTGGTTATGTGTTCTACCTCGTTGCTCATTCCCACGTCGTTACTGCGGTTACCGAGGTTTAAGTCATTTAGGCAGTACTGCTGTAGTCCTATTCGGGTATATCCCGTAGTTATACTCGTAGTTGTCTAAGCTATGCCCGCTAGGTTTTGCAACCTCTTCGGGCGTGGCAGGGTGGGTGTATCTACTCTTGACTAGATTCTTAGTCGGTTGATATACCGTTGGTGGTATTATTTAATTATGGCGGTCCGTAGACATGTGTCTCGGTTTGGTTGCTTCCTTCTTGCTGCTGCTCGGCCAGCTAGGTTCTCGCGACTGCTAAGCATGTCGCCCCAAGCTTCCATAGATTCTGGTCTCCTTTGAATAGGATGTTCCGACCTCCCGCCTTTGAATGCGGTTATTGTCGTTCCAGCGGGTTCCGTATCCGTGGTTTCCGGTTCTCAGGATCCACCGCATGACAGATTCTGGTTCATATTGAAACATTAAATAAGTGCCAGATCGGGTGTAACACCCCAACCGTTAATCCTATGCTTACCGTCCAATCATCCTCTTAATCCTATCATTACGCAGCGGAAGACTACTACCTATTACGGCGGGTGATACAACGCCGTAACCGCCCATACGGCTAGCTAGGCTATTCCACTTACAGTCACGGTCTGATGAACATAATATACCGAGCTACTAAATTACTTACCAAAATACCACATACCGAATACTTACATCAATGGATCACCGAGTATTTAAGTGTATTCAATTACATCCCAATTCAAACTTCCCAAAAGAATGAGTTTCTACAAGCTACTCATCTATACCCCAATCCAATACTTCCACTATCCAAAAAGGTGTACCCCATGGTACACCGGCTAACAAAACTTACAGCCGTGTACTACTTAGTACACCAATCATAATTCATTGTTTACAATCCAGAAAGGAATCAAAAGAAACTAGCTACATCTCTTCACGGCCTTCATCCTTCTCTTGTACCTACGTGTAGTAAAAACATCGCCCCAAGGGGCTCAGCAAAAGCTGCGCATAAACTCCGCATATACTGAGTGCTAACAAGGGCACGCCGACTATTTGACGTCCACTAAACATGCAGTTCATTACTTTCATACATACATGCTTTGCATACAACTTACATACACATATAATACATTACACAATCCAAGGCAGCAATACAATGTCATACGCCATACTTACCTTCACCAGAGTTAGCCAAATTACGCATCCGGGTTAATCGGTATGCTATTTACTCTTTTACTCATTACCCCTTAATTATTCTTACTTTACTCACTTACTTCCATTTATTTACTTACTCATTCTTACTTACTTACTTTTACTCAAGTTAAGTCGGTATGACCTTCGGCCCGGGGACTACACCGTCCCACCACCGGGATTTACTTGACTCACCAATCCGAGATGCTACCCATTTAAGGGGTTTGGGCCGCGGACCAGTTTAAGAGTCAGGAATCGGATCCAACCTCTTGTGTCTCCTCATCCTCACGCGTGGCCGAAACTATATTGGACTTCTACTCATTCCAATTTAATTACCAATTTAAGTTAGATTGGTTAGCTTGTTAGGAATCAGTTAGAAGTCCAATAACAAATAATAGTCGGTCACAATACATCATCTCATACATACACACATTCATTATCATCCATACATTTCATGAATTATACAAACTGAGATTAAAGACAATATTCACAACATACAACACTACATATTCACAAGTAAGCATAGTAACTCCGATTCGTGCATTTATCTTGTTTGGTGATCAATTAGCACACAACACACAAATCAGAGTAACCAAGGTAGCATACTGGGCATGAGGAATTCATACCGTTCACCGTCGTACGTGTTTCCAAACGTTCCTCCGATGTCACAAATCAAATCCTATGATATACATACAATTGAATGATTAATCTAACTATCGTAAACTTAATTCGATTACTCTTACGTTTCCTAACTCATACTTACTAAGTCTTTACATTCCTTACACTTGTATTTCATTTACTTACCTTTCATTACTCATCCATGGTTTACTTACATATATACATACATATGTATAGGTGGGTATACATATATATATATATATATACTAGTTATAAGCTTACAGTTTTTTTTTGTAAGTAATGGGCCGTCCGACCCACCGTCCGACCCTTACCCTCTGGGTTGGACCGTTCCAGAAGGTTTCGGTCCCGTGTCCCAGCTCTGCCCGACCCACTGTCCGACCCAGACTCTGGGTCGGACGAAGTCAGAAAGTTCGACCACTTTTTTTTTTTGCCTGTCCGATCCATGTCCGACTCACAGCCCTGGGTCGGACCATTCCAGAATGTTTACGTTTTGTTATTTAAGCCATGTCCGACCCACGTCCGACTCACCCTCTGGGTCGGACGAAGTCAGAACATTGCTACAGGTTTTGTTTTTCTTTCCCAATTTCACCCATTGTTTCCCCAATCTTCCTACATACATCCTAACATGTTTTAGTACAATTTAAACACCCTAAATCATGCCAATTCATTTCCTAATTTATTACACAATTTTATACTAACTCATATACACAATTCTCTAAGTTCCTACTCAACACTTACACAGTTTTCTTCCCTTACCATATTATGCTACAGATTTTTGACATTTACACTCCTCTTCTACATCTCCCTCTTCTATTGACATTTCTAACACTCCTAATGCATTTAGAATACATTATCTATATCTCTCCACTTACCCTCCACTTACCCTCCACTTACCTCAATCAAAATCTGTTACAAACACACATTAGTCATCTAGTTTCTAGTTCACTAAGTGTTCTAATCCTATGTAAATTTTGCCATAGTCTCCCCTATATTTTTATACTCTCATCACATTGTTTCAATCACATTATCATTCATCTCTCCTGTTTATACACAATAACCAAATACAAGCTCCCATACACAAATACTAATACTAAAACACTCATAAAAATTCCTGCACTCAACATTAATTCCCATCCATGTTTCAACAAGTTTTAAATGTCTTTTAAAGCTTCAAAATACTTATATCCTCCTACACATTACACTACCAATACATTACCATTTCACAATGTAAGTTTTAATCTTTTAAAATCTGTTACATACTCATTTACAAAGCTACACAAGGGTGAGTATAGTTACCTTGTTCTCCCTTCTAGTTTTCTTTTCCTCCTTCCTTCTTCTTCCTCTTTCCACCGGTTTGTAGATCAAACTCTCTAAGGCTACAGCCCATCAACATACATAATTCAATACCCATTCTAATACACAATTTAACCCTAGCCATTATGTAAGTTCTAATATAGGTTTTAGGGTTTAGAATTTATATTACCTTCCAAGGGTATGAGTAATGCTTGGAGTGTCTCAAGAACAAGACTCCTCACTCCACCAACAAGGCCAAAATCGGCTAGCATAAAGAAGCAAGCAAGGGTTTAACTTCAAATTTCGTTTTGCCCTTAAGAGCTAGAAAAAGATGGAGTTTCAAGAAGATTTTTACCTCAATAGAACAAGGAGAAAGAGGTGGTGCTAATGGTAGTCTTGATGCTCCAAAAGCTCCACACCCATGGAGATGAAAGTGCTCCTTTTCGAATTTTGAAAAGATAGGAATGCTCTACTTGGTGAGAGGATTCCAATGGTGTAGTTTTTATAATTTTTGGAAGAGGTTTGATGGAGTAACAAGAAGATAGAAGAGGAAGTTTTTGTGGTTTGCTTCAAAACTCCATAGCCATCGGTTTGGAGGAGAAGGAAAGAAAAATCAGAGAGTGAGGGTGGGGGCTTTACGTGAGAGAGGGAAATAGAGATAGGAGAGAGAGAATGTGAGGTAGTAATAGGTTACTTTTTGCTTTTTAACTCTTTTTGTCTTTTACAAATAAAAGGGAGTTAAGAGTGTGTGTGTGTGGGGATGGAAATCGGACCACTACAGCTCAAGTGGGTTTGTAAAATTTTTATTTACAATATTGGACACATAAGTTTGGGTTATTTATGTGTCTACCCCACAACTTCCCGTTTTTGGCAGTTTTTACTAATTTCTCGTTTTCTTGATTTTATTGGTTCTAAAGCTTCACTAATATTTATTAATGATTATTCAGTTGACCAAAATTGTTACGAGTCTATTTGACCCGCTTAAAGACACGTTTTCCCGATTACCTCGAAAAACGTGCTTTAAGGTTCGGTAATGTTTTTAAACCGTTTTAAGGATCCGTTTTCTTCGAGATTTGTTCCCTCATGATTATTTATACTTAATTAAGCTTCTAAATTACTTATTAGCCTAATTAATCACTATTTTTAATTACGAGGTATTTCAATCTACCCCCCTTAAGAAACTTTGCCCTCAAAGTTGCTCAAGGTTAATAGTTTAGTAATTCTACTCATTAGGCAAACCAATTGCACTAATGTGTCTTACTACACCTATGAGGTGTTTACTTCCTTCATATTGCAAACATACGCAGTTCAAGCATCATACACAATTCACCACTTTCAATTCATACTATTCCACAATACAACATAGCAATTCAACATACACATTACACCAACATCACACATCGTACATACACATCCATACACACACATTACACATACCTACACATACGTTCCGCACTACATGTGCCATACAAAACCTATTACAATACCTACACACTATGCAATGCTTACCCCGAAGCAATGCAAAAGCAAAAGGGCTCTACCCCCCTTAAAAGGGGTACGACCCGTACCCGTATTGCTAAATGCTAGACTCTCTAGTCTATGAATAACTGTGGGTACTTAGCCTTCATGGCATCTTCCAACTCCCATGTCGCTTCTTCGACATCATGATTAGACCATAGGACCTTCACCATTCGTATAGACTTATGGCGAGTGTCTCTGGTCTTCCTATCAAGGATTCTCACCGGGGTTTCAACATATCTCATGGTCGGCTCAATGGATAGTCTCTCGGGCTCTAAGACATGAGAAGGATCAGCAATGTACTTCTTGAGTTGTGACACATGAAATACATCATGGACACGCCCCAAGTCCTCAGGTAATGCTAACCTGTAGGCTACGGATCCGACTCTTTCGGTGATAGTGTACGGCCCTACAAACTTTGGGCTTAGCTTGCCCTTCTGGCCAAATCTGAAGACACCCTTCATAGGTGAAACGCGCAAGAACACTTGGTCGCCCACGGCGAACTCAAGGTCGCGTCGTCGCACATCCGCATAGGATTTCTGTCTATCTTGGGCTGCCTTTATGTTCGCTCGAATCTGCTGAACTTCAGCTTGTACTTGCTCAAGGTATTCCGGTCCTATGATGACCACTTCACTCGACTCATCCCAACACAAAGGTGTACGGCAAGGTCTACCGTATAGAGCTTGGAAAGGCGATATCTTAATCGAGGCGTGATAGCTATTATTATACGAGAACTCGATAAGAAGAAGCTTATCTAACAAACTCCCCTGAAAGTCTAAGGCACATGCCTGAAGCATGTCCTCAAGTGTCTGGATGGTCCTTTCTATCTGACCGTCGGTCTGAGGATGGAAGGCGGTACTCAACTTCAATTCTGTACCCAACGCTTCCCTTGTAGCTCTCCAGTATCTCGAAAGAAATCTGGTGTCGCGGTCAGATACTATTGTTTTCGGGACTCCGTGATGTCTGATAATCTCCTTGTCGAATAGCTCAGCTAGCTTTACTACCTTCCAGGTGTCCTTCATCGGTATGAATCTGGCAACCTTGGTAAGGCGATCGACTACAACCCAGATCATGTTGAGTCCTCCCCAGGCAGGTGGGAGTCCTACAACAAAATCCATGGAGATATCATGAAATTTCCACTCCGGAACTGGCATCGATTGTACCATTCCGCCCGGTCTACGATGTTCAAATTTCACCTTCTGGCATGTGAAGCATCTCAATATAAATTCTATCACGTCCGATTTCATTCCAGACCACCAGAAGTCCCTCTTCATGTCTTTGTACATCTTGGAGGCTCCCGGATAGACTGACAATGTGGAATTGTGTGACTCTCGCAGGATGTGATCCCTTAGCTCTGCATTGCTTCGGGGGACGCATAGCCTGCCATTCAACCGAATCAAACCATCTTCATGTAGCTTGAAGTCATACTTTTTCTTCTCAAATGTACCATTCTCAATCTTTTGTCTGATTTCGGTTAGGTAAGGGTCGCTCAACTGAGCATCTCGCACCTCGTCAACCAAGCTAGAAGAAGCGAGTAGCGAATGGAGCGAGTGTGCTCGACGGCTCAGGGCGTCGGCTACAATGTTTGCCTTCCCTTCCTTATACTGTAAGTCAATGTCGTAATCTGAAAGAAACTCCATCCATCTTCTCTGTCTCAAATTCAGTTCTTTCTGCGTGAATACATACTGTAAACTCTTATGGTCGGAGTAGATGGTGATGCTTACCCCATAGAGATAGTGTCGGCATATCTTCAAGGCGAAGACAATGGCTCCTAACTCTAAGTCGTGAGTCGGGTAATTCTCCTCATGCTTTTTCAGCTGGCGGGAGGCGTAAGCAACAACCTTGCCATGCTGCATGAGCACGCATCCCATTCCCTTGCCTGATGCATCACAATACACCTCAAATCCATCTGTGCCCTCTGGAAGAGTAAGGACGGGCGCTGAGGTCAATGAGTCTTTAAGGCTCTGAAATGATAACTCGCACTCGTGTGTCCATACAAACGGTGCATCTTTCTTCATCAGTGTAGTCATGGGCTTAGCGACTTTCGAGAAGTCCTTTACGAATCTCCGGTAATAACCGGCTAGACCAAGAAAGCTCCGAATGTCGGTAACAGTCTTAGGTCTAGGCCATGATCGTACAGCTTCAATCTTAGAAGGGTCAACTGAGATACCTGCGCTCGAGATGACATGACCAAGGAATGATACCTGATCTAGCCAGAATTTGCATTTAGAGAACTTCACATACAGCTGGTTCTCGCGCAGTGTCTCAAGCACTTTCTTCAAATGAATTTCATGTTCCTCTGCTGATTTGGAGTATACAAGTATGTCGTCGTTGAAGACAACCACTGAAGTGTCCAACTGCTCACTGAATAGACGATTCATGAGGTCCATGAATTTAGCTGGTGCATTTGACAAACCGAATGGCATCACTGTGAATTCGTAGTGGCCATATCTGGTACGGAATGCCGTTTTCTCGATGTCTTGTTCCTTAATTGCAATTTGATGATACCCAGAACGGAGGTCAATCTTGGAGAAGACTGATGCTCCTTTCAGCTGGTCGAACAGGTCGTCGATGCGTGGCAATGGGTATTTATTCTTGATTGTGACCGCATTTAACTCGCGGTAGTCAATGCAAAGTCGGAGACTACTGTCCTTCTTCTTCACGAAGAGAACCGGTGCTCCCCAAGGTGATACGCTCGGGTGTATAAACCCTTTGTCGAGAAGATCGCGCAACTGCTCTTTCAACTCTGTCATTTCCGCAGGTGCCATGCGGTACGGTGCCCTAGCAATGGGATCGGTACCTGGCAAAAGATCAATTTCAAATTCCACTGCTCTCGGAAGTGGTATGCCGGGTAGCTCCTTAGGGAATACATCGGGAAATTTGGATACAATGGGTACATCGTCACTGAACTCTGGATCTCTTTCCAGGTCTTGCACATAACATAAGTATACCTCTTGGCCCTTTCTAAGCTCCCGGTACATAGCCATAGCAGATATGAGTGTGGTCGAAGGCTCTCTCGGTCTCTGGCGGTAAGATACAGTAACCCTAGAAGGACTCTTGAGCAGCAATCGATGCTCGGCGTAGAGGATCCTACCCTTGTGCCGCTCCAACCAATTCATTCCGATGATTAAGTCGAATCCCAATCCATTAAATTCGATGAAGGAAATAGGAAACACTTCATTTTTGATTTCGATGGTGGCTGATTGATAGTATTTAGTGCACTTTACTCGCTCCTTCGATGGGAGAGTAACCACAAAATTCGGTAGCTCATCCGCATCTAGCTTCAACCTCTTCACGAAAGATTGTGATACGAAAGTGTGAGAGGCGCCGGAGTCGAATAACACATTGGCATCAATGCCGTTCACTGGGAAGGTTCCCGTTAAGATGGTGCCGCTTCTGCCGGCTTGTGCTTCGGTGAGGATGCTCAGGTTACCTTCGGTACCGAGTCCACAACCTATTGAATTCACAATTGGATAAGTATTGATGGTGGACACAAGTGGAATTAAATCAACACTGCTCTTTATTGATAAACTAACCATCATACAAATCGTGTCTCTAATACACGTTACTAATACATTACATGATACTATGGATTTAATACTTCCTAAAGGTAAGGTTCAGGCGTCCTGGTTTCATGTGTGTGGCATTGATTATTGCCGGTGGTGCCGTATTCAACTTGATCTTGTTGATCCCATGATACAGCATCCTAGAGTTTCCACCCATGATTAGGACATCTCCTGATCTCAATACCAATTTTTGTGCGAGGTCCACACGCTTCTGCTCGCTATACAAAAAGATGGCGTCATCACCAATGGACCAAGACACTACGGGCACTCCTCTTTCAAGAGATTCCGCTGTCTCGTCCTTGTCTTGGTGTAACCCAAGTCTTCCTTCTTTCTCATAAAAGTTAATGATACAAAGGTCCGTTTCAAGTGCTGGGATCGGATCATATTCACATTGTTGTGCAATTTCTACTGCTTGTGTGACAAGTGTCTAAAATTCTAGAGGTATTGTCGGTGGCGTTGCTCCAACTTGTGTTCGTGTCTCCTGGTATGTCTTGGTATAAGGATTCCAATCCTTTCCCAAGCACATCATTTTCAGCTTCATCTTCGCTCCACCGGGAAATTCGGGTGTATAAAATCCACCTTGACCCGTTCCTAGTTCATTGCATCGTCGAATGATTGAGATTTGCGCTTCGGGTGTCAGGTATCCCCTTAATAAAATCATACCTGGTCGGATGACCTGACACTGTTCATTGGTGTAGTAGTGGTTGGTGATGTCGGTCTCTTCTTGATTCAGATTTACCGGTATCGGATAACAGATACTAAAGCTTCCTATGGTTATAAATTTCATCTACGGTGAGTACTAGTCTCAACTACTTCATTTCATGCTTAATACACACTTCAATTTATTTACTCATGCATTCACTCATACAGTTACTCCAATACTTAGACATGCTACTTCAAGGATTAAAGGTTTAGATTATTACCTGGGCAGGACTTAGAACCGGACCCATCACGGTCAATCACATGCAAGACCGGCTGCCTCTGAGGCGCACCCCTCTAAGGACCCCGGGATCCTTGTCCCTGCGGTGCCTGCTGGGTCGGTGCATCGCCAGACGCAACCTCCTTGCCTTCCCTTTGCTTGTAGCTTTGGAAGTTCCCCTTTGGCTTAGCATTCTCTGGGCATCTGTTAGCTGTGTGACCCACTTTCTGGCAGTTGTAGGATTTGATTTCTCTTCCATAGCAATCCTTGCCGGGATGGTCTAGGTTGCACTTTCTGCACACATAGGTGCGGCCGTCGGAGAAGGTTTTGGTGAAACCGGAGCCAGAACCCTTAGGTGGGTGTGATCTCAGTGGCTTAGCTGCCACCGGTGCAGAAGAACCTAGTTGAAGAAGCTCGACTGGTTTGCCCTGCTCAGCATGGGCACTGCTCTCACTTGGGAATTTCTTTTGAGATTGCTGAAAGAAATTTCCCTTCTTCTTTTTCCAGCTTTTACCCTGGTTCTGCTCCTCGGCACCTGTGTTCTTACTATTAGCCTTGCGCTTCAGCGCGGTTTCTTCATCCCGTAGTTGGCAAGTGATCTCAACACGAGAAGCCGCGTGATAACACTCTTGGAGGGAGGTAAATCGAGTGTAGCCCATACCGTACCGAAGGCGATGGCTCAGACCGCCATAGAAGCGATCGACCAACACCTGGCCGGTGTATCCTAAGTCAGGTAGAAGACGGAGGATGGAGGTGAAAGTGCGGTAGTACTCGTCGACAGACATCTTCTCTGTCATTTTCAAGGCATCCAGCTCTAGCCTTTTCTTTGTTTTAACATGCTCGGGGTAGTATTTGGAATGGAGGATAGCGGCAAAGAACTCCCAATCAAAGGTGGGGTCGTCGACATACTCGTGTTTGACTAGTTTCCACCAATCCATAGCAGCATCCTTCAGATAGTAAGCCGCCACTCTCACTCGAACTCTAGCAGGAGCTTCGAGGGTCTCAAACGCCGTCTCCATCTCGGAGATGTAGGCTTCTAGTTTTGCAGGATCGCTCTCGCCTCTAAAGCAGGGAGGACGGAGATCTGCGATAGCTTTTACCCAGTTTACTTCTCTGGGTGGAGGGGGAGGGATTGGCCCCGCTTAAGTTTGTTGGTTTTTTTGAGTTTGTTGCATAGCTTGGATTACTTGGGGTAGCATCTGCGCTACCGTGGCAGCGACGATTTCAGCTATCGTCTGCGTGCCAGGTCCGTCATTGCCCCCTCCTCTAGGGCGACCTGGACCTCTTCCTGACATCTGAACATTTAGCAGTTACATTAGGCTCCGCAAGATATGACTCAAAGGTCTTTGAATTTAAGCAAGGTATCGTTCCTAAGAACGTCAAGGGTATCCGTTATTGACAACGGTAGTTCCTAGTTAGGTTTCTAAGTATCCGTCTTAAGACGGTTGAAATCCTAACTCGGTAATCCCCTATGCTCGGTACTTATGGACATCAGAGCGTAACTACGCTCTGATACCACTTTTTGTAACACCCCAACCGTTAATCCTATGCTTACCGTCCAATCATCCTCTTAATCCTATCAGTATGCAGTGGAAGACTACTACCTACTACGGCGGGTGATACAATGCCGCTAACCGCCCATACGGCTAGCTAGGCTATTCCACTTACAGTCACGGTCTGATGAACATAATATACCGAGCTACTAAATTACTTACCAAAATACCACATACAGAATACTTACATCAATGGATCACCGAGTATTTAAGTGTATTCAATTACATCCCAATTCAAACTTCCCAAAAGAATGAGTTTCTACAAGCTACTCATCTATACCCCAATCCAATACTTCCACTATCCAAAAAGGTGTACCCCATGGTACACCGCTAACAAAACTTACAGCCGTGTACACTTATACACCAATCATAATTCATTGTTTACAATCCAGAAGGAATCAAAAGAAACTAGTTACATCTCTTCACGGCTTTCATCCTTCTCTTGTACCAGCGTGTAGTAAAAACATCGCCCCAAGGGGCTCAGCAAAAGCTGCACATAAACTCCGCATATACCGAGTGCTAACAAGGGCACGCCGACTATTTGACGTCCACTAAACATGCAGTTCATTACTTTCATACATACATGCTTTGCATACAACTTACACACACATATAATACATTACACAATCCAAGGCAGCAATACAATGTCATACGCCATACATACCTTCACCAGAGTTAGCCAAATTACGCATCCGGGTTAATCGGTATGCTATTTACTCTTTTACTCATTACCCCTTAATTATTCTTACTTTACTCACTTACTTCCATTTATTTACTTACTCATTCTTACTTACTTACTTTGACTCAAGTTAAGTCGGTATGACCTCCGGCCCGGGGACTACACCGTCCCACCACCGGGATTTACTTGACTCACCAATCCGGGATGCTATCCATTTAAGGGGTTTGGGCCGCGGACCCGTTTAAGAGTCAGGAATCGGATCCAACCTCTTGTGTCTCCTCATCCTCACGCGTGGCTGAAACTATATCGGACTTCTACTCATTCCAATTTAATTACCAATTTAAGTTAGATTGGTTAGCTTGTTAGGAATCAGTTAGAAGTCCAATAACAAATAATAGTCGGTCACAATACATCATCTCATACATACACACATTCATTATCATCCATACATTTCATGAATTATACAAACTGAGATTAAAGACAATATTCACAACATACAACACTACATATTCACAAGTAAGCATAGTAACTCCGATTCGTGCATTTATCTTGTTTGGTGATCAATAAGCACACAACACACAAATCAGAGTAACCAAGGTAGCATACGGGGCATGAGGAATTCATACCGCTCACCGTCGTACGTGTTTCCAAACGTTCCTCCGATGTCACAAATCAAATCCTATGATATACATACAATTGAATGATTAATCTAACTATCGTTAACTTAATTCTATTACTCTTACGTTTCCTAACTCATACTTACTAAGTCTTTACATTCCTTACACTTGTATTTCATTTACTTACCTTTCATTACTCATCCATGGTTTACTTACATATATACATACATATGTATAGGTGGGTATACATATATATATACTAGTTATAAGCTTACAATTTTTTTTTTTTGTAAGTAATGGGCCGTCCGACCCACCGTCCGACCCTTACCCTCTGGGTTGGACCGTTCCAGAAGGTTTCGGTCCCGTGTCCCAGCTCTGCCCGACCCACTGTCCGACCCAGACTCTGGGTTGGATGAAGTCAGAAACTTCGACCACTATTTTTTTTTTGCCTGTCCGACCCATGTCCAACTCACAGCCCTGGGTCGGACCATTCCAGAATGTTTACGTTTTGTTATTTAAGCCATGTCCGACCCACGTCCGACTCACCCTCTAGGTCGGACGAAGTCAGAACATTGCTACAGGTTTTGTTTTTCTTTCCCAATTTCACCCATTGTTTCCCCAATCTTCCTACATACATCCTAACATGTTTTAGTACAATTTAAACACCCTAAATCATGCCAATTCATTTCCTAATTCATTACACAATTTTATACTAACTCATATACACAATTCTCTAAGTTCCTACTCAACACTTACACAGTTTTCTTCCCTTACCATATTATGCTACAGATTTTTGACATTTACACTCCTCTTCTACATCTCCCTCTTCTATTGACATTTCTAACACTCCTAATGCATTTAGAATACATTATCTATCTCTCTCCAGTTACCCTCCAATTACCTCAATCAAAATCTGTTACAAACACACATTAGTCATCTAGTTTCTAGTTCACTAAGTGTTCTAATCCTATGTAAATTTTGCCATAGTCTCCCCTATATTTTATACTCTCACCACATTGTTTCAATCACAACATTCATCTCTCATACACAATAACCAAATACAAGCTCCCATACACAAATACTAATACTAAAACACTCAGAAAAATTCCTGCACTCAACATTAATTCCCATCCATGTTTCAACAAGTTTTAAATGTCTTTTAAAGCTTCAAAATACTTATATCCTCCTACACATTACACTACCAATACATTACCATTTCACAATGTAAGTTTTACTCTTTTAAAATCTGTTACATACTCATTTACAAAGCTACACAAGGGTGAGTATAGTTACCTTGTTCTCCCTTCTAGTTTTCTTTTCCTCCTTCCTTCTTCTTCTTCCTCTTTCCACCGGTTTGTAGATCAAACTCTCTAAGGCTACAGCCCATCAACATACATATTTCAATACCCATTCTAATACACAATTTAACCCTAGCCATTATGTAAGTTCTAATATAGGTTTTAGGGTTTAGAATTTATATTACCTTCCAAGGGTATGAGTAATGCTTGGAGTGGCTCAAAAACAAGACTCCTCACTCCACCAACAAGGCCAAAATCGGCTAGCATAAAGAAGCAAGAAAGGGTTTAACTTCAAATTTCGTTTTGCCCTTAAGAGCTAGAAAAAGATGGAGTTTCAAGAAGATTTTTACCTCAATAGAACAAGGAGAAAGAGGTGGTGCTAATGGTAGTATTGAAGCTCCAAAAGCTCCACACCCATGGAGATGAAAGTGCTCCTTTTAAAATTTTGAAAAGATTGGAATGCTCTACTTGGTGAGAGGATTCCAATGGTGCAGTTTTTTTAATTTTTGGAAGAGGTTTGATGGAGTAACAAGAAGAGAGAAGAGGAAGTTTTTGTGGTTTGCTTCAAAACTCCATAGCCATCGGTTTGGAGGAGAAGGAAAGAAAAATCAGAGAGTGAGGGTGGGGGCTTTACGTGAGAGAGGGAAATAGAGATAGGAGAGAGAGAATGTGAGGTAGTAATAGGTTACTTTTTGCTTTTTAACTCTTTTTGTCTTTTACAAATAAAAGGGAGTTAAGAGTGTGTGTGTGTGTGGGGATGGAAATCGGACCACTACAGCCCAAGTGGGTTTGTAAAATTTTTATTTACAATATTGGACACATAAGTTTGGGTTATTTATGTTTCTACCCCCAACTTCCCGTTTTTGACAGTTTTTACTAATTTCTCGTTTTCTTGATTTTATTGGTTCTAAAGCTTCACTAATATTTATTAATGATTATTCAGTTGACCAAAATTGTTACGAGTCTATTTGACCCGCTTAAAGACACATTTTCCCGGTTACCTCGAAAAACGTGCTTTAAGGTTCGGTAATGTTTTTAAACCGTTTTAAGGATCCGTTTTCTTCGGGATTTGTTCCCTCATGATTATTTATACTTAATTAAGCTTCTAAATTACTTATTAGCCTAATTAATCACTATTTTTAATTACGGGGTATTTCATCGGGTTTCCCCGTCCCACTGGCATTCCTTCCCAAGCCTTTAATATGGGGATTGTGGATTGCGGGTTTGGTATTGTAGGTATCTAGTACTTACTGGAAGTTCCTAACTAGCGCATCTCTCACGCTACCACTCAACCCTTAGCCCTAAGTCTCTAATTCCTAACTCGGTATTACCTAAGCTCGGTATTTCCAGTCATCAGAGCGATACTTCGCTCTGATACCATTTTTGTAACACCCCAACTGCTAATCTCATCATTACCTCTTAAACTATTACAATTACCATTAAACACGCAGCGGAACTCTAATACAACAGAGGGTGATACAACGCCGTTAGCCACCCTCGTGGCTAACCAGGCCTAACTCACATACAGTAACGGTCTGATGGACTGGAACAACCGAGTACTCAACACAAATACAACACTCAACTCATTACTTTACTATACCGAGTCTACAATATACGGATGCCGATAACATGTTCGGTCTTACACCTCATTCAAATGCATAAGTAATTACAATCTAACTACACATGCTACTACCGACCCCGTCCTACTCTCGTACGGTTTTGTCTTCGGTGTACCTGCAAATAAAAACGATGCCCCTAGGGGCTCAGCTTAAAGCTGCATATGAAATTCGCATATACCGCGTGCTAACCGCGGTACGCTGACTACTTTTGGTCGGATATACATGGAGTTCATTTTAATCAAACGTCATGCATCACAACAATACAATATATATGTATATTACACAAGGAATCTACATCCAATCATGGAACCCAATTCCTAACTACCATAACTAGGTTGTTAGTTGTATTATGTTACTCTTAGGCCTTGAGGGTTATACCTCACTTGCCTTGGTTACTCATTCAATAACTTGCCCGCTCTCTCGGGTTCTTGTTTTTATACACACCCATTCTCTTGGGCTACTCATTCTATCTCACCCATTCTCTTGGGTTATTATACTCATTAACTCACCCACGCTCTCGGGTTATTACATTCATTATCATACCCACGCTCTCGGGTTATTATACTCAAGCTCTTGTAGATTCTCGAGACACTACAGGTCTCCTACGTCACGCTTGTTACTCTTAATACATACTCTAGCCAAAACTCATGGCTCTCGAGCATAGTCTTACTTCCCCGGTTTTGACCCTACTCTGGGTCTAGCATGGTGGGAAGGTTCAACTAGCTCCCGGAACTCTCTCTTAGTTCCTATCTCTTTTTACATAGGCCCGACTACTCTCGGACAACTCACGTTCCCATACACTCCTCTCTTGGAGTTGTAATAATTTATGTATATTAGATCAGAAGCATCACTCACGACGTTTCTAATGACTTTGGGAACATTACTCAAGTTCGGTTAATCTTATGTTTTAAGAGTTACCCATACATTTCACTTACTCATACTTTCGGTTATTTTCTTATACCGGGTAAAATCCTCATATAGGAGGCCGACCATGTCTCAAGGGAGTTACTAATACCTTAGGTCTCTTTTACCTTCTTACTAGTTCACATCTTCGAACTATCATTAATCCTCTTGCAGGAGGTTCACTTATCTTACCACTCTCATTTTTTTCGTGGATTGTTTCACATTGGTTTTCTAACCGTTATCGGGTGCTTACTAGACCCGTTCATCTCCTCACATTCTAGTGGGTTCATTTGTTGCGTTATCGCTACACTTTAATTGATAGTTTGTGTGTTTGCACGTTTTCGTTATCATACGCATTGATCCGATCTACGGATCTCTAGCCGAACGTTACTCACTATGAGTCGGTCTTACACTATGTTAGACCACACCGGCATACAAGTATGTTAGTTCATTCACATACAACAAGACATATATAATCAAACAAGGGATTATTTTCATGCTTTAGTCTTGATTAAGCCGGCACAAAACACAAATCAGAGTAACTCGGTTAGCATACGGGGCATGAGAAAATCATACCTTTCACCGGGGTTTTTACTTTTACCGTGTCATCTCACCATGCTCGGGTCACGCACGACTCTCTGATAATGTTCCAAACATTATTGTTAATACTAAGATCATACGGTACATAATAAAATGCTACTCCCGTACTTACCCCGTTATCCCGTTATCTTGGTTTTATTCTTGTTAATTTGAGTTCTCACTTCTCAATCACTTCCAACACTTCCAACACTTCTTAGGGCCTTTATATCTCACCAAACAAGGCCTTAACCTCATCTAACATCATTAACATTCAAACCCCCCATCATTAGAAACCTTTAAAACACTCTCTGTAGGATTCTGGGGGTGGTCCGGGACTTGGTACTTACCCTAAGTCCCGGACCAATGCTGGTCGTGACTCTCGGGTTGTTTTTCTACCATGGTCCGGGACCTTGTCCCTATCCCAAGTCCCGGACCAGCATGGATGTTCACTCTCGGCGTATTTAAATGGGGTGGTCCGGGACTTTGTCCAAGGACTAGGTCCCGGACCCTGCTAAAACCTGCAACATACATCATTTTTCAACCCCAATTCAATCCTTAATCCACACCCAATCTTTCCATAATCTTTCCACAAGATTCCTACATGTTTAATCACCTTAAAACATGCTCTAAACCTCTTCAAATCATAGGTTTAATACCTACTCAAATTCTTGCCCAAATTCACAAGTTTTACATTCTCATTTTGCACTAATGCACACTTGTGCATTTTCTTGCTCCTCTTGGAACTTTGCATTTTTCTTCTCACTCTGTTTGACCATTCCAAATCCTCCAAGACAATGCACAACTCGCATCTAGGTTCATGCCTCAATCTTAAACCTTAAATCCTCATTGTTTTCTAACCTTCCAAAAGCACTCAAACAACTCCTTTTTCCACAGTTTTTTTGCATACCTCTCTGCTCTTTAAACTAGCATTCCAAAGATGGTTTACTAACCCAATTAAAATCTCCATACTTACCTAGTCTCTCCTAAGTTATTCTCCACTTGTCTAATTCCTCAAGATCCTTCGGTTTCAACCGAAATTTCGCCATAACCCGGCTACTTTTCTAACATTTCCCAAAACTCATACCACCATTTAAATCATCCTAAAACTAGCCAAACCACAAGGGTTCTATCAGCACTCAACATTTTCTCATTAATCAAGCAAAACTCACTAAACACCATAAAGCATAATTCATCAAATACATAGCCCCCAAAACAACCATTAATTCACAAATGTTTTCTCACTTGCATTATTTCTAAGCAAGCACATTATCACCACAACTCAAGTGTGGTTCATTCATTTTATTAACCCTTCCCAAATCCTAATACATATAGGATACCACTAAGATAAGTTTCTTACCTTAACTTTTCTTAAGTTTCCCTTTTAACTTCTCTTCTCCTCTTCTCTCCATTCCAAATCGGCCAAGGCAATTCAATTGCCCATTACTCTAGCCATATTCAAATTGGAAAGTAAGCGCTAAGGAACTCTCTTAGGCTCATCAAATAAACTAGAATTCAAAAAGATGCTTAAAGCACAAAATTAGGTTTTACCTTTGGAAACCCTTGAATGGTTTTCAACTCTTGAATCTTAAGAGGGACTCCCACCACCATTTAAAGCTTGGAGAATATCTCAAACAAGGAAGAAAAGCTAGTCATTACAACAGTCAAAATCGGCCAAGGTGGGAAAATGGAGAAAACATGACTTTTCATGGATATTTTTACCTTGATAGAAAGAGGAAGCTTCAAGCTTCAAAATGGTGTGCTTTTCTCTTCAAATGGCCGACACCCACGAAAATGAAACTCACCATTTTCGAGTTTTGAAAAGAGAGGATGATAGAGGGTGATGAGAGGATCACAAATATGTGATTATTTTTCAATTCGGGGCAAGGATGAAGCTTGGGCAAGGAGAAGAAGGTGGAGAAGGCTTGCTTGGATCCAATGGCGTTCAACACACAGAGAGAGAGGGAGAAATCGGTGAGGAAGGGGAAAGAGAAGGAAGAAAAGAGAATGAGAGGAAAGAGAGAGAGAGGGAATTGTTTTATGCTTTTTGCTTTTGTTTTTCTCTCTCCTCCTTTTCTTTCTTTCTTACTTTATTTACTAGCCTAGCATGTGTGTGAGTGGGTTGACTCACTAAATAAAACCGGCCCCACTACATTAGAAAGCTGGAGCGTTTTTCGTTTTCTTACAGAAAACGCTCGTTATTTTACCCGGTTTGGCACTATTCACTAACCGGGCCCGTTTTTCGGATTTTTCTCGTTTCTTTATTTTTAATGGTTATTAAGCTTCCATTAATACTTAATTATAGTTATTTAATCAACTATAATTTTTACGGGTCCGTTTGACCACTTAAAGTCACGTTTTCGGGTTTTCTCGAAAAACGTGCTTTAAAACTCCATTAGCATTTTAATCCATTATTTGGATCCGTTTTCTTCGGGAATCATTCCCGTATACTATTTAGGCCTAACTAAGCCTTTGCAATCCATCCCAGACCCTAACGAGATCATATATCTCTTATACTCATTTAACACGCATTTTAGCGTTTTTCGCTTTTCAAGCGTTTTCTCTTTTCTTTTGGTTTAATTGTCTTTACCAATACTCTTTAGGCACCATTAGGCCTTTAATAATCATATTAGAGTAATTTAATCGCCATTTTCAGATCCGGGGTATTAAAACTGCGGACTCGAGGTCTCTCCTATGGACATCAGCATATGACTCCTATCCGTTTACGAGGTATAGCCCCCAAGAATCTATGTATTCCCTAACATGTTCCCTAGTGCATTAGTATGCTTTTACATTTGAATCCCGTATGTATGGGTGAAGGTGATCTACCATCTTTTATGGTGCCAATATTATCTCATGGATTATTTAAGCTATCATGTGTAACACACCCCCACTAATCGCATCTTGTAATTTTGATCATTGGCGCTCGGGTCTTGTATTAATATTGGGGCTTACCTAACATCTTTCTCCTTGATCTCTAGATCAACTTGTGATTCTGGTATTTGAGTTTACTGTCACCATATTCAGTTTTCATTTTCAATGTAAGGTATGAGCTATAGTAGAGCCATGCATCTGATGTATATTATAGAAAGGTGTCTTGATATTATTGATTACCAATTATCGGTAGTATATACACGATTATTATCGTCTGTTCATCAGGTATACCATAATAGGGTTCCTATTTAAGGTTCCTAGCAAGGTGCAGTTTCTCTTTATTGAATATGTTCTTGCGGTTGAGAATCAACTCGTGTGAGTTTTAGTATAATGTTTCTACTCTTGATATTCTACCATGTTTATAGGTAGATTCCTATTTAATATATTGGTTTGAATTTATAAAGAAAGACATGGAAGTCGATCTTTCCTTCCAGATTGCAAATTGGCCATAACTTAGAAGCTAGTTTGAGAATACTTTTATTACAAGTAATTATCTGTTGATCTCATATTTAATTTATTAATATGGATCATGGAATAATAATAGTTAATATTTCTCTCGCAATTGATTATCTTCCCGCCATATGCGGAGTTGTTTTAGCTACTTAATCTTCTTAGGGTAACCTGGACCACTAAACTCTTATCTTACACCTTCTACATCTCATGTACTTATTAGTCAAATTTTATCTTAGGTTCAAGAATAGATACTTACGTATCGCAGAAATATTTGTGACCACTTGTAAGGAGTCTCAGGAATCATTCAACCCTGACGGGGTCAGCGTCAATGTTGAATTATCCTTCCACTCCATTTTGTGTTTGGTTTTCCCTTGATCTGACCAGGATCAAGTTCGACCTCCCACGTCAAATATCAAACAATCACATAATTGTTATTTCCTAAATTTTGTCTTGCCAAACTTTGTGACGTGGTGATTACTACATGTACATTTTCCCTTAATTGTTATACAACTTATTCTAATAACTGTTATAACCTATACTCGAATCTAGTGTATAACCTTAATCCCCGGAACTAAGTTCCTCTGATCAAATCATCAAGCGGGGAAGCCAGTTTTTCCTCTTGGCATAAAGGTAAATTCTTATTAAAATGTCTAAGCTCATACTGTCTAATAATTATATCCATCAATCATCTTAACTCCTAAATCCATCATACAAGTAATAAGCTCAGTTAAGGATTTGCATACCTTTGAATACCCTCTTCTCTTAAAAGGCTTATCTAATATTTAACTTATCCGGGCTTGATTATTGCCTATACTTAGTTATAATTTCATAGAATGAAGACAATCATAGTTGGACTTCCAAGTAAAAGTTTTTTATAACTCGATCAACAACTACAGTCCCATAATGTATTATTTCCTCCTCCTTAAAGCTTGGCTTTTTCTTATTCCATCTAAACTCCATAAATCAAGTGAACCATATGTTCAGCCAAGGTCATGTATCTCTTAATATTAATACCATCTCAAACTAAGGGTTCCCAGTTTGAATCCTACGGTTTGGTAGTAGGGTAATCAAGCCTATTGTTTGTTTCTATCTCTTAGAAACGTAGTTAATCCACAAGCTCAATGGCTTCCAAAATAGATCGATTAGGTGTAACAAATAGAAGATTTAGAATCACAGGATTCATTATATAATGTTAGGACATTTTACGGGTAAGGTAATTGTTTCAAGCCAAGGGGTATGCTTTACTACCTTTAAATTTAATTTCCTCTTACTTTTGGTGTATATAATAATTCAAACTCTTAACATAACTTGTACTACTTCCATTGTGAGTGTCAAGGAGAGTTTTTCGTTACCATATTTATATTACATATGGTGTTAACCTTATTTGGTTTATTGCGATCTTTATTCGTGTTTATAACTTGAGCTGTCATAGAAGACATAAGCTCGTATAGAATCATAAGGATAGTGTAGGACGATAGCCTCAAAATGGGATACGTATACTTAACGATACTTTAGCCCTCTGAAATGTATTAATACTCCTCAACGTTTTAGGTTTACAACCTCCAAATTATATTTATATATGTAGCATTTGGTATCGCTAATTAAGTAGTTCTCCCGACTTCAGAAAATATAGATTCAAGTTTGTTCTCTCCCCTTTATTAATTAGGAGTCCAGCATATTTACCATATTAACACTAGCTGAGACCCTTGGTATTTACTCGGTATTTAAAACTTGTGCTTATCCATGATGGATGTTTAGCTATACTTTTGAGATTTTGTTTCTCTATTGTTATATTTCAAGGTTTCGCACTATCTTCTCGCGAAGTTAATAAGGGATTGTAAGATTTGTAGTCTCGCACTGAGCGGTAAGCTCGGTGCCTGGGTATCCCATAAAATTTCAGTGTTTGTTCTTTACGTGAACTCTTTTGACAATTCATGTAGTCTTAAGTATTTTATATTAATTAATGTATTCCTTTTCGTGACATCTGCTCGTCATTTAGGCAGGTCATACTTTGTAGTTACTGTAAATTTGGACAGTTGATAACGCCCTTTCGCAGTCCAAGTAAAACTAATTCACTATCCTCACTGCCCTATCTCACACTGTATATCCCAAGACTAATTTTGGTTTAATACTCTTAATCCCATGGTACACTAGTCTGGATTCTCCACCATATATCAACACGTCTCCTGTCTCTTAAAATAATCCTATTCGCCTTATTCATCCTCTTCTGATCACCTTATAAAACTCAGCATCATCCCTATGGACAACGATATAACTTGTATCCCAATCCTTACCCATACTCATCATATATAATTTAAGTTTTGATCCACTCTCATATCCTGGAATATAAAATCCTCCAAGGCCTATCCCCAAAGTTCTACATTCTATTATAATAGTTATTGTTCATTTATAGTTAAGTATTCCTTGAGTAGGATCATGTCGGGTTCCAATTACTTGGCATTATGCCTCTGGATATTCCCGACCTTCGCTCATAGGCTCAGGTGATCTCGGTCTCATAGGTAAGGAAAATAAATATCGAAGTATCCCATTAGGTGAGAGGTTACCTACGTTAGGTCTCTCTAAAGTTTGATACTTACTAACACATACAAGTCTCATCGACTGATAATTATAACACGCATTTATGCATCATGTATTTAGTTTAGGTTCTAGGCTTACCGGTTCCACGCTAAGCGCTAGCTTCAGCGCCTGAAGTTCCCACTGAGTACAGGGTATTTCTTCATGGAATTATCTCTTTTCCCTTCCGACTCCCGGATGAGGATGGCTGTCCTGCCGGTCCACTAGTAATGGTGTCGTTCTACGGTGCCTGGCCTACTCTTGGTCCGCCCGCCTCAATAACTGGTGTCCTCTGTGAACCTCTAGCTCCCTTGTAGACTCGGCTCCCTGGATTGGAAAAGCATTCATACTCCCTGTGACCTTCTTTCTCGCAATAGCGACACCTCACCTTCTTGCCTGCGCAGTTTACGCCTGGATGATCCTTTCCACAGCACTTACAGTAGTAGTGGCGCCGGGTTGGCTTATTGCTCCTAGGTGGTGCTGATCTCCGTGGTTGTGCATCAATGGCTGAGCCGGTCAGACGAGGAATCTGCTCCTTTGTCTTCTGATCATGGAAGTCCTTCCGCCCTTTCTTCCTATCTAAGAATTTCTTCCCCTTCGTGTGGTAACCGTCAGAGGCTGCTCCACCATCATCTCCTTCAGTATTCTTTCTCTTCATTCTTTCTGCGTCGGAGTAGTCGACTCTTGGTATGTAGTCCAACAAACTGGTGCACCGTGCGTAGTATTGGTCAACTGGTTGACTCCCTTGGACTAAGGTCTCGATCTCCTGCCTTTTTCTCTGTTTTATGTGTTCGGGGTAGAAATTCTCCCGCAACACTTCTACAAACGCTGTCCATCCAAGGTCCGGTGTAGCTCTACAGTGGCCCTCAATAGACCGCCACCAAATGTCAGCTGTGCCCTTCAGGTTGTATGCGGCGATGTCGACCTACTGGTCTTCTGGAACTCTGACAGCCTTGAACGCTTTTTGGTGCTCTACAATGAACTTCTCCAGTGCGGCGGGGTCCGGTTCCCCTGAATAAATTTGTACTCTCGCGTCTGCAACGCTCTTCAACCAGTTGGTTTCCCTGGGCTGTGGCAGGTGGGGTATGGCTCCCGTAAGTTGAGCTCTTAGTTGCTGTGCGAAGATTGTCATGGCTGCCGCTAGGCCTGGTACTGCTGGTACATTTGCCGGTGTCTCGTCATCGTGTCCACTGTTGTCTCCATGTGGTCTTTCTCTTGTCGACATCTATAACAGTATACTATTATTTCTACTCGGTTGCTACACCGTCATACACAATCACAGTCATGTAAGTAAGCTAACTACTAGCAATAAAATATCCCTAGGGTTTTTTCTAAGTCACGTATCCTCACGGACGTTTCCCGTATCCCAATATTCCTATGCTCATTGTCCTAGACTCAGTATCTTTTCATCAGAGCGGTACTCCACTCTGATACCACTTTTTGTAACACCCCTAATCCTAAACCTGTAATGACGTCGCAAGTCGTAGCAAAATAAATAATAATTCGCAGCGGAAAATAAAACTAACTACCTTGGTGTTACACGCCGTTACCCACCCTTGTGAGTAACAAGGCATCCATCCAACAACCTTAACTCTACACGCTGTGATGAACAGATACTGAGCGCTCCTAATTATTACAAACCAAATCCAACTAAATGAGCAACTAACTGAATACAACAATCTCTTTATTACAATACAAAATAATCCAAAGGTGTTTGCTGCAAACACATCAGCTACCCCTGTGTCCCGCACTCCGGCTTGGGTCTTCTTCAATAAACTGGAATGTTTGGCCCAATGAAGGGCTCAGCAATCGAAATGCTGGTATGCTAAGTGTAGTCTTAAATCATTTGGATTCCTTAAGTCATTTTAGCCATCTTGATATTAGGTTCATTACATAAAATACCGGTTCACAATGATAACAGTAATAACTGTAAACATTTAACAATCACAAAACAGTTCACCTGTAAACACCAGTGTACAATAGTACACGACACCAATAACTACACAACAATAACATCATAGAAATAACCAATAGTCACACATTAATAATCCGTAACAATCACCAAACAAGATACACGTATTAAACTGTACTTGTTAGTTAGCCACCTGACCCTTAACCTGTAAACCAATCATTTAACCTTTTCCAATTAATTACCACCTCAAGTGTCATGTTAAGTCAAATCTTAATAACTTATTAATGGACGAATGTCCCCTGTGTTCCATTGGAACTGTTTACCAGCTGACCCTATGGCCCTGGTTAATTGACCGATCCGGGTGAACCTGTGCACCAACGGCAGTGCCCTCCGCCATCCCCGAATGTGGCTGATGGATTTTTGAGTGACTCTCCATTGAAGTCTCTCGTAGTGATCACAATGCGCAACCAGAAAGTCAAAACAATCTGGATTTCTCTCCTTATAAGTTAGCCCTTTTTGTCAGTGACATAATAACCAATCCTTGAGTTAAGACTATAATAGTTGACCACCAGTTAGGTTCAATAATACCTAAAGGTCGGTTAGTCCTTTTCCCAGTTTAGATGTATAAACTTCCAGTCATAAGACGTTCGCATATAAAATACAACGCAACAATTTGAGCAATACAGTACACAATATCATATACATAAAATCACAGATATCGCTCTTGACAATTAAACACACAATGTCTGGACCTTAGGATAATCCTTAGGACATTCAGACCACACAATTAACATACCGTTCACCAAGTAACTGCTAGCTTGACAAATCCCTGTTCAGCAGTCCCTCCCCGTACGCTGTTATTTAAACATGCAATACCGGGTAATATTAATATAACTATTCATTAAATGTTATAGTACTATCACTGTAATGTTTATACTCGTTGTATAATAACTTTGTATGTTCTTTTATTTCCCCCCGTTATTTTACAGTGACTCTAGGTAGTTCAACAGTTCGTTATTTTATGTGATATTCACATGTGATAATGAATCTCCACTGTACTGTATATCTTTATCTCATTAATCACACACCCATATTTTTTTTACTTATTCTTTATATTATATCTCTTGGTCATTTTTATTATAACCAAAATTATTTTATAAACTTTATATTATACTCCTTAATATACCATAATACATTATATTACCTAGTTTACTTCATTTCCTTATTAATCACAAAACCAACCTTATTATTTCGGTATTTATATTTATATCCAACAACTTAATAAATTACTAGATAACCACATATAATTTCTGGAAATCATAATTTGAACCTATTAACATTTACAACTTACCAAATAACCATATACTTTTATAATTTACTAAATACCCATATCAATTTCGGAATTTGTAAAACAATTATATTAACTTCTATAAATTACCAAATAACCTTATGACTTTTATAATTCACTTATTACCCACATTATCCTTTGTAATTATTAATTAACCATCTTACTTTTACAATTTACCAAATACTCTTACCAACTTTCGGTAATTACAATTTAAGCTCACCAATTTTTATAAATCACTAATTAAGCCCATAAGCTTTTCGGTTTCAACATATTGTTTTCTATATTTATACTTTTAGCTCCAAAACTTTATATAAGTTACATATTAACTTATAAACTATAGTTTTAATATTTAATTCACTAAAATAACCAAAACAATCCATAACTTTCTTCAATTTACATTTCCGCCCCATATTAAATTCTATTTTTCATATATACTTCCATAAATTACATATTCACCCCAAAACTTTTACAAACTTAATATTTTATGTCATAAATCATTTTAACCCAAAGTTTTTGGTCAACACTTTGACCAAGACTTAATTTCATAATTAATACTTTAATAAACCCATAAAATCATACGTAATTCTCGGCCATACTCCAATCTTCCCAATAATTACAAAATAGTCCCAAAACTTTATAAATTGTCATTTTAACACTTAAAAACCTATTTAAATTCAACAAAATTCATAATATTAATTCCTACCTTATATTATACTATAAATATACCAAAACAACCCCTTTGTTCTCGGCATTTATTATTTAACCACATAACTTTATAAATTAGCCATTTAAATACTTGTAGCTATTTTTAATACTCCCAAAATTTATAATATAAGTTAATATACTTATATATTTCGAAAATCATTCAAATAATACATATCATTCTCGGCCTTAATAATACCTTGCCATATAGTTTTTAATACTTGATTTAAACCTTATAATAAATACATATAAATGTATATAAGCCATATAACACTTCTAAAAATTATGCTAATGACTTAGAATGATTATAATCTCAAAATAGAACAATTAAACCTTAGATAATTCGGTTTATATTTATATGCATCCTAACTAATTTTTGTGACACATTTTTTTTATACCTTAAGGTAATAATCTTACCTTATATGTTATAAATTATTTTCTTGACAATATAGCCTATGATTTTCGGCCTTAATTTATTTGAAGGTTATAATACCAAAGTTTGAAGCTTAATTCAAGCTTAAACTTAATAAACCTTAATTATATATACTTACTCCTTAAATCAAGACAATTCTTGTACTTGATTTTCTCCTTGAATCCCAAGCTCTCCAAATGCTATTTTGATGAAGAGAATTCGGCCACCTTATATATATTTAGGAGATCCTTTTGTTAGACTTCTATCAAAAATTATAAATAAGAATTAGAGTAATTTTTACAAGAGTTTACCTAGAAATTTTACAAGATATTTTTGGTATACCTTGGGATGATTGTAGATCCAAGTTTCCTTCATGAAATAATGAAGAGAATATAGGTTTAGAAACTCTAGAATTCGGCATTAATTATAGACACCATATGGAGGAAGATAAGGATCACCATATCTTACCGAAATTTCCAGATTGCGCACTCTCAGCGGTTTTTGTCACCCAGAGCTGAAATGACCACGAAAACTAATGATCCTTATATGGTGGGAAAGCTAATTCAAAGAGGAACAACTTTGGTGTTGAGACGATTTTGATAAAACGTACGGAAAATTCAGAATAACTCCCGAACTGAGACCTATTGAACAGATTCTCTGCTGTGAACCACTTCGCCATCTTTTGTTAACCCAGAACTGAATACACCATGAAAATTAATTATCTTTATATGTATGGAAAGCTAATTCGTAGAGGAACAAGTTTGATGTTGGGAAGATTTCGAGATAACGTACTGAAAATTCCAGAACCTCTCCCGAAGTCAGACCTCTTGAACAGATCTGCTACTTGATTCTTGCTTTGTAGAATTAGCTAGGAATTTTGACATAAAATGGAGTTAGAGCTTAAAAATCCATTGTTGGAGCATGAAGCTAGGGGAGAAGAAGAAAAGAGAGAGCAAAAGATAACTTACCAATCGGCCAAATGAAAGGCAAGAAGGGATGAGACTCACGTAAGGCCTTAAGGTAAGAAATGAGAATGTTCTTCTTTTGATTAATTAATGTCAATTATTGTCTAGTCTTATCATTATATTATTTCTTTGATTATTGATTCAATAAGTGTCCTCATTCTATGTAGACTTACGGCTGGTGGCTAAGGAAATAATGGGACTTTGATTGATAATTGTAGGAAGAAGACAAATGGTAAGTTTGGTAGGTATTTCTCTTGATTTTCTTAAGTAGCATAGCATGACAAGATGTCTTGTTTTCTCCTTGTAAAATCGGAAATACATGTGGTTTTGACCACTGATTTTTGTTTGATTTGAGACCAAGGAACATGCTAGCTAGTTAGTTGTTTTATTTTACAATTTTATAAAGCAATCAAACTTGTTTTTTTTCCTCCTCTTGCATACGGTAATGTAGTGCAACTTGGACAATTAATTTCTTTGTCTATCTTTGACCATGGATAATGCTTGATTTGATATATGTTTTATTGACTACTTTACATCAATAATTCCTCCTTCCTCTTATATGAAATCGGCACCCACTATAGGATAGAACATGGCTATTTTTGTTTGATTCTTGCAAATTGTAAAAGGTGAGTCTAGTTTGTATAATTAATTGCTTTGTTTTTCATTTCTAACTTTCCTTGTTGTCTTCTTGTAGGTACACGGTTGAGAAGGCTCATTCGATTACAATTAATTGTTACATTATCATGTAATATATGCTAGATGAGTCACATTAGCATAAGGCGATAATTTTTGCAAAATCTAGCCAAAATAGACTAGAAAAAAACGCATGGACTAGGGACCAAATGGAATTAATTTTCCATTTGACTTTTGTTATAATATATTGTACTAAGACCATACTAATATCTGTGATAGGTTTTAGCATTTAATTGGTACATTTATACCATGATAAAAGATGAAAGTTTTAAGGTAAAAATGCTGATTTTAGGTACCTTTTTGTCTCCAAAATCGCCCCTGTTTGTACTATGAATTTAGTACTGCCATTAATTGATTTAGATGTTCATTTTATCCTCTTTTAAGATTATCAACTCGTGGCTCCTCAAAAACTTCAAGGCAATTGCGTAAAACGCATTTTTGTGACACCCGAAGGTGCGTTTTTGTGCTTTAAGGAATTTCTGGAAAATAATTAGTCGCTATGTGTTCCAAGTGTTTATAAACATTTTTCTTAGTCAATAATAATATGTTAAGGTGTTACATTGAGTTATATGGGGTTATACCAACTCAGAACACAATTCTCGGCCTACCCGGGCAAAAATGAGCGTTAAGAAATCCTCCCGAGTACTTTGTCTTTAACCGAGAATTTATCTTGAGAACTTCATCTTAAATGTTCATTAAGGTACTATTATGAATTTATAATGAAGTGTAATGCTTTACTTTATTTAATAAGGTATTCCCGGGACTTTCGGGCCTTGAGGGGCCTTTAAGGGAATTCCCGAGCATATTGTATTTTCACTCAGTTTTAGATGAAGTCCTGTGTTTTGAAGATCATATAATGATCCTTGGTTAACTTCATGTGAAGTTTATAGCTTATATATCTTGTTTATCTTAAGGTCGGGCTTTAACGCACGTTTTTGACCTTAAGGAGTTTAGGTGCGTTTTTAACGCCCAAGTGTTTATATACTTTCTTAGGGTTTCATAATCCCCTAAATAATACTTATAATTCCTCAAATAATATTTATTTACTTATATTTAATTATTTAAATGTTAGGGGTATTTCAGGATCGGTAGTATATTACTCGGTATGGGATTCGAGGACTATAGTGCCTTCTTGTCTTCGGACTGACCCCATGGAGAGAATACAAAAGAGTATTTTTGATTGCTATGCATGCTAAGACATGTTGTGTGGTAGGTGTAGCATGAATAGAGACTGACTTGTGGAGTCGGTAAGGTTATAAAGATTATGACCTTGGTACATAATATGCCTATGAGACTAACAATATTAGATTCACCAACTTTGTGGGCAAAGTTCTTTAAGGGGGTAGATTGAAATACCCTGAACTTAAAAATGGTGATTAAATTATTCTAATATGATATTTAGAGGCCTAGAGATGCCAAAGAGCTTTGGTGAAGAAAGTTAAACCAAAAGAAAAGAGAAAACGCTTAAAAAGCATAAAATGTAAAAATGAGCGTTACGCAACCATAGGAGGTATGTGACCTCGAATAGGGTTGTATATGGATTCCTAAGGCTTAATTATGCCTAAATAACATGTGGGAATAATTCACGAAGAAAACAGATCCATATAGTGCGTTAAAACGCTAATGAAGCTTTAAAGCATGTTTTTTCGAGAAAACCTGAAAACGTGACTTTAAGTGGTCAAACAGACCTGTAAAAATTATAGTTGATTATATAACTATAATTAAACATTAATGGAAGCCTAAGAACCATTAAAATTAAAGAAACGAGAAAAATTCGGAAAACGGGCCGGTTAGTGAATAGTGCCCAAACTAGGAAAATTAACGAGTGTTTCTTGCGAAAGATGAAAACACCCCTGTCCAATTAATATAAGGGGGCAGGTTTTATAGTGGTGATTCAGCACCCACTCAACTAACTAGCTCCTTTAATTAAAAGAGACAAAAAGTAGAAAAGAAGAAAAAGTTCAAAAAAGCACTTTCCTTCTTCTATTTTCCCTCCTCTCTCTCCTTCCTTCCTTCTCTTCCACCGTGAGCTCTCTTCTCCTCCCCAAGGCTGGCGATTTCTTGAGCCCCTTCAATGGCTACTCCATCTTTCTCCTCATGCCTAAGCCACACCGAAGCTCCAAATGGAAAAATAAACACATATTCTTACTCCTCTCATCAAGGGCTATCTTTCTCTCTTTTCAAAACCCTCAAAGGATGAAGTTGGTCTCCATGGGTATAGTCCCATTTGAAGTGAAAATTGCATTTTCAAGAACGAGATGGCCTCCTCTTTCATTTAAGGTAAAAAGATCCAAGAAAAACTCATTTTTCTCCATTTCCTTACCTTGGATGATTTTAGCCTTTAATGTGGCATTTTTATTTCTTTGTTTGAGCTATCTTCCAAGTCTCAAATGGTGGTTGAAAGACATCTTTTTATTCATGGATAAAGATCCATTTTAGAGCTTCAAAGGTAATGCCCTAATTTTGTGCTCTAAGCTCCCTTCTTGAATTCTAGGGCTATTTCATGAGTCTAAGTATTTTGACTTAGTCCCATTCCATCCTTGAATGTTGGTTTAGAGTTGGGAAATTGGTTTGCCCTTGGCCGATTTTGGAGCCAAGAGAAATGAGAAAGAGAAGAGGAGAAGACTGGAAAAGAAAATGGAGAACTAAGGTAAATAATCTACCTTGATGACTATTCTAATGCTTGTAGAATATTGGGATGGGAAGTAAAAAGAATGAATCAAAATTTGTGTTGGAACATGTGTTTGATTGTAGAAGAATAAATTGTGATTATGTTAGTGTAATGAGAGATTATTGTGTGATTTAAGGGCCTAAGAGCCAAGCATGTAAGTTAATGCACTATATTGTGATTGGTGGAATTTTTGGATGAATATTGTGTGCTGGTAGAATCCACTAGGGATATGGCTAGTTGTTATTGATTTAGGTGGATGAAATAATGCATATGGGCATGCTAGGAATGTAGGTGAACTATGACAAAATTTCGGTAGAAATATAGTGGTTTAGGTGGTGATATGAGCTTGAAGAGCCTAAGTGTTGACTAGGTGTTTATAAGGATTTGTTGGGTTGGATAATCACCCTAAAATGATAGTTGGAGGATTTGAAAGATTGGTATGAAAATCTGTAGCAAGAATGTTGTTAAAGGTTTCTTGGAATGCTAGAATTAAACTAGGTTGTATAACCTTGGAGGAAATGGTTGGACTTTGGAATTAGAAATGAATATGCCTAGGAATATTTGGAATGGTCAAATTGGTTGGTAGAAGGTTGTAACCTATCAAGTGGAGGTTGGTAATGCACTAGTGTGCATAAGTGCAGAGAATGAGAAATGGGAGTGTAAAATTCTAGAATTAAGCAAGAATTGAGTGGTAAGTTTGATCAATGATTTAAGGAGGTTTAGAGCATGATTAAAGTGTTATAACATGTTTGGAAACATGTGGATTGATTAGGAAAGGATTGGGTTAGATTTGAGGTGGGATTAGAGTTCAAAAACTGTCAATTTTAACAGTTCCAGACTTGTTTCGGGTTTGTAAATAGGTACACAAACCTTGACCACCTTAAAAACTAGGCAGAAAGTGCTCCCAGGGGTTGGTCCGGGTTTATAACCCCGGACACAAACCCGGACCAACATGAAAAATAGGCAGAACGTGTATCTAGGGATTGGTCCGGGTTTACAACCCCGGACACAAACCCGGACCAGTCCAAAATTGCCCCAGAAAGTGTTTTTAAGCAACCTAATGATGGGGAATTGATTGGTGATGGTTTTAGATGATAATTAAGACTTGTTAATGACATGTAAAGGTCATTAGAAGTATAAACAAGTATGAGAAGTGAATGAGAAAGGGAGAACTTCAGAACGCTTGAGCAAAATTAAGATTAACGGGACAATGGGGTAACTATGGGAGTACTAGTTGTTTACCTACCGTATTACCTTAATGTTAATAGAAACACTCGAAATGTTATCATAGATTTGAGTGTTACCCGAGGAGCGTGAAATGACACGTTAGAGTAAATCCTTGGTAACAGGTATGGTTCTCTTGCAACTTGTGTCCTACCGAGTTCGCTCGGCTTGCGTGCTGTTTGCTTGTGTGCCGGCCTAACCAGATAAATGCATGAAAAATGTTTATTGCATTGTTATGTATATCTTGATGCTTGTTGCATGTTCTAACCTTCGTTGTGTGGTTGTGTGGTCTAACATAGTGTTGTAGACCGAAACATAAATAATTACAGTATGCTTAGTGACTCATAGAAAAGGGTCGTCCCATGAAATAACTTAAATGTGGGAAACACATAAGAACTACCAACTAGAGAACAATGAAAGTTCAAACTAATTGAACTCACTTGAACATGAAAAGTTACGGGACTAGTAAACTCCCTCTTTAACGGTTAGAGAACCAAAACGAAACATTCCACGACATGAACATTAGTGAAAAGAAATAAGAACCTTTACTACGAGAACAATGAAAGTTTGATGTTGTGAACTTATGAGAAACTTAAAAGGAGATATACGGGACTATTAAAATCCCTTATAAAACATAGTCGACCTCCTGTAGGAGGACCGACCCGGTATGAGAAAATGAATCGAACGTATAAGTATACGAAATGTTGGGGATACCCTTAAATTTGAGAATATAAGAATTCAAGTAAATTCCCAAAGTCATTAGATGACATCGAGAGTGATGCTTCTAGACTAATATACATAAATATGTTATGACTCCGAGAGAGGTGTATTTAGGAATGTGAGAAGACCGGTAGAGATACGGACGTTTGTGTAAGTAAGGAACTAAGAGAGTAGTTCCGGTAGCTAGTTGAACCTTCCCACCATGCTAGACCCAGAGTAGGGTCGTAACCGGGGAAGTAAGAATAGGCTTGAAAGCCAGGTGGTGAGTCATGTGTATGACTCTGCCCGGAGGCCATGTATATTGGCTTAACTATTATTTAAGAGAAGAGTAATTAAAAAAGTAAGTTTGAGACCTGTAGTGTCAATTAAACTAAGAGAACAAGTAATAGTATCCGAAGAGAATGGATAAGAATGAACAATGAGAATAAGGCGTTGTTGAGGTAGTAACCCTGAAGCCTAAAGAGTAAGAAAATGTAAATTAACTAACTTAATGTGTTAGTTTTGTGATGGAATTCCTATATTTGAATACTTGTGAATGCGAGCATGTTGTATGTTTATTGCACTCCATGTTTTGATTTAAATAAAATCAATCGCATGTTAATATGAGAATTAGATGAGTGTGGCCCGGTAGTAACGGGTTGCACGACTACCATACCAGCAAAGGTGCTGAGCCCCTTTGGGGCCACCCATTATTTTGCAGGTACTTGGAGCTGACTACCGTTCGAGAGTAGGACGGGGAATGCTACGGCATGGGTAGTAGTAGATTTAATTACATTGTAATTGTTGTAATCATGTAAGACCGAAGTTGTATCAGCATTTGGATTATAATAGAAAACTCGGTATAGTTTGTATTGTATGAGACTCGGTTGGAAATGAAATGAGCTTGAATTGTATTGTATAGAGTACTCGAGTATTACGGTCCATCAGACTGTTACTGTAATTGAGTTAGGCCTTGTTAGCCACGTGGGTGGCTAACGGCATTGTTTCACCCCCCATTGTATAGTAATATCCGTTGTGATTGTGTTGATTAATGAGGTGATTATGTGTTAATGACAGGATTAGCGGTAGGGGTGTTACACTCACCCACGTGAGTAACAAAGAAATCATATAATACAACTCCTAACTATAACCACTGTGATGATCGAGATATTTACAACCACTAATCATACTAATCAAAAGCGGAATATACAAGACAAGTGAGTGACTATTATTTCCCGAATACTTACAACACAATACATACCAAATTTCATATTGCGGTAATTAAAATAAAAGCCCTATCTACCCAAGGCCCCGCACTTCGGCTTCAACGTGATCAAGTTCCTGTAAAACGCCATGGAGGCTCAGTGAAAAATGCTGAGTATGCTAGGCATGCTATTTGGACCCTATCGGTCACTTAAGTCGTTTTAATCGTCTTAGCATTAGATTGAATACATGCTTTGTCCAGTTTACAGTTATAATAAATACTGTAAATAACATGCATAACCACAGAGTCATTTAACCAATACAATCACTACATTTCATAAGCAACAGTTGCATAAATGAAGGTATCGAATAATTGCAATATAGTGCGTAATAGTTTTTAGCGAACGATATTCGTACTTGTATTAATATTCGGCCTTCAAGGCCCCATCAAACATCACCATGTTTACTCACATCACCAGTTGGGTGTCATGTTAGGACAACCCGAATTAATCTTTTAAATGGGCAGTTGTCCTCCCGTACACACAAAGGTGCTCATGTTTGCCAGAGGTCCGGAGGTGAAATACCTCAAATGTATCTATGGTAATTAAATATTAAACTATGATATAATAAGGCTAAATCATGCCTTAGAAACATTGGTAGACAAGTTAAACCATAGAAAACCCAAAAATGCACCATAAAGACAATCTAAGCAAATACTTGCTCAAGACTTTGTCTAACCTTAATTAGGACCCAAGGGAATTCCTAGACCTTTTTAACATCCTAAATAACATGTTAAAACAATTACCAAAGAAAACCAAGCTAAAAAACAAGTTAAAACACAAATTGTGCTTTAAAACTCCTTAAAGCACATTTTTGAAAAAATGTCTTAGAAATGAGTTTTGAGTGGCTAAATGACCTAGTATATACCTTAATCATCATGTGTACTACTTAGTATCACATTAGGAAGCCTAATTCAAAGAATGTACAAAAAAATCACAAATTGGGCACTAATTGTGAATAGTACCCAAATAGTGCTAAACTAAGTCTTCCTTAATTAGTCAATGGTCAAATGACCCTCCCTAAAATATCTAAGGGGGCCGGTTTTCTAGTGGTGACTCATCACCTACAGCATCCAGATTTTGTAGAAAAAGAAGAGGGTAGGGGAAAGTAACTATTCACTTACTTTTCACTTAAGAAACAAATATCTCATTTTGCTTTCCTCTCTCCTCATTTCCTTCCCTCCAAACCGGCCACCTTCATTCTATTCTTCTTCCTCACATAAAGTCTGAACTTCCATGGCTTCTTGATTTTCCCTTGCTTGGTCAAGACACTATAAAGCTCCAAATCACAAATAAATTACATAATCTTCTTAGTTGAGTCAAGACCTTTCATTTGCTCTTTTCAAAACCTCCAAAGCTGAAGTTGGACTCCATTGAAGGAGCTCCATTTTAGGAGGAAATTACATTTTCTAGAGCTAGACTACACACTCTTTGGTTCAAGGTAAAAAGAAACTCTAAAAACTCATCTTTCCTTCCATTTTTATACTTGGCCGAATTTGACTTCTCAAACGCCTTGTTTCATTCCTTGTGTTAGTATTGTTTAAATCTTTAAGAGCTTAGTGGAAGCCTTGATTGATTCCTTACCAAAGTCCATTCTAGGGTTTCTAAGGTAAGAACTCATTTTAGTGCACTAAACACTCTCCTTGTATTCTAGATTTGTTTCCATGAGTCTAAGTGTATTACTTAGTACCCATTACCTTTATTTGAATATTGATTGGAAGATTAGCAAGTGATCAAACTCCTTAGCCGATTTTCAATCAAGAGAACCAAGAAAAGGAAAGAGAAAAGGCTTGAAAACTTAAGGTAAATGATCTAGTTTAATGTAGTTTAATGCCTTAAGGAATTATGCTTATATTGATATAAAACAGTGTGACTGAAAATGTGTTGGGAAATGCAGGTTGATGACTTTAAATGATTATTAGTTTAGTGTTTAAACTATGTCATTTAAGCGCCTAAGAGCCATGTCATTTAAGGGCCTAAGAGCCATGTCATTTAAGAGCCTTAGTGCTATGAAATTTAAGGTTATTGCGCCATATTGTGTTGATTGTGAATATTGTGGTTTAGGTGAGAAAGACAATGAAATTTGGATGTGCTAGTGTAGTAATGGAGTTATAGCGAAATTTGGGTAGAAAGGAATTAACTAAGGTGTTCTTATATGTTAGAATGACCTAGGATTGATTATGAGGGATTAGAGATTAAATGGGTGAATTAAACACACCAAAACTATGGTATAAAGTGTGTAATGAGTTGTGCAAAAATATGTAGGAAAAATGATGTAGGAGCGTCTTATATTGCCTAGAGATGAACTAATGTGTGTAACCTTGAGAATGATGAGTGGATTGAGTAATGGAGGTGAGAATGTCCTAGAAAGATTTAGTATGGTCAAATGATTGAGAGTAAGATGCAAGGTGTCATGAGGATGGCTAGGACATGCATTGAAATGTGCAAGCTTTGAAGATGAGGAGTATAATGTGTAAAGGAAGGGAAATAAGTTAGAAAGGGTTAGTATGACCAAGGTGTGTAAGAATGATGAAGTATAAATGATTGTAAGTGAAAAAATTGGGTTAGTAAAGATTGTGAGCAAATGGACATTTTAGAAACCTAGGAAACTAAGTTGCAAGTGTTAGGAAATAAGAGTGGGAATTTGTGTATATGACCAAAGATTAAGTGATGAGTTTGGTCAATGGATTAGGAAGGTTTAAGGTGTTATAATGGTGTTAGAACAGGTTAGGATACATGTGGAAAGATTAGAAAAAATGGGCAAAGAAACAAGTTTAGAATGGGAGTTAACACTGTAAAATGTTATAGATTAATGCATGGTCCGAGACTTAGTCCTTGGATAAAGTCCCGGACCATACATGAAAAACTACTAAAAAATACATGTTGAGGTTGGTCCAGGACCTAGGTCTTGTAAGAAGTCCCAGACCAGCACTTAAAACTTGCCGAGAATTAATCTGCTACATTGGTCCGGGACCTTGTCCCTGTATGTAGTCCTAGACCACAGTAAAAACTGGCCAAGGATTTCCGAAATGAAGTGGTCCTGGACTTAAGAGCCGAACCATGTCCCGGACTAGCACTAAAAATGAACCGTGTTATAAAATGAAATAAAATGGAAGGGTTTGATTGGTATGGGTATTAGATGATTGTTAGGGCTTGTTTGGTGACATGTAATGGTCATTAGAGGTGTGAACAAGTATAAGATATAATGAGAAATAAATAACTTATGTGATAAAGTTTGAACTACAATGAGCTAGTAGTCATTAGTCGGAAATCATTAGTGATGAAATGAACTAGGTTAATTAAAAGGAATTAACCACCCGATTCAATGAATGTTATAAGTTTTGAATAATTGGACTCCAGAGGAGAGTAGACAACCGACGACCAACGGTGAATGGTATGGTTTTCTTGTAGCTTGCTTGCTAACTAGGTGTCCCTCGGTTTGGGTGTTATGTGTTTATATGTTACAACTAAACAAGATAAAACATGAAACCGGGTTTACCATATTTCATTATGTGTTCGTATTACCCTAACACGACTTACCTTTGAGCTTATTTACTAACTTCGGTTATTAAACGAATGTGAAAGAACATGAAGTATTCCCTGTTATTGGTTGGTTAATACCCGAAAGAGGTGTAACTAACAAACATTGTCTTCGAGACTTCTACTAATTGGAACTTGGGGGTGAGGAATCCGGGATGGTCCGGTCACATGTGTTTGAAGGAGGAGGTCGGTATCTGTATCAGATCCGACTTCCATTGAGACCTGTCTTCGGACTTGTCACCTAGAGTCGACAAACAGACTCGACCACCTCGAATTTATGTTTGAGGTGGGAAGCAAATTAAGATGGTACAGTGGGATCACCTAAATCCCAATTTAAGAATTTTTGTTTTATTTAAACCAATGGAGTTGATAGCTCATTGGCTAGGGTTACTTTTGACCCGATAAAAATAAACAATGGACTAAGGTACAACCAAATCTAATTAAAGAACGGTGGACATGTTTGAGATAAGGTTGAACACGAGAATTGAATAATTCTCAACTTAAGGAGTTAAAAAGCTAACTCACTTACTTACTGAACGTCCATTACATCGTTCGATCGGTTTGAGCTATGATTATTTCACATGAATGTGTTGTGTGTTATCGTACTTCTTTTTATTGTTTGTATGATAAATCAACTGCATGTATACGACAAAATAGTCATGTGTAGCCCCGTTAGCTTGTGGGCTGCACGGTAATCATATCAGCGAAGGTGTTGAGCCCCTCGGAGTATCCATATTATTTTTCAGGTAAGCGCTAGAAGCCGTCCCAGCCTGAGAGTAGGAATGGGTAGATGTTTTACGAGTTTATATTTTGACATACGAGATGTGCATGTACACTCGTATTGTAGACTGTTGTAGAAACTTGGTATGGCGATATGAGATACTTGATACTCATTATCTTTTGGTGCAAGTATTGTAAATATTTAAGTTTGGTATATTCGGGCCTATCAGACCGTAGCTTGAAACTGGAGACTGTAGAATGCTTAGTTAGTCACGTGGGTGACTAACGGCGGTAACACCAACTTGTTTAGAATTTCTGCTGCAATGTTAATATAAGTGTTTGGAGGTTTATGCGATAATCACGGTTTTAGGAGTTGGGGTGTTACAAAAAGTGGTATAAGAGCGTAGTTACGCTTTGATGACTGGAATTACTGAACTTAGGTAAATACCGAGTTAAGATATGAGCTAAGGGTTAAGGGTGTGAGATAGTAGTGTTAGAAGAGTCAGACGACCACTAATAAGTATGGATTGTCTTTACCGTCTAAAAGACGTCATAAATTCTTGAACTAGGACCTTAGTAATCACAAGCCTAATGTGCGTTTATACTTATTCAGATGTCAGGAAGGAGAGGAGGCCGAGGCTGTGGTCGAGGTGAAGAGGCTGCAGAAATTCTAGGTGGGCAGACGATAGTTGAGATCGTAGCTACCGCCCTGACGCACATGGGTTATCAGCCCGGCGCACCACCGCCTGCTCCACCACCACCGCAGCCTCGAGAACCAAATTGGGTGAAGAATCTTGCTGATCTTCGACCCCCACCATTCAGAGGGGAGACCGATCCCACCAAGCTTGTGGCGTACATCTTCGAGATGGAGACCACCTTCGAGACAACTTGATGTTCCTGCTGGAACCAAGGTTAGACTTGCTACATTCTACCTGAAGGGTGCGGCGAGAAACTGGTGGAAATTGGTTAGGGCCGAGCATGTGGCCAACGCCGACTTCGGCTGGGAACAGTATACGGCCTTGCTGCAAGCCAAGTACTACCCCGCCCATCTCCAGAAGAAGAAGCATCGATAGTTGGATGCTCTGAAGCAGACCGACAAAATGACGGTGGACGACTACTACTTTGAGTTCACCGCTCTTATCCGTCTTTTACCGGGACTGGGATACTCGGACCAGATCCTGGTCGACCGCTTCTATGGCTGGCTAAGCCACCGACTACGCTATGGCATGGGGCCGACGAGCTACACTACTCTGCAGGTAAAGAGAGTTAAAACCTACTTGCTAGTGATTAAGGTTATACACCATACGAGTATGTGACTAACACCTTGAAACAGGAGTGCTATCATGCCGCTGCTAAAGTTGAGATTACCGTCCAGCTGAGGGACAAAGACCATGCGCTGAAGAGAAAGGCCGCTGGTAAGGGCGCCGACAACCAAGGGCAAGGTGGGTACAAGAAAGGGAAGTACCAGCCTCAGTCCCAGAAGGGCCCGAAGAGTGATAAGGGCAAGGCTACTGAAGAGCCTCTGAAGCTGACTTATGCCATAGCAGCAAAGCCTCTATGCTCGAAAGCGCCTAAGGGTAATGAATTACTCCTTAAATTGAGTTAGCAATCTGTTAGCAACCTTGAAATCCAATTACTAATGTTGTATACATTCAGGATCTAAGTCTGAAAGTGGAGCCGGCGGGAGCTACCAGCGCCATTATAACTGTGGCAGGTGTAACAAGGACCACCCCGGACTCGACTGTGAAGGCAACAAGTTGGAGTGCAATTTCTGTGGGATATTCAGACATCGAGCCTATGAATGCTACAAGAACCCCGAGAGTAGAGCCTATCGACCCGACACGCAGGGCAAGGGCAAAGGCAAAGCCGCTCTGAACACTGGATCCGACGGTCCGAAGGCGTCACAGCCTACTACTGGCAAGGGACCCCGGGTTGTCCAGAGATCAGGGCCGCCTACACTGCATATGGTGGACTGGAAGGATGAGGCTGAACCCTCATCGAGACCAGGTACCACTACAACCTATTGAGTGATAAAAAAACTGCCTGCTTACCGCATTTCATGCATGAATGAGTGAATGTTTGATTAACAAGAATCTAGCTTGTTAATTATATCTCATGTATGATGTAACTTACTACCATCTTAGGAAACTTCAACATCTGTTATCTAATACCTTCAACACCCAACTTAGAAGAGACCGACATCAAAACCCGTGATTTCCCAAGCGAACAGTGTCAGGTTATCCAACCAGGTATGATTTTATTAAAGGGATACCTGACGCCTGAGGCACAAATAGCCATCATCAGGAGATGCAGCCAACTAGGAGTAGGATCAGGAGGTTTCTACACACCGGAATACCCTGGAGGATCAAAGATGAAGTTAAGGATGATGAGCCTAGGCAAGGATTGGAACCCATATGCCAAGACATACCAGGATACGAGAGCGAAAGATGGAGCATCACCACCGGCAATTCCAGAAGAATTCCATTCGGTTGTTACACAGGCCGTGGAAATCGCTCAGCAACTTGAAGCTGATCGAATCCTAGACATCAAAGCAGACCTATGCATCGTCAACTTCTACGAAAAAGAAGGACGACTTGGATTACATCTAGATAAGGACGAGACAACGGAGTTTCTTAATAAAGGGATACCTATAGTGTTTTGGTCCATTGGAGATGACGCTGAGTTCCTTTATGCCAAGCAGAACTGTGTGAACCGTGCCAAGAAGTTGGTACTTAAATCAGGTGATGTATTAATCATGGGTGGAGAGTCGAGAATGTTATATCATGGTATCAAGAAGATCAAGCTAAATATAGCACCGGCGACAGTAGTCAATGCCATGCACATGAAACCAGGGCGACTGAACCTAACCTTTAGACAGTATTAGCCATGTAATACGTTAAATATGTTTTAATGAAAGAAGCTCATGATGTAAAAGGATGGTTTTAATAAATAACAGTGTTGTTCATATTGTTGTTACGACTCGTGTCATACCATCAATACTCATGAAAGCTTGTCAAATACAATAGGTTGTGGACTCGGTACGGAAGGTGCACTAAGCATACTTACAGAGGCACAGGCCGGCGAAAGCGGTACCATCCTCACCGGTACCTTTCCGATCAATGGTGTTGATACATCAGTGCTATTCGACTCAGGGGCCTCACATACCTTTATCTCGACATCATTTGCGAGGAGGTTGGGGCTAGACGCTGATGAGCTGACAAACTTTACGGTTACGCTCCCGTCTAAGGAGAAGGTTCGATGCACTCGCTACTACCGAGCAGCCACCATCCGGATCAAGGGTGAGGACTTTCCTACCACCTTGATCGAGTTCAAGGGCTTAGGGTTTGATGTTATATTCGGGATGAACTGGTTGGAGCGGCACAAGGGTCGTATCCTCTGCGCCGAGCACCGACTGCTACGCAGGAGTCCATCTGGGGTTACAGTGGCATACCGCCAGAGACCCAAAGAGCCTTCGACCAAGATCATATCTGCTATGGCTATGTTCAAAGAGCTCAGAAAGAAGAATAAAGTATACCTTTGCTATGTTGAGGACATAGAGAGGGACCCCGAGTTTGACCCCAGCGTACCAGTGGTGTCGGAGTTTCCTGACCTCTTTCATAAGGAACTACCCGTAATGCCACCAACACGGGAGGTGGAGGTCACCATCGAGTTGCTACCAGGAACTGGACCGATAGCTAAGGCGCCTTACCGCATGGCTCTGGCTGAAATGAATAAATTGAAAGAACAGCTGAGAGACCTGCGTGACAAAGGGTTTGTGCGGCCTAGTGTTTCACCATGGGGAGCGCCAGTACTCTTCGTGAAGGAGAAGGATGGCAGCCTTCGCCTCTACATCGACTACAAAGAGCTGAATGCAGTCACAATGAAGAAAAAGTACCCGCTACCACGCATAGACGATTTGTTTGATCAGTTGAAGGGGGCATCTGTGTTCTCCAAGATTGATCTCAGATCGGGGTCCCATCAGATTGCCATTAGAGAGGAGGACATTGAAAAGACGGCATTCCGGACAAGATACAGCCACTACAAGTTTACAGTGATGCCGTTCGGTTTGTAGAACGCACCAGCGAAGTTTATGGATCTGATGAACCGTTTGTTCTGGGAGAAGCTGGACAAGTCGGTTGTTGTCTTCATCGATGATATATTAATATATTTGAAGTCGAGAGGTGAGCATGAAATCCACCTGAGGAGAGTTTTGGAGATACTGAGGGAGAACGAGCTATATGCTAAGTTCTCCAAGTGCGAGTTTTGGCTTGACCAGGTCTCTTTTCTTGGTCATGCCATCTCGGATGATGGGATCTCTATGGATCCAGCAAAGATTGATGCTGTACGCTCCTGGCCTAGACCGAAGTTAGTTACCGATATCAGGAGCTTCCTCGGTTTGACAGGTTACTACCGGAGATTTGTGAAGAATTTCTCCAAGGTTGTAAAGCCGATGACCACTTTGATCAAGAAAGATGCACCGTCCGTATGGACGGATGACTGTGAGAGTTCATTCCAGAGCCTGAAGGACTCATTGACTTCTGCACCTGTTCTGACTATCCCAGACGGTACAAAGGGATTTGAGGTATATTGTGATGCATCAAGCAGGGGATTGGGTAGTGTACTCATGCAGCATGGCAAGGTGGTTGTCTATGCCTCTCTCCAGCTGAAGAAACATGAGAAGAACTACCCCACACACTATCTGAAGTTAGGAGCTGTAGTCTTCGCCTTGAAGATATGGTGCCACTACTTATACGGGGTTAGTTTGACGGTCTACACCGACCATAAGAGCTTGAAATACATATTCACTCAGAAAGAGTTGAATATGCGACAGAGAAGATGGTTAGAGTTCCTGAAAGAATATGACATTGACCACCAGTATAAAGAAGGGAAAGCCAATGTTGTAGCTGACGCCCTGAGTCACCGAGCACACTTACTCCTTCCGCTACTTGCTTCAGCTTGGTTGGTGAGGTACGAGAGGCTTAGAGGAGTGATGCTTACATGAGAGAGGTCAGATAGAAGCTGACAGAGGGCACGTTCGAGAGTCAGAAGTATGACTTCAGACAACATGATGATGATCTGATCAGGCTAAAGGGCCGTTTACGCATTCCACAAAGCAACACTGAGCTGAAGGAGCGTATACTATGAGAGTCACACTGTTCTTCTGTTTCTATCCATCCGGGAGCTTCGAAGATGTACAAAGACATGAAGCGTTACTTCTGGTGGTCTGGGATGAAGGCAGATGTTACCGAGTTTGTACTGAGGTGTCTCACTTGCCAGAAGGTGAAGTTTAAGCACCGACGACCGGGCGGAATGGTGCAATCGATGCCAGTTCCAGAGTGGAAGTTTCATGATATCTCCATAGATTTCATGGTCGGACTCCCACCTACCAGGGGAGGTCTGAACATGATATGGGTAGTGGTTGATCGCTTGACCAAGGTGGCCCGATTCATTCAGATGAAGGACACCAGGAAGGTAACTAGACTTGCTGAGTTGTTTGATAAGGAGATCATGACAAACCACGGAGTACCAAAGACCATAGTATCTGGCAGAGACACCAGATTCCTTTCGAGGTACTGGAGAGCTACTATAACACCCCTACCGCTAATCCTCTAATTATGGCCTAATCATCTCGGTCGTTAACCTAATCGCAGCGGAAATTCTCTAACTACGGCGGGTAATATAATGCCGTTAGCCGCCCATGCGACTAACATGGCCTAAAACTACGAGCAGTTATGGTCTGATGAATAAAAATACCAAGCTTACTTACAACATTACATAACAGTTTCTACCACAATTGATTACCGAGTATCTAAGTGCATGGTTTAATTACATCAATTCCGAAACCAACAAGGTTTACATAATTCTCATAATCCAAGCAGTGTACTACATAGTACACCGACTAAACAAAAAGGGCTACCCGCCCGTGTACAGCTCAGTGCACCACCAAAGTTCTCTAACTAACAAAAAGCTTAACACCCCGGTCACATCTTGACCATCAACAATCTCGAGAACCTGAAAATAAACATTGGCCCCAAAGGGTTTAGCACAACTGCTGGCATGAAATTCGCATACCCCACGTGCTAAAGGGGGTACGCCGACTATTTGGTCGCATACATGGAGTTCATTTTAATTTTGAGCAGCATGCTAAATAGAACAACAAAACAATCATGCAAGGCAGCACTCATCATAAGGCACAACATTAGCAAAGGAAATAATTCCCAAGTCATTAAGGCCTTGGGATTCTCTTCTCAAGTTCTAGCCTTATCTCATAGTTAGTAATTTCTCATCCGGGTTAGTCGGATGTTCTTAACTCTTATCTCTTGATCATATGACTCACACTAGTCATGATCTTTACTTTCTCAATTATTCTTACTCTTGAATAATCATTAAGTCAAGTCGGTTGACCTCCGGGCAGAGATAGACAATCTCACCACCAGGCTTTAGGTTGGCTTACTTCCCCAGGTTGCGACCATACGGTTCGGAACCATGGTGGGAAGGCTATGCCAGAATTAGGAAACAATCTCTCTTGCCTCCTCATTCTCACGCGTGGCCGAAACTCTATCAGATTTCTCACACCCCCAGTTACTTAAGTTCTCAAGTTAGGAAAGTTGTAAAGTTCGGGAGTTAGTGAGAAGTCATATTCACAAGTCACAGTTAGCTCACTTACACATTCAAGCCTTCAAGTTCCAAACATCAATCATATATTTCATGAGTTATACAAACTTCATAGGTTAGTCACAACTCATTCATGGATAGCAAATCATAATATATAAGGAATTGCAATAAAACGTATTTGTGCATTTTATCTTGATTAGGTAAGAGCAAGTAAACACACAAACACACAAGCGAGGTAGCCTCGCAAGCATACAGGGCATGAGAAAATCATACTGTTCACCGTAGCTCTTGGATCACCGACTCTCCTCCGGAGTCCAACTATTCGAATCCTATAACATACATGGAATCAGGCGATTAATTATCTATAATTAACCTAACTCATTTCATCTTTAACGTTTCCCGGTTTACAATTACTAATTCCTTGTAATTCAAACACTTTCACATAAGTCATTTACTTCTCATTAGTTCTTAAGCTTGTTTATACCACTAATGACCATTACATGTTATTAATTAAGTCCTAAAAATATTATATTATCAATACCATTCAAAGCCCCTCCTTAAAATTCCATTTAAACACATTTTAAGGCTATTTTGGGTTGGTCCGGGACCTTGTTCGGGTCCCAAGTCCCGGACCAATGCCAGAATGAACTTTCGGCTGTTTTTAATGGGTGGTCCGGGGCCTTGTACTGTACTCAAGTCCCGGACCACACCCTGGCATCACTCTCTACTGAATTTTCATATTGGTCCGGGACTTGGTCCTGGGCCTAAGTCCCGGACCCTACTACATTTTGACAGATTTTCACATTTCAAAACTTGTTCTAACTCCATTCTTTTACCCTTTTCTTTCCTAATCTTTCCCCAAGCATCTAAACATGTTTTAACCCTAATTTGACACTCTAAACCTTGCTAAATCATTTACTAACTCATTATTCGATTCTTGGTCGATTTACACAATTTCTCCCTTTAATTTTCCTATAAGCTCCTAAGTGCAGTTTTTGTTTTCTTTCTTTTCTCTATCTCAATGGTTCACCACTAATGCATTACTAGCACTCATCATTTGGAATTATCTCCATTACTAAGTTTTACCCAAATACACCATTCACTCACATCTAGTTTCCTAAGTAATTAACTACTCAAATTCAACACTAAAACACACCTAGTTATCCTAGGTTATTTGTACTCATTTAACACCTAAGTCATCTAGTTTTGCTACAGAAATTTTGACATGATTTCCCCACAATTTTAGACATTCCCAAATCATTATTTTTCAGTTCCTAATATCATCAACTAACTATATCCCCAAGGGACACTAGCAGCACACAAATTGTTCAATATACTCACATATATTTTCCAGCACAATCACAATCTAATTAGCTTGGCTTCAAAGCCTTTAATCATCATTTAAACAACACTAAAATAACTCAATATTTTTCTCACTATGCAGTAGCATAAGCAATAACATAATCAACATAAAAACCAATGCCACAAGGCATTCCAAAACAGCTCCCAAGGTAAGTCAATTTACCTTATAATCTCTAGTTTTCCTTTTCCTTTCTTCCTTTCTCCCTCCCTTTCTCTTTGCTCTTGTTTTTCAACCGGATAAGGGGATTCAATTTCTAACCTCTAGACCATGCCCAAGGATACATAATGAGCATTAAAGAAAGCACTTAAGCTCTAGAACTAAACCCTAGAACTAAAGAGTGTTTTAAAGCTTTAAAATAAGAGATTACCTTCAAATCTCTCGATGAGTGTTTGGTGGATAACACACAAGATTCCAGCACCTTTTGAAGGCTAAAAATCGGCTGGGACATGGTGGAAACAAGAGCTCAAAAATCTAGAAACTTTAGATTGTAAAAGAGAGCTAGAAAAGAGTGATTTTTGGACTTCTTTTTACCTTAGAATAACAAGGAGATAAAGGAGCTCACAATGGTGTTCTCAAACCTTTGATGGAGCTTCATCCATGGAGATGAAAGTTGTGGTTTTTGATTTTTGAAAAGAGGCAATTAATCTCCAAGAAGAGAGGAATCTAGTGGTGTAATTTTTGTAACATTTGGAGTTTGTTTGAGCCTTCAAAAATGAGGAAGAAGAGGAGCTTGGTGAGGGAGAGCTCAAATCGCCATTAGAGCTGAATGAGGAAGGAGAGGTCTGGTGAGAGAGGGTGCCAATGTGAGAGAGAGCTGGTAAGGGAGGTGAGAGAATTAGAAAACCACTTTTGTCCTTATATTACTTTTTACTATATGAATCTTGTCCTTTACTAACTAATATACATAGGAGTTGGGAGAGGGGGCTGAAGAAAAATCGTGACACACACATAAAGGAGGGGATGGCAGTTTTTTATTTACAAAAGGGAGGGGAGTATTTTGCTCTTTTTACAACTAACACCCCATAAGTTCCCATTTTTACACTATTCACTTACCGGAGCCCGTTTTCCGGAATTTTCTCGTTTAATTAATTTTAATGGCTCTAGACCTTCACTAATGTTTAATTATAGATATTTGATTAACTATAATTTTTACGAGTCTATTAAACCCGCTTAAAGTCACGCTTTCCCGGTTTTCTCGAAAAACGTGCTTTAAGGCTCGTTTGCGTTTTTAACCCATTTTATGGATCCGTTTTCTTCGGGAATTGTTCCCACACTTTATTCAGGCATAATTAAGCTTCTAAAATCCTCATTAGCCTAATTAATCACTGTTTTTAAGTTCGGGGTATTTCAATCTACCCCCTTAAGAAACTTTGCCCTCAAAGTTGGGCAAAGTTGGGCAAAGTTAGTGAGTTACTATCTTTAATCATTTGACAACTCAATTGTCAAAATCATATCTCAATACCACCTCATAGAATCTAGCTCTGTCAACAAGGTGTTCACACACAATTCACTGCAAGCATAACACAATGCAAGCACAATACAATAATTACAAGCAACACTCTACAACCAATACTCTGGTTGTTACACTTTTTCTCAAAAATAATGCAAAAGCTGACTCGAAGCAATGCAAAAACAAAATGGCTCTACCCCCCTTAAAAAGGGGTACGCCCCGTACCCTCTCGACACTAGACAATCTAGTCTACAAATAAAGCTGGGTACTTCGCCTTCATGGTGTCCTCTAATTCCCAAGTCACTTCCTCGACGTCGTGGTTGGACCACAAAACTTTCACCATTCGCACAGACTTATGACGAGTGTCTCTAGTCTTAGGGTCAAGGATTCTCAATGGAGTCTCGACATATCTCATTGTCGGCTCAAGGGATAGGTGTTCAGGTTCTAGAACATGAGAAGGATCGGCTATGTATTTCTTGAGTTGTGACACATGAAAGACATCATGAACATGTCCCAACTCTTCAGGTAATGCTAGTCGATAAGCCGCCGCTCCAACTCTCTTAGTAATCACATACGGCTCTACAAACTTCAGGCTCAGCTTGCCCTTCTTGCCAAAACGGAACACACCCTTCATCGGTGAAATGCGTAGAAACACCTGGTCACCCACGGCGAACTCAAGGTCGTGTCATCGCACATCGGCATATGATTTCTGTCTATCCTGGGCTGCTTTCATATTTGCTCTAATCTGTTGCACTTCAGCTTGCACTTGCTCAAGATACTCTGGTCCAATAATGATCACTTCACTCGACTCATCCCAACACAACGGGGTATGACAAGGTCTACCATACAAAGCTTGGAATGGCGACATCTTAATCGAAGCGTGATAGCTGTTATTGTATGAAATCTCAATCAGATGAAGCTTATCAATCCAACTCCCCTGAAAGTCTAAGACGCATGCTCTAAGCATGTCCTTAAGTGTCTGGATGGTCCTTTATTTCTGACCGTCAGTCTGTGGATGAAACGCGGGGCTAAGCTTCAACTCAGTACCCAGCGCTTCCCGTGTTGCTCTCCAGTATCTCAAAAGAAATCTGTTATCTCAGTCAGAAACGATAGTCTTGGACACTCCGTGGTGTCGAATAATCTCCCGATCGAATAGCTCAGCGAGCTTCGCCACCTTTCAGGTCTCCCTCATCGGAATGAAGCGGGCAACCTTGGTGAGGCGATCGACCACAACCCAGATCATGTTGAGTCCTCCCTTAGCAGGTGGGAGTCCAACAACAAAATCCATGGAGATATCGTGAAATTTCCACTCAGGAATCAGCATAGATTGTACCATTCTGCCCAGTCGTCGGTGCTCAAACTTCACTTTCTGGCAAGTGAGACACCTCAGAACAAACTCTGTAACATCTGTCTTCATCCCAGACCACCAGAAGGATCTCTTCATGTCTTTGTACATCTTAGAGGCTCTCGGATGGATGGAGAATGAAGAATAGTGTGATTCTCGCAGAATGCGATACCTCAGCTCAGCAATGCTTCGAGGAACGCATAATCTGCCATTCAGCCGGATCAAACCATCTTCATGCAGCTTGAAGTCATACTTTCGGGTCTCGAATGTACCCTCTGTGATCTTATGTCTGACCTCTGACATGTAGGCATCGCTCATCTGAGCGTCTCGCACCTCATCAACCAAGCTAGAAGAAGCGAGTAGCGAATGAAGTGCGTGTGCTCGACGGCTCAGGGCGTCAACTACAACATTCGCCCTTCCTTCTTTGTACTGAAGGTTGATGTCGTAGTTTGATAGGAATTTCATCCACCCTCTCTGTCTCAGATTCAGTTCTTTCTAGGTGAATATATATTGTAAGCTTTTGTGATCGGAATAAATGGCGATGCTTACCCCATATAGATAGTGCCGCCATATCTTCAATGGCTAGACAATGGCTCCTAGCTCTAGGCTGTGTGTAGGGTAATTCTCCTCATGTTTCTTCAGCTGGCGGGAGGCATAAGCTACAACCTTGCCATGCTGCATGAGTACGCATCCCATGCCTTTGCCTGATGCATCACAATACACCTCGAATCCCTCTATGCCCTCGGGAAGAGTGAGAATGGGCGCTGAGGTCAACGAGTCCTTCAGGCTCTGAAAGGATTCCTCACAATCATCGGTCCACACAAATGGTGTGTCCTTCTTCATCAGTGCCGTCATGGGCTACGGGACTTTGGAGAAGTATTTACGAATTTCCGGTAATACCCAGCTAAACCAAGAAAGCTCCGGATGTCTGAAACGTTCACTAGTAGAAAAAGGGCCTATTTCGGCGGTTCCAATGGGCCTATTTCGACGGTTGTGAACCGCCGAAATGAGCACCGCCGAACTAGATGTACCTATCTCAGCGGTTCTTAGAGAACAACCGCCGAGATAGGACCCTGGGATTGACCGATGGTGAGATTGACCATGGGTCTATCTCGGCGGTTGTTCTCTAAGAACCGCCGAGATAGACTCATGGTCAATCTCACCATCGGTCAATCCCAGGGGCCTATCTCGGCGGTTGTTCTCTAAGAACCGCCGAGATAGGGGTATTTTTTTTTGTTTTTTTCCATTCCAGCTTATATATATATATATATATATATCACCGCATTTGCTTCAATGAGACCTGTAATAAAGCTTCATCCACACAGGGAGCTCCAGCACACATTTAAAAAGTTATAAAAGCTCCCAATTAATACCAACGACGCACCACAATTTGAGAGTTAACAAAACCAATGCAATTCACACTTTCATTACAAATAAAAACACCATTACAATTCAAATCTACCATTACACTATCCACAAGTGTACAGAGTTACATTTACATACTCAAAAAGTTCACAAAACATCTTCATGATCATCAATTCATTAAACTTGTGCAGACGAACTCCGACCATTCCTCAAGCATCTCAACAATTTGAGCATCATCATACTGACCACCTTTGAACACTTCTTCGTAAGCCTTGAAAAAAAATGAACATTAATCTAAAATGTACAAGTCTAACAACATGTAAAGAGCATAACTAAAACTTTCAAAGAATGTTACCTTGTCTAACGAGTGCTCTGGTAAAAGGTTTGCCGCTCCTACTATGTCACTCATGAATCTCATGACAAGTATCCACATTCTGAACCCCCAGGCTGCACCGGACACTATACAAACGCACATATTGACAGTTATAAAAAGTTTAAACATTATCACACAAATTTATCAATTAATAGAGTACCTTGACAGTGTTCCAAGGGATGTTACTCTTCATTGTTATACCCTGGAGAGATAATGCAGCTCTCATGGAACTATATACATCAGCAATATATATAGTTTTAAGCATCAGTAGCAAGTTATGAAACAGTTAATGTTAAGTAATAATAATTGTTGTTTACGATAACAAACTAATTACCCCAGTATTGCGGTGGAGATCTTCGGTCTCTTGGCACCCGTACCAAGTGAGTCAAATTGCAAGATTCGTGGGTGCTTCGACATCACCAGCACAAGCAAAGACCAATGTCGACTGTCCACAAATTACACAATGTGTTGAAATCATTAAGCAACTAACACAAACTATATGTTTTAGATAATACTAAGAGAAATAGTCAAATATCATACCCTGAATGATATGGCAGCATAATAAATGACTTGTTAGAACATTCAAAGAGGGCATTCGTCATATATATGCATAAGGCCTTGCATATCACTTGTCATCTGGACTTCACTACACATAGCAGGACACAGGAATCCAAATCTTTGATCTTCATAGACATTGATCGCCTTATCATGCACCCACCTATGAGGCAATATCATTAGTCATTAACTTTTTATTCAAACATCTAATTCATCACCAATTAATGAATTCAAAATAAAAAGGTAGAAGTCACTCACATGGCGGCCGACTTGATAATCGACACATTCAACCAATCCCTCCTGAAGCACTCCTCGAAGTCGGACATATACATCCCAAATCGATGTATATCTTCTCCTTGAACTACATAGTGAAATATCCGCTCGGGATCTTCCACAGTGAGGGAATCAGAATCAGGTGGTAGCAGCAACAACGAGGAATGCAGAATCTGCATATTAGTCGACAAGCCGGCCAATATTCTCTTCTCCACCAAAGCAGGTCTAAGCACAAAATTTGTGGATGCCTTTGATTGCACAGGTGCGGCAATTCTTTTTCCTTTGCCCTTATCAGTCTTCGGTCGGCTCATATCCTATGATATTAGTCTAATTAAGTTTATGGATGCAAGGTGGTACACCAATAGTTTTATAGCAACGGTTAAGAGTAATACCTGCCCAGGGAGTCTGACCAATCGTACAGGCCACTGCACTGTCGCAGTTTGTGCAGAACGCAAGGTAGGTCTTTGTGGGATCGGCACCGGTAAACCGACGTCAGCATGCTCTGCAACAAATTCGTCTAGAAGCACTCGTGCATGGTAATGTCGGAGTGGTTCACCGTGCACAATATCACTTGGAGGAGAGGGGAAAAGTTTTCCCCATGCAACCATGACCTCTTCTACTCCAATTTGTAAAAACAGATGGCACTCAGTGGGTGCCTGAGTGTTATGTGGAACTTGTTTAGATAAAAATTGTGAATTCTTCTATGATGATATTAGTGATCAAGTGAAAAATCATAATCGTCATGTACTCAATTGAAATGTTAGTCTAACCTTTAGAGATGCATAGGGAAACGGATCAGCCGAGTGGACACTACTTCTCACTACCGGTGCACTCTGCTGCTGAATGGGTGACTGATCAACTGGTGGTCGAGAAACCTCTTGGCTTTCATGCTGCTGTGGCTGAATCCTTGAGATAGCCTGAGCGATCCTCTCGTCGACGTTCTGAGTAATCCTCTGCTCCATCTCAGCCAACGCTCTCAGGTGCTCCTCGTAGCTAATCGACTTTCCCTGGCTGATTCTGGACCCGGGTGCGCCAAATGCCTGGCGGATACCAACGTGCCCACCAAACCCAATGGCACGACCTGGATGATCCTTCTTACCAAGAGCGCGTGTAAGAGGATCATCATTCCTCTGTGAGGTCCAGGTGCCCTGGGTGAGTTGAGAGCTTAATTCACCCTAATACAACACACAAATACAGTTATTAGTTTAACATAAGTTCATATACAAATGAAATGAACAGTTTGACTAAAATGAAATGATATCACTTACCATTTGAGCAATAACTGCTCTCGTGGCTTCATCGTATTGAGGATTTTCGGGAGTAGAGTTCTTCGGAATGTGGCTTAACTCCCACACTTTCATTCTTCTGCCACTGGCATCCAATGAGCCATCCGTGGGCAGATATCCCTTTTGCTCCCATTCTGGTACCCTTTGAGCAATACTTTTTCCACCTAAGTGGTGAGGGTACAGATTCTTCTTAGCATTTGCTTGTTGTTGTGCACGGAGAGCCTGCATAAATTAATGGGATCATGTTAAGTGAAATTGAACACAAAACAACATAAGAAATTAAGATTAATGTATGTATGTATGACAATAAAGTGCACCTGGAACTCCGGTGTCTGACGCCTCTCAACAAATTCTAGCCATTGCTCTTCTGTTATGCCCTCGTAAACCTCCCATGGTGGTCTCTCACCGTCTCCACCATGATCTGGATCATCTGGATCTTCTGGAGTAGGCATCTTGTAGATGAACTTGTCAGCCAACTTATTCTTGTGGTCCCGGAACTGTTTCGACATCGCTGATAGCACATCCTTTTTAAGTGCGGGATCCACGGAGAAACGAGACTACGTACATGATCATTCAGTTAGTAAAGTAAACATAAATGTTCTATTATTTCACAAAAGATCATAGTAATAATGTAGAGATTTACCTGAAGACGCTGAAACATAGTATCCTTCAATGATTGAGGCACTTGCTTCCAGTTGTGGTTTATGTTGCAATATGACTTCACCAAATGGCTACCGTAAGCGGTGAAGTCATTCTTCCAATTTCCATGGGGTTGGTTGAACTGATTGAAGTCCACCGGTTTTGTAGGAGGGCCCTTGTTAGCCTTCAGCCCACGTGTTGCACCTCTCTTCTTTTTGCTTCTTCGCCTCTGGTGGGACAACTGACTCCTCTTCGGTCTGCTGTGAAGGGCCAGCCTCAGTCTCATGTACTGCTAACTGGTCCTTCTTCTTCTTTCCTCCTCTTGTGACCCGCTTACTTGGTCTATTCTGCTGTGGCTCAGGTTCTCCAGTCGAGATAAGCCGTCAATGGGGTCATCCATAGGGTGATCATCCACTGCAAAAAAAAAACATAAAGCATTTTCATCAGATAAACTCATAACATAAATACTATGATGCATAACAATAACAGTTAGATGATATTACAGTCTACATTCTACTAACAACATTACCTGACACGTACAAAAACATAAATCATTTCATATTTTCTACCCAAACACCCTCATCATGGTCTGATCGTGCGTAGAGCAAATCGTTTTCGGTATCATCAATCGAATCCGGTAATCCAGTAGGAAACAAGGATGTTTCCTCTACAGTCCCATTTTCATCATTATCCTCATTTTCATTTTCGATTACAACCGGCCTTCTTCCTGGAAGAACAACAGACCATCTGCAGTCTTTCGGATCCTCAACATACCACACTTGTTCGCAATCCTTTCCCAGAACAAATTGATCATCATTATAACCGTGTAACCGTGAAAGATCAACCAAGGTAAGCCCTCCATCATTTTGGTACCCGCGTCGGTTGTCCACCCACTTGCACCGGAACAACAGAAAGGAATCAATGTCATAGTCTAGTTCCCAGATGTCCTCGATGACACCATAATACCAATTACTAACTGGTTGAGATCGGTTACCGCTGTGGTACTCAGTGGCAGCAGCTTCAATTTTTACCCCACTATTCTGGTTTATCGATTTGGCATCTTGGCGTGCAGTGTAGTATGTATACCCACTAATATCATACCCCTCAAATGATGTAATATTAGTTTCAGGTCCGATTGCCAAACATCTGATCTCTTCGCTTACAGCTTCTGGATCTGATGATGCTAATGTCAACACATGATCTTTGAACCATTGGATAAAAACTCGGTTTTGTTCCTTTGTCAGCCAAATGTGGCCTTTCAAAGGATTTTGATGCCTTAACTCAACCATATGGGTTTCCAAATAAGGTTCAACAACCTCAAGATGTTGTAAGACAAACAAATGTGCTTGATGAATAAGTTGACGCGAAACTTGCACGATCTTTCTACCAATAACACCTTTACCCTTAAACCTGCCATAGTGTCGTGGTTTTGGGATACCAATAGACTCTGCCTCACTCAAATATTCTTTAATACCCCAGATCTAAAAATGGTGATTAAATTACTCTAATAAAATTATTAAGGGCCTAATTGTGCCTAGAGAGTATTGGTAAAAAGAATAAAACCAAAAGAAAAGAGAAAACGCTTGAAAAGCGAAAAACGCTAAAAATGCGCATTAAATTTAAATAAGAGATATATGATCTCGTTAGGGTCCGAGATGGATTCCTAAGGCTTATTTAGGCCTAATTATTATACGGGAATGATTCCCGAAGAAAACGGATCCAAAAAAATGGATTAAAACGCTAATTAAGCATAAAAGCACATTTTTCAAGAAAACCCGAAAACGTGACTTCATGTGGTCAAACGGACCCATAAAAATTATAGTTGATTAAATAACTATAAATAAGTATTAATGGAAGCTTAATAACCATTAAAATTAATTAAACGAGAAAATTCCGGAAAACGGACCCGGTAAGTGAATAGTGACGAAACCGGGAGACGAAACGCGTTTAATTCGAAAAGACGAAAGATGACCCGGGCTACTAATGTATAGGGCCGGTTTTAATTAGTGTGTATACACACATTAATAAGCTTGCTAGTAATTAGTAATAAGATGACAAGACAAATAAATAAAGCAAAAGATGAAATAGTAAAAGTAGTTACTTACTCTCTCACCTCTCTTTCCTTCCTCATTTCACGTTTTATTTGCCCATCCCTCTGTATATCTTCTTCTTCTTCCTCTTGTCAACCGGCGATTCCACAAGAGAGCACACAGCCCATCTTCTTCCTCCTCAAGCTTGCTCATTTCTTCACCGAATCACACAAAAATTATACCGTTAGATTCGTATCGGCGAGGGCTACGTTTTCCACCCCTCAAAATCTTGATTCCTCCACCTTCACTTCCATGGGTTGGGCCTTTTGAAGCTTGAAGAGCTTATTTTGACTCTCCATCATCTCCTTAATGCTCTAAGGTAAAAATATAAGCAAAAGTTCATCATTCCTAGCTTGTTCTTGCAATTTGGAAAATTTTCCCACGTTGAAAATTTTCTTCCATTTCAGTCGGTTTCTTCATGTCCTTGTGGAGTGGGGGAACTTCATCATTTTGATTGCCTAACTCTCCATTTGGATACCTTAAGGTAATCTCTAAGCTAAACCCTAAAAACTAGCTCTTGTAATTCTAGTTTTTGTGTGGGAAAAAAATTAGATTAATAAGCTTGATATGTGTGTGGGGATATGATTGTAGTTGGCAATCTATGCTCCTTTGTATGTTGTGAAAACATGAAGAGGAAGAGGGAACAAGAGAAAGAGGAAGAAGAGGAGTAAAAACCGAGAATAAACAAGGTGATGGGCTTACCTTGTGTTGGTTTTATTTGCCTTGGGAAAACTTATGTTAATGTTGTATAAACAACCTTGAGCTTGAGTAGTAATGATACCACAATATTGTGAGTTGAATGAGAATGTTTAATGAGGCTCATGTGTGCAAATAAACCTTGAAGTTAGGTTAGTGTACATATGTGAGCAAATGGGATTTTGATGTGTTGTTTATGTTTAAACCAAACAGGAGGGAGAAGAGTGTTTATGAGCTGATTTAAGTGTGGTGAATATGCTTAAAAAGTAGGCAAGTGCTGTCAAAATTTGCTTGGAGATTATGAACTTGAGTGTTCCATTTAATGGGAGAAACTAGGTGTGTTTAAGAGATGTTAATTGAGTGGCTAATGGTTTGAAAACCAAAGTGTGAAGAAGAGAGTGAAATTAGGGGAAATAATGTCTTTGGAGTGCTAGGAATGGCATTATTGTGTGGAGTATTGAATGGTGGGAGGCAACACCAAAATCTGTTACAAGAGTATTAGAAAACAAGAAAACAAGTTATGAAAATGTGTGAATTTGAGCAAGAGTTTGAGTAAGGTTTGAGCCTATGATTTGAAGAGTTTTAGAGCATGTTTTAAGGTTATTAAACATGTGGAAAACTTGTGGAAAGTTTATGGAAAGATTAAGGGTGGTTCAAGGATTGATTTGGAGTGGAAAAATCAAGTTTGGAGCAGGTTTTAGCAGGGTCCGGGACTTGGTCCTTGGACGAAGTCCCGGACCACACCTAAATTAAGGCCGAGAGTGCAAGTGCTGCTTTGGTCCGGGACTATACTCCAGGACAAGGTCCCGGACCATGTGTAATTTTCACCCGAGAGTTAAGTTCGCAATTGGTCCGGGACTTAGGTTAAGGACCAAGTCCAGGACCACCCCCAGAAACCTACAGAGAGCATTTTAAAGGTTTTAAATGATGGGGGTTTGAATGTTAATGATGTTATAAGATGTTAAGGCCTTGTTTGGTGACATGTAAAGGCCCTAAGAAGTGTAAGAAAGTGTTAGAAGTGTTTGAGAAGTGAGAACTCAAATTAACAAGAGTGAAACCAAGATAACGGGATAACGGGGTAATACAGGAATAACATTTAATTATGTTCCGTATGAGCTTAGTATTAATAATGTTTGAAACGTTATCAGAGGATCGTGTGACCCGAGCAAGGTGAGATGACACAGTAAAAGTAAAAACCCCGGTGAAAGGTATGATTTTCTCATACTCCGCGTGCTAACCGAGTTACGTTGATTTGTGTGTTTGTGTGCCGGCTTAATCAAGATTAAAGCATGAAAATAATCCCTTGTTTGATTATGCATGCCATGTTGTATGTTGAATGAGCTAACATACTTGTATGCCGGTGTGGTCTAACATAGTGAATGGACCGACTCGTGGTGAGTAACGTTTGGCTAGCGACCCATAGATCGGGTCGATGCTTATGGCAACGAAAATGTGCAAACACACAAACTATCCGTTAAAGTATAATGATAACGCAAACATATGAACTCCCTAGAATGTGAGGAGAATTACGGGTTGAGTAAATACCCGATAATGGTTAGAAAACCACATTGAAACAATCCACGAAACAAATGAGAGTGGAAAGATAAGTGAACCTCCTTCAAGAGGATTTAAGATAGTTCGAAGATGTGAACCAGTGAAGAAGGTAAAAGAGACCTGAGGGATTAGTAACTCCCTTGAGACATGGTCGACCTCCCATATGAGGATTTTACCTGGTATATGCACTACAGAAAGTATGAGTAAAGTAATGTATGGGTAACTCTGAAAACTAAGATTAACCGAACTAAAGTAATGTTCCCAAGTCATTAGAAACATCGAGAGTGATTGCTTCTAGACTAATATACATGATATTATTATAACTCCGAGAGAGGAGTGTATGGGAACGAGAGTAGTCCGAGTAGTCGGACCTAGTAAAAGAGATAGGAACTAAGAGAGAGTTCCGTGAGCTAGTTGAACCTTCCCACCATGCTAGACCCAGAGTAGGGTCGAAACGGGGAAGTAAGACTATGCTTGAGAGCCATGAGTTTTGGCCTAAGTATGTATTGAGAGTAACAAGCGTGACGTAGGAGACCTGTAGTGTCTCGAGAATCTACAAGAGCTTGAGTATAATAACCAAGAGTGTGTGGGTGAGATAATGATGTGTAAATACCCAAGAGTATGGGTAGATAATGAGAATAAGTACCCAAGAGTTGGGTAAGATAATGAGATAAGTAACCCAAGAGTATGGGTAGATGATGAGATAAGTAACCCAGAGTGTGGGTGAGTATAGTACGAGTAGCCCAGAGATGGGTGTGAATATGAATAAGTAACCCGAAAGCGGGTGAGGTATTGAATAAGTAAACAAGCATAGTGAGGAATAACCCTCAAGGCCTAAGAGTAACCAGATGCCACTAACAACTGTTTTATGTTTTTAGGAATCGTGTTCCGTGATTGGATGTAGATTCCTTGTGTAATACACATTTTATTGTATTGCTTGATGCATGTTGTTTGACTAATGAACTCCATGTATATCCGACTAAGTGGTCGGCGTACCCCGGTTAGCGCTCGGGGTATGCGAATTTCATATGCAGCGTTAAGCTGAGCCCTAGGGGCGATGTTTTTATTTTACAGGTACACCAAAGATGTTACCGTTCGAGAGTAGGACGGGTCGGTGGGTTACATGGGTAGTAGTTTTAATTACTTATGTATTGAAGGAGGTGTAAGACCGAATATGTTGTCGGCATCCATTTGTTGTAGACTCGGTATAGTAAAGAAATGATTTGAGTATTGTATGTTGTGAATGTGTAATGTTCCAGTCCATCAGACCGTTACTGTATGAGAGTTAGGCCAGGTTAGCCACATGGGTGGCTAACGGCGTTGTTTCACCCCTCGTTGTGATTAGAATTCCGCTGCGTGAGTAAGAGTAATTAGAATCGGTTTAAGAGGTAATGACGAGATAACGGTTGGGGTGTTACAAAAATGGTATCAGAGCGAGCGAAGTATCGCTCTGATGACTTGAAATACCGAGCTTAGGAAATACCGAGTTAGGAATTAGAGACTTAGGGCTATGGGTGGTTGAGTGTAGCGTGAGAGATGCGCTAGTTAGGAACTTCCAGTATGATCTGGACACCTACAATACCAAACCCGCCCTCCACAACCCCCGCATTAAAAGCTCGGGAAGAACACCAGAGAGATGGGAAACCCAATCTGGCAGTTAGTAAATATTTCAATTGAACCAGAAACCTGTCATGCGGTAGAAACCGAGAACCGGAAATCCCGGAGACGGATCCCGCTGAAATGACAATAACTGCATGCAATGACGAAAGGTCGAGACATCCTAATCCAAGGAGACCAGAATTTGTGGCAGCCTGGGGCGACATGCTTAGCAGTCGCGAGAACCCAGCTGGTCGAGCAGCAGTGAGAAGGATGCACCAATCGTGCGACCAGACGGACTTATGAGAACTAACGAGAAACCGGGACACATGTCTACGGACCGCCATAGTTAACTAATACCAACATCGGTATGCTAACCGACCAAGAATCTAGTCAAGAGTAGGTACACCCCCTGCCACACCCGAAGAGGTTGCAATACCTAACGGGCACAGCTTAGACAGCTACAAGCATAATTACGGGATATACCCGAATAGGACTACAGAAGTAGTACCTAAATAAGTTAAACCTCGGTAACCACAGTAAAGAGTGTGGAACGAGCAACGAGGTAAAGCATAGAATTAAAGTAATTAAGGAACTCCGAGAGTGGAGGAGCACCTAAATGAATGACAGCCATGTCAAGAGGAATGAGAAGCAGCTCCAAGGAGCAGTTATCCAATTAAGGATCAAGGAAGAGCCGACAAGGCTACCAAATACCATGTGAACAATACCGTGACCGGTATGAGTTAACCCAAAAAACGCCAGTACCGCGCACTTGCCACGGCAAGTGCAGTAATAGCGGGACTAATAAGAAGAGCTTTGGCAAGCGACCAGTACTTAGCAAGTACCAACGGCAAGAGAAGCCAAGATAGCACCACAAACCCTAAGAATTCTGAAACGAAACCTTGGAAAGGCCTAAAGGCCTGACCACTGTATAAAGAACATACTAGTCTGCAAGAAGTCAGACTTAGTAAGAAGCGACCGGCATTGAAATGCCGTGGAGATTTTATTTTCAACTCAAATTTTTCTTTCAAACAGAGAATTTTCCAAAAACTCCTAAATTTTTAAAAAACCAAACCAGAGAATCACGGTAAGTTATCATAGGACGATATAAGAAGAGTTGGCAACAGAATACTTCACCTAGGCGTGTGACCGACACTACGGTGTACTAAACGAGACATGGAACGACCGCACTCCGAAGGAGCTTGCGGGCCTGACAGACCAATTATGAGTTAGTCGGGTAAGTGGCAACGTATCAATAAGATACTCCATGTATGTATACAAGTAGAGTACGGTACACGGGAAGTAGCCCACTCCATACTACGGACGAAAGAGCCAATCCAAACCAGGACAGTTGGACACCACGAATGATCGAAGAACACAAAGAAGTTTACGAAGATAAGGGAGTCTAGAAACCAGTAAGGTAACGGACCTAAGAACATAGCGTGGAGAAGTGCGAGAAGCACAGAGTATTAAGCACAGACATTGGATATGTCTCAGGAAATACCTAATAACTGGAATATATACCAGCGTAAGTAATATGGCAAATGCCTTAAATGATCATATCGATGTTTGATGAACGGGATAGAATTCCCACAGTATATCTCACTAAGAGAATAACGACCTAATTAAGTAGGTAAAGGAAAAGTACTAATGCTCTACCCAATAACGGGAGACATTACAACCCTAAACGGGATAGTTTGAGTTATACATAGCCGCAAGGCGAAGTCGCAACTGAACATAACCATAAGTACAAGCCAGATGTAATGGCATTACTCAGTAACACCCAGGAGCAATCCGAGAAGGGTGCCGGAGTCAACAGTAGTTGAACGAAACATCGTGTTGAGAACACAAGTGGGTAAGCAAACACTCGGGTAGAACCCGAAGGGATCCCTCGTAACACAGGATACCCTAAATTGCCAGAGGGCATGAATTAATATTAAAATACAAAAGGGGCTTCCATGTACGGAAGTGTGGTGAGACAACCATATCAAAAACCCAGTAATACCTCCAAACCATTTAATGGTATACGGAGAAGCAGAAACCTATATAAACAGCCTGCATGGAGCGTGACTCGAGGCAAGGTGGCTTGTAAGCCGATAGAACCAACTACAACTCGTAGATTCAAACGTTGCAAAACATATGCATTAAGGCATAAGAGTTACTGTGGAGCACGAACCACTACCTTAGAGTGGGGACACCACTTATTAGTGTGGAGCCTATGGACCGGCAATTGCGTGAATCCTCCAGAGAAAGGCTACCATCTAGGTATGAAATGTGAAACTGCTAGTGCGGTGTAGTAAAACTTGAGCATGTGTATATTGCCAATGAGTATAAGAACTATAGTAGAGTGTAAAGAGGAACCTCGATTGCAGCAATTCGAAACCGAAGAGTAATCAGTTGAGTAGTAAACACTGTATGTGTGCAATGTGAACTGCAGAGTAAGCAGCGCGCAAGTGCGCAGAGAGATTTAAAGAATAGCGTATATTATTGAGCCAAATGAATGGCAAGCCATAGTGTAAATGGCGAGAACACCTGGGCGGAAGCTAAAGTAGTAGCGGATGCCATGAAAATGAGAAAGGACAAGGTACGCAGTAAGCGACCATTGTAAGAGTATATTCGGTGAGTGATATGAAGCTGATAAGGAAATGTGGTAAAGAAGACATGATCATTCCTATCTCATGAGAGATTTACTGTCAAGGGTTTACGCTTCTGCACTCTGTATGACTGAGTGTTTTGGTATTGCACTTGTGCGGTAATGATCGAGTGGGAGAGCCAGGAATTGAGAAATGTCAACGAAGCCTGTTGAGTGAGAATCTAGAGAGATAACCGTGCGGCCATTGGCTAAAGATGCACAAAGAATGTGGGCAGTAACCCACAGGGCCCAGGATCGATGTGTGGAAAAAGGCAGAGTAGTATGAATGAGGAATTCTTGTACAAAAATAAATAAACAAACATGATTCAGAAGTCATTATCAAATGAGGAAGCACTACATGCTAAGTAGCAGCTTGACCTCAACCGACAATAAGTCGGGAAAAATATGTGAATAATCACAATGGTATACGGTGTTATACGAAATAGATTTCCAGAGAATTGGAGAGAAAATCTATAACCCATCGAATTCGCATACGGTAAGAGATACCTAGCGACGATTGAAAACCTTTATTTCCAAGACAAAAAGGGATAAAAGGGAGTGGATTTATACGTTGAGAATACTAAAGGGCGAATTAAGCTCTAGTTATTAGGTCATGCAACAGAAGCTTGTGGACCGTAACTCAAAGGTTAAGTATACCTAGCAATTGTGAGTAGTCGGCTAATCCTAAACGCCTGAAGCCTTAGAGGCTAGAACCGAGCCCGGTTTTGATACTCGAATTAGTGAACCAATGTTCAGTGATAACATATGGTCTGTTACGCGGGCGTAACCCCTTTTAAGGGGGGTAGGGCGAGAAACCGCTTAGAGTATGTTTTACGTTTAGTGCGTAAACTACTATGTGCATAGCACAAAAGAAATTGTTTTGATGATTGGAACTTATGTTACATAAACATACGTACCCATTCATTGTGTAATAATGATTATTGTGCATGAGTGATGCAAGTAACGAGTATGTAATATTTATGAAAAGAGGAGTAGAGAGACTCCTAGGCAATGAGAATCCCTATAGTATATGTCTAGTGAGATTAGACATGAGACATAATGAGTACGAATTGGTATGAAACCAATGTGGAACCTAAGAGGGAGTGAGTTCCCTAGGTGATTTTATTTGAGGATGATTGATGGAGTGAGTTCCATCCTTTGGAGTTGTATGTTGTATGTTTTAAGTTGAGTAATAATTTGACTAATGAGGCCACAAGTATGGAATGCCTAGGCAAGGTAAGTGAAACAAATAGAGAATAATGGATGACTTAAGTTCCATGATAAAGATAAATTGAAACAGATTGTTTTATGAATACGACTAGAAAGAGTAAAAGATAGAAAACGAAAATGTTTGACTATCTGATTGTTTGAAACTGACGTGGGAGGTGGAACTTGGTCTGCTAGCGATCAAGGGAAACCGAACACAAATTGGGGTGGAAGGATAGTTCAACACTGATGCTGATCACATCAGGGTTGGATGATTCTTGAAGCTCCCTATAGTGGTCACAAGTAATCACGCTAAGAAATACAGCTACCATAAATTTGATTTGGAGTTGTGTGATGTTTTAAAAAGAATTTTCAAACAGATTTTGAAAAAGAATTTTCTTCAAGTATGAAGATGGAAACGAAAACTGGTTTTGAAACCGCTATCACCCGTCGATGGCTGTGGCCTTAAGTCTTGATGACCGGTAGAACGGTGGGCGTGTACAGGTTTTGAAACCATTGCACCGTACGTGCGGCGGTCCTAAGTGACCGGTTGGGGCGGTGTCAGTGTGTGATTTTTCCAAAGGCAGCGGGACGGGGAGAGTACCCTGAGATGTTCCTGTGTTGAGTGAGTTAACCAGAGTGCCTGAGGATATGTATATGTGTAACGTTTTGATCAGAACCGAAGGGACCGTGGGCCAGAGAGAGTAAGTGCCCATTTGTCATGAAGCGGCCGTGAACCAGAAAGAGTAAGTGTTCAACGTGGCCGGTACCTGAGGGATTAGTAGTATATTACTCGATATGGATTCGAGGACTGTAGTGCCTTCTTGTCTTCGGACCGATTCCATGGAGAGAGTAAAAGAGTATTTTTGATTGCTATACATGCTGTGATTTGTGTGTGGTATGTGTAGTATGTAATGTGACTGACTTGTGGAGTCTGTAAGGTTATACATGTATTATAACCTTGGCATAGCGTGCCCATGAGAGTAACCATTTAGATTCACCAACTTTGAGGACAAAGTTCCTAAGGGGGGTAGATTTTAATACCCCGGATCTAAAAATGGTGATTAAATTACTCTAATAAAATTATTAAGGGCCTAATTGTGCCTAGAGAGTATTGGTAAAAAGAATAAAACCAAAAGAAAAGAGAAAACGCTTGAAAAGCGAAAAACGCTAAAAATGCGCATTAAATTTAAATAAGAGATATATGATCTCGTTAGGGTCCGAGATGGATTCCTAAGGCTTATTTAGGCCTAATTATTATACGGGAATGATTCCCGAAGAAAACGGATCCAAAAAAATGGATTAAAACGCTAATTAAGCATAAAAGCACGTTTTTCGAGAAAACCCGAAAACGTGACTTTATGTGGTCAAACGGACCCATAAAAATTATAGTTGATTAAATAACTATAAATAAGTATTAATGGAAGCTTAATAACCATTAAAATTAATTAAACGAGAAAATTCCGGAAAACGGACCCGGTAAGTGAATAGTGACGAAACCGGGAGACGAAACGCGTTTAATTCGAAAAGACGAAAGATGACCCGGGCTACTAATGTATAGGGCCGGTTTTAATTAGTGTGTATACACACATTAATAAGCTTGCTAGTAATTAGTAATAAGATGACAAGACAAATAAATAAAGCAAAAGGTGAAATAGTAAAAGTAGTTACTTACTCTCTCACCTCTCTTTCCTTCCTCATTTCACGTTTTATTTGCCCATCCCTCTGTATATCTTCTTCTTCTTCCTATGTCAACCGGCGATTCCACAAGAGAGCACACAACCCATCTTCTTCCTCCTCAAGCTTGCTCATTTCTTCACCGAATCACACAAAAATTATACCGTTAGATTCGTATCGGCGAGGGCTACGTTTTCCACCCCTCAAAATCTTGATTCATCCACCTTCACTTCCATGGGTGTTGGTCCTTTTGAAGCTTGAAGAGCTTATTTTGACTCTCCATCATCTCCTTAATGCTCTAAGGTAAAAATATAAGCAAAAGTTCATCATTCCTAGCTTGTTCTTGCAATTTGGAAAATTTTCCCACGTTGAAAATTTTCTTCCATTTCAGTCGGTTTCTTCATGTCCTTGTGGAGTGGGGGAACTTCATCATTTTGATTGCCTAACTCTCCATTTGGATACCTTAAGGTAATCTCTAAGCTAAACCCTAAAAACTAGCTCTTGTAATTCTAGTTTTTGTGTGGGAAAAAAATTAGATTAATAAGCTTGATATGTGTGTGGGGATATGATTGTAGTTGGCAATCTATGCTCCTTTGTATGTTGTGAAAACATGAAGAGGAAGAGGGAACAAGAGAAAGAGGAAGAAGAGGAGTAAAAACCGAGAATAAACAAGGTGATGGGCTTACCTTGTGTTGGTTTTATTTGCCTTGGGAAAACTTATGTTAGTGTTGTATAAACAACCTTGAGCTTGAGTAGTAATGATACCACAATATTGTGAGTTGAATGAGAATGTTTAATGAGGCTCATGTGTGCAAATAAACCTTGAAGTTAGGTTAGTGTACATATGTGAGCAAATGGGATTTTGATGTGTTGTTTATGTTTAAACCAAACAGGAGGGAGAAGAGTGTTTATGAGCTGATTTAAGTGTGGTGAATATGATTAAAAAGTAGGCAAGTGCTGTCAAAATTTGCTTGGAGATTATGAACTTGAGTGTTCCATTTAATGGGAGAAACTAGGTGTGTTTAAGAGATGTTAATTGAGTGGCTAATGGTTTGAAAACCAAAGTGTGAAGAAGAGAGTGAAATTAGGGGAAATAATGTCTTTGGAGTGCTAGGAATGGCATTATTGTGTGGAGTATTGAATGGTGGGAGGCAACACCAAAATCTGTTACAAGAGTATTAGAAAACAAGAAAACAAGTTATGAAAATGTGTGAATTTGAGCAAGAGTTTGAGTAAGGTTTGAGCCTATGATTTGAAGAGTTTTAGAGCATGTTTTAAGGTGATTAAACATGTGGAAAACTTGTGGAAAGTTTATGGAAAGATTAAGGGTGGTTCAAGGATTGATTTGGAGTGGAAAAATCAAGTTTGGAGCAGGTTTTAGCAGGGTCCGGGACTTGGTCCTTGGACAAAGTCCCGGACCACACCTAAATTAAGGCCGAGAGTGCAAGTGCTGCTTTGGTCCGGGACTATACTCCAGGACAAGGTCCCGGACCATGTGTAATTTTCACCCGAGAGTTAAGTTCGCAATTGGTCCGGGACTTAGGTTAAGGACCAAGTCCCGGACCACCCCCAGAAACCTACAGAGAGCATTTTAAAGGTTTTAAATGATGGGGGTTTGAATGTTAATGATGTTATAAGATGTTAAGGCCTTGTTTGGTGACATGTAAAGGCCCTAAGAAGTGTAAGAAAGTTTTAGAAGTGTTTGAGAAGTGAGAACTCAAATTAACAAGAGTGAAACCAAGATAACGGGATAACGGGGTAATACGGGAATAACATTTAATTATGTTCCGTATGAGCTTAGTATTAATAATAATGTTTGAAACGTTATCAGAGGATCGTGTGTGACCCGAGCAAGGTGAGATGACACAGTAAAAGTAAAAACCCCGGTGAAAGGTATGATTTTCTCATACTCCGCGTGCTAACCGAGTTACGTTGATTTGTGTGTTTGTGTGCCGGCTTAATCAAGATTAAAGCATGAAAATAATCCCTTGTTTGATTATGCATGCCATGTTGTATGTTGAATGAGCTAACATACTTGTATGCCGGTGTGGTCTAACATAGTGAATGGACCGACTCGTGGTGAGTAACGTTTGGCTAGCGACCCATAGATCGGGTCGATGCTTATGGTAACGAAAATGTGCAAACACACAAACTATCCGTTAAAGTATAATGATAACGCAAACATATGAACTCCCTAGAATGTGAGGAGAATTACGGGTTGAGTAAATACCCGATAATGGTTAGAAAACCACATTGAAACAATCCACGAAACAAATGAGAGTGGAAAGATAAGTGAACCTCCTTCAAGAGGATTTAAGATAGTTCGAAGATGTGAACCGGTGAAGAAGGTAAAAGAGACCTGAGGGATTAGTAACTCCCTTGAGACATGGTCGACCTCCCATATGAGGATTTTACCTGGTATATGCAAGTAACCGAAAGTATGAGTAAAGTAAATGTATGGGTAACTCTTAAAACCTAAGATTAACCGAACTAAAGTAATGTTCCCAAGTCATTAGAAACATCGAGAGTGATGCTTCTAGACTAATATACATGATATTATTATAACTCCGAGAGAGGAGTGTATGGGAACGAGAGTAGTCCGAGAGTAGTCGGACCTAAGTAAAAGAGATAGGAACTAAGAGAGAGTTCCGTGAGCTAGTTGAACCTTCCCACCATGCTAGACCCAGAGTAGGGTCGAAACCGGGGAAGTAAGACTATGCTTGAGAGCCATGAGTTTTGGCCTAAGTATGTATTGAGAGTAACAAGCGTGACGTAGGAGACCTGTAGTGTCTCGAGAATCTACAAGAGCTTGAGTATAAATAACCCAAGAGTGTGGGTGAGATAATGAGTGTAAATAACCCAAGAGTATGGGTAAGATAATGAGAATAAGTAACCTAAGAGTATGGGTAAGATAATGAGAATAAGTAACCCAAGAGTATGGGTAAGATGATGAAATAGTAACCCGAGAGTGTGGGTGAGTATAGTACGAGTAGCCCAAGAGAATGGGTGTGAATATGAATAAGTAACCCGAGAGAGCGGGTGAGGTATTGAATAAGTAAACAAGGCATAGTGAGGAATAACCCTCAAGGCCTAAGAGTAACCAGATGCCACTAACAACCTTGTTATGTTAGTTAGGAATCGTGTTCCGTGATTGGATGTAGATTCCTTGTGTAATACACATATTTATTGTATTGCCTTGATGCATGTTGTTTGACTAAATGAACTCCATGTATATCCGACTAAGTGGTCGGCGTACCCCGGTTAGCGCTCGGGGTATGCGAATTTCATATGCAGCGTTAAGCTGAGCCCCTAGGGGCGATGTTTTTATTTTACAGGTACACCGAAGATGTTACCGTTCGAGAGTAGGACGGGGTCGGTGGGTTACATGGGTAGTAGTTTTAATTACTTATGTATTGAAGGAGGTGTAAGACCGAATATGTTGTCGGCATCCATTTGTTGTAGACTCGGTATAGTAAAGAAATGATTTGAGTATTGTATTTGTGTTGTGAATTCGGATGTTCCAGTCCATCAGACCGTTACTGTATGAGAGTTAGGCCAGGTTAGCCACATGGGTGGCTAACGGCGTTGTTTCACCCCTCGTTGTGATTAGAGTTCCGCTGCGTGAGTAAGAGTAATTAGAATCGGTTTAAGAGGTAATGACGAGATTAACGGTTGGGGTGTTACATAATCGGTCACAAATTCCATGACTTCCTCAGTCACTGTTGCTTCAACAATGCTCCCCTCTGGTCGATACCTATTCTTCATTCTACTTTTCAGAATACCCATGTACCGTTCAAAAGGGTACATGTACCGTAAGTATACCGGACCACAGAACTGTATCTCTCGAACGATGTGCACAATTAGATGCACCATTATATCAAAGAAAGATGGTGGGAAATACATCTCAAGTTGACATATTGTGACAACAATTTCACGTTGTAGATCATCTAGAGAGGTTACGTCAATTGCCTTGGAGCAAACAGCGTTGAAAAAGAAACATAACCGAGTTAAAGCATTTCTGACATCAGATGGCAATATCCCTCGAATTGCGACTGGAAGAAGATGTAACATCAGTACATGATAATCGTGAGATTTCATGCCTAAAAGTTTTAAATCCTTCATCGATACAATGTTCTTCCAGTTTGAAGAGTACCCAGACGACACTTTTACCGAGTACAGACATTTGCAGAAACTAATCTTTTCAGCCTTTGACAGCGTGTAGCATGCAGGAGGTAGATAGATTCGTTTCCCATTCTCTTGTGGGTGTAACTCCTTTCGTATACCCATGGTTTGCATGTCCTTTCTGATTTTCAATCCGTCTTTTGTTTTGCCGGGTATATTGAGTAAAGTCCCACTCACTGCCTCACCAACGTTCTTCACAATGTGCATGATGTCTAAGCAGTGCCTCACAGAAAGATGACGCCAATAAGGTAGTTCCCAAAAGATAGAACACTTTTTCCAAATGTTTTTCGCCGGTTTTGATGTGTTTCCAAATACATTTACAATGTCCTTAACCTTTTCGTACACTTCCTCAGAGGTCAGAGGTAGACGGGCCACACGAGTTTCGGCTTGACCATTGAACAACTTTCTCTTCGTTACTCGATAAGGGTGATCTTCGGGGAGAAGACGTCGATGACACATATAAACATTCTTCCCACAATGTTTTAAACGGTCCGAACAAGTGTCTTCCTCGCATATGGGACATGCAAATGTTCCTTTAACCGTGTAACCGGACAAGTTCCCATACGCAGGGAAGTCATTGACGGTACAGAACAACAAAGCCTTGAGCGTGAAATTCTCTCTTGCATAAGCATCATATACCACGGTCCCCTCATTCCACAATAGCTTCAGATCGTCGATCAGAGGGGCAAGGTACACATCATTATTACCTGGCTGCTTGGGACCAGATATCAGGAGCGATAACATGATGTACTTTCTTTCGTTTCATACACAACATGAGGGCAAATTGTAGATCACTAGCAGAACAGGCCATGTACTGTGTTGACTACTCAATGTGCCGTACGGGTTCATTCCATCAGTACATAACCCAAGCCTCAGATTCCTATCTTCATGTCCGAAATGTTCTTTGAACCGTCTATTGAACAAATTCAATATAGCTGTCAATTTCGTGTACTTAGTGCAAGTAGGATACAACGCCGTTTTGGATGCGTCCAACAACCTTTGATACTCATCCGGCCGGTCGACAAAGTTATCCTTAACGTTATCAAGCATCTCGTCAATTTGTTCATCATGATAAGTCGACTCACTGTCAACATTGACTCCGGAAGCGCTTGGGAGTTCTGACTCGTTAGTAGTATCGAATGTCTGCTCGGTTCTTGAGTTACACCGATCGTGACTGTAGGAAGATGAAGCATTATCTTCAACACGTTCTCCATGAAAAATCCATTTTGTATAATGTGGCATGAAACCACGGGTCTTCACATGGAGTTGTACGAGGTTGATGCTTGAATAATGTCTAACCACAACACAATCAACACAAGGACATGTAATTTTCTCCGCCTTTGTCCTGTCCTTGTGTTGCACTACAGCTTTGCAAAACTCTTTCAGCATTTTGTCAAAATGTTCGCCTCTATCACCATACATCCAGTCACGCTCCATACTACATGTGCAACAGATCACAGGTGTGAGTTAGAGCCTTTGTAGAATATGGCCTGTATTAAGTTGCACATGTTTATTTCTTAATAGAGCATGACTGGGATGATTGTCAATTAGTCTAGCCTAACTCTAAGGTTGCAAACACAAAAAACTAGCATTTTAAATTTAAGAAATTGTTGCACTTCTAAAACAGAAACCGGTGTTTAAAACAATATTACGAATACTTTTTCTACAAAAAATTCGGCATGACCTTTGTATAATTGTACACATCCCGTGCTTATTATTAGCACTCACCAAAGTCATCACAACCACAAACATTCCAACAATGGCAGCAACCAACAATTAAAATAAATCAATTCTTTACTAGCTAACTGAAAACCAATTGCAAATTCAGATCATCAAATCAACGCTTTCAATTCTCCACTGTATAAGTTCAAACCGGTTTAGAAATTAACAAAGAATCGAGAGCTAAAATACGTACTTGTTTTTTAAGGATTTATGGACAGGGGAGACTGGTTCCTGAGAGGTACGCTTCTGTGTGAGAGATGCAACAAAAAATAAATTACAAAAGAAATGCATCAACAAATATGGAATGAAGCTAAATTATGTACTAGCAATTATATTTAAATACATAATTGCATTTATTAAACAAAAAATAAGGTTTAGTTACTTACTTGTGCACAGAGGAGGAAAGTGCAACTGTACTGGAAGAAGGCGGGAAACAAGAGAGGTGATTCACGGACTTGAATGTAGTGAGACCTGATAAAAAAAATTAGATATTGTTAGACATATACACATACATCAAACAATATTAATTACGAAGAGAATTTAAAAAAAAATCGGCATGACTTTTGCATAATTTTACCTATCCCATGCTTATTATTAAGCATTCCCCAACCATTCATCAACACAAATTTCCATCACAAATCAAACTAATACCAAATTTATCCATCAAACCAAATTTTAATAATTTGTGGAAATCAAGGACACAACCATGCTTATTATTAAGCATTCACCAATCATTCAACAACACAAATTTCTATCATAAACCACACTAATATATACCAAATTTATTCATCAAACCAAATTCCAATAATTTATGGAAATCAAATACAAAGTACAAAAGAGAAAAATGATAAGTTAGATTATATTACCGTTCTTCCACTCCGCTTTCAATCTACCGTGCAATGAATGAGGAGTTTGTTAACCACTTCTCTGTAGATAGAATACAAACTCATTAGTTCACGTATGTTAATTGTTTGTAATTAGGATTGCAAAATTATATATAATGAGCTAAAAAGATGAAGATGTAGGTTGAGTATATTACGGGTTCACAAATGAAAGGTATTCAGCCCCGTACGACTTCAATCCGGTGAACCCATTTAGTGATTTCCCTCTACAAAGACACAACCATGCTTATTATTAAGCATTCACCAATTATTCAACAACACAAATTTCCATCATAAACCAAACTAATATATACCAAATTTATTCCTTATTTGTAGTTACGTTAATTGAAAATTTACATCGAGTGAAGAGAATGAAGAGATAAGTTAAAGTATATTACCGGTTCCTAAAGGAATTGTTTTCAGCCCCTCTTCTCAATCGGGCATGCGAGACGTGTAGCAGTACCAATCTCTACAGAGGCAACGCAAACGCAAAATAAGTATCAATTGAGGGCGCAACACTATATTGCTAACAACACGACTTTGTTTACATCTTTATCAAGCACATTCGTTCGGTATATCAATTATTTCTTGGGCGGGCGTTGGCTCCGTTGATGAAGCTATTTTTCTTATAAAAAACCTTTCCATATCAAACCTATAGAAATAAATGTACTAATTTTATTAATTATACCATATCTATTAATTGTATTTCAGTTCAACAAATGTAAGATATATTAAATTGTTACTAACAATTACTTAACAAGTTTTTAATTAATAGTTAAACTATTGAATACCTAAATATAAAAATTAATGACTAGAAAAAAATTGAACCCACAAAATATTTTGATTTTGGCAAACACTATAGCAAACTAGGCAGCAGAAAAAAAAGATATCAATTTCTGATCTATGTGTCTTACCATGATATAAATCTACTGTCATTAGCTAATCGATTAAAAAGCTGAAATTTGATGCTACTGTTGAATATAATAGTATGTCGTACAAGTAAATAAGTAATTCTATTAAAAAAATAAAATTTAATGTTGATTGATTGATGAATAAAATATAGGAGAGAAGCTCGTACTCCTCTACAGTCTTTACAGACTCGCGGAGTTGCAGTGCTTTGTTAAGACTTTTTAGGGTTTATATATATAGTACAGATCTCTATTGCTCCGTAACAATGTGTTAAATTAATAAATAAATTAGTTAATTATAACAATAAGTAAAACGTTAGGCAATTTTCTTTTCCATATGTGTCAACAAACACAGTACGCACCCAAGTCGGTCCGCCCCTGCCTAACTATACTTAAAAAAGGGCAAAAAACAGTAAAAATATTCACTCAGACATTTCATCAAACACCTTGTGTTCATACATAATTTGATTAGTTTAACAACCAAATCTTTCAAAGATTTGACACACACAATAAATATCAGCATCCACAATCATAATGTGACACACATCTACCAATTTTAACAACACATTTGTAATTTTTTAGTCAAAACCGAATTGGACTTGTTTTACCCAGTATATTGTAGCTGCGGTTCTTGGTTGCAGCAACAACTTCCGATGACAACCACGCACGACCGGCGACGGCGGCGCGACGACAGCGAAGGCGGGAGGAGGGCGACGGACGTCGGAGCGGCGGTGGAGTGGTGGCTGTCGAGATTGGTACTCAAATTTGCCCGTTACAGAGAAGAGAAGAGGGGTTAGGGTTGTAACAGCGTAACGGAGTCGGGGCTGGGTGGGGGTGTTTATTAAGCGACCTATCTCGGCGGTTGTTACTAAAAACCGCCGAAATAGGTCCTCCGTAATTTTTTTAATTAAAAAAATAACCTCTATTTTGGCGGTTCCTAGTAGTAACCGCCGAAATAGACAACCAAATATATCTATTTCAGCGGTTGTTACTAGGAACCGCCGAAATAGATGTTATTTGTTTAATTAAAAAAATTACGGAGGACCTATCTCGGCGGTTCCTAGTACAACCGCCGAGATAGGGGCGCCGAAATAGGTCATTTTTGTACTTGTGGTTTTTAGGTCTAGGCCATGAAGTACTGCTTCTATCTTAGCCGGATCAACAGAGGTACCATTGCTCGAGATCACGTGACCAAGGAATGATATCTGGTCGAGCCAGAACTCGCATTTGGAGAACTTCGCATACAGCTGGTTCTCACGCAGTGTCTTGAGTACTCGCCTCAAATGGCGCTCATGCTCATCTCTTGATTTCGAATACACAAGTATGTTGTCGATGAAAACTACAACTGAAGTGTCCAACAGATCACTGAACAACCAGTTCATCAAGTCCATAAACTTTGCTGGTGTGTTTGACAGTCCGAATGACATCACTGTAAACTCAAAGTGGCCATATCTCGTACGGAAAGCTGTCTTCTCAATATCGGGCTCTCTGATGGCAATCTGATGATACCCTGATCTGAGATCAATCTTGGAGAATACAGAAGCTCCCTTCAACTGATCGAACAGATCATCAATACGGGGTAATGGGTATTTGTTCTTCACGGTGACCGCATTAAGCTCACGGTAGTCGATGCAGAGGCGGAGGCTACCATCCTTCTTCTTCACGAAGAGGACCGGTGCTCCCTAGGGTGATACTAAAATACCCCATAAATTAATCTAAATTAATTTAGGGGATTTCTTTTATTAAACCCTAAATAATAATATTAAACATTAAATTATTATATGGTATTATGAATTTAATAATAAGATTTATAAGTCACTAAATCCTGGAAAATTTTCGAGACACTCCAATTAATTATAAAGATTTTAGAAATATTTGGAGCATTGATTTGAATCATAAAAGTCAATATAAAATCATAGAAACCTTAAAGCTCCTTAAGCCTTGCTAGGGTTGACTTTTTGAGAATGGTCAAACCAGCCCTTGAAATCCATGTCAATAAAAAGATTATGAAAAACCAAGTAGATTGATAATAAGAACAATAAAAATGGATCATCCTAGCTCAAGATATGATCTAGGGAAGTTTAGAACCAAAATTTTGGAGTTTGCTGACGTGTCAAGCGTTTTCTGACTCACCACGCGCCTCGGGACTCGTGTCCAGTCAGCCAGCTCCCACAAAATCGTAACAGACTATCAGGTCAAGGGTCAATCTTTAGACTTCGATTTCTCAGCCATTCCTTCATATTTTTGAAAGTCGTCTTCTACATTTTATTCTCCTACAACTCTACTTTCGAACCATTACTCACACTAGACCATAACTTAGAAGATTTTATAAATGTAATCAAGTGAGGTTTTGTACCGGGTGTTTGGAACCCGATGATCTGTAAACACTAGTAGTAATTTATTTGTCCGCTGCATTTACTTTAGATAGGGGTGTTACAGAAATTGGTATCAGAGCGTAGTTACACTCTAAACCTGAGAAAAACAAGCCGGGTGAAATACTTAGAATATAGGTGCACTTAAAACTGGGGAATTGGGGTAGAATTGGGAAGTGAGGATTCCAGTAAGGCACGACTCCTAACCCTTCTTGGATTTGTGAATGAATCCTTTATACAATTTTTTATGACATAACTAACATACTTGAAATACCCCAAACCTTTATATGTTAGTTAATTATATAATTAATATATTTTTAAGACTTAATTAGTCATTAAGAACATGTGGGAGAAATTCCCGAAGGAAACGAATCCATACAATGGATTAAATGCACAAACGAGACTTAAAAGCACGTTTTTCGAGGAAACCGAAAAACGTGACTTTAAACGTTTTAAAACGGACTTGTAAAAATTATAGTTGATTTTATAACTATAACTATATACTAATTAAAGTCTAAGAATTTTTAGAATCAAAAATATATTCCGGAAACCGGACCCGGACTGTTAAAACCGACAGTTCGGGAATTAACGGGTGTTGTCTACTAATGACCAAGTGCCACTCTCTCACATTGTAAAATAAAAACCAGATTTTACTTCCCTCTCTATTCTATTAATACTACTCATTTACTAAACTACAAAACAATAAAATACATTTATTTCCCCTCTCACACACAAAACTCCCTCACACTCTCTCTCTCTCTTACCTATTCTCTTCACTCACGGTTACCTTTCCCCTCTCCCAGCTCTCTTTCTCTGTTTGTCTCCCAACAATGGCGATTTCACAAAGCCAAGGTGAAATACCCCAAACCTTAATATATTGTTTAAACACTTAAATACGGTGTATTAAGACTAAAAAGAGTCTTAGAAACATTAGTAAACAAATTTAAACAAAAGAAACACAAAATGTGCTTTAAAGTCAATAAGAGCCAAAATGTGCTCTAAGCTTGGGATAAACTTGGTTAAGACCTAATGAACTTACCAAGACCTCATTTATACACTAATGAACATATTAAACCAATTACCAAAGAAAACCAAGCTTGAAAACAAGTTTAAACACAAAATGTGCTTTAAGGAGTCTTAAAGCACATTTTTAAAAAAATTGTCTTGTAAATGAGTTTTGAGTGGCTAGATGGCCATCATTACTCTTAAATATATATGTGTACTATATAATATCACATTTGGATGTCTATATCGATGGGAAATCAAAAATTTCACTTCTATGTGCCTTGTTTTCATGAATAGTGATTTTTATAAGCTATTTTGTCACCAATGGACCAAGACACCACGGGTACTCCCTTACTTAGAGACTCGGGTGACTCGTCCATATCTTGGTGTAAACCTAACCGTCCTCCTTTCTGGTAGAAGTTCACAATACACAAATCTGCTTCCACATTCGGAATCGAATCCGTTTCAACTTGTTGAGCAATTCCCACAGCGTGATTAACGACCGCACGGAACTCCTCAGGTATACTTGGTACTGTTGCTCCATCTTCAGCTCGCACTTCTTGATATGACTTGGTGTAATGTGTTAAGCCAGTATATGTTAAGGGAGTTACGTATGTCTTAAGTTGTATCAACCATGTAAACCAACAATGTTGTAAAGAGGAAGTGTTAATGAATAAAGTGGAGTTATTGAAGTATATCAACCGTGTTGTTACCCAGTACTTATTAGTTTGCCAATGAATTAGGCTGTGCACTCGGAACGGGAGGTACACTGAGTGTCTGCAATGAGGCAGAAGCCGGCAAGAGCGGCACAATCCTCACCGGTACCTTTCCAGTGAATGGCGTGGATGCATCGATCTTGTTCGACTCTGGAGCCTCACACACATTCGTTTCGCTATCTTTTGCGAAGAGGCTGGGGTTAGATGGAGAGGAGATGCCAGACTTCTTGGTCACTCTCCCATCGAAAGAGCGGATCAGGTGTACCTGCTACCACCGAGATGTCATTGTAAGAATCAGAGGTGAAGAGTTCCCGATCGACCTGATAGAGTTCGACGGACTTGGATTTGATGTGATTGTCGGGATGAACTGGTTGGATGGGTACAAGGGCAGAATCCTGTGTGCCGAGCATCGACTGCTTCTTCGGAGTCCATCTGGGGTTACCATATCATACCGCCAGCGGCCCAGGGAGCCTTCGACTCAGATCATCACCGCCATGGCCATGTATCGTGAGTTACGACGAGGGAGTGGTGTATACCTCTGCTATGTCCAGGACATAGAGAGAGACCCTGAGTTTAGCCCAGATGTGCCGGTAGTGTCGGAGTTTCCTGATGTATTTCCTAAGGAACTGCCGGGCATGCCGCCAGCACGAGAGGTTGAGTTTGAGATTGATCTAGTTCCGGGTACTGGACCCATTGCGAAAGCACCTTATCGTATGGCTCCAGCAGAGATGACAGAGCTCAAGGAGCAGCTGAGAGACCTACTTGACAAGGGCTTTATCCGCCCTAGTGTTTCACCATGGGGAGCGCCGGTTCTCTTCGTGAAGAAGAAGGACGGGAGCCTGCACCTGTGTATTGATTATCGGGAGCTGAATGCTGTTACGGTGAAGAACCGTTACCCTTTACCACGCATCGACGATCTATTTGATCAGCTGAGGGGTGCATCAGTATTCTCCAAGATAGATTTACGTTCCGGATACCATCAGATTGCCATCCGTGATAGTGATATCGAAAAGACAGCTTTCAGAACGAGGTATGGGCATTATGAGTTCACAGTTATGCCGTTTGGCTTATCAAATGCACCAGCAAAGTTCATGGACTTAATGAACCGTTTGTTCCAAGATCAGTTGGACAAATCGGTGGTAGTCTTCATCGATGATATTCTTGTGTATTCTAAATCAAGAGGTGAGCACGAAAGCCACCTGAGAAATGTGTTACAAACTCTGAGGAGGAATCAGTTGTATGCAAAGTTTTCGAAATGTGAATTTTGGTTGAACCAAGTATCCTTCCTTGGACATGTGATTTCTGAGGCCGGGATCGTTGTTGATCCGGTAAAGATTGATGCTGTGCGCACCTGGCCTAGGCCGAAGACTTCTCCAGTGTCTCGAAGCCGATGACTTCCTTAATGAAGAAGGATGCACCATTCGAGTGGACAGTCGACTGTGAGAGTTCTTTCGCGAGTCTCAAGGATGCTCTGACATCTGCACCAGTCCTGACTATACCAGACGGTCCAGATGGTTTTGAGGTCTACTGCGACGCATCAGACAGAGGTATGGGTTGTGTATTGATGCAGCACGGGAAGGTCGTAGCATACGCCTCCCGTCAGCTGAAGAAGCATGAGGAGAACTACCCTACCCATGACTTAGAATTGGGTGCCATTGTCTTCGCATTGAAGATGTGGCGACATTATTTGTATGGGGTAAGTGTGACTACGATATTAATCTGCAATATAAAGAGGGTAAGGCAAATGTGGTAGCTGACGCATTGAGTCGCCGAGCACACTCTCTCCATTCGCTAGTCTCTCATACTGGCTTGGTTGAAGAGGTGCGGAGTGCTCAGATGACGGATCAGTATATGCTGGAGATCCGGCAGAAGCTTATTGATGGCACATTCGAGGGTCAGAAGTACGACTTCAGACTCCACGATGATGACCTGATTAGGCTGAATGGCCGATTGTGTATGCCTAGGAGTGGCGCTGAGTTGAAGGAGCGCATATTGAGTGAATCCCATTGTTCTACTACTTCGATTCACCCCGGAGCTTCAAAGATGTATAAGAGTATGAAAAGGTATTTTTGGTGGACTGGAATGAAGAAAGATGTAAGTGATTATGTGTTGAGGTGTCTCACTTGCCAGAAGGTCAAGTTTGAGCACCGACGGCCTGGTGGTATGGTACAGCTAATGCCAGTGCCTGAGTGGAAGTTCCATGATATCTCCATGGACTTTGTAGTAGGGCTTCCGCCTACAAGGGGAGGTCTGAATATGATATGGGTTGTAGTTGACCGACTGACCAAGGTGGCCCGATTCATTCCGATGAAGGACACTTGGAAAGTGGCAAGATTGGCAGAACTCTTTGATAAGGAAATTGTAAGACATCATGGTGTACCGAAAAATTGTATCTGACAGAGATACCAGATTCTTATCCAGATATTGGAAGTCTACACGAGAGGCATTGGGTACTGAACTGAAATTGAGTACAGCGTTTCACCCACAGACCGATGGTCAGAGTGAGCGCACCATTCAGACACTTGAGGATATGCTACGTGCTTGTGCACTTGACTTTCAGACCAGCTGGATTGATAAGTTACATCTGATCGAGTTTAGTTACAACAACAGTTACCACGCTTCGATCAAGATGTCTCCCTTCCAGGCATTGTACGGTAGACCATGCCGCACGCCATTATGCTGGGATGAGTCGAGTGAGACGGTCATTATAGGACCAGAGTATCTTGAACAAGTTCAGGCAGAAGTTCGCCAGATCCGGGCTAACATGAAGGCAGCTCAGGATAGACAGAAGTCGTACGCAGATGTGCGCAGACGTGACCTGGAGTTCGCCGTGGGCGATCAGGTATTTTTGAGAGTATCCCCCATGAAGGGAGTATTTCGTTTTGGCCAGAAGGGCAAGTTGAGCCCAAAGTATGTGGGGCCTTATGTTGTGACGGAGCGGATCGGCCCGGTAGCCTATAGACTAGACATACCCGCCGAGCTGGGCAAGGTACATGATGTATTTCATGTGTCCCAGTTGAAGAAGTATATGTCTCATCCGTCTCATGTGCTTCAGCCTGAAAGGCTAACCTTAGAGCCGACCATGCGATCAGTGGAGACTCCGGTACGGATTCTGGATGCTAAGACTCGAGACACTCGCCATAAGTCCGTGAGACTGGTGAAAGTTCTTTGGTCTAACCAGGATGTTGAGGAGGCCACTTGGGAGCTGGAAGATAAGATGTAGGCGAAGTACCCGTCATTGTTTACTTCTTAGTCCTTATGTGTATAGGGTACGGGGCGTACCCCTTTTAAGGGGGGTAGAGCCGTTTCGGTTGTGTGTGTACGACGTGTATTGAATACATCGTCTATGTTATGTTGTTATGTTACAGACCGTTGTGTCTGAATGATGTGGATAATGTTGTATGGACCTTGTGTCCAACATTATGTACCCGATGTTATGTTGTATGGACCTTGTGTCCAATGTTATGTAAGTGTGTTGTTAATGATGTATGGAAGTATTGTTTATAAGTGTTCCCGTGTTCTAATATTTAGGATATGTGGAGTATGAACTTTGAGGGCAAAGTTCTTTTAAGGGGGGTAGATTGAAATACCCCAAACCTTAATATATTGTTTAAACACTTAAATACGGTGTATTAAGACTAAAAAGAGTCTTAGAAACATTAGTAAACAAATTTAAACAAAAGAAAACACAAAATGTGCTTTAAAGTCAATAAGAGCCAAAATGTGCTCTAAGCTTGGGATAAACTTGGTTAAGACCTAATGAACTTACCAAGACCTCATTTATACACTAATGAACATATCAAACCAATTACCAAAGAAAACCAAGCTTGAAAACAAGTTAAAACACAAAATGTGCTTTAAGGAGTCTTAAAGCACATTTTTAAAAAAATTGTCTTGTAAATGAGTTTTGAGTGGCTAGATGGCCATAATTACTCTTAAATATATATGTGTACTATATAATATCACATTTGGATGTCTATATCGATGGGAAATCAAAAATTTCACTTCTATGTGCCTTGTTTTAATGAATAGTGATTTTTATAAGCTATTTTGTAACATATGTTTGTATAAGTAATTAAATTGACAAATAAAGACTATAATACCCTCATACCACTATTTGGGGCCAGTTTTTAAGGTTGGTGACACACCACCTTTGTTAGCTAGTTAAGAAAATAAATAAGTCTACTTAAGTACCTTTTTACTTTATAAAGTATAAATATCTCTTAAAAGCAAATTCTATCTCATTCTCTCATTTCTTTCTTTCATTTCCCACGGTCTCAACCTTCTTCTTCCTTCTTCTTGCTGTTCTCTCTCGGTAATACTACTACCACCATAGAAACTCCACCTTTGACCTCTTGCTAAATCAAGCTCACTTGTCCAAATCAAATTCTAAGACCACCAATCTCTTCCTCTCATCAAGCTCTTCATTCCTATCTTCTCAAAACTCCAAGAGCCCCATTTTGGTGCCAAGGTGTTCCACCATTGAAGGAGCTTGAGCTTGTATTTTGACATATTATTACTCTCCTTTGCTTCTAGGTAAGGAATCTCAAAGAAAAATCATGTTTCCTCCATGTTTTTACCTTGACCGAAAATACACATTGATATAGCTCTTTGTGTGACCTTGTTCTAGCTTCATTCCAACTCTTCATGGACTAGGTGGAGTCCTCTCTTGCTAGATATTCAAACTCTCTTCAAAGAGCAAGGTAAAACAACTACATTAATGTTTTTGAAACAATGTAAAATTAGGGTTTACAATGAGATGAAGCTTATAGCTTGAATACTCATTATAATGTTTGTATATTGCTTAGAACTTGTCAAAGAATCAAATACCATTACCGGTTTTTAAAGGAAACAAGAAAGAAGCTATTTGCAAAAGAGGTAAATCTACTAACCTAATGTTGTTTAATGCCTTAGGAGAAATGAGCTTATAATGCTTGTTAAATCTACCTAAAGAGCAAATGGTGAATGACTTAGTAAAGTGTTCTCAAGAGCTTAGTAAAAGGCATATGTGTTATTGAGTGTATTTGCAGGTTAAAGGCAAATATATTGTGGGAAATTCAGTGTTTATGATTTATGCATCTTAAGGGCCTAAGAGCCATGTCATTTAAGGGCCTAAGTGCCATGCAATTTAAATTATGCACTATATTGTGATGTAGTGCTTTGTGAGTGGAGTTTGTGTATAATAAGTACTTGATGGATTTTTAGTGTTCTTGGTTGTTTGTTGGTAAAAACAATGTGTTTTGGTTTAGCAATGTTCTAGGAGAACCTATGTCGAAATTTAGGTAATAAATGAGAAGTTCTAAGTGTTAAAATGAGTTTGATAAGTTAAGGAGTATTTAGAATGGTTAAGTGTTGTTCTTGTGTAAGAAACATGCATTAAGGTGATTTGGGATGTAACAAGGACTTAGGCATGAGCTTGAGGTTTTAGTATGTACCAAAGTCATTTTTGGACTTAGGTAAAGACTTAGGCAAACTTGGTAAATTAAGGAGAAAGTGTGAACTTGGAAAAGAATTTGAAGTAATGATATAAGGAGTTAGTTGTGAGAGATGATGCTTGGGAGATGATGTTAAAACAAGGAGAAAGCATTTTGGGATAGTAGTTACCATAGGTGAGAAACACCATCTAGGAACCTAGTATAAAATAACATAAGTGTTAAGGAATTTTACAAGGAAATAAGTAAAGGCTTAAGGAATTAGAGAATGAGTTTCATGGATGTTGTATGTGGATATAAGGGTACCAAATGTTGTTAGAAATCATAAAGAGGCTTTAGGAGAAGTTTGGTGAAGATTTGACAAAATTTGGGTAAGTTTAGAAGACGTCCGACCCAGGGGTCCGACCCAGTTTTGGGTCGGACAGCCTCTGTTAGACGTTAGGAAAGGGTTCTGTAATGGTCCGACCCAAAAGGGTGGGTCGGACATGGGTCGGACGGTCATATTTCAAAGGAGGAAAATGTTTCTGGAATGGTCCGACCCAGTCGAATGAGTCGGACGTGCATGTCTGTAAGGCGGTGAAAGGTTCTGTAATGGTCCGACCCGGAAGGGTGGGTCGGACATGGGTCGGACGAGTATGTTCTGAAGTCGAAGAAGTTCTCGTAATGGTCCGACCCAATCTAGTGAGTCGGACTTGGGTCGGACATGTCTCTGGAATGGTCCGACCCAGAAGGTTGGGTCGGACATGGGTCGGACGTGGTAAGGTTTTTCAGACCCGAAAACCACTGGAAGGGTCCGACCCAGTTGTGGGTCGGACGGTGGGTCGGACATACCAAAACTTGTAAAAAAAAAAACAGAAAAGAATGTGACTTATGTAGTTAACCCTAGGGTGTATAATGAAGGTAACCTAGGGTAAAGTTAGACATTAAACATGTCAAATAATTATGTTAAACACTTAGTAAATTTGGAGGTTAAATAAGTTAATTAACCGACATTCTTGAATCATGTATAGGAGTGACCTACGGTGGAAACAAATCAAGGCAAGGACCAAGGTATGGTTTTCTTGCAGTCTGTTGCCTACCGGTTTACACCGGCTTGTGTGTTGTATGTTTTTCTGTGTGTTTACAACGTTATAAGATTTAAACATGTAATGAGTTTACAGTTGTTCATATTATTGCGAAGTGATGTTATGACTCATTTCCCTTGTGTGTGTCTAACATGACTTACCACCTATTGTGTATTGATTGTTAAGTTCCACTATGAACTTCTAACAAGTGTTAACTGGGAAGTGAGGAATCCGGTTGTCCGGTCATGCATGTAAGTTAAGAGTAGATATCTGAATCAGATTCGACTCTTATGTTGTTAAGATTGTTCTCCTTAATTTGGCGTTCGATCTCCCGCTAGCTTCTTCCAAAGCTTACCTATTCTGACTTATGATCGGTTTAGTGGGAACCTGTGTTTGTGTGGTGTGTTCGGGTCACTAAATCCGAACCATCTGTGACTTAAGTTACTCGTTCGTCTAACAGAACGGTAATGAGTGTGTTTAACGAGCTTGACATGAGAGTGAATCACTCTCTAGGCTCTTGTGTTATTTGACCCTTGCGGTTTGTTATCGTGGAGTGAAAATCCACTGTGTATGTGTTGTTGTGCTGTGCGCCATTGATGCTCAGCCATATGTTATGTTATGTTATGTATATAAATGAATGCCATGTTATCATGACAATTAGCTGCGCGTATCCCGGTAGCCGATGGGCTGCGCGTTAGCCATACCAGCCAAGGGTTGCTGACCCCCTCGGGGGATCCATATTTCTTGTACTGCAGGATGAGGATCGAGGAAGCGGAGTGGCTTTAGATCCTAGGGTGCAGGTTTATTTTTGTATATTTTTGAATGTTGGCCCGGGATGCGCCTGTGCTCTGTGGCGTTGTACACGTTTGGTTGTTGCAGTTTACAGTGATGTTATACAGTGAAGAATATGTAAACACTCGGTATTGTATATGATGTATTTATGGTTTAGTTTTATGCTCGGGAGTCTGATCATCAGACCGGTACAATTGTATTTATTCTGCCTTGTCAACCACGTGGGTGGTTGGCGGCGTTGTAGCACCGAGGCGTTAGTTATTGTTTAGTTATTCTTTCCGCTGCGATTTCATTTAGTATTATGTGCGTAGTAGGGGTGTTACACAAGGAAAACCCCAACTTCAATCTCTTGTAACTTCCTCATCTTAGCTCCAAATCAAGAAATTCTTTCACCAAAATACTCCTCTCATCTTGGGGATCATTTGTACCTTTCAAAATCCAAAACTCCATACTTCATCTCCATGGGTGTTCCACATTTTGAAGAAAACTTCATATTCTTGAAGCCAAGGTCTTCTTGTTGTTCTAAGGTAAGAAGGAAATCAAAAACTCACTCATTCCTTCATTTCCTTCTTGAAATCGATTTTCCTTTTTGAACACCATGCTTGTTCTCCATGTTAGCTTGTTCAATCCTTGAGGAGTTGGAGCTAGCCCAATCCACTACCAAGCATTTCATTTTGAAATAGAAGGTAATTCCCTTCAAGTTCAAGCAATTCTAATTCTAGGGTTAGAGGAATTATAAACCCTAAATACTCATTTGGCAATCTTGGCTTGGTCATTAGTGTAGCGGTAAAATCCCGTTGATAACCGATTGTGGAACAAGGAGTAAAGAGAAGGGAAGGTTTGGGAAGGAAAACCAAAGGTAATAAACTTACCTAAACCAATGTGTGAGCTATGGAATGTGTTTTGTTTTGGTGTAAATAAATGTTCAGTGAAATGCAGGTGTTGCTAATAATATGAGGAAATTCAGTGTTTAAATTGTTGTTGTTTAAGTGCCAAACTCTAAAGGTTATATACATTGTGGTTGTTGTAAATTGATGGATTTGTATACAAATTGGTGTTTTGAAATGAGTTGTTGTCAAAGTGTTTTTGAGGGCTAGATAATGTGGGGAAAACATGTAATAACTATGGGGAAGTCATGCCAAGAATTGTATTAAGTTGGGTGTAATTCTGTGTTGAAAACGCCACTGAAAAATGCATTTCTGGGTCTGTCCGAACTTCCGTCCGGACTTGGAAGTTCGGACATGCCTCGTTAAGTTATAATTTTCGGAACTTTGGGTGATGTCCGAACTTCGGTCCGACCTTCGAAGTTCGGACACTCAAAATTTTCACAGTTTTAAGTCTCGACTTGTGTCCGAACTTCGATGTCCGGACACAAGTTCGGACACCTCAATTTTCACAGGTTTTAACCCTCGACTTGTGTCCGAACTTCGATGTCCGGACACAAGTTCGGACGCATCAAAATTTTCACGGGTTTAAGTCTCGACTTGTGTCCGAACATTGATGTCCGGACACAAGTTCGGACATGTTAAAAATTTCCCAGATTTGCTCTCGACTTGTGTCCGAACATTGATGTCCGGACACAAGTTCGGACAAATGCCAGTTTTCAACTTCTGAGTCTCGGCTTGTGTCCGAACATTGATGTCCGGACACAAGTTCGGACATGTCACTGTTTTCAACATAAACTGCTCGTTTGAGCCCCGTTTTGACTTCCGTTTGCGGGGGTTTGTCTAGAACATGTAGGTGGACTATAATAACAACTAAAAGATGGGGAAAAATCATAATAAAGTGTGAAAGAAAAATAAACAAGGAATGTGAAGTAACAAGTTTATCAAGGGTCTAGTATATTAATTAACCGACGTTATTAATCGTGTTTAGGAACCACGTACGGTGGAACACTAGAGCGGCAAGGACCAAGGTATGGTTTTCTTGCAGTCGTTGCCTACCGGTTTACACCGGGTGTGCTGTTTGTTTCTGTGTGTTTACAACCTTGTAAGATTAATTCATGAAACGAGTTTACAGTTTTATTATTATGTGACGTGTGTGTACCGATACCGGTAACCTCGAATGCGTGCTAACTGTTAATTAACCAAACTAGGAAACGTACGAGAACGGTATCCGGTAATAACGTCCCTCAACCTAAGGAACGTTCTAACCCGGCTATGGTGTATGGTTGTGATGTGTGTTACTGATTTATGCCTCATTTTTTGTATGTCTAACTGGACTTAAACACTTAATTGTGTGAGATGATAAGCTCCCATTGTGGGACTTCTAACGAGTGCTAACCGGGGAGTGAGGAATCCGGTCGTTCCGGTCACGCGTGTATGTACGGGTGTCGACATCTGAATCAGATTCGACTCTCTCCTTATGTTAGGGTAGTTTTCCTTTTATGGGGAATTCGACCTCCCATAGCTTAGCCAAAGCTACCTACCTGACTTCCACTCGGGCTAGGGGGAAATTATGTGTTGATGTGTTCGGGTCACTACGCTCGTCTCATCTTTCAAGTTAAAGTTACTCATCCGACTAACAAAACAGTAATGTATATGTGTTAAGCTTAACATGAGGATGAAGACATCCTCTAGGCTTACAAGTTGACTAACCATGTTGGTTGTTACTTAAAGTGAACTGTTTTCACATGTATGTGTGTTATTGTTCTCAATAATTCCTGCTATATATATGCATGTTGTATGATAAAATCAACGCCATGTAATAATGACAAATAGTTGCGTGTATCCCGGTAGTCAGCGGGCTGCACGTTAACCATGCCAGCAAAAGGTTGCTGACCCCCTTGGGGGCTATGTTTATTTGCAGGATGAGGATCGAGGAAGCAGAATGGCTTTAGATCCTAGGTTGTTGATATTTGGTTATTTTGGATGTTGAACCCGAGTAGTGTTTGTACACTCGAGGTTGTTTATTTTGGTGGATGTAAAGTTGGTTAGTGATTTTTGAACAATTACACTCGGTATATCGTCATTCCTTTTGGATAGGTGAATTTGTAAGGTTGTAATTATGCTCGGAACTCGTGTGATCAGACCAATACATATTGTGTAACAGCCTTGTTAGCCACGTGGGTGGCTAACGGCGTGTAACACCGCCCTTTTGGTATATGTTTAAGTAATGATTTCTGCTGCGATTATTGATTAAGTGTTAAGGTTTTGGATGGGGTGTTACAAAAAGTGGTATCAGAGCGAAGTATCGCTCTGATTACCGACAACCGAGCCTAGGAATATACCGAGTTAGGAACTTAAACCTTGTCGTCCAAAGGACGTTATAAACATGTGGTACGATAAGTTTGTAAGCACAATACTAATGTGCTCTCATGTATGTTCAGATGGCAGGGCGACCGCGGGGACGAGGCCGAGGAGGGCCTGGTCCAAGTGACACGGGGGACAACCCCACCGCTCAAATGATGGCCGAAGCTGTAGCGGCCGCCCTAGCACAAGTTGTGCCTCAGATAGTGGCTGCAGCAGCAGGGCAGCAACGCCCGTTGGGAGGTCAGCCTGAACCACCACCACCACCACAGCCACGCGAGACTAATTGGGTGAAAGCGTTGGCCGACTTGAGGCCCCCGTCTTTCAAAGGGGGGAACCGACCCTTCTAAGCTAGAGGCGTACATCTCGGAGCTCGAGACCGCCTATGAGACTTTGGCTGTTCCTGCTGATGCCAAGGTCCGACTAGCTGCTTTCTATTTGAAGGGTTCGGCTAGAATTGGTGGAAACTGTACGAGGAGAATTTGGCCGATCCGGATTTTGGTTGGGAGCAGTACACGGCATTGCTGAGGGCCAAGTACTATCCGTGCATGTGCAAGAGGCGAAGCGCCTGGACTTGACAGTCTGAAACAAGGGGACAAAATGACGGTGGACGACTACTACACCGCCTTCACCGACCTTGTTCATCTTCTACCCGACCTTGGTTACTCGAACCGGGTCTTAGAACCGATTCTACAGTGGGTTGAGCCACCGCCTACGCTATGGCATGGGGCCAGCCGAGTACAATACCTTGCAGGTATTTCCAATAATGTCTAAGTGTGAATAAGTTATGTTATATGGAGTGTGTAAATGTGTTGCGGGGCATGACTAACACCTTGATACTCAGGAGTGCTATCATGCCGCTGCTAAGGTGGAGATCACCGTCCGTCTAAGGGACGAGGAGAATGCGCATAAGCGCAAGGTCTCGAGCGAGGGCCAAAGCTCGCAAGGGTACCAAGGAGGGAAGAAGAGGAAACCTTACCCTCAGCCCCAGAAGGGCCAGCAGCAGCAAGAAGGCAAGGGCCAAGCCCAGCCCACTACCACTGAGGAGCCGCTGAAGCTCACTTATGCCTATGCGGCTAAGCCCTTACGCTCACACCCGCCCAAGGGTAACTAATAAATTTCGAATATCGAATTCAAGTGTATTGTTATGTTGTGAAGTGTATTGATTGTGTGTTGTAATAGCAGCCAGTACGGGCTCTGCGGAGCGCCACTCTGCAAGTGGTGCAAGGGTGACCATCCCGGTAAGGACTGCAAAGGGAACGATGTGCAGTGCCACTACTGCAAGAAGCTGGGGCACCGTGTTTGAGTGCTACAGCAACCCCGATGGCAGAAACTATAGGCCTAGAGGGCAATGGAAGGGTAAGGCCACTGCTACCACTGAGGGCCCGAAAGCTACATATCAGCCATCCTAGGGCAAGGAATACTGATTCCCAGAAGGGGAAGGGGCCAGGAGCAGGCAAGGCTGCCTTGAACGTGGTGGACCGGTCAGAGGCACCAGGATCGTCTTCTAGACCAGGTACCCCTTTAAACCGTTAAGTAAGATAAGTAATTGCTTACCGCATTTCCATGCATGTGTGTTAGTGGGTCTAAATGAAACCACATAAGTAAATTGGAAGTATAATGTGAAAACCACCTAAATTAGAATTTATAAACCTTAGGAACCTTCAATATTTGCTATCCAATCCCACCCACACCGAACCCCGGAGATACCACCATCGACATCGCCGACTATCCGACAGAACAGTGTCAGGTTATCCAACCAGGTATGATATTATTAAAGGATACCTGACACCCGAAGCACAAATCCACATTATTCGACGATGCAACGAGCTTGGAGCAGCACCTGGAGGTTTCTACACCCGAATACCCAAGTGGAGCGAAAATGAACTTAAAGATGATGTGCATGGGTAAGGATTGGAACCCTTACACCAAGTCATATCAGGACACAAGAGCTGAAGATGGAGCTACCATACCGAGTATACCTGAGGATTCCTTGCGGTTGTTAACCACACCGTGGGAATTGCTCAGCAAGTTGAACCGGAACAAATCCCAAGTATCAAGGCAGATTTGTGTATTGTCAATTTCTACCAGAAAGGTGGAAGGTTGGGTTTACACCAAGACAAGGACGAGTCACCCGAGTCTCTTAGTAAGGGAGTACCCGTGGTGTCTTGGTCCATTGGTGATACCGCAGTGTTTATGTATGGCGAGCAGAAGCGTGCGGACCTTGCAAGAAAGTTAGTATTGGAGTCTGGAGATGTGTTAATCATGGGTGGGCAGTCGAGGATGCTGTATCATGGTATCAAGAAGATCAAATTGAATACGGCGACTTCGACATTAATAATGCACACACATGAAACCTGGAAGATTGAACTTAACCTTTAGACAGTTTTGAAGTTGTTAACAATGTAAGTGTGATGTCAGTTGTATGTTAAGTATGTGAGGCATTAAGTATGTTAAGTTATCGAGCGATGTAGCCAATGTAATACCATCATGGTGTAACGATGAGTTTTATGAATAAAGTAGTGTTGATTTCTTGAGTAAACCACCTGTGTTATTACCGTTATACTTATAAATTTCTGAAATAAATTAGGCTGTGCACTCGGGACGGGAGGTATACTGAGTGTCTGCAATGAAGCAGAAGCCGGCAAGAGCGGCACTATCCTCACCGGTACCTTCCCAGTTAATGGCGTGGACGCCTCAGTTTTGCTCGACTCCGGAGCCTCACACACTTTTATTTTGCTATCTTTTGCGAAGAGGCTGGGGTTAGACGGTGAAGAGATGCAAGACTTTCTAGTCACTCTCCCGTCGAAAGAGCGGATCAGGTGTACCCGCTACCACCGAGATGTTGTTGTGCGAATTAAGAATGAAGAGTTTCCGATCGACTTGATAGAGTTCGATGGACTCGGTTTTGATGTGATTTTCGGGATGAACTGGTTGGAGCGGTACAAGGGCAGAATACTATGTGCCGAGCACCGTCTGCTTCTCGGAGTCCGTCTGGGGTTACCATTTCATACCGCCAGAGGCCCAGGGAGCCTTCAACACAGATCATCTCCGCCATGGCCATGTACCACGAAATCAGAAGGAAGAATGATGTATACCTCTGCTATGTCCAGGACATAGAGAGAGACCCTGAGTTTAGCCCAGATGTGCCGGTTGTGTCGGAGTTTCCTGATGTCTTTCCTAAGGAGCTCCCAGGCATGCGCCCACACGGGCAGTTGAGTTTGAGATCGACTTGGTACCGGGCACCGGACCCATAGCGAAGGGCCCTACCGTATGGCTCCAGCTGAGATGACTGAGCTCAAAGAACAGCTGCGAGACCTACTTGACAAGGGATTTATCCGCCCTAGCGTTTCACCATGGGGAGCACCAGTCCTTTTGTGAAGAAAAAGGATGGTAGTCTCCGCCTCTGCATCGATTACAGAGAGCTGAATGCTGTGACGGTGAAGAACCGTTACCCATTGCCGCGTATCGATGATTTGTTTGATCAGCTGAGAGGTGCATCTGTATTCTAAGATCGATCTGCGATCGGGTCGGGTACCATCAGATTGCTATCAGAGACGCGATATTGAGAAGACCGCATTCTGAACCAGATATGGGCACTATGAATTCACGTCATGCCGTTGGATAGATCAGTAGTTGTATTCATCGATGATATTCTCATTTACTCTAAGTCCAAGGTGGAGCATGAAGCTCACCTGAGGAGTGTGTTGCAAACATTGAGGGAGAACCAGCTTTATGCGAAGTTCTCAAAGTGTGAGTTTTGGTTGGACCAAGTCTCTTTTCTTGGTCATGTTATTTCTGAGGCCGGGATCGCTGTGGATCCGGCCAAGATTGATGCTGTGCGCACCTGGCCTAGACCGAAGACGGTTGCCGACATCCGGAGCTTCCTCGGTCTGGCAGGTTATTATCGGAGGTTTGTGAGAAATTTCTCTAGTGTTTCGAAACCGTTGACATCCTTAACAAAGAAGGATGCACCGTTTGATTGGACTGAGGACTGTGAGATCTCATTTCAGAAGCTCAAGGATGCTTTGACTTCTGCACCAATTCTTACTATACCAGAGGGTACTGATGGTTTTGAGGTGTACTGTGACGCGTCAGGTAAAGGAATGGGCTGTGTTTTGATGCAACATGGGAAGGTCGTGGCTTACGCCTCCCGACAGTTGAAACGACATGAGGAAAATTATCCTACACATGATCTAGAATTGGGTGCCATTGTCTTCGCTTTGAAGATATGGCGACACCATTTATATGGAGTGAATGTGACGATCTATTCAGATCATAAGAGTTTGAAATACCTGTTCACTCAGAAGGAGTTGAACATGAGGCAAAGGAGATGGGTTGAATTCCTTACCGATTACGATATTAACCTTCAGTACAAGGAAGGTAAAGCAAACGTTGTAGCTGATGCATTGAGTCGCCGAGCACACTCTCTCCATTCGCTTATCTCTCACTCGAGCTTGGTTGAAGAGGTGCGGAGTGCTCAGATGTCAGATCAGTACATGCGGGAGATCAAACAGAAGCTTATCGACGGCACGTTCGAAAGTCAGAAGTATGACTTCCGACTTCATGATGATGGTTTGATCAGGCTGAATGGCCGACTTTGTATTCCACGAAGTAGCGCTGAGCTGAAGGAGCGCATACTGAGTGAATCACACTGTTCTTCTACTTCTATTCACCCCGGAGCTTCAAAAATGTACAAGGGTATGAAGAGATATTTCTGGTGGACCGGTATGAAGAAAGATGTGACTGATTATGTTGTTAGGTGTCTCACTTGCCAGAAGGTCAAGTTTGAGCACCGTCGTCCTGGTGGCATGGTACAGCCTATGCCCGTTCCTGAATGGAAGTTCCATGATATTTCCATGGACTTCGTGGTTGGGCTTCCGCCTACTCGGGGAGGCTTGAATATGATATGGGTCGTTGTTGACCGACTGACCAAGGTGGCCAGATTCATTCCGATGAAGGACACCTGGAAAGTGGCGAAGCTAGCAGAGCTCTTCGACCGTGAGATAGTACGGCACCATGGAGTACCGAAGACTATCGTGTCTGATAGGGATACCAGATTCCTCTCGAGGTACTGGAGAAGTACACGGGAAGCACTTGGTACCGAACTGAAGTTGAGTACGGCGTTTCACCCACAGACAGATGGTCAGAGTGAGCGCACCATACAGACGCTTGAGGATATGTTACGTGCATGTGCACTTGACTTTCAGACCAGCTGGATTGATAAGTTACATCTGATCGAGTTTAGCTACAACAACAGTTACCACGCGTCGATCAAGATGTCTCCCTTCCAGGCCTTGTACGGTAGACCATGCCGCACGCCATTATGCTGGGATGAGTCGAGTGAGACGGTCATTATAGGACCTGAGTATTTGGAGCAAGTACAAGCAGAAGTACGTCAGATCCGGCGAACATGAAAGCAGCTCAGGATAGACAGAAATCATACGCCGATGTGCGCAGACGTGACCTGGAGTTCGCCGTGGGCGATCAGGTATTTCTTAGAGTATCCCCCATGAAGGGAGTATTTCGTTTTGGCCAGAAAGGCAAGTTAAGCCCGAAATATGTGGGGCCGTATGTTGTGACGGAGCGGATAGGCCCGGTAGCTTACAGGCTTGATTTACCTGCTGAGCTGGGCAAGGTACATGATGTATTTCATGTGTCCCAGTTGAAGAAATATATGTCTCATCCGTCTCATGTACTTCAGCCCGAGAGGCTAACATTAGAGCCGACCATGCGATCAGTGGAGACTCCCGTACGGATCCTGGACACTAAGACTCGAGACACTCGCCATAAATCTGTGAGATTGGTGAAGGTTCTCTGGTCTAACCAGGAAGTCGAGGAGGCCACTTGGGAGCTGGAGGAGAAGATGAGGGCGAAGTACCCGTCGTTGTTTACTTCTTAGTTTGTATGTATAGGGTACGGGGCGTACCCCTATTTAAGGGGGGTAGAGCCGCTTCGGTTATGTATGTACGGCATGTATTGGAATACATGTCTATGTTGTTATGTTATAGACCTTTGAGTCTAAGTGATGTTGTGTTATCAGGACCTTGAGTCCGATGTGATGTAAAGAATGTTGTGTTGTTATGGAAGTGTTGTTTTAGAAGTAATTCCAGTATTCTAATAATTAAGACCGTATTCTAATAATTAAGATGCGTGGGAAGTGTGAACTTTGGGGACAAAGTTCTTTTAAGGGGGGTAGATTGAAATACCCCAAACCTTTATATGTTAGTTAATTATATAATTAATATATTTTTAAGACTTAATTAGTCATTAAGAACATGTGGGAGAAATTCCCGAAGGAAACGAATCCATACAATGGATTAAATGCACAAACGAGACTTAAAAGCACGTTTTTCGGAAACCGAAAAACGTGACTTTAAACGTTTTAAAACGGACTTGTAAAATTATAGTTGATTTTATAACTATAATTATATACTAATTAAAGTCTAAGAATTTTTAGAATCAAAAATATATATTCCGGAAACCGGACCTGGACTGTTAAAACCGACAGTTCGGGAATTAACGGGTGTTATCTGCTAATGACCAAGTGCCACTCTCTCACATTGTAAAATAAAAACCAGATTTTTACTTCCCTCTCTATTCTATTAATACTACTCATTTACTAAACTACAAAACAATAAAATACATTTATTTTCCCTCTCACACACAAAACTCCCTCACACTCTCTCTCTCTTACCTATTCTCTTCACTCACGGTTACCTTCCCCCTCTCCCAGCTCTCTTTCTCTGTTTGTCTCCCAACAATGGCGATTTCACAAAGCCAAGGAAAACCCCAACTTCAATCTCTTGTAACTTCCTCATCTTAGCTCCAAATCAAGAAATTCTTTCACCAAAATACTCCTCTCATCTTGGGGATCATTTCGTACCTTTCAAAATCCCAAAACTCCATACTTCATCTCCATGGGTGTTCCACATTTTGAAGAAGAAACTTCATATTCTTGAAGCCAAGGGTCTTCTTGTTGTTCTAAGGTAAGAAGGAAATCAAAAACTCACTCATTCCTTCATTTCCTTCTTGAAATCGATTTTCCTTGTTTTGAACACCATGCTTGTTCTCCATGTTAGCTTGTTCAATCTCCTTGAGGAGTTGGAGCTAGCCCAATCCCACTACCAAGCATTTCATTTTTGAAATAGAAGGTAATTCCCTTCCTAAGTTCAAGCAATTCTAATTCTAGGGTTAGAGGAATTATAAACCCTAAATACTCATTTTGGCAATCTTGGCTTGGTCATTAGTGTAGCGGTAAAATTCCGTTGATAACCGATTGTGGAACAAGGAGTAAAGAGAAGGGAAGGTTTGGGAAGGAAAACCAAAGGTAATAAACTTACCTTAAACCAATGTGTGAGCTATGGAATGTGTTTTGTTTTGGTGTAAATAAATGTTCAGTGAATTGCAGGTGTTGCTAATAATGTGAGGAAATTCAGTGTTTAAATTGTTGTTGTTTAAGTGCCAAACTCTAAAGGTTATATACATTGTGTGTTGTTGTTAAATTGATGGATTTGTATACAAATTGGTGTTTTTGAATGAGTTGTTGTCAAAGTGTTTTTGAGGGCTAGATAATGTGGGGAAAACATGTAATAACTATGGGGAAGTCATGCCAAGAATTGTATTAAGTTTGGGTGTAATTCTGTGTTGAAAACGCCACTGAAAAATGCATTTCTGGGTCTGTCCGAACTTCCGTCCGGACTTGGAAGTTCGGACATGCCTCGTTAAGTTATAAATTTTCGGAACTTTGGGTGATGTCCGAACTTCGGTCCGACCTTCGAAGTTCGGACACTCAAAATTTTCACAGGTTTTAAGTCTCGACTTGTGTCCGAACTTCGATGTCCGGACACAAGTTCGGACACCTCAATTTCACAGGTTTTAACCCTCGACTTGTGTCCGAACTTCGATGTCCGGACACAAGTTCGGACGCATCAAAAATTTTCACGGGTTTAAGTCTCGACTTGTGTCCGAACATTGATGTCCGGACACAAGTTCGGACATGTTAAAAATTTCCCAGATTTGCTCTCGACTTGTGTCCGAACATGATGTCCGGACACAAGTTCGGACAAATGCCAGTTTTCAACTTCGAGTCTCGGCTTGTGTCCGAACATTGATGTCCGGACACAAGTTCGGACATGTCACTGTTTTCAACAAACTGCTCGTTTGAGCCCCGTTTTGACTTCCGTTTGCGGGGGTTTGTCTAGAACATGTAGGTGGACTATAATAACAACTAAAAGATGGGGAAAAATCATAATAAAGTGTGAAAGAAAAATAAACAAGGAATGTGAAGTAACAAGTTTATCAAGGGTCTAGTATATTAATTAACCGACGTTATTAATCGTGTTTAGGAACCACGTACGGTGGAACACTAGAGCGGCAAGGACCAAGGTATGGTTTTCTTGCAGTCTGTTGCCTACCGGTTTACACCGGCTTGTGTGCTGTTTGTTTTCTGTGTGTTTACAACCTTGTAAGATTAATTCATGAAACGAGTTTACAGTTATTATTATTATTGTGACGTGTGTGTACCGATACCGGTAACCTCGAATGCGTGCTAACTGTTAATTAACCAAAACTAGGAAACATACGAGAACGGTATCCGGTAATAACGTCCCTCAACCTAAGGAACGTTCTAACCCGGCTATGCGTGTATGGTCGTGATGTGTGTTACTGATTTATGCCTCATTTCCTTTGTATGTCTAACTGGACTTAAACACTTAATTGTGTGAGATGATGTTAAGCTCCCATTGTGGGACTTCTAACGAGTGCTAACCGGGGAGTGAGGAATCCGGTCGTTCCGGTCACGCGTGTATGTACGGGTGTCGACATCTGAATCAGATTCGACTCTCTCCTTATGTTAGGGTAGTTTTCCTTTTATGGGGAATTCGACCTCCCATAGCTTACCAAAGCTACCTACCTGACTTCCACTCGGGCTAGGGGGAAATTATGTGTTGATGTGTTCGGGTCACTACGCTCGTCTCATCTTTCAAGTTAAAGTTACTCATCCGACTAAAACAGTAATGTTATATGTGTTAAGCTTAACATGAGGATGAAGACATCCTCTAGGCTTACAAGTTGACTAACCATGTTGGTTGTTACTTAAAGTGAACTGTTTTCACCATGTATGTGTGTTAGTGTTCTACAATAATTCCTGCTATATATATGCATGTTGTATGATAAAATCAACGCCATGTAATAATGACAAATAGTTGCGTGTATCCCGGTAGTCAGCGGGCTGCACGTTAACCATGCCAGCAAAAGGTTGCTGACCCCCTTTGGGGGCTATGTTTATTGCAGGATGAGGATGGGGCAGGATCGAGGAGCAGAATGGCTTTAGATCCTAGGTTGTTGATATTGGTTTTTTTGGATGTTGAACCCGAGTAGTGTTTGTACACTCGAGGTTGTTTATTTTGGTGGATGTAAAGCTGGTTGGTGATTTTTGAACAATTACACTCGGTATATCGTCATTCCTTTTGGATAGGTGAATTTGTAAGGTTGTAATCATGCTCGGAACTCGTGTGATCAGACCGATACATATTGCGTAACAGCCTTGTTAGCCACGTGGGTGGCTAACGGCGTGTAACACCGCCCCTTTTGGTATATGTTTAAGTAATGATTTCCGCTGCGATTATTGATTAAGTGTTAAGGTTTTGGATGGGGTGTTACAATACTAAGGACTTAATACCAAAAAATTATGAAGCTCTGGTTTATATGAATGTCTGTCGAGAATGGTGTGCTGTCATACCGTTCGATCATGAAATTACAGTAAGAATATAATTTTGGGACATCATCTATTGGGTATGATAAGATTTTGGTTGGGATAAATCATACACTGAGCTATTGTTTAAAAGCATACTTATGGAGAATACATGGCTAAAAATACAATTCTTTAAAAGCTAGAACACATGTTCCTAGAATTTTAAGGAATACTTTTGGTTGAAAATAGTATACAAATAGAGCTTTGAATAAATAAGTTAGTATTGATATTACGTGATAAGAACTTCAATTCCTTTAAAGTTTGAAAATAAATCTCAAGAACCACTTGGTACAAAATGTTGCCTAAAGATAATGTTTAGGATAAATCTTAAGTCTAGAAAATTATTAAGCTAACAAGAACTAGTATATTAGAAAAGATTAACATCCGAACCTGTAAACCACACTAAAACTCTGTGTTAACTTTAGAAAATACCTAAACCTAACATTCTACGGGATGTGCCTGGTGCGATGAACTCTTAGGCTAAAAGTAGTGGGGGTGCACACCCACTTCTGGAAGTCTAGGGCTAGACAAGCCTTGTCATCTAACCGGAAATAATCTTCTATGGAAGTGATGGATTGTGTTGAACTTGAGGAGGATTGGTGGTAAGACGTTACCATCATGAAATCTTGAGCTAGGCATATTTCATTACTAGCCACAATGGACAATTCAAAACTTATAGCGTAAGATCCAGTATTAAATTCATACATGTAAAGAGTTTATTGAGTTAAATCTTTGGTGAAAAATACTTACATATGGAGTGAAAACACAAGGGTAATGATGTTGAAACCTGAGTTGAGGTTGATTTTTTTACACATAAGCTTTATGAGAAGCCTGGAATAACCCTACAACAACAATATGAATGTTGGATGAAGTGGTGGAATATACCTATATATGGAGGAAGGAGATTTAAATTTGGGTACTACAAGGTAGAACATCTACCTCTTGTTGAATATAAAAACCATTAAAAGAAGTTACTTAAAGATTGAGTGAAGAAAAGAGTAATACTAAACTAAATATCATTGATTCTTAAATATTTGGAGTATTGAGCATCTAGTGAAAAATTGAGAGTTCCTTAAAGATTGGAAATTCCCATGTTTATTTGGAAGTTTAACATTATGCCTATATAAAATTTTAGAAGTCACACTAAGAGTGATATTTAAGAAAAGCCACCATTTTCTAATAGAGTACTAAGATTTAGTGATCAGAGGAATACTGACATAGAACAAACCTTAAGACAAATAATTACCAAGAGTGAGTGAGTTTTCACTAGACTAATTCATTTAACTTAAAAATGTATATATATAGAGGAGCCTCATGAAACTAACTTAAAAGGCATATAATTGTTTTTTAACGTATGGTTGGCTAATAAACCTTTGAACATAATTTTGAAAGATTATATGTTCTGAAATATTATTTTACACCTGATTTATAGCTTGTTAATATAATTGATATGTTAAAATAATATAAATGGCATATTTACGTACCTTAGGTTATAAATTCGGTACAAGGTTTCATGAAAAATTTAATTGCATTGAAAATAATTTATTTTATATATATATTGTATGCTACTATTTTAAATAAGTTCATAAATTTTCAAGCCATGACAATTATGAGACTTTAGGTTATAAAATGCTTCTAGAGAAATGTTGTAGTAAGGATAGCATTTAAATAATTACATTACATTATAATGGAATTTTTCTTTTATGAAATAATAGTTTCCAAATCATGATTTAAAGATTTTGATACTTGTTACATTCAATACCTGAATGAATAAAGAGTGAACTAAAATTTTATTTTAGTAATATATAAATATAACCTATTTTTTTCAAAAGTTAACCTACTATATGAATGATGAATTCTAAACTTTGTTTTTGCCAATGACCCGTAAGAGAGGCAAAGTGAGTTAGGAAAACATGTTGGGTACACTAAAAGATTTAATTACAATCAAGCCAGAATAACAACAAGTGATATTGTGCATCAGATAATGAACCAAAGGTAACAATTCTAACTTCATTTAATGCCTTACATAAAAGGAATTAGGAGTAACAAACAGTAAACCTTAAATGATGAGTGCTAAACCTAAAAGGTTTTGTCCGACAAAATTACAATGATTGAAAAAAAATGTTATGTTGACTATCTAGTCAATTAACCCGTAAAGTTTATTTAAAAAGAGTGACCAACTAAATTTTGGATGATGGTTAGACCATGTGTATACATATACAGACAATGAACTACATCCTTATAGGAGGAATCTCCATAGGAAATGTAAGAATATTTTGCCCCTTAAATAGAGTTGTTGGTGGTGTAGTGGTAAGGGGTCATACGCTATTTTTAATGGGGGTAGGACATCCTGCGGTCGTACAATATCAACAATTTAGTCACCAAAATTTTCTTGTAAAATGTGAAAACATGGAAATGCATAACAACCAAGAAACAAAAATATACATATATTAATCATAAAATAAGCATATAATGGACATATAATTCATACCAGTCATAAAATGAATAGATAAGAATCATAAAATAAAATTTTATAATAATCAAGAAAATGCAGATACATAACAATCAGGAGATACAAATATATAATGATCAGTGCAATAAAATTTACAACAACGCTTGATAATAAGGTGTTGAATTCTTTGAATGTGGTGTTTGAAATAAACATTAAATAATTAAAGAAAACAGAAATTAAATGTTTGGAAGTCTAGTACAATCCATGCACATTGTTGTGATTGGTTTTGTAATAACCTTGTTGGATAATGTATTCTGAGGGGTAGTTCATGTCATTTACCTCTTGCATCAACTGGATGCAGATTATGAGATATTTTGGTTTGGTTTATGGTTGATCTTGAGTGGAATGGATCCTTATTTAAGGATGGGGAATGATGAAATGGAATTTGTGGTTTGGAATTGTTATTGGATGAACACCCTTGAGTGGTTTGATTGTTTGATATACATTTTAGAGACTGTAATACAACTGGATATTTAGTTTACCAGCACACCTGAAGGGTGTGAGTAGTTGGTAGATAATCTTAAACTTCGGGATGAAGTTTTCTTTTAAGGGAGGGTAGTGCATACCCTTCCTTCGTCACCTCATCCAGATTATGCTCTGTTTGTTTTATTAGTAGGGTGATGGAGAGGTATATGTACTTAGGTTACACGTTGTGTGACTCTTGATTTCTATCTATGAAATATCTTGGTTTTTGATTATGAGTAATCTTGAGTGGAATTTGGAAATGGAAATGGATGGAAATAATGGGATTGGTATGGAATTGCATTTGGAATTATTGTTGGATGGTGTAACACCCCATCTTAATCCAATCGAGGTTATCACAAACTTATCAACATTTATACAAACGTCGCAGCGGAATTTAACAAACACTAGGACCTTGCCACGGTCTGAACTAACAGAACCTACCGAACTTAAATATTTACAACCATTAATCCAAAATATATACCAACCGAGTTTTCCAAGTATCTTAACAACCAACAGAATTCTCCACAAGTACCAATATTAACAGACGGGTGTACATGCACATCCCGTACTAAAAAATAAGACCCATCCTAAGTCTACCCACTCCTACTCTCAAGGTGAGTCATCTGTGGGCGCTTACCTGCAAAATATAAACAGTTGCCCCCGAGGGGGTCAGCACCTTTGCTGGTACGATTCTCTTATAGCCCCCAAGCTAACGGGGCTACGACGACTAATTATTGCTAGCATGAAGTTGATTAGATACACAACATAAATAAGAAGTGCAATAAACAACAAGCCACATATGAACAAACGTAGTTCACACACAATGAACGACTTAAAAGCGTTCCCTTAGTAAATAAGTTAATCTTTTAACTCCTCAAGTTATGATTCCTCTTAATCTCAGTCCATTCTTATCTTACCTCAATCTTAATCCTTATCTCAATCTCATTGTACCAACCGTTCTTTAATTAGAATTGGTTGTTTCTTATCTCAATGTTTATTTTTGTCGGGTCAAAGGTAACCCTAGCCAATGAGCTATTAATTCCATTGATTGAATAAACAACTTATCTTAGATCTGGGATTTAGGTAATCCCACTGCACCATCTTAATCTGCCTCCCACCTTGAACTGTAGCCCAAGGTAGCTGAGTCGACATTCGACTCTAGGCAACAAGTCCAAAGACAAGTCCTCAAGCGGAAGTTGGATCTGATTGAGATACCGACCCCCTTTTCCTTAACATGCATGACCGGAGTCAGTCCCGGATTCCTCACTCCCCCCAAGTTCCAGTTAGTGAAAGTCTCGAAGACAAGCACTACTAGAAAACAGTAGTTTACCTACGGGTTACCTACGGAAAATATTCCGTAGGTAATTACTGACGGAATACCTACAGTTTATAATATCAACCCTTAGTTAAGTTGTTACCTACGGAATACCGACGGAATGCCAACAAAAATATTACCGACGGAAATTTCCGTAGGTAAAGTTGAAGGGAAAAGTGCGGGAGGCCTGGCTGGTATTGGCGCCTATAATGCCATCAAATTACCTACGGAAACATTCCGTAGGTAAATTTGCGGGATTTTAAAGAAAGGTTACCGACGGATTATTGCATCGGTAATTGCTGGTGGAAAAATACCTACGGACATTGACCGTCGGTAATTGCTTCTCTTGTAAGCAACGGGCGAAAATGTAAACGGTGTAGCTTTCAAGGATGTATACTGACAGAATAATCCGACGGTAATTACCTTCGAACTTGATTGCGTCGGTAATTGCTGCATAGTGCGGGAGAGTTTTAAAACGCGGCGTTTTCTTCTACATAAATATTACCTACGGACTTATTTCGTAGGTAATTACCTACGGATCAGTTCCGTCGGTAATAATTATTTCATATATAAAAAGGCGAGATTACTTATAGCAGAAAACACTGTCGTTTTTTATGACGGGTACCGACGGAATTATCTGTCGGTAATTACCTACGTTCTAATTTCCGTCGGTACGTGATTCATAGTGATAGACAGGAGTTTAAGCTGAAACGTGGTGTTTTCTTCTACATGAAGATTACCTACGGATTTTTTCCGTCGGTAATTACCTACGGATATTTCCGTGGGTAATATGTGCTCCATATACACAGCCATTATACCTTCGGTAATTATCCAACGGTGTCGTTTTAATCACATAAATACCGACGAAAGTAGTCCGTCGGTAATCTTGCTTAATGAAAAACGCAGCGCATCCAGTTTAATTATTCTTCCTCAACCTCTGCTTTCCTCTATCTTGCAGAAGTTTTCTATCGTACTCCATCGCTCTCGCAAATTAGGCAATCTGTTGAAGAACACCAGAGACTCTCCCTCCCGCGCTTCTGCTCCGTTGAATTGCTCCTGTCGTTTATTGTTGAAGCCAGTTTATTTCTTTCGTTCGTACACCAATGCGAAGAGAGGCTGGAATAGTTGGGGTTTGAAATCGAAGGCGCTGAACCGGTAATTTACTCAGAACTTCTCTTATTCTCCGCCAACTACTACATTCGATGTTATTTTAGTTTCTGTCACACCTCATATGATAATTAGGGTTCTGTGTTGTCAGTAGTTGGATAATTAGGGTTCTTCGTGTTATACAAACACTTTCATTCACTATAAAAACGAAGAAATTAAACATACCTTGTTGGGTATAAAAGGATTTACGTAAAAAAAAATTAGATGTGAATACAAGTTTTTTTTGTTGGTTTTGATTGCAGCAAGACAGAATCCTCTGTCTAGAGAATGCGATGAATCAACAAATTAGCAGCTGATATACTGTTAGATACCCCTACAATAGCAAGTTCTTCATCTACTGAATGAGTTCTTTAGATGTTACTATATTTTGTAATCACAACTTTTTGTTGCTGCTGTCCCCCTTACAAAAACTTGATATGGAATTGCTTTTGTGATACTGCTAAACAGAATTGCACTTTTTGATTTTTTGGTTACTTTAAGCAGTGCAAAAACTTGATATGCTGTCCCGTTGTGCATCTACATGTACTTGTTTCTCTCTAATTGAAGTTGTGGCTTGAGTTTAGTAGGAAGTTGTATTCTGTATGAATTTGCCTTGTTTTTTTATTCTACAAGTAACAGGAATACAATCGTGGCATAAACTCTATTTGGAGTATCTTCCTTACTGTTGTAGCAGTAGTTGTGGTTGTAGTATATTATTATTACTAGTGGCTGCATCAATAGTTGCTGATAAATCAAAATTGGTACAGGGAGAAAAAAAGATGTGATGGCTGGTAGCATCGGTGGAACTGGCAATCACATCTCCTCTCTTTTCCTTACCATGCAACAATGCACTTACATTTCAACAAATAACATTAAAAACTCATTAATTGGGCATGACATTACTACCAATATTCTGCTGCATCTCAGTTCCTTGTGAAGCCACTGTAACTTCTCTAAAGTTCTTGGCTATTTGCATATGAGATGTGCAAACAACGATTCAAGTTTACAGGAGAGATTACAAATTCAAGATCAAACCTATCACTTTTTACAACCTAAACTTTGCAGGCCGAGGGAATGTAATTCAAGACCAGAATAAGTTACCACCACAGTTTTCTGAGATAACTGAAATACCCCATAAATTAATCTAAATTAATTTAGGGGATTTATTTTATTGAACCCTAAATAATACCATTAAATATTAATTTATCATTAGGTATTATGAATTTAATAGTAAGATTTATAAGTCAATAAATCGTGGGAAAAATTGAAGACACTCCAATTATATTATAAAGATTTTAGAAATATTTGGAACATTGATTTGAGTCTTAAAAGTCAAAATAAAATCATAGAAACCTTAAAGCTTCTAAAGCCTTGCTAGGGTTGACTTTTTGAGAATGGTCAAACCAGGCCATGAAACTTATTCAATAAAAAGGTGATGGAAAACCAAGAAGATTGATAAAAAGAACGTTAAAAATGGATCCTCCTAGCCAAATGTATGATAAATTGAAGTTTAGAGCCAAAATTTAGGGGGTTGCTGACGTGTCTAGGGCTAGCTGACTCAGCCGCGCGCCTCGGGACCCGTGCCGCGCCCATTCAGCACTGAAGTCCACTGAATCGGTTGAGTTTCTTTCAGTTTTGGCATGCCATGGGTCGATCTTCAGTTCCCTATAACTTTTTCTCTACTCCTTCATTTGGTATGCCGTCTTTTTCATTCGATTCTCCTATCATTCCTCTTTCTAACCATTACTCATACACCATCTAAATCCTTCTACAATGACCGGAAAATCGATCCAAAGTTGCCTCCCTACGAAACCGTAACCCAGATTATACAAAAATCAAGTTATCAGGTAAACAGTATAACTTCTCTGATCTATTTTGTGAACGAAAATCCACGTTCTATAGCTTGTTGTGTAGATCTCTAATCCCTTACAAAGTTCATGTTAATGACAAGGCTGATTCGTACTGGGTTGGGAGATAAAGCCGTCTAAAGTTCCCTATTCGACCACGGCGGTATTCCTGCCCAGAATTTCCAAAAACCGACTAGGTAAACACAGATCTTGTGAGATCTGTAACTTTCTCCCTAGTTCATCAAATTCAATGATTCTTCCACTAAAGTCTAGAGTTACATGTCTAGTTTGGATTGGGATAGGTTTTGTGAATAAAATCCCTCTCAGTTGGCGGGAGTTGATTCGAGAAGTTGCCTACCTGAACTGCACATAAAATAAAAAGTTTCTAGAAAACCCGATTGGATTCTCCTCGTTAATGCAATTCCGGTGAGTTTCTGATCCAATTGCTCCGTTGTTGCCATTCGGAATTTCATTACCGGTCAAACCCACATACCAATTTAGTGTATTACGCATTACGATAGGAGAATTTGTCGAATTCAAACCGAAACTAAACTATGAACCCTAACTTCGAACCCAGACACGAAAACCTTGAATTCTGCATGTTAATTAGCGAAATCGGTACCATTAGAACCGGAATTGAATTTCAAATCCATAGGAACAATAATCGTCGAATTTCGTTCTGTAGATTGAGAGATATTGAAGGATTAGTACTCGGAAAGCGTTTTGGGATTTCTGAAGAACTGGGCGAATCTGGGACGTCCGATCGTAGTTAGAAGAAACGGACGGCCGAGATTAAAACGTGGGAGTTTAAGTTGTAATAGTTTAATATGTTTTCCAGAATAAAATCCTAACTTGTTAGATTTATTTAATGACCTTCCCTAATGTATTTTGAGATGAAATTTTAACCATAGATTCCTTATAAAATTTAGTTTATTTTGATGTAAATTAATATGGGTTTTGAGTTTTTAAATGTAAATTATAATTTTTGTAAGTTTTGTGAATTATGGAATTGTTTGGATAATTTAAAAAGATTTTTTATGAAATAAATTTTATATAACATGTCTAAATATTATAGTTGCGGTATATTAAATTTGGGGATTTTTAGACAAGAGGAAATAGGTCTAAAAATTGTAATTCTGAATTTTTCCTAAGGTATATTATAATATATGGTTTTGAATGTAACAAAAATTAAAGTATAGATGATTAATAAACTTTGAAGGTTGAGAATAATAAAATAGTACTAAACTAACATTTAATACAGAATGTTAAGAAATATTTTGTGTACAAGCTCTTAAGTGAAGTGAATATATATATATATACATATATATATATATAAGAAATAAAATAGTAATATGTTAAATCAAGGAATTTAGTCAATCTATGTTTATACCAACTAGATAATGTGGAGGGTAATGTACGTAAATTAAACTAAGGAAAATACTTTATTTTATAAATTATATACCGGGGGTGGATAGGTGTAAAGGTTATTAAAGATAATTAAATACAATCAGAATTTCTTAAAGAATGTTTTGGATAAATCCTAAGGAAAATATATATGTGTATATATAAATACATTAGAAGTAAATAGATGAAATACCCCGACCTTAAATACGGCGATTAAATTATCCTAATAGGTATTTAAGAGCCTAATAATGATTAAGAAATATTTGTAAGGGAAAATAAATCCAAAAGAAATAAAGAAACGCTTAAAAAGCGAAAAACGCTAAATAAGCGTTAAATAACCACAGGAGGTATGAGACCTCGGTTAGAGTATCATATGGATTCTAAAGGTTTATTAAAACCTACATAATATGTGGGAACAACTCTCGAAGAAAACGGATCCAAATAATGAATCAAAACGCTAATAGAGCTTTAGAGCACGTTTTTCGAGAAAACCCGAAAACGTGACTTTAAGTGGTCAAACGGACCCGTAAAAATTATAAGTCATTAAATAATAATTATGAAGCATTTATGGGAGCTTAATAGTCAATAAAGTAATTAAACAAGAGGAAATTCCGGAAAACGGGCCCGGTTAGTGAACCGTACCTAAACCGGGTAAAATAACGAGCGTTTTCTGTAAAAGACGAAAAATACTCCAGCTAGTGTAACAGTGGGGGCCGGTTTTAATGGGTATACACAGCCCTCTCTCTCACACACACACAAGTAACAAATAAGTAAATCAAAAAGCAAAAGCAAAAGTACAAATAGTAGAAAAGATACTCTCTCACCTCACTTTTCTATTCTCTCTCCAATTCCTTTCCCTCTCTCTCACGGTGGACTCCCCCTCCTGAACCTCTCTTCTTCCTCCTCTGGTGGGAACCGATTTTTGAGCTCTCCAAATAGCTCCCATGGCAACTCCACCTTCTACCTCAAGCTCTAGCTCCATTTGAGCTCCAAGTGTAAAATAAAATACATATTTGAACTCCCCTCATCATCCTCTATCATTCCCTCTTTTCAAAATTCGAAAAGGATAGTTTCATCTCCATGGGTTTTCCCCATTTGAAGAGAAAAGCACACCATTATGGAGCTTGGAGTCTCCTCTTTCCAACAAGGTAAGAATCTCCATGAAAGACCTCACTTTTCTCCATCTCTTGGGTATAACCAATTTTTCTCGTCTCTCTCACCTTGTTTTTCCTCTTGTTTTGGAGCTTTGTTTCAACCCTCCAATGGTGGTGAGAACACCTTCTTGAACCAAGGGCTAAAACCCCTCCTAAAAGCTTCAAAAGGTAAACCCTAGAAATTGGTTTAAAACATCTCAATGAGTTAGTATAAATCTAAGGGTTAGTATATTAATTATACTTGTTTTGTATGCTTTGGGTGATGGGAATGGGATTGGCAACTCCATTCCCCACAAAATCGAATTGTACAAGGAAGAGAAGAGGAGAAGTGAAAAAGGAATGAAGGAATTGTAAGCTCAAGGTAAGGGCTCTCTCCTAAGGTTAAGATATAATGTATTAGAGTAATGGGAATCGGTAACCAATTTAAAAGAACCTAAACTATGGTATTAGTATTGGAATTTATGAAGTTTTGAGTATTAGGGAACTAGTAAGTAAATTGTAGGCCTTAGAGCCAAGTATATTGTGTATGAGTATTGGTATTGTTGCATGATGGAGTATTGATGTATTGTGATGGTTTGTATAGCTTTGTGTGCTGGTAGGACCTTGTATGGGTGTGGCTAGATTAGGAATGAATTTGATGAAAAATGTGAGTGTGGAGAAGTAAGGAAAGTAGGTGAACTATGGCGAAATTTTGGTAGGAATTATGTATCTAAGAATGACTTGGTGAATGGGAGAACCAAGGTGTATGTTGGATTGGGTAGATATGTTTACTAGTGATGAAGAGGTAGTTGTAGTATGAGAAACAAGAAGTGTAAAAAATCTGTAGCAAAGTGTGTAAAAATGCCTTGGAGAAGTTAGGAAAAATTAGTGTGTAGGAATTGGTAAAAAGAGTGTTGGACTTGGGTATAGATATTGTAGTTGCTTGGAAATGAATTGGGATGGTAAATTGGCATTAGGAGAGGGAAATAGGTATAGAGGAAATATGAACCCAAAATCTGTAGCAAAAACCACTTGGAGAAATAATGTAAGTGCTGGAATGACAATGTGGAGAATTGGTGTGAGAATTAGTATGAAAAGGAGTAATGAGTTGGTAATGGATTTGATCATATTTAGGAGCTTAATTAGGTGCTTAAACATGTGGGATTAAGTGTAGGAACAATGGGAAATTAGGTAGGCAAAGTTTGGATTGTAACAGATTTTGAAAACTTAAAATCTGTAGAAATTTTAGCAGGGTCCAGGACTTAAGTCTAGGACTAAGTCCCGGACCAGCATATTAAAACAGGTCGAGAGTAGACAGCCGTGGGTGGTCCGGGACTTAGGTACCATACAAGGACCCGGACCACCCCTTGAAAAATGGCCGAGAGTTTTGTAAGTTCATGGTCTGGGACTTGGGTTACGCATGAAGACCCGGACCAGTACTGGATTTTCATTCGAGAGTTTTCAAAGCCTGGGTCCGGGACTTAACTTAAGTATTAGGTCCCGGACCATAGTAGAAAATACCCCCGAGAGTACAGACCAGTGTGGGTCCGGGACTTGAGACTCGGACAAGGTCCCGGACCAACCAAAAATTGTAAAATTTAGCTTATTAAATGAGCTTTAAGGTAAGGTAATGAATGGTAATGATAGTATAAGGTAATTAGTACTTAATTAATGATGTTTAAGGGACATTAAAAGTATAAACAAGTTGGAGAATTAAGTAAGAGAGTTTTAAGTATTTGAACATTAAGTCAAACCGAAACAACGGAACAACAGGGTAAGTATGGGAATAGTAAATAAGTATGTGTCATAATACTTAGTATTGATTGGACCGTTTGGCATGTAGCCGGAGGTTCGAGAATAAGACTCGAGGAACAAGTAAGGACTAAGGAACAAGAAGGGACCAGGTAAAGTAAATTGTAGACAAAGGTATGATTTCTTCATGCCCTGTATCCTAATCTGGTTACCCCGATTTGTGTGCTTATTTGATCACCTAAATAAGATAAATGCATGAATCGGATCATCTTGCACTACCTGTGCTTGTTTATATTGTTCTTGATACATTTGTCTTGAACAATAGTTTGTATAATTCATGAAATGAATAAATGAGAATGAAGTGTGTATGTACCTCGTATTGTACTTGTGTAATGTATTGTACCTCGTATGTATGTGTATATGTGTATTGTATTATTGTGGCTTGGATGTTGACTTCTACTAATTCCTAACTACCTAACTCCTAACTTGTAAGTGAGTAAATTGGAATGAGTAGAAGTCCGATATAGTTTCGGCCACGCGTGAGGATGAGGAGACACAAGAGGTTGGATCCGATTCCTGGTTCGTAAGCTAGTCCACGGCCCAAATCCCTTAAGTGGGTAGCATCCTGGATTGGTGAACCAAGTAAAGCCTGGTGGTGGGATGGTGTAGTCCCTGCCCCGAGGCCATACCGGCTTAACATGAGTAAGAGTAAGTATGTAAGTAAGTATGGATCTGCAAGTATGTATGAGTATGAGTATGAGTATGTATGCGTATGTATGAAGTAACGAGTAAAAGAGTAATCTCCACCCGATTAACCCGGGTGGACCAATGAAGCTAACAAGTATTGTATATTGTGTATGTAATGAGTAGGTGCATTCAGAAGAAGGTAAGTATGTATTGGATGGTTGTATTGTATTCCTTGTATGTAATGAAGTGTATGTATGTATGCTTGCGTAAGTATTATTGTACTATGTATAAGAGCATGTATGCATGTATGTTTGAATGAAAATGAACTGCATGTATTCGACCAAGTGGTCGGCGTACCCTCACTAGTACGCGGGGTATGCGGTTATCATGCACAGCGAAAGCTGACCCCCTAGGGGGAACGTTTTTAGTGTGCAGGTACCCGAAGCGGATGTGTTCAAGGTAAGAGACCGGCGGCACAACCTTGTATCTAGAAAGTAAGTAGTTGTGAGGAATGGGTAGTAAGTAGTCTCCTAGGGAGTATGTATGAGTTTGGAAGAGGTATTATACTTGTATGAGGATCCTAGTAGACTCGGTATGTGAATTAAATTGTATTGTACATGGAGTATTGTATGAAACGAAGATTGTAGTACTTATTTGGTAAATGGAGTATGTGTTGTAGTTATGTAGTACTCGGGATTCCGGTCCATCAGACCGATGCTGTATGTAGAAGAAGTAGCCTTGTTAGTCATGTGGGTGACTAACAGCATTGTATCACCCACTGTATGTAAGTATGTATCCGCTGCGTGTATCTGATGTGTAAGGAGATTAGACGGTAAACATTGTATTAATGGTAGGGGTGTTACAAAAAGTGGTATCAGAGCGAAGTGTAGCTCTGATGACTGGAAATACCGAGTTTAGGAATACCGAGTTAGGAATTAGAAGCTTAGGGCTAAGGGCTGAGTGTTAGCATTAGAGATATGCTAGTTAGGAACTACCGGTGAGTACCGGATACCTACAATACCAGTCCCGCCCGCCGCAAACCCCACTGTATAACTTGGGAAAGGACGCCAGAGAGAAGAAAAGTCTTCTCATACTCGGGGAAACCCGATCTGGCAGTTGTGAAGCAATCACACAGTAACAGGAACCGACATATGGTAGATTCCAGGAATTGGAAGACCTGGAGACAGATCCCGGTTGAACAATAAGACCCGCGCTTAATAGTGGTGGAATAAGCACTCTAGCCACGAGGAGGCTACAACTTACAACAGCATGGGGCGACATGCTTAGCAGTCGTGAAACCTAGCTAGTCAACCAACAGCAGGAAAGAAGCACTCACCGTGCAACGGAATGGAAAAGGGAGCAGTAATGGAACCCGAGACACAAGTCTACGGGATAGTAATACTTCAATAACACCACCAACGGTACGCTAGCTGACTAAGGACATAGTCAGAAGCGGTTAACTCCAAACTACAACGCCATTAAGGTTGCAATACCTGGCCAATATAGCTCAGACAATTACAAGAACAACCATGAGATATAATCCAATAGGACTACAAGAGTAGTGCCTAAACAAGGAAGGCTCAGTAACCACCACAGATGTGTGGGAACGAGCCACAAGGAATGACACCAAACCAAATGGAGTGGGAATCTCCAAGAATTGGAGAAGTACCCAGATCTACGACAGCCATGTCTAGACCACCAAGAAGCTACCTAAGGGATCGAGTATACCAATTGTAGATCGATAAGATCGAGGGAAGAGTCAACAAGACTATCAAGTACCAGTGAAAACCATACCGTGACCGGTGTAGGTTTACCCAAAAACCACCAATACCACGCACTTGCCACGGCAAGTGCAGCAAGGACAGGAACATACAGAGGAACCCTAACACGTCACAAGTACATAGTAATGTGCTGTGACCATAATGAAGCAACTATGGGATCACAAATCCTGAAACTGAAGGAATGGAACCTTGGAAAGGCCTAACGGCCCGACCACTGTAATTAGAACATACCAGTCAGTGAGAAGCTGGACTTGGTCAAGACCTCAAACATGGTTGTGCCATGAAGAACATCTTTTAACACCGAACTGTTATTTCAAACCAAAAATTTTCTTTCAAAACCATAACCTTTCTTTTAAACCTTGGATTTTAAAACCAAACCAACATAATTACGGTGAGTATCATGGAATGATACAAGAGGAGTCGACAACAGAATACTTCACCTAGGCGTGTGACGAACACTACGAGTGTACCCGTTACGGGATGTGGGACAACCGCACTCCGAAGGAGCTTGCGGGCCCGACATATAGTTAGGTAAGTGGTAACGTATCAACATGGTACCCCACGTATGTATACATGTAGTGTACGAAACACGGGAAGTAGTCAACTCCGTTCTACGGACCATGAGTAAATTTTAACCAGAACGACTGGACACCGCAGACAATCAAGGAGAAGGAAACTCAGTTAAGGAACAAGTGTAAGGAGCTCAGAGAATCCATTTGAAGATAAGGAATGAAGACTGAGAAGTGCAAAAAGCACAGAATAGTAAGTATAGACATTGGATATGTCTCGAGGACACCAAACAAATACGTGATAGCTGGAAGGTATACCCAGCCTAAACACAGTAAGGCAGTTGCCTAACGTGAACACCACAACGCTCAACAAACGGGACAGAACTCCCAAGAGCAATCACAAGATTACTACGAAGCACAATCCATAATCAGAGAGGATATTTAAACCTAGTCTCAAGCACTGGGAGCAAGTACAGACGGCCTACCCAACAACAGGAGACGCTATAACCCAAAAGGGGAATAACTTAACTACAATACCGCAAGGCGGTATAATGATAACATATCGTAAACATTAGCCGGAGGTAACGGCATAATCTAACAACACCCAGGAGCAATCCCTGAGGGTGACTGGATTAACAACAGTCAAACAAAGCGTCGAGACAAGAATACAGGAGCTGGAATGAGCACTCGGTTAAGACACCGAAGGGATTTCACTTGACAGGAAATACCCTAGTCTAAAAAAAGGCAGAGATCAGCACCAGATTGCCTAAGAATCCCCTATGAACGGAAGTGTGATGTCACGACTTACCACGGAGCCCAGCAATACCTCCAACCTATGGGGTATACATGGAGTGGAAACATGTACAAGCCGCTTGCAAGGAGCACAGCTCGCAGCAATAAGGCTCAGAAGCCGTGAACCAAATACGTTATACAACTTAAACGGTTGCAAAACCGGCACCATTGGTTAGCAAGACTTGCAAGAGATATTGTCTCATACGACAAGAAATCATCAACTGGACCATCAATTCAAACCCAACATCCTGAGTGGCTTGGAGTAATGGCCAACTCAGTGTCACTGTCACTAGAGCATCAGCCTAGCATACAGTTGACGGAGTTCTTAATTACCGACATGCCTTCTGTAGCAATGGTAGCACAGAGGCATAAGAATCATGATAGTGCCAACATTGGCCTAGTCCACACTTGGACACTACGAGAAACCCAAGGGAAGGTACCCCTCGTTAACCGAAGACCACCAATGCGGTGATGATGTGAACCCTTAGAAAAGGGCTTCCATCTACTATAACAATAAAGCCTACGCAATAGATATTGCCAAGGGATGATGGAATAAGGAAATGAGATTTCCAAACCATTACAACGTAAAGGATTAAGCATACCCATATGCACCTATACATGTGGAGAACCATTGCATAAACACCAACATGATAAACCTCGTCACGAGACTTATGAGTGGATGCATACCCCTCAACAAGAACCTTCACTTGTCAGTGATAGAATACCCTCCAATTGGAGGACGGGACCAGAAAACCCTTGAAGTTTCTTGGGATGTCCTGGTAATATACATACAAGTAAAACTACACAGCTAGAGCCTAAACCAATGCTCAGCACTGGAAGACAATAGTTGTCAAAAACAATCAATGTGAGTGCACATTGCACACCACGAATGACCAACGCTCAAGAGAGCTTGCAACCCGATAAACCACTTCATCCTTGATCAACCACGTTAGTTGGCAAACTATATCATGAATGAGGAAGTATTGTGAGGTAAGCTAACCTACACACGAAACATAAAATGGAAGAACATCTCCACATTGGGAGGATATTAATATTGCGGTATGCTACGACAACCGTCATACACACGAACATTGGAAACCCCAGGGTATTCATACCATAAGGGAATGGTGCCAATGACAATGGCAATGAGTAAAGAGAAACTACCACAGTAACAAAAACAGTAAAAACGATGTTGTATAATGAGTAAGAATACGGTGCGCAACAAGCGACCGATATGAGGAAGTAGCAGATAATGACACGGAGTATAAGTACGAGATGACAGGCAGAAATATTCCTTCCTATCACATAAGTGACTTACTATCAAGCGTTTACGCCTCTGCACTTTGTATGACAGAGTGTTTTGGCATTGCACTTGTTCAGCTAAGGATCTAATGAGATGGCTAGGGATATGGAGGATGTAAACCGTAGTAAATCTTTCCTTTCACCACAAACATGGCACTAGCCAATTGAGCAAGCTTAGCAACAAACCGTGCGGCCTAAGGCCAAAGAAGCACGAAGAGTGTACAACACACTAACAATCACAAGATGTGAATTCCATTGGAGTAAAAGGCGAAAGGAGACATATCAAAGTCACTAGGACCGATGCATAGAAATGCAAGGTCATACAAGTAAAGAACACTTGTACTGAACCAGAAGAACTGGTATGATATAGAAGCTAGTGACAACAGAGGAAGCACTACAGTTAAGTGGTGACTTAACCTCGCCTGACAATAAGTCAGAGGAACTTAACGAATAATCGTAGAAGCACGAATAGCATGTGCAGTAGATTACCAGAGAGCTGGTTATAAATCTTAAACTCGTTGAGTCCAACAACGGTAAAAGAATACCGCAGTTGTTTAGTAAACCTTATTCCCATAATAGACGGATGAGAAGGTGATGTATAGCACATTAAGGATAACAAGAAGGGTGAATAACCCGAGTTATCAGGGTCGCGCAGCAGAAGCTAGTGGGCCCTAGCTAGGAGAATAATGTACCTAGTGAGTATAATACAATGGCTATTAATGCCTTGAAGCCGATTAGGCTAGAACCGAATTGATGATGAGTTAAATAAACTCATATAGAAGTCCTTGGTGCAAAGGCTAAACCATTGGTATGGTTAAGATCCCTTTGACCTGAGCATATTGTATGGTATACGGTAGTGAAGCTAAACGCTTCAGTTTGCCCAGACTGATTAAACCAAAGTTTAATAATAATAAAATATGGTAGATTACGTGGGCGTAATCCCTTTTAAGGGGGGTAGAGCGAAAACCACATAATGTGAATTTTATGAATAAAACACATAAACTATAATGTGCATAGCACAAATGAGAATCGATTTGATGATTGGTACTATGTTAAATAAACATAAGTATTCATTCATATTGAAATTATGGTAATTAGGCATGAGAGATGCAAATACCATAGGATGGATATACCTACCTTGTAACACCATGTAAGAGTATTAGTAAAAGAAAAGTAATGAGTAGTGGACGGAGCTCCACAAGTACCGTAACCTTTGAAGAAGTAGTACGAAATGATTGAGAGTAGTAGGCGAATGAAGCCCATGAGTAGTGCGTTCGTAGGTAAATTATTGGAAGCAAGTTGAGGATGACTGAAATCTACAAGTATTGTAATTCTTAGCTAGAAGATTGTGATGATTGAGAGGAATGAATAGTAGTATCGAAGGTCAATGAAATGAGCATTTAGGTATTGAACCACGGAGTAAAGCATTTGGGAAGTAGAGTGAGGATGATCGATGGATTGATTCCATCCTTTGGAGATGTATGAATTTGTATCACGACTAGAAAGGGTAAAAAGAATACAAAATCAAAACAATTAAATTATTTGGTTGTTTGAAACTAATGTGGGAAGTGGAACTTGATCCTGATCAGATCAGGGGAAACCGAACACAAATTGGGGTGGAAAGATAGTTCAACACTGATGCTGATCACATCAGGGTCGAATGATTCTTGAAGCTCCCCTTAAGTGGTCACAAGAATCACGCATAGGATAGATGTAATGAAAATAAATTGAAATTTGGAGTTGTATGCTCTAGAAAGATTTCTAATTAGCTGTTGTGAAAGAATTTTCTTAGACACGAGAATAAGGATTTGCTAGAAGCTTATACCGGAGAAGATAGTAGTATATCATATTGTACTATTCCAAGGGCAACAGGACATAGAGGAGTCCTGTGGCTAGATGACCGGAGTGCCTGCGGGATTGTAACGTGTATTGCATTGCTTTGGGGATAGCGTTGCACTGTATGTATGTATAAATTCTGTAATGAGGAATCGGATGGTTGATAGTAATATGGATTGGGGTAACTATTGTACATTGGTATGGTATGGAAAGGAGAAACCTTGAGTAACGAATTTGGGAACTAGTAAGGAGGAAGAATGTATGACCGTGGTATTAGACATGTAAGAATGAGTAAGCATTGTAAACTTATAACCTCGAACAACTTTGAGGACAAAGTTCTTAAGGGGGGTAAGCTCCCATAAATGCTTAATAATTATTATTTAATGACTTATAATTTTTACGGGTCCGTTTGACCACTTAAAGTCACGTTTTCGGGTTTTCTCGAAAAACGTGCTCTAAAGCTCTATTAGCGTTTTAATTCCTTATTTGGATCCGTTTTCTTCGGGAGTTGTTCCCACATATTATTTAGGTTTTATTAAACCTTTAGAATCCATATGATACTCTAACCGAGGTCTCATACCTCCTGTGGTTATTTAACGCTTATTTAGCGTTTTTTGCTTTTTAAGCATTTCTTTATTTCTTTTGGATTTATTTTCCCTTACAAATATTTCTTAATCATTATTAGGCTCTTAAATACCTATTAGGATAATTTAATCGCCGTATTTAAGGTCGGCGTATTTCAATTTCCCCCCCTTAAGAACTTTGTCCTCAAAGTTGTTCGTGGTTATAAGTTTACAATGCTTACTCATTCTTACATGTCTAATACCACGGTCATACATTCTTCCTCCTTACTAATTCCCAATTTTGTTACTCAAGGTTTCTCCTTTACATACCATACCAATGTACAATAGTTACCCCAATCCATATTACTATCAACCATCTGATTCCTCATTACAGAATTTATACATACATACAGTGCAACGCTATCCCCAAAGCAATGCAATACTCGTTACAATCCCGCAGGCACTCCGGTCATCTAGCCACAGGACTCCTCTATGTCCTGTTGGTCAAGGTTGACCTCCTTAATATTTCCTTGACCATTAATTCCTAATAATTACAGTTTGCACCCATACTTTTTAGAAATTACCATTTAACCCCAAAACTTTATATAATCTTATAAACTTTATTTTAAATCCTTTTAAACTTCTAATTTTCGGCCTTATTATTATAAAGCCCCCAAATTTAATTTAATTACACCTAATACCCCATTTCTTTTCGGTAATGCATTTTCACCACTTAAACTTAATTAAAGGCTTATAAATGCATAAATAAAATGGCCTAAAGTATATGGCCTTATTACAAACATTGGCTTACAAAATAAATTACACTTAAATGTCCAAAAATGCATTAAACTTTCGGCCCTCACCATATCTTTTCAATATTTACCAATTTTCCACATAAAGTCTTAAATTTGACAATTATGCTTGTTTAATTAGTTATAAAATTTATTAAACCATTCCTTAGTCACCTAAGGTCAAAATAAGACCTTAATATACTCATTCACTCACAGCATATATGTATAAATATGTATAAACACATATTAATATACCAAGTGAAGGTTTTAGTGATTTATACCTTGTTTTTGCTTAGATAAAGCCTTGTTTGGTTTGGCCAGCTTAGGAATAAAATTTCCACAGCTTCTTTTACATGTTTTCAAACAGAAACCAAGGCATAATTAGTCTCCAAGCAAGATCTAACCATAAGAAGTGTTTTAATGTATATTTCAAGGTAAGATTTACCTTAGAACAACAAGGCAAGAACAAGTACTCTCCGGCTGGTTTTTACAGAACAGTAAGAGTGTCAAAAGAGCTACTAAACCAAGGCTTAAAACCGGTATAACTTAGATTCGAAGATGGCTAATTTTTACCTTGTTTAAAATGCCAAAATGGTGTTTTTGGCTAGGATCTGGCTATACCTTGAAGCTCTTGATAGATCCACTGAATAAATATGTTAAGAAGAAGATTATAAGGCTATGAGAACAGGTTTTACAACCGGATCTAAAGAGAATCAAAAGATAAGTGCTTAAAGCACATTTTTGTACCTTAAGAACAAGTTTGGGTTTCTCCACCTTCTTCCCTTGTTATGGCCAAGATTCCTCCTACATTTAACCTCCAAAACAACCTAGATCCATGGATGGAAATGGTTGATGTTTAGATCCACCGAAAAAGGAAAGATTCGTGAAGAAATTGAACATAAAATGACTAATTAAGCTTACCTAGGTAGCAAGGTGTTCTTCTATGTTCTTGGTGTGTTAGCCACGACTTGGAGAAGCCAAAGGGAGGATAGAGAGGCCTTGTCTCGGTTGGGAAGCAAGGCAAATGAGAGATTAGGTCAAATTTGCCTTAAAACCCTTTCTTTTGTTTTTCTTATTTTATTTAGTGTTTGGTGACTCACTAAAGGGGATGGGCATCGATAATTGGAGGGGAAAAGGAGCCTCACACGTTTTTTGAAGCTCTAATCAATCAAGGAGCAAGTGTGTATTGTCTATATTAAAGTATAGGAAAGGTAAAAGTAATCTCCTTAAATTAAGGAAATGCGTTGTAGCTTGTCTCTTATGCTTGCAAGTGGCGATTTATAGGCTCCATTTCATGTGGCTGTCGACCTCATGTGGTCCAAGGGGTCAAACTTTGACCTCTTGACCATTCTTAGTCAATATTGACTCAAGCGGGCCCCTTTTTAAGTTTTATTATATTTTAATATTAAATTTGTAAAAATTTGTAAATTTCTGGAATTAAATTCCTAATATGATATATTATCATATTTAAAGGTAATTATGACCTTTAAGCCCATTAAAAATCAATTTAGAAGGCAATTGCACAAAAACATGCTTTAAGGAGTTTTAGCGCACATTTTGTGTCGCAAGGTGTTTCTGAGCTTGGTTTTCTTTGAGAACGGTTTTTGTTGTGTTCCTTACATGATATTTGATCATGGTATCCAATTTTATATCATTTAGAGGTCATTAGACCTTTAAGGTTTCTTAGAGCACATTTTTGCCCTTCTTGACCTTGAAGCATGAAAATGCTTGTTCTTTGTGTTGGGGTATTGTCCAACGATTGTAATATGTTTAGTAATGTGTTAATAAGCTTAGGACAAATTTTTATGTCCTAATAAGTTCATTTGGGTATTTATTTACCCTATACAGTCAAAGGGTGCAACATCTTGCTTTGTGTTGACCACTGTTGTTCTCAGTTGACTTTTAAGGCATGTTTAGGCCTTAATCAATGTGATTAGATGTTTAATCCATATTTTATTAGTTTGGGGTATTTCAGTGGAAGAAGCTCTAAGTTTGAGCATGAAACAAGTGAGGAAAAATGAGTTAGAAAGGCTGGAACTTTCGGTCATATTGAAGGAGGAAGGAAAAATGGAGTTTTAGAGCACCTTTTTACCTTTTGAGATGAAGAGACTTAGTCTAGCCCCATGTCCATGTTGATGCCGAGTTGATTGGCCTTGAGAAGTGCTGGAACTTGTGATTTTTGTTTGGAGTTTGTAGATCTATAATCTCCTTGAGGAGTAGATGAAGAAAATGGAAGTTTTTGTGAGAAAGGGGCTTAGAACACTAAACCACCATGGATGAGTTCTTGGAAGACCTTGAGGTTGAAGATGGGAGAAGGGAGGGTGAAAGAACGGCACACACATGAGAGAGAATCAGATTTTTTCTAATCTTTACCTAATGTGTTTCTTAAGTGAGAGAGGAGTCACAAGATTATGCCATGTCATCAATCCCTTACTAATTGCCTCTACTTTTAATCTAAGCCATTGGTTGGCTCTCTTGCCACTTAAATTTCTACCCCCCATTTAGTATAGAGGGTTATTTGAGTCTTTGTTTGTGTTTTCTAACATTAAGGCTTACAAGTTGTACATTATGACTTGTTTTATGTGTTAGATTGTAACATATGTTGTTACCTTGTATTAAGGTGTGTTTATAGGACATTATTGATAAGTGTCCAAATGAGCATGATTCATAGGTGTATTTCATATTTAATATTAGCACTTTTCTTGCTCATTTCTCCACTTCGGTTGATTTTCCTCTAGTTTATGTTTTATTATTTATCTCACAAAATTATTGGTTTAACATGAGGAAAACCAAGCCAGGAGTAAAGTAGACGAGGAGATGAACGCGTAGGCGCAGACGGCTCGAAAAACGGAGTCCAAACGAAGAATCTAGAGCCGGTCAAAGTTCGAAGGAAAATATAGGCGGTCAAGACACACTAGAACCGCCCAAAGTTGAGGCGGTCAAGACACACCAGAACCGCCCAAAGTTGAGGCGGTCAAGACACACCAGAACCGCCCAAAGAAGAGGCGGACAAGACAGAGTGTACCGCCTAAATAAGAGGCGGACAAGACAGAGTGTACCGCCTAAATATGAGGCGGACACATTCAAGAGAGGACCGCCTTGTTTGGGGCGGACTGAAGCGGATGAAGACCAGAGAGAGGACCGCCTATTAAACAGGCGGACAAGAGATGGGCAACCGCCTGTCTCCAAGGCGGACACAACAAGAGAGAACCGCCTATATTTCAGGCGGACGGGACTAAGAGAACCGCCTGTTCTTGGGCGGTTTCTCAGGCGGTCCCAATTAAATATCAGTCGCGAGCTTCTTCTTCGCCCGTCTTCGTCTGCAACTCGCGCCCATCTGCAACTTGATTCCGCTATCCATCTACTCCCGCACCGCCTACCTCAATTCACGCCTGCCTTCATCTTCCTGTCCCCTGCGCAATAATGGAGCAATCAACAGTTAAATCAGATTCGTACGGACCCTCTTCTCCTCTGCCTCTAAATAAACACCACACCCCATTCTCTTCCATTTAATTCCTCTCGTACACCACACTTCTTCATCTTTTATTTATTTTTACCATTTCACCTCATTCACGTACGTACTCAAACAGAAGCAGTAAATTACAAAGAGAGAAAAGAGGCAGGCGAGTGCAGACCCGTATTTCGCAGGCAGTTCCTGAGTAATGAATATTTCAGTCTCTACTCTGTTTTTATTTCTGTCAATGTCTGAGTAATATCATAATTGTGCTTAGGATGGGTGTTTAACCCAAAATAACTCAGCGTATCTATAATACCGAGTTTGCTTATAAATATTTGTTTTGTCTCTCTCTATTATTAAATGTTTAAGAACTGATCATTTTTATGCATTTACGGTTTCTCTAATTTCAATGATTTTGTAAAATTAGAGAATAGACCACAAAGAGAGACAAACGTTAGATTTTATTCTCCTTGATTAGCAGATAAAATCCATCGCTGTTATAAAAGAATTCTCACTTAAAGCTAATTAATGATTTTAGACTTTTCTGATTGTAAGAAGTTTAATGAATTAATAAGAGCTGTCCTTATCTATGATTTAGAAGGTCACAAGATAAAATTCTTAACAGAAAATAAGAGCAAACTAGGATTATATTTATTATCTGAGTTATAACCGGGCGATTTCACCTTCCCTAGCACAGTTTCCATCCACTTAATCCACAACCGTTTTTACTGATTTTATTATTTCTTTAATAATCCAACAACAATCAAGCTTGCCTCCGGCTAAACCCCTTTTTACAGTTTTTAATTAACTACCTAAACTAGGATAATTGAACAATCTCCTTGTGGATACGACACTTGTTTTACTACTACGATAGGTACACTTGCCTATTAGTTTGTTATAATTCTATATTAATTATAGTGTAGTTTTATCCCAACAAGTTTTTGGCGCCGTTGCCGGGACTAGATTTATTCTAGTCCCTAAGCCCCGGATTATTCACTTGTTATATTAGAATATTTTGTTTATATTATTTTTTGTTTGTTGTTTATATTAATAGTCTTTTATATTTGTCTATTTTATTTTGTTGTTTATCTTTTATATTTGTTTATATATATTTTGTTTATATTATTAGTTGTGTGTTTTCTAATTTGTTATTGTTTCAGTAAATAGCGTAATCGGAAGAAAAAAAAACGAACAGAGGTGTGTCAGCCTATTTAGACGGGGACAGGCACGCGGACAGAGCCCTGACCGCCTAGTCTCGCGCGGACGTCCGAAAAAAAAAAAAAAAAAAAAAAAAAACGTCCGAAAAAAAAAAAAAAAAAAAAAATTTAATTTCTGTTCTTCTCAACACGTTCCGTAAAAAAAAAAAAAAAAAAAAAAATTCTGTTTTTTTTCTCCAATCTGCTCCAACTTCTTCAATCTGTTTCTACTTCATTTTTATATTTTGTTTATATTATTATGTTGTTTCTAATCATTTTATTTTCTAATTTGTTTCAGTAATTTCGTTTTATATACAAAAACACAAAAAAAAAAGAGGGGAATGGAACAGGTGTTCGAGCAAGAGTTTTGCAATTCATACTGCTCCGTATGTGGGGGAGCCCATGATTATGAGGATTGTCTCATATTCCAAGAACAACTCTGGTTAGAAGATCAACCAGATTACCTGGAGAGACTCGCTCAACCAGAACAGCAACCAAAGAGCAAAATAATTCATGAGGTAGAACACCTCACTACAGATGTAAGTTATTCTCTTCCCTCTACGATTGCCTACCGCCAGTTTCCATCCTTCTCTGTGTTCTATCCAGAAAATGAGGATATTTATATCCTCGAAAAAGAAGAGAAGGAATTGCCATCACCTCCCACCAAAATATCCAAACAAAACGCCACTATCACCTTTAAAGAATTAACTTTCTCTGAAGATGATATCAAACAGCGTTCTTTCTACGAGCCTCACCTACAAGAGGAGGAAGTTTACATCCTCCAATTTGAGGAAGAAAAATCATCACTACCGGGTCTTCTGATAGAACTACGTTCCCGGCAGTACCTCCTCAAACACCAGATTTTGAGGAGTATTAATTTTATGATTTTATATGCCGTGATAACGTTTTGTTTTGATCCAGGATAACGAAGCAGGCGTCTAGCCAAAGACGTTAAAGAAGGGCAGCTTCCTGGGAGGCAACCCGGGTGTACTTTTATTTTATTTTACTTTTATTTTAATTTTCAGGTTCTCTTTAAATTTTATTTTTGCTAACTTTTAACCCGTTTGTAGAATGGTTGCTTCTAGTGTCTTATGCAGGTGCACCTCCATGTGGACACCGCAACCAAGCTACGCTATTTGAGGCTGAAGCTCAAGTGTGGGGGAACTCCTTTAAACAAATAGCAAAAATAAAATCAGGGGAGTACCAGTTTCTTTTAAATATGCTTTTATTTAAATAAAAATTGCAGAGGAGCGTTTATGTGCTTAAATGATTATTTGTGATCTTTGAGTTATCTCTGTTTTGTCTACTTACCGAAAAGGCCTTCTGAAACCTTCCCTTGTTTTTCTGGTGAACAATGAGGACATTGTTCAATTTAAGTGTTGGGGAGTGTGCCCTTTTCGGTGACATTTTGTGCTTAAATGTTTAATCTCTCTCCTTATCATGCGTTTGTCCAATTCAAATATTATGTACCCTATTAATGTAGGTTGTTCTCTTTAAAAATAAATACTATTATGAATTGTAGGATAAAGGTACAAATTTTCAAAATTTTGATTACTTTTGAGGAGCATTTTATATGCGGTGTGACCAAATAATCTGCAAATGGTTGGATTTATTGCTCAGGGTTTCTTTCTGTCTTCTCTCTTAGGGATTGCTAAGGGGTATTTCTCTGTTAAAAAGAAGAAGAAAAATAAAAATAAGGTACTTACGAGACACCATTGGTAACCAACAAAAGAGAGTTGAGTGTTCTTAAAAACAAAAGCTTGATGCTTATCTATTATCTTCACATCCCTTATGCAAAAGTGAAACAAATGCATGAATCTATTTTTCCTTTTGTTTTCTCCTCAATGCCCGTTCTTGAGAGAAGTTGGCCATGGTAAAAGTTCTCAGAGTCACCTAAAAAGAAACATTGAAGTAGCTTGGATCATACCCCGAAACTCTATATTTTATTTTTACCCTGAGCACACCTATGCCACCAGCGGTTAATTTTTCACACTCCTCAATAAGTTAAAAAGATCATGTTTATCCTACCCTTCATAATAATATTTGTTAGTATTGAGCATTCCCTACTTGGGTACGTGGTTTTGCTTGAGGACAAGCAAAAAGATAAGTGTGGGGGTGTGATAAGTGTCCAAATGAGCATGATTCATAGGTGTATTTCATATTTAATATTAGCACTTTTCTTGCTCATTTCTCCACTTCGGTTGATTTTCCTCTAGTTTATGTTTTATTATTTATCTCACAAAATTATTGGTTTAACATGAGGAAAACCAAGCCAGGAGTAAAGTAGACGAGGAGACGAACGCGTAGGCGCAGACGGCTCGAAAAACGGAGTCCAAACGAAGAATCTAGAGCCGGTCAAAGTTCGAAGGAAAATATAGGCGGTCAAGACACACCAGAACCGCCCAAAGTTGAGGCGGTCAAGACACACCAGAACCGCCCAAAGTTGAGGCGGTCAAGACACACCAGAACCGCCCAAAGAAGAGGCGGACAAGACAGAGTGTACCGCCTAAATAAGAGGCGGACAAGACAGAGTGTACCGCCTAAATATGAGGCGGACACATTCAAGAGAGGACCGCCTTGTTTTGGGGCGGACTGAAGGCGGATGAAGACCAGAGAGAGGACCGCCTATTAAACAGGCGGACAAGAGATGGGCAACCGCCTGTCTCCAAGGCGGACACAACAAGAGAGAACCGCCTATATTTCAGGCGGACGGGACTAAGAGAACCGCCTGTTCTTGGGCGGTTTCTCAGGCGGTCCCAATTAAATATCAGTCGCGAGCTTCTTCTTCGCCCGTCTTCGTCTGCAACTCGCGCCCATCTGCAACTTGATTCCGCTATCCATCTACTCCCGCACCGCCTACCTCAATTCACGCCTGCCTTCATCTTCCTGTCCCCTGCGCAATCAATGAGAGCAATCAACAGTTAAATCAGATTCGTACGGACCCTCTTCTCCTCTGCCTCTAAATAAACACCACACCCCATTCTCTTCCATTTAATTCCTCTCGTACACCACACTTCTTCATCTTTTATTTATTTTTACCATTTCACCTCATTCACGTACGTACTCAAACAGAAGCAGTAAATTACAAAGAGAGAAAAGAGGCAGGCGAGTGCAGACCCGTATTTCGCAGGCAGTTCCTGAGTAATGAATATTTCAGTCTCTACTCTGTTTTTATTTCTGTCAATGTCTGAGTAATATCATAATTGTGCTTAGGATGGGTGTTTAACCCAAAATAACTCAGCGTATCTATAATACCGAGTTTGCTTATAAATATTGTTTGTCTTCTCTATTATTAAATGTTTAAGAACTGATCATTTTTATGCATTTACGGTTTCTCTAATTTCAATGATTTTGTAAAATTAGAGAATAGACCACAAAGAGAGACAAACGTAGATTTTATTCTCCTTGATTAGCAGATAAAATCCATCGCTGTTATAAAAAGAATTCTCACTTAAGCTAATTAATGATTTTAGACTTTTCTGATTGTAAGAAGTTTAATGAATTAATTAAGAGCTGTCCTTATCTATGATTTAGAAAGGTCACAAGATAAAATTCTTAACAGACAAATAAGAGCAAACTAGGATTATATTTATTATCTGAGTTATAACCGGGCGATTTCACCTTCCCTAGCACAGTTTCCATCCACTTAATCACAACCGTTTTACTGATTTTATTATTTCTTTAATAATCCAACAACAAATCAAGCTTGCCTCCGGCTAAAACCCCTTTTTACAGTTTTTAATTAACTACCTAAACTAGGATAATTGAACAATCTCCTTGTGGATACGACACTTGTTTTACTACTACGAATAGGTACACTTGCCTATTAGTTGTTTATAATTCTATATTAATTATAGTGTAGTTTTATCCCAACAATTATCAACCTTATAAACTGTTGCACAAATACAAATTATGGTATATAATCTTTTCTCATGATTTAGGTATTTAATTCTTGCCTTAATGAATTATATTACATTAATCTTAGGAGTATAATTTCTCCTTATAATTGTTCTCTTATTTAATCCATTATCGATGTATGGTTTTAAGCTTATTTGTACTATATATATTTATTCAAGTATATATATTAAGAGGTTGTATATTAACTTAATGGATTTAAGGTTTATTAGTCTTTATGATTTTATGACTAACCTTTGATTAAACCCCTCAATTAAATTAATCCCTTATTAATTAATGTAATTTAGGTTTGGGGTATTTCAATCTACCCTCCTTAAAAGGACTTCGTCCCGAAGTCTCATCCCAAATCAATTGGTCCTAGCAAGTCTAGTTCCATAACTAATGTCAATCCTAGGGATCAAGTCCCGCATCAAGATAATTTAATTCCAAGGTGCATATTCCGCACAACAACAACCACTAGTCATAGTGCAACAAGTGCACATAGCATCTCATCATAGTGTAACAAGGTACACATAAATATAATTACCTAAATAAGATCATAGTGCAACACAAGTGCCCATACAACAAAGTGCAATATCCAAGCATAGTGCAACACAAGTGCACATTCCACATCCAAACATAGTGCAACACAAGTGCACATGCAAACAAAGTGCAAATAAAAGTGTACTTTCAACCCAAAAACGAAAAAGGCTCCTCCCCCCTTAAATAGGGGTACGCCCACGTACCCTAGACTAGTATAACTAGTCGGCAAATAACGAAGGAAACTTTGCTCTCATATCATCCTCTAACTCCCATGTGGCCTCCTCGACATCATGGTTCGACCAGAGAATCTTCACAAGTCTCACCGACTTGTTTCGAGTGTCCCGGGTCTTCCTGTCTAGAATTCTCTTAGGGGTCTCCACATATCGCATGGTCGGCTCTAAAGATAGCCTCTCGGGCTGTAGGACATAAGACGGATGGGGCATGTACTTCTTGAGCTGAGACACATGGAATACATCATGTACTTTCCCCAACTCGGCTGGCAAATCAAGTCGATATGCAACAGGGCCCACCCGCTCTGTAATAGTATAGGGTCCTACGAACTTCGGGCTCAGCTTGCCCTTCTGCCCGAACCTGAATACTCCCTTCATCGGAGATACTCGCAGAAATACCTGGTCGCCAACTACGAACTCAAGGTCACGTCGTCTCTCATCAGCGTACGACTTCTTCCTATCTTGAGCGGCTCTCATCTTCTGCCTAATCTGCTGGACCTCTGCCTGAATTTGCTCTAAGTACTCCGGTCCGATAATGACGGTCTCACTAGACTCATCCCAACATAGTGGCGTGCGGCACAGTCTACCGTATAGTGCCTGGAAAGGAGACATCTTGATCGAGGAATGATAGTTGTTATTATATGCAAACTCGATCAGATGCAACCTGTCTATCCAGCTGCCCTAAAAATCTAAGGCACATGCTCTTAGCATGTCCTCCAGTGTCTGGATGGTCCTCTTTGACTGACCATCTGTCTGCGGGTGAAATGTTGTACTGAGCTTCAACTCTGTGCAAAGTGCTTCCCTCGTGGATCGCCAATATCGGGAAAGGAATTTCGTATCTCGATCTGAAACAGTGGTCTTTGGCACCCCGTGGTGCCTGATGACCTCCTTCTCGAGCAACTCGGCTAACCTTGGCACCTTCCAAGTGTCCTTCATCAGTATAAATCGTGCTACCTTGGTCAGCCGGTCAACAATGACCCAGATCATGTTCAGACCTCCTCTAGTAGGTGGAAGCCCGACCACGAAGTCCATCGAGATGTCGTAAAACTTCCACTCTGGGACTGGCATAGGCTGCACCATGCCCCCAGGTCGTCTATGCTCAAACTTCACCTTCTGACAGGTGAGACATCTCAACACGTAGTCCGTCACATCACTCTTCATCCCACTCCACCAGAAGTGCCGCTTCAAGTCCTTGTACATCTTCGAGGCTCCTGGATGGACAGATGTGGAAGAAGAGTGTGACTCTCTAAGGATCTGCTCCTTCAACTCTGGGTTATCTCTGGGGATGCATAATCGGCCCTTCAGCCTAATCAACCTGTCATCATGTAACTGGAACTCGTACTTCCCGCTCTGGAAAGTCCCGTCAGACAGCTTCTGACTGATCTCTCCTATAGGCTGGTCGTTGTGCTGTGCACTACGCACTTCATCAATGAGACTAGTGCTAGCAACTATAGAATGTAGTGAATATGCTCGTCGACTTAAGGCATCGGCTACGACATTCGCCTTCCCTTCCTTGTACTGAAGGTCGATGTCGTAGTCCTTGAGGAACTCAACCCACCTCCTCTGTCACATGTTCAGCTCCTTCTGAGTGAACACATATTTTAAGCACTTGTGGTCTGAGTAAACAGTCAGCTGGACACCGTACAGGTAATGGCGCCAGATCTTCAAAGCAAAGACAATCGCTCCAAGTCATGCGTGGGGTAGTTCTCCTCATGCTTCTTCAGCTGCTGAAATACCCCAAACCTAAGTATGCTAAGTAAACATCAAATTATGATGTAGTAAGGCTAGAATATGCCTTAGAAAGATTGGTAGACATATTAAACCAAGGAAAACACAAAAAGTGCCTTAAGGGCAATTAGGTCAAAAATGTGCTCTAAGCTTGGAGAGACTTGGGTGAGTACCCAAATATCATGATAGGACCTTAGTAATATTCTAATGGTCATTTTAAACCAATTACCAAAGAAAACCAAGCTTGAAAACAAGTTAAAACACAAAATGTGCTTTAAGAAGTCTTAAAGCACATTTTTGAGAAATTGTCTTAGAATTGAGTTTTGAGTGGCTAGATGTCCATCATTACTCTTTAATCAACATGTGTACTAATTAGTATCACATTATGAAGCCTAAATCAATGGGAAATCAAAAATTTCAGAAATATGTGCACTAATTTGTGAATAGTGCCAAATAGTGCCTAAATTAAGCTTAAGTCAACATAAGTCAATGAGATGGTCAACCAAGACCATAAATATCTCTAATTACAAGAGGGGCCGGTTTTTGATGTGGGGAGTCACCACATGACTAAGCAAATAAAGAAAAAGAAGAGTAAAAGAGAGAATAGTACTATTTGCTTTATAAAAGTAAAATACCTTATATTAACCTACCTCTCTCCTCTCTTCTTCATTTCTCTTCTTATCCCACGGTTTTCTTCACCTTCTTCATCCTCTCAAACCGTTCCAAGCAGCTCCATTCTTGCTCCATCTTCAAATGTCCATAACTTGCTCATTTTAGCTCCAAATCAAAAACTAAACACATATATCCCTTAGTTAGCTCAAGCTCTAGCTTTCTATCTTTACAAAATTGGAAAAGCTTCATTTTCGAGCCATGGGAAATCTCCATTGATGGAGGAAAATCAAGTTTGAAGAGCTCATTAGCTTCTCCATTCTCTTAAGGTAAAGAAAATGTAAGAAAAACCATGTTTCCATCATTCCTTCCACATGGCCGAAAATTACTACTATGGGGCCTTGTTTTTATGCCTTGTTCTAGCTTGATTTATTCACCAAGGACTAGTGGAGGTCCTATTTCATTCAATGCCCAAGTCTACTTTGAGACTTCAAAGGTAATCATCCACTTTTATGCCTTAGAACACATTTCTAACCTAGGTTTTCATTCCTTGAGGTTAGTGTATTGTTTAGTACTCATGTGAGTCATTGAATATTGGTTAGAACATTGGCAAAGGAAGTTTAAGTGGTGGCCGATATTCATTCAAGAAGAAGGTCTAAGGAGGAAGATAAGATAAGCTTGAGAAAACAAGGTAAATTACTTACCTAATGGTGGTTTAAGATTAAGGAATGAGTTTTAGATGAGTACCAATGTAGCCTAGAGCTTACATTGTGTATTGGATTATATAACCTAAGAAAAAGAACTTAAACAAGCTTATGAACTTGTGACTAAGGAGCCAATGAGAATGAGTTAGTAATATAAGTTTAAGAGGGATTTTAAGAGCATTATAACTACTATGAGATTGATGGGTGTGTTTGCAGGTTGAAAGCTTTTATATTGGGAAATTCAGTGTTTAAGTTTAAGTTATTTAAGGGCCTAAGAGCCATGTCATTTAAGAGCCTTAGTGCTATGCAATTTAAGATTATTGCACTATATTGAGTTTGTCGTGAATGAGTTGATTTGGGTGAGAAAATAAGATGAGAAAGGACTTGGTGTGTGTGAGATTATTGTGTGAGAAAAAAATGCATTTGGGCATGAGAATTTACTAGAGGAGCTATGGCAAAATTTGAGTAGAAAACTAAGTGTTTAGGTGGTGGTGGTGAGTTGATATGACCTAGGATTCACTAGGAGTCATTAGAAGGAACTAGAGTGGAAATGAGTTAATTAAGGAGTTCTTGAGGTTTAGAATGACTTAGAGATGTCTAGGAGGAAATTAGAGGATTGGTGAGTGTATTAAACACACCAAAGTCATGGTATGAGGAATGGTAAGACTTGTGCAAATTTGGAGGAGAAGGTGTATAATGCTTTGAGATGATTTAGGTATGAACTAGAGAATAAAACAATGAGGAGTTTGGATAGCTTGGGTAAGTGTGATGATGCTAGTAGTGGACTAATGAGGTTTAGTTTAGATGTTAATGAGTGGACTTAGGTGATGGAAGAGAAAGGTGTGGGAGAATGTTGTCAAATGTCAAGGAAAATGACTAGGAATGTAAAAGAGCGTATGATCATGAGGGTGGTGAATAAGATACATAAAAGAGGTGGAAATGTCTAAGGAGGGTGTTACATGGTCAGGGTAAATGAAGAACCATGTCAAGGTGTTAAGATAATCGAAAGCAATGTGTAAGTAAGCTCAAGAGTTTAGGAGTGATGAGTAACAAATGAAAAGAAGAGGAATTGTGCATGGACATGCAAGATGACCTTGGAAGGTTTAACGAAGCAAAGATGGAATGTAATGATGTTAAGGAGGAGTTATATTGATTGGGAAGGAAACACTTTGGATAGTTAGAGTTTTAGACAAAAAATTACATGTTGGAAAAATAATGAAATAAGTAACAAGTGTTAGAAATTCTTGTAAGGATTGAGAAAATGGTTAAGGAGGTCTTAAAGGATGTTCTAAGGTGAGTTTAAGAGCCTATATGGTATTAAGACATAATGGGACACTTGTGGAAGAGTTGGGCATTTTTGCAAGAAAGGAGATAAGTGTTTAAGGGTGTAGAAGATGAATATTCTGGCCTGTCCGAACTTCCATCCGAATTTGGAAGCTCGGACATGCCCTGTTGCGATTAGAATTTTTGAGTCTCGGCTAGAGTCCGAACTACCATCCGGACTTAGATGTTCGGACACCTGAAATTCTTCCTTTGATTTTTCCTCGACCCATGTCCGAACTTAGGGAAGTTCGGACACATGTTCGGACACACGTCTGTTGCACCCTTTTGAGTCTCGACTTGCGTCCGAACTTGGTAAGCTCGGACACAAGTTCGGACGCGGTGCTGTTTTGACCAAAAACTTTGTTTAAGGTTAGGAAATGATATCCAATGGAGGGGATTGATATGTAATGATGATATAAGGTTGTTTAAGACATGTTTGGTGGGTAACAATGATAATTAAGTGGGTGAACAAGTATAAGTTATGAGGAGAAGTGATTCACTTAAGATTAAGTTTATAAGAAGTTAAGTGGTGTTAGATGGGGATCATTAGTGACTAAGTAAGTTAAGTAAGGTAAGTAAGTTAAGTAGTTGAATTAAGTTAAGTGATTAACAACCTAAAACTGAATGAATGTTTTAGGACTTGGGAATGTGGACTCCGGAAGAGAGTAAGCAACCGAACGACCAATGGTGAACGGTACAGTTCTCTTGTGACCTGCTTGCTAACGAGGTGTCCCTCAGCTTGTTTGCTATTTGTTTTTGTGTGCTCACTAAACAAGATAAAGCATGCAACCGGAATATATTATATTTATTGTATTGTTGTGTGATGTTTGAAAACTAACACAACATACCGTGAGAACTTACTAACCAACGTTTAGTAAGGAAATGAGTGAGACTAAGGAACGCTCCCTAATATGGGACGATATAAACTGGAAGAGGTTAACCAACAAACATGGTCTTGAGACTACTACTAATTGGAACCTGAGTGAGGAAACCCGGGACCGATTTCCGGTCATGCATGCTAAGGAAAGGGGGTCGGTATCTATAGCAGATTCGACTTCCGATTAAGGACTTGTCTTCGGACTTGTAGCCTAGGGCCGGTTGCCGGCTCAGCTACGCTGGACTCCCGTCCAGAGTAGGTGGCATTAAGATGGTGCGGTGGGATCACCTAAATCCCAGGTTCGAATTAAGCTACAACCATTCCCTTCCAGGAATGGTTTGTATATTGAGATTAAGTTGAGATTAAGATTAAGGTAAGGTTAAGATAAGTTGCAACCATTCCTTTTTAAAGGATGGTTTGTATTGTTAAGATTAAGATAAGCTACATCCACTCCTTATTAAAGGATGGCTGTTTCTAAGATTAAGATAAGACTAAGATTGAGGTGAGATAAGGATGGACTAAGATTAAGAGGGAACTTTACTTAAGGAGTTAAATAATTAACTCTCTAATTAAGGGAACGCATTTAAGTCATTCATTGTGTGTGAACCTTGATGTTCATGTCTGAGTTTTGTTGTTTCTACACTTTCTATTATGTTGTGCATCTAATCAACCTCCATGCTATCGACAATTAGTCGTCGTAGCCACGTTAGCTTGGGGGCCATGAGAGGATCGTACCAGCATTCGTGCTGACCCCCTTTGGGGCTGTTTTTACTACACATGAACATCAGGAGGCGGCCGTCGCGAGAGTAATAAGAGGATACAAGTGTTAAGGATTAAGTGTGGCCTACGAGTTGTGCATGTACACTCGTATGTCAATTGAGTTAGTAAGATGTATAGGGTGTGAGGGGATTGTAAGAAGAATTTGTATTTGGTTAAGGTTGTTATGTACTAATGTTCGGTATATTCTGTAGTCAGACCGTGGCAAGGTCCTGAAGTGTAAAGAATTCCGTTGTGACATGTATATGTATAAGCTGTTAAGTTGCGAGACCACATTTGGATTGAGTTGGGGTGTTACAAAAAGTGGTATCAAAGCGTAGTTACGCTCTAAAGACAAGGAATTACCGAACATAGGTGAATACTGAGGTTGAGTTTGAGTTATGGGTTAAGGGTTAAGAGGTAGAGTGAGAGGTGCGTTAGTCAGGACTTCCCGGTGCTTACCGGACATCCATAGTACCTAGACCCGCCCTCCACATCCCTAACCCTGAATATGTGGAACAAACGCCAGAGAGAAGAAAGCCTTCTCTTACTCGGGGAGACCCGATCTGGCAGTTAGCTAACAGTAAGCAATACGAGAAACTTCTTGTTGCCCAACAGTTACGGAGAACTTGGAGGTTTATAATGGAGCGCAACAGAGAAACAGGCGCTACCTATGGAATTCTATCAATAAGGGAACGGTAATTACCGGCAACATGGGTTGACATGCTATGCAGTCGAAATAACCCGCAATACCAATGGTAAGGAAAGCACTACGAGTGCAATGTATAAGGAAATGATAAGAGACATGAGCACCGGACAGTGGTCCGAAGGAGCATAACAGTAGGATAATACAAAGCAAGAGGATTGAGATTACTGGAAAGTCCAGTTAGAAACGGGAACTCCAAACCCCATACAATGAGGAAGGTTACAAAACCTGGCCAACATAATGCGGATGACGATAGGAACTCATACAAGTTGTATACCGGAATAGGACTACAATGTAGTGCCTAAAGGAAAACCGTTGCTGAGTAACCGCAACAAAACGTGTGGAGACTAGAGCGAGGATTAAGACATAAGAAAATATTAAGGGGTTCCCTCATAAAGAAGAACGCCCTGATAAATGACAGTACTGTCAAACAACAAGGAAACTGCCGGATGGTCAGTTATCCAAAATAAGAGATCATCGAAGGAGTCCCGAGGACTACCAATTACATGGGAATTAGAAGGAAGTATCACTTCCAATATACCTTGCACCAATAGCCCATCCTGCATGGCGCACTTGCCATAGCAAGTGCTACCACGGTTAAGCTACACGGAAAGCCATCATGACAAGATAGGAGAACGCTACAGTTGTAACAAATATTAATACCGGATTGTAAATCCATGAGAATAGAAAAATAAGACCTTGGAAAGGCCCGATGGCCTGACCATGATGAGATGAGGTGACACACCAGTCAGCCGGAGCGGAACTTGGACAAAGTATTAAACCATATAAATATTAGCAACGGTATAACCCACTACAACAACAACCAACAGTACGGTAAGAACACAATCCCGAACTCCAAGGGGAAAACCTAAGAGATCGCTCGGTAATGCGAGCAAAACACTATGTAAGCAATAACATACAAAGGATGTATTATAAGATACTATTGATACTGTTGAAGCAACAAATTCCAACGAAAACTTGATAAGACTCCCAGGGTGACCATTAAGAATACCAATAACAACATTCTACAATGAAGATGTTGGAAAACCCATAAAACAAGGATAAAAGAAATAAACGTAAGCTATAACCTACTAAGGATTAAAGTCGTACAACCCTGGAAAAGGAAAGCTCAGAGGACTACCCCCACAGAGCGGGCATAGTCGAGCCGAACAACTGATGAATGACAGTTAATACTGTTTGTTTAACTCATTAACACCCAAGTATGATTGATCATTAACGGGTGGCATAGTCAACGGAAGTTGAACGAAGCGTTGAGATGGAAGTATAAGATGACAGGATAATATCCAACTTGGACACCTTAAGGCAGACGCCTAATACGAACTTATCCTTATTTGCAAAAAGACATAGGTCTAATAAAACGACAGTATTGTCAAGGACACTAAGTAACCTCAGAATACCTGAATAAACTTCCATAGCAAGAAGCAGGATGCAGCGACTTACCATGAAACCCAATACTACATTTAGTATGTAACCTAACGGTGGATAGTGTTCAAAGGACTAGAACCTATCAGGATGACCTACGGATGAGTAGGAATATAAGTAATGAACTGAGACATTAAGCACTAAGAGCCTACGAGCCAAGGATGTTAACCACATCAGAGCCCGAGGCGCAGTAAGTTATAAGAGAGCTTGTTTAAGCCACGAAGGAACTACAATTGGTAGATATGAACGGTTATCAAACCTATAACTTAGATTGAGAAGAACATTACCAAAAAAGGGTACCAACGAGAATATTGAGATAATGCTAAGGACAGGAGCGGAGAACGAACCATGCCTTTTAGGGTGGGGATACCTCTCCTTGTTGTGAGGCCATTAGTGGGAATGAACCCCTCAAAAAGGCTTTCACTTATTAGAGATGCAATACGCTTTTGTTAGAGAATGGAAATTGTAAATTTGAGATCACTTTAGAACATATCAGATACACTTGAGTAATAAGAAAGGCTGCAGAAACAGACCTCATATCCAATACCCAGGATGTAAGAATTAGTAATTGTCAGAGATAGACATTGTGAGTGCGCATTATGGCACGTCAAGTGACCAATGCTCAGAAGAGCTTGTGACTCAGCGGATGACTTCTACAGGAACCAGTTAAATTACATGGTAGATAACATCACTAAGGATGAAAGAAAGTGAGAGAAATTAACCTACTTACAAATCTGAGATTGGAGCAGAACACCTTCGTATTAGGAGTCAACTATTTTACAGCACGGTATGACAACCGCCATACACCGGAATGAGAGAACTCCCAGTGTGTTTACACCAAGAAGGGACTGAGTATGAGGTAAGATATTAGAATAAGTGAGTAAGAGGTTGCACCATCAATGGGCAACATGGTAAAGGCCAACTACCACGGTAGTAGTGGTCGTGAGTACAGTATTTATATGAGGGGATTAAGTCATGGTGCGCAGTAAAGCGACCGTTATGTAAGAGCCGTCAAATATTGACACTGAGGCAAGTAGATTTATGAATTAAGACCACCATAAGTAAGAAAATAAGATGGTAGACGAACTGTGCATTGATGCCAGTAGTCTGGACCTGGTTTGGTAAGATTACACAGGAAGCACACAACCCATTCCTTAAGGAACTGGAAGTGCATTCCTAATAGAATGAATATGGGAAAGAAGATAGGAGGCTCTATGGAAAGAGACCTAAGCTTCTAAGAAATAGAATCAATGCAGAAAGGAGCTGGAGCATACCATACCCAAGAACACAGTAAATGGACTTCCCTTGATTAACTTCAAGAAGAACAATAAATGTTATTATGGAACGATGAAAGAGGAGATCGACAACAGAATACTTCATAATTAGCAATAGCTAAACGTGTGACGGACACTATGAGTTTACTAAAACGAGACGTGGGACGACTGCACCCCACAGGGGCTTGCAGGCCTGACACGCTCATTATGAGTTAGTTGGGTAAGTAGTAATGTACCAGTAAGGTACCCCATGCATGTAGACGAGTGGTGTAAGGAACACGGGAAGTAGTCGACTCCGTACCACGGACAACGACACAAGATCAGACAAGAGCAGCCACTACCACAAACAGTCGAAGAGAAAAAATTCAGTTCGACCAACAACACAAAGGAACCTGGGAACAAATAATTAAGACTATGAAGTGCGAGAAGCACGGATTGTTAAGTACAGACATCGGATATGTCTTAAAAAGTTAAGGATAAGACTGTGAAGCGCAATAAGCAATGAACAGTAGTTCTAGATTAAGGGTCCTCCTTAGATGGAAAGAACGATTTAAACACTTAAGAGAACGCCAAGAATATGAACGTTAGATCTCCAGAGAGACTGGATAAACAAGCTACAACTCATCAAGGCCGTGTATATATAAAGATAACACGTGACCATTGAGGGACCTTTAGTGCTAAACCATAAGCACGCATGAGGAAAATATACAATACTGTAAAGGATAAGCGAGGCAGTTAAGCCTAAGACCATCAGAGTTGTGCAGCGGAAGCTAGCAGATCACTACCTTTGAGATTAGACCTAACTAAGTTAAGGAAACGGTATAAGTACCGTTAAGAATCCTCGATACAGAGACTAAGTCATTTCTGATCGAATTATAAGTAAGATAGAGGACGTGGAAGCTAGAATGCTTGGTGAGAATTAGACATCTTGAACTAATGTTCAAAGATGATGTAATGTTGATTACGTGGGCGTAATCCATTTTAAGGGGGGTAGAGCGAAAACCGCTTAGCGTATGTTTGTGTACTGAGTACATAAACTACGGTGTGCATAGCACAAAATAATTTGAGAATATGTTTTACATAAACATTGTGAGATAAAATCATGGTTATTGCACACAGAAGATGTGAATACCATACATATTAAATATCTATCTTGTTAACTCCAGTGTGAGTACAAGTTAAGAGAATTAAGGAAGAGGATTAAGGAGATTTAAGGAATAAGGAATATATGAGGTATGAGTCGATATGAAACTACATGTGAGATAAGAATAAGATAACACTATGAGATATTATTTGATATGAGTATGAGGAAGGAAATTGTAATCCTATGAGGTATAAGATGGTGAGAGTTGGTATGAGATTGTAATAGAACTTAGTAGGAATTTAAGCCCTGAGGTGAGTACTAAGAGATGAATCGGGAATGTTTGATGGACTGAGTCCACACTTTGGAGATGTATTGATTACGATTAGAAAGACTAAAAAGATAGAAAATTGGACAAGAGTGAATTATTTGGATGTTTGAAAATGACGTGGGAGGTGGAACTTGATTTTCTAGGGATCAAGGGAAACCGAACACAAATTGGGGTGGAAGGATAGTTCTACACTGATGTTGATCACATCATGGTGGGATGATTCCTGAAACTCCCTACCAGTGGTCACAATTAAATCACACTATGGATAGAGGCCTTAGGATAAAAATGAAATTGGGTTGCTTGTATCTTTAATTAGAGGAATTATTCCTCACATGACCTCGTAAAAAGGATTACCTTTTTACTGAGTCTCGCCCATGAAGTCGAGGACGCACGAGCCTTTGTCTTCGGACCGGTGACATGGGGAGAGCAGAGTGTTTTGTATTCTGGCCCATGGTGACGAGGACGAATGAGCCATTGTCTACGGACCGGTGACATGGGACAATACGTTGGAAATTATGTGAATGTTTTTAATCATCAAAAGAAACAAAGAGAATTTTGAGTGCTATACATGCTTAAGCATGTTGTGTGTTATTTGAGTATAAGAATATGGCGGATCTAATGATCCAATGAGTTTAAGTATACATAAGTATGATCTATATGATCTGAGGAATGAGGTAAGATATGTATTCTTATAAGATAAGATGCATGGGAACTTTGGGGACAAAGTTCTTTTAAGGGGGGTAGATTGAAATACCCCAACCTAAGTATGCTAAGTAAACATCAAATTATGACGTAGTAAGGCTAGAATATGCCTTAGAAAGATTGGTAGACATATTAAACCAAGGAAAACACAAAAAGTGCCTTAAGGGCAATTAGGGCAAAAATGTGCTCTAAGCTTGGAGAGACTTGGGTGAGTACCCAAATATCATGATAAGACCTTAGTAATATTCTAATGGTCATTTTAAACCAATTACCAAAGAAAACCAAGCTTGAAAACAAGTTAAAACACAAAATGTGCTTTAAGAAGTCTTAAAGCACATTTTTGAGAAATTGTCTTAGAATTGAGTTTTGAGTGGCTAGATGTCCATCATTACTCTTTAATCAACATGTGTACTAATTAGTATCACATTAGGAAGCCTAAATCAATGGGAAATCAAAAATTTCAGAAATATGTGCACTAATTTTTGAATAGTGCCAAATAGTGCCCAAATTAAGCTTAAGTCAACATAAGTCAATGAGATGGTCAACCAAGACCATAAATATCTCTAATTACAAGAGGGGGCCGGTTTTTGATGTGGGGAGTCACCAGATGACTAAGCAAATAAAGAAAAAGAAGAGTAAAAGTGAAATACCCCTAAACATTAAAAGCATAAAAATCGTGACGTGTTTTATAATTCGGACATAAAATCACGTACGAACAATTAAACCTAGTATATTTATGTATATGCACGAATACGAGAACACACGTACGTGACGTTACGATAATTGAACGTTGTAAATACGTGACAATAACGCTGCTTAGCTGCGTTACAAAATATATATAATTACATGGCATAATATATGGTCGTATGTATATCAGTAATCATTGTATAACCTATACAAATAGAGAGAAAGAAAAAGGGGCAAAGACGCTCCCACTGAGGTTTGAACCCCGTACCTCCCGTATACACCCTGAACGTCTTAACAGGTTGAGCTATGCTCAAATTCAATAACTTATATCCACCGATCAAAACTAATAATATGTCAACTAAGCTAACTAAACAAAAAAAAAAGGAATCAGATAATACCAGTTCTTCCTCGACAGAATTGTTTTTTCCTTGTTTCCAGTTGTCCATACTCCTTGTAATTAGAGACCTCAAGCGTGACATGTCCCCCCTTTGAATTCCACAAAAGCGGTCAAAAATCAGACCCTGCTTCCTCTCCAGAGTAACCGGTGCATGTCCCTTCATTCTCCATTTCCTTGTTGTTCGAAACTCTGAGGGGTAACTCTCGTTTCCCTCATTCTCATCACGCATGCAAGACCAGTTCTGCTCCCAATGTGCTCCTTGAAATTGCATGTTGATTCTCGGTGGATGTTACTCTCTAACCATCCCACGCATCTAATAACTGCTGCAACGGTAAGCTCCTCCTTCCTTTCTGATGGCTTCCGACGCGGTTGCTTAGGAAATCAGCTCCCTTGCGGATTTATGCTTCATTCACATCTTTCCCGTGAAACTCAAGCTTTGTCACACCTTACTTAGCCTCCCTGTTATACATCGAACCTTATGCATGCATCTGAACTTAACCCTGTTTTTTTTCTCCTCGTGCATGCCGGAGGCGATTGTTTTCAACTTCCGTCTGAAGTTAAGATATGAATGCCCAGAAATTCTACTATGGCGCAAGGTAACTCCTGACTTCGCAACATCTCCTCTTCGATTTCGCCTTGTTTTCCCTGATTAAAATCTCGGTGTTCTGTCCGAAAATCGTTCTAATCTCCCTTGGATTATTCAACCTTTCGCATGCATGAAACTTTCTTGGAGACCTCCGCAAGGTTGCGCCAAAGGAATACCCAGAAACCCATCTCCTAAGCTGTCCCAAAATCAGACGCAAGGTGAGGCCACAAACAGTTAGCTCCTTGCCTTATTCTCTCTGTTTTAGTGCCGTGGAAGTTGTTGCTTACTCACCCATTATTTTTCTTTCCTTGTCTGCCTGAAACTATTATGCGAGTGGCTCATCAAGGCTAGGAATTCTAAAGCAACACTCCAATACAACTCACCCTTGTAAACTCTCTAAGGTAAACACTCCAAACCCATAGGGTTATTCCAAACATTGAGATCATCTTCCCAGTACAAAAAAACTCACGGACTCATTTTTCTTGTGCATGTCCGATTGGTGAGTCAAGAGTTCGAGTCAAATTGCCAACCAAAGTCCGAGAGGAAACCCAAGCAGTAGCCCCTGGGAAATGTGCTAAAAATATCAAGGGAGTCAACAAGAAATCCAACTGAGAAAACCCAAGGTTGTGAACTCTTACCTAAACTGTGCTTGTTATAGAAACTTATGGCTTATGTGTGAACCATAATCGACTGTAACAGATACTGAAAGCTGGTAAAACTCTGTCTGAAATGTCTGGTTAGAACTGATGTTGATGAACTAAAGAAGACAGCATGTTGTGAGACTAATATACTGGTAAAAAACCGGTGGTTTAAACACCTGGTTAAGAAGTAATAAATCAGCTAGGTGTAATCCAAGGGAGATGGGCTGGTAATGACTAGGGAAAGTCTGGCTACGAACTGCTATAATAAACAACACAGAGATTAATGGATTTGGAGTTGAAATTCTGTGTTTTCCTTGCGCCAAAATCTTATGGTGTTACTCTAGGATAATAAAACGTGAATTCAGATGCATTGCCTAACAAGAATGCCACCTGCTTTAGAGTTGAATAGCAGGTTAAATGGTTCAGAAAATAAACTCTGCAGGAACTAGCTCAAGGACTAATGCATAAACGTGAATATTGGAATTCTGCAGCTTACTATCACCTGAGACTAGAAGTAATAGGCTGGGAATGTCGGGGGGAAACTAGATAACACATGAAAAAGGAGAATAAAAAAATGTAGTATTGTGCAGAAGCTTAATCCAGTTTTCCTACAACTTTATGTTTCGGTATAAGAAGGTGTTATTTGAGTTAGCAGTGTGGTATTGGGTCTGTTGTGAGTTTATGATCCTGCCAAGAATATTAATTAGTTGAGTAAGCACTTGGGGTGAAAATAGAAGTCAAACTAATAGCCCAAAAGAAAGATTGAAGAGGAAAACACATAGAGATCTTGTCTGGTTGCTGCAGTTCTCTTCCTTGTTTTACGTCTTAGTATAAGAAAAGCCTTAGGAATGTCATCAGTGTTGGATCGGCTTGATTTTTGGGTGAGACCTTACTGGAAACATCTAAATAAGTGGGTAGATGCGTTGGGAGGATTAGAAGTAAATTTAATTAACTAAAAGGAAGAAGTCAGTAGAGGTACACAGGTTTATACTTCAGTGTTTGCAAGTTTCAGTTCTGTGTACCGAGGTTTCAGGGGGGTATAATAGTCGGGTTGGCTGGATTTACGAACTTAAAACACAGATAAAACCCTTAACTAAGTGGAAAGGCACTTTGAGGAAGTTAAGAATCAGCTTAGTGCGGAAAGAGTAATAGAAGAACGGTAATGAAGGAACTAAATCGAGGCTCAGTTCCGAATTCTTGGTTTCAGGTTAATGAAAATTCAGTAGCATTAATAGTGTGGTTTTGGGATTAAAATTCTTGATAAAACACTTAACCATATGGGCAAACAATGAGGGTGAAGGGGGAAATCAGAACATTGAATAACGAGCAATGTAGAAGAAGGGACTTACTGTTTGATGTTGCAGTTTTTCATCGGTCATCTTGGTACTGTATAATGGAGTCTCAGAGTTGGCAACAGGGTTGTTTTGTTCTGGGTCTGTTTCGAAATTTAAAACTTGATAATACACTCAGTTAGGTGGGCAACCAGTTGGAAATGAAACTACAGAAGATAACCGATTAATTCCAGGTTCAATTCCTTTTAGCTCTGTCCAATTTCAGGTTAGGGACATCCCAGAAGTTTAAACTAGTTGCCTTAGATCTGTTGCGGTTAATACTATAGGCACAGATAACAAGGAAGCTAAACGATTTGGGGTGCAGTTGAAAGTTAGAAAAAAAAGGGAACAGAAAGAAATTACACACATGGGGAAAACATTGGGAGTTAGATTAGTGTATAAACAGAAAAGAAAAGAAAGAGAGGTTAACAGGTTTTGACATTTCAATTCCTGTTACAGATTTGTTTCAGTTTGGTACAGATAAGTAAGTGAGTATTAGTGGAGAGGTTTTGAGTTAAAAACTTTATAAACACCTATACCTAGTTGGGTAACACTGTGGGAAGAAGTGAGACATCAGTTGAACTAGAGAGTAGCAAGAACCAAGAAGAAATACGTAGCCTTGTAGTTTCAGTTTTTCACTGGTATTATAGGTTCTGTATAACTGTGTTACTAGGGTGTTATAAGTGTGATCCTAGCTTAATAATGAACTTAAGTAACAGCTAATGAACATAACTAAGATACCGAAGCATATGGAGAAAGTTACACACCAATTACAACATTAAAAGTGGGGTTAGATAAGGTGTTACAAGTGACTTGTGTTTCAGATTGTGAAACTTTTGAACTGCTGTATAAGTGGATTTAGGCTTAATCTATGATCTATAGTATCATTAAACAAGGGTTAAAACATTACCCACCTACTCAGCCAGGAGGGAACACATTTAGACAAGTTAAATCTATCTTATAGAAAAAATGTTACACGATTGACGCTTAAATGCTCTAAAACATTAGCCAGAACAAAAGACTTAGTTAGCATGTAAATAAGGGTGTGAATGCCCTAGGAGTAACATAAAGTCTAACACGTGGGAAGTCCTAAGGGATAATAAAGGTTGAACATTCAACGAAGATCTATCTAGGAAATAACACCCGTTAATAATTTAATAAATTCGGGGAGTGTCACAAAGGTTGTCACATGAAATCATAAACTGACACATTGTTTGTAATTAACGCTAGGGCCGTAGCGAGCTCCGACCAGGACTCCGTGTGTGAGACTACTTGCTTCTGAACCAGGTATGGACATGTGTGGTTCGTATGTTGCCGTGTTACACGGCTTGTGTGCTGTGTGCCTTGTGTGTGAAAATGACATAAGATCAAAGCATGTAATTGGATTGCTTGTTTATCATGTTGTATGATTTCTATATCATTGTTGTATATATCATTGCGCGCACACAGTAGTTTAGTCCCTTTCTCGTTTGTGGACCTTGAGATGAACTACTACGAATTATTAAAACAAAGAAAACTCTATAAGGGGAACTCCTCTCTAAACCATTGAGGACTACCATGACACCCACTATGGTGTCTATTCATTAATGATAATGAAGAGCAAGTCTCCTTTGGTGAGACATGACGAACCACGTAAACAAAACAAGAACTATACGAAGAGACAAATCCTCTCTAACTTTAGAGGACCGCAATGACACCCACTATGGTGTCGAGATTATAATGATAATGAAATGAAAAGTACCAACTGGTGGAACATGAGGATAACCCGGGAAGACGACATCTCGGGCCGCGCGGTATGGAATATTCGGGAGTTGGTATCTGCATCAGATCCTTCACCTTCTGTGTGGAGCACATCCTGGAGTCTAGAGGCGACTCCGCTTTCTCGACGCATGACGTCGGGAATGGGGGAGTGACAAATTGGGGGAGCTTATCCTGGAGTCAAGAGACGACTCCGCTTTCTCGGCGCATGACGCCGGGAATGGGGGACTAGCTACGGAGGAGACGTCCTCCAACGTGCGGTGATAAAAGAATTCACAAGTAACCCTTGAAGAAACAAGGAATGATTAGCACCTACATAATAAAGTCTCGGGATCTAATCTATACCCCTGACTCGGTGCCAGAGAATAGAGGAAAACATGTGTAATGAGACCAAGCAAATAAGAAAATTCACAAATGTGATTCTTTAAGAAACAGGAAAAGATTGGCACCAATATGATATGGTCACGGGATCTAAACTATATCCCCAGACCTGGTGCAAGGAAAAGAAAAAGAAAATACACATCATGGGAACAAGAGAAAAGAAATGAAAACACACAACGCTCGAACGATCCCATAGTGAGGATCATTGGTAAACATACCTATGCACACGTCTGATGACTTACATGATTGTTGTTGCTATATTAGCAGCTTGTTGTGCTTGGTTGCGTTTTGATGGGCTATGATGCCAGCTTGTTATGCTTGGATGTTTGTTGATGTTGCTATGCTGCCTTGAAGTGTGTTTGATATGATGATGTAATGTGATGTGCTTTACTGCTTTAATATAGCATGTAAAATGACTTAATAATATTCGACCAAGTAGTCGTGTGGCCCGGTAACATGCGGGCTTCACACGTCCATACTCAGCGTAGTTTGCTGAGTCCTTTACACCCAATTTTTTTCAGGTCTTGTGCCAGACGATAACGGAGAGTAGGCAAGGGTGACTACCATAGGGGTAGTCCACATGGCAAGCCTTTAAGTAGTATGCTTTTAATGTATGGGTTGTACTTTTGGGTTATGTTGTTTAAGTTATTAACTAAACTGTAGTTGCTCGGTACTTGGGTTGTACTTTATATTGTATTTGGATTTCATTAAGTTGGACTTCCAGTCATACAGACCGTAACTTGGAGTTGGTATTGTGGTCTGTCAACCACGTGGGTGGTTGGCGTCTGTGACACCCGGATGATGTTGAGATTCCGCTGCATAGTTGTTTTGTATTAAGGCTAGGAGCTTGTTGTACTACTGGATGTTTATTCGGGGGTGTTACAGAAAGTGGTATCAGAGCGTAGTTGCACTCTGATGACTGGAACAGAGAAGTACCGAGTATAGGAAAGCCTGAAATCGGGGAAACGGGGCTAAGGGTTAGTATGTGAGGCGCGATAGTTAGGATTCTTCCCCAGTAAATACTGGATACCTAACAGTACCTGAACCCAACCTCCATGTCCCTAGGGTCCATTTCAATTCATAGGAAAACGCCGGAGAGGCAGGAAGCCTCCTCACACTCGGGAAAACCCGATCCGGCATTTACACAATGGCATATAAGCAATCCGGTAAGGAAAACTAAAGTATACAATAGACCTGAGACTCGAAGCTCTGACTAGGGCGTGAAGTGGAAAGACGTTGTCAAAGGAACAATACCCATAAAGGAACCAATTTTAGCGACAACTTGGGTCGACATGCTTAGCAGTCGATAGGACCCTACCTCACATAAAAAAGGGGGACCGAAATACCCAAAAAAAATTTATGTAATAAATAAAGCTCAAATAAGCAATTAATTAAGCTAAGGATGGTACTGAGATAAATACTGCAATTTGAACACCTGAGAGGGTAATTTAAGGAAACCTCTCATAAAACAATGAAATCAGAGAATATAATTCGGGACGTAATTACACCATAAAATTTGTACGGTCTATAACGCTGAACAAAGCATGACACAATTTTACACACTAAGTCTAATATTTCGGGACTCAGTAAATTCCCTGCGTCTTCTTACGTTTCTCTTCATTCTCTGACGTAACAAATTTTCTAAGACACCAATTACAGTTCCCTGAGAAAAACACATTGGTAAAGGGATCATAAAAGGAACTCTCGAACCTTGTAAATAGCCATTACCATGGGGCACTAGTTACCCACCCAAGTATGATCAAACAGATAGGAAATGGCAATGAATAATGCCACTATTGTGAAATAATCCCTCCAAACACACTACATATTCAGGGACTCTAAACAGGATTTGTCGAATCATATATACACATGTAGATACATACATATCAAGAAAGATAAGATATCAATAAAACTCAAGGAGAAAATGAGAATCAATCACACCCGACTTAAGTTAATGATATAACTTAACAACCGAAAATAAATATTGGTAGACCAAGAAGGCAAAAAGCTAGACTACTTCAAAAAGAGGAACACACAACGAATAATAATGAGGAAGTAACAGAGGGGTTGCAAGACCCAGGAAAGATCAAGTTAGAAACAAAATAAAGGAATTAAAATTTATAACAATAAATCAGATTGAAGTGAGACTAATCAGTCCAACAAGAAAAACTCAGTCAAAAATTTATGAGGTATAACATTGTATAACACCAGAAGTTATGAGACCACGTGTACAAGTAAAAGAACGGGTATATATACATATGGTATGGGGATTGGAATGAAAAGAACTAATAATACCGGGAGGATATAAAGGCAATCATAGGTAGCTATACATTAGGAGTATTATTGTAATATAGAACCGGTCTTGAACATTACAACACATAAATATATGTATTACAGATACGTGAATGAAAGAATATACATATGCATACACCTAAATGTAAATATAGTGGAGAATTTAAACCATTGATCTAAAGATTTAAGGTTTTGATACTAGTCCATGAATTAATTGTCAGATGACTAGGAACGAGTGGGATAAAAATCGAGATTGGTTAAATTGATTGGTTGTTTAAATTGGACGTGCAAGGCTGAACTTGACCCTGGCCAGGTCAAGTGACACCGAGCACAAATTGGGGTGAAAGAGTAGCCCAACACTTACGCTGATCACGTAAGTGTTGGAGGATTCCCGAAACCTCCTACAAGTGAACACATAAGCTATAAATAGATGGGAAAATTTATAAGTCAAGATTAGAAAAGTACGAAAGATGTGATATCAATATTAATACTACGAGCGTGTAAAATACATAGATACATGATTCGGAACTTGAAGTGGTGTGAGGTTACTAATAACCTAATAGTCAAAACAAAAAAAAATATAATATACACTATCGAAAAAAATGCAATATGTAACCTGTATCAGCCAACTACTTTAGTCCCTGGCGGACATAATAATGATACAATCATAAGAATAATGATTGACACACTGAAACTAAGTGAGGATAACCAGAAATATCAAGGCCATAATTTGGCCGAAAAATAAAGGTTACTTGAAGAAGAAAAAAAAACTCCGACTTGACGGTACACATTAAGGCATAAAATAGATAAAAATGCTAAGAGAGTAAATTACCCATCTGCACATAATTATGATCGGTAATACAAAATAACCATGTTGTTATAACAATGGAGGTCAGCCAGAAAGAATAATCCAGACGATGAAAAACACACTGAAAGCATGAACTTCTGAACTCTAGGGTAAATGGATAGACAAGCTACAACCCATCAAGACCATGTACAGATCGAAAAACCGAGTGTCAATAAAGAGACCGTTTGCTACTAAATTATAAAGTTTCAAAGGAACTGGATGATACATTGTAAACAAATAAAAAGGGAAAACAAAACCCTAAGGTAATCAGAGTAGCACAGCAGAAGCTGGTGGACCGTATTCCCCATGATCCTGTGGAATAATGAGTGATCTATCGACCAATACCTTAAACCTAGAGAGCCTAAACCCGAACCCATTCCTAGGATCGGTACGGATACCGATAAGAGTCTTTTAATACAGAAACTAAACCCTTAACATGGTCAAAACCTTTGATGAGAACATATTGTGAGTTACATTGCATAGGAACTAGAATGCTCAATGAGAATTAAACACCTTGTACCAAGGCTCTAGGAGAGTATAATAGGGATTACGTGGGCGTAATCCATTTTAAGGGGGGTAGGCGAGTTGCGTTTTTGCTGTGTTGGCGCATGTTGTTGTGTGGTTTTGGTTGTTATGCCTTGTTATGCCTGTGTGAACAGTGTACAAATTGTTTTGGATGCATTATGGTTATGTATGAATGGCTTGCTTTCTTGATTACATATGAGTACAGTATACAAATATTACTGGTACATTGAGACCTTATATGAGAACTTGTATGAGGCCACTGATGTGGCATGGTGCGTAGAAGCACTGAGAATTTTAATTATGGACTTAATTCTTTGGGTATCGTGAGTGAATGCGGGACTGGACCCCGAGGATCTTTAGGTGTGGAAAATATAAGTTAAGGAAGTAAGACTTCGGGACGAAGTCTCCTTTAAGGGGGGTAAGTTGAAATACCCCTAAACATTAAAAGCATAAAAATCGTGACGTGTTTTATAATTCGGACATAAAATCACGTACGAACAATTAAACCTAGTATATTTATGTATATGCACGAATACGAGAACACACGTACGTGACGTTACGATAATTGAACGTTGTAAATACGTGACAATAACGCTGCTTAGCTGCGTTACAAAATATATATAATTACATGGCATAATATATGGTCGTATGTATATCAATAATCATTGTATAACCTATACAAATAGAGAGAAAGAAAAAGGGGCAAAGACGCTCCCACTGAGGTTTGAACCCCGTACCTCCGTATACACCCTGAACGTCTTAACAGGTTGAGCTATGCTCAAATTCAATAACTTATACCCACCGATCAAAACTAATAATATGTCAACAACTAAGCTAACTAAACAAAAAAAAAAGGAATCAGATAATACCAGTTCTTCCTCGACAGAATTGCTGTTTATTTCCTTGTTTCCAGTTGTCCATACTCCTTGTAATTAGAGACCTCAAGCGTGACATGTCCCCCCTTTGAATTCCACAAAAGCGTCAAAATCCGACCCTGCTTCCTCTCCAGAGTAACCGGTGCATGTCCCTTCATTCTCCATTTCCTTGTTGTTCGAAACTCTGAGGGGTAACTCTCGTTTCCCTCATTCTCATCACGCATGCAAGACCAGTTCTGCTCCCAATGTGCTCCTTGAAATTGCATGTTGATTCTCGGTGGATGTTACTCTCTAACCATCCCACGCATCTAATAACTGCTGCAACGGTAAGCTCCTCCTTCCTTTCTGATGGCTTCCGACGCGGTTGCTTAGGAAATCAGCTCCCTTGCGGATTTATGCTTCATTCACATCTTTCCCGTGAAACTCAAGCTTTGTCACACCTTACTTAGCCTCCCTGTTATACATCGAACCTTATGCATGCATCTGAACTTAACCCTGTTTTTTTTCTCCTCGTGCATGCCGGAGGCGATTGTTTTCAACTTCCGTCTGAAGTTAAGATATGAATGCCCAGAAATTCTACTATGGCGCAAGGTAACTCCTGACTTCGCAACATCTCCTCTTCGATTTCGCCTTGTTTTCCCTGATTAAAATCTCGGTGTTCTGTCCGAAAATCGTTCTAATCTCCCTTGGATTATTCAACCTTTCGCATGCATGAAACTTTCTTGGAGACCTCCGCAAGGTTGCGCCAAAGGAATACCCAGAAACCCATCTCCTAAGCTGTCCCAAAATCAGACGCAAGGTGAGGCCACAAACAGTTAGATCCTTGCCTTACTCTCTGTTTTAGTGCCGTGGAAGTTGTTGCTTACTCACCCATTATTTTTCTTTCCTTGTCTGCCTGAAACTATTATGCGAGTGGCTCATCAAGGCTAGGAATTCTAAAGCAACACTCCAATACAACTCACCCTTGTAAACTCTCTAAGGTAAACACTCCAAACCCATAGGGTTATTCCAAACATTGAGATCATCTTCCCAGTACAAAAAAACTCACGGACTCATTTTTCTTGTGCATGTCCGATTGGTGAGTCAAGAGTTCGAGTCAAATTGCCAACCAAAGTCCGAGAGGAAACCCAAGCAGTAGCCCCTGGGAAATGTGCTAAAAATATCAAGGGAGTCAACAAGAAATCCAACTGAGAAAACCCAAGGTTGTGAACTCTTACCTAAACTGTGCTTGTTATAGAAACTTATGGCTTATGTGTGAACCATAATCGACTGTAACAGATACTGAAAGCTGGTAAAACTCTGTCTGAAATGTCTGGTTAGAACTGATGTTGATGAACTAAAGAAGACAGCATGTTGTGAGACTAATATACTGGTAAAAAACCGGTGGTTTAAACACCTGGTTAAGAAGTAATAAATCAGCTAGGTGTAATCCAAGGGAGATGGGCTGGTAATGACTAGGGAAAGTCTGGCTACGAACTGCTATAATAACAACACAGAGATTAATGGATTTGGAGTTGAAATTCTGTGTTTTCCTTGCGCCAAAATCTTATGGTGTTACTCTAGGATAATAAAACGTGAATTCAGATGCATTGCCTAACAAGAATGCCACCTGCTTTAGAGTTGAATAGCAGGTTAAATGGTTCAGAAAATAAACTCTGCAGGAACTAGCTCAAGGACTAATGCATAAACGTGAATATTGGAATTCTGCAACTTACTATCACCTGAGACTAGAAGTAATAGGCTGGGAATGTCGGGGGGAAACTAGATAACACATGAAAAAGGAGAATAAAAAAATGTAGTATTGTGCAGAAGCTTAATCCAGTTTTCCTACAACTTTATGTTTCGGTATAAGAAGGTGTTATTTGAGTTAGCAGTGTGGTATTGGGTCTGTTGTGAGTTTATGATCCTGCCAAGAATATTAATTAGTTGAGTAAGCACTTGGGGTGAAAATAGAAGTCAAACTAATAGCCCAAAAAAGATTGAAGAGGAAAACACATAGAGATCTTGTCTGGTTGCTGCAGTTCTCTTCCTTGTTTTACGTCTTAGTATAAGAAAAGCCTTAGGAATGTCATCAGTGTTGGATCGGCTTGATTTTTGGGTGAGACCTTACTGGAAACATCTAAATAAGTGGGTAGATGCGTTGGGAGGATTAGAAGTAAATTTAATTAACTAAAAGGAAGAAGTCAGTAGAGGTACACAGGTTTATACTTCAGTGTTTGCAAGTTTCAGTTCTGTGTACCGAGGTTTCAGGGGGGTATAATAGTCGGGTTGGCTGGATTTACGAACTTAAAACACAGATAAAACCCTTAACTAAGTGGAAAGGCACTTTGAGGAAGTTAAGAATCAGCTTAGTGCGGAAAGAGTAATAGAAGAACGGTAATGAAGGAACTAAATCGAGGCTCAGTTCCGAATTCTTGGTTTCAGGTTAATGAAAATTCAGTAGCATTAATAGTGTGGTTTTGGGATTAAAATTCTTGATAAAACACTTAACCATATGGGCAAACAATGAGGGTGAAGGGGGAAATCAGAACATTGAATAACGAGCAATGTAGAAGAAGGGACTTACTGTTTGATGTTGCAGTTTTTCATCGGTCATCTTGGTACTGTATAATGGAGTCTCAGAGTTGGCAACAGGGTTGTTTTGTTCTGGGTCTGTTTCGAAATTTAAAACTTGATAATACACTCAGTTAGGTGGGCAACCAGTTGGAAATGAAACTACAGAAGATAACCGATTAATTCCAGGTTCAATTCCTTTTAGCTCTGTCCAATTTCAGGTTAGGGACATCCCAGAAGTTTAAACTAGTTGCCTTAGATCTGTTGCGGTTAATACTATAGTAGCACAGATAACAAGGAAGCTAAACGATTTGGGGTGCAGTTGAAAGTTAGAAAAAAAAGGGAACAGAAAGAAATTACACACATGGGGAAAACATTGGGAGTTAGATTAGTGTATAAACAGAAAAGAAAAGAAAGAGAGGTTAACAGGTTTTGACATTTCAATTCCTGTTACAGATTTGTTTCAGTTTGGTACAGATAAGTAAGTGAGTATTAGTGGAGAGGTTTTGAGTTAAAAACTTTATAAACACCTATACCTAGTTGGGTAACACTGTGGGAAGAAGTGAGACATCAGTTGAACTAGAGAGTAGCAAGAACCAAGAAGAAATACGTAGCCTTGTAGTTTCAGTTTTTCACTGGTATTATAGGTTCTGTATAACTGTGTTACTAGGGTGTTATAAGTGTGATCCTAGCTTAATAATGAACTTAAGTAACAGCTAATGAACATAACTAAGATACCGAAGCATATGGAGAAAGTTACACACCAATTACAACATTAAAAGTGGGGTTAGATAAGGTGTTACAAGTGACTTGTGTTTCAGATTGTGAAACTTTTGAACTGCTGTATAAGTGGATTTAGGCTTAATCTATGATCTATAGTATCATTAAACAAGGGTTAAAACATTACCCACCTACTCAGCCAGGAGGGAACACATTTAGACAAGTTAAATCTATCTTATAGAAAAAATGTTACACGATTGACGCTTAAATGCTCTAAAACATTAGCCAGAACAAAAGACTTAGTTAGCATGTAAATAAGGGTGTGAATGCCCTAGGAGTAACATAAAGTCTAACACGTGGGAAGTCCTAAGGGATAATAAAGGTTGAACATTCAACGAAGATCTATCTAGGAAATAACACCCGTTAATAATTTAATAAATTCGGGGAGTGTCACAAAGGTTGTCACATGAAATCATAAACTGACACATTGTTTGTAATTAACGCTAGGGCCGTAGCGAGCTCCGACCAGGACTCCGTGTGTGAGACTACTTGCTTCTGAACCAGGTATGGACATGTGTGGTTCGTATGTTGCCGTGTTACACGGCTTGTGTGCTGTGTGCCTTGTGTGTGAAAATGACATAAGATCAAAGCATGTAATTGGATTGCTTGTTTATCATGTTGTATGATTTCTATATCATTGTTGTATATATCATTGCGCGCACACAGTAGTTTAGTCCCTTTCTCGTTTGTGGACCTTGAGATGAACTACTACGAATTATTAAAACAAAGAAAACTCTATAAGGGGAACTCCTCTCTAAACCATTGAGGACTACCATGACACCCACTATGGTGTCTATTCATTAATGATAATGAAGAGCAAGTCTCCTTTGGTGAGACATGACGAACCACGTAAACAAAACAAGAGAACTATACGAAGAGACAAATCCTCTCTAACTTTAGAGGACCGCCAATGACACCCACTATGGTGTCGAGATTATAATGATAATGAAATGAAAAGTACCAACTGGTGGAACATGAGGATAACCCGGGAAGACGACATCTCGGGCCGCGCGGTATGGAATATTCGGGAGTTGGTATCTGCATCAGATCCTTCACCCTTCTGTGTGGAGCACATCCTGGAGTCTAGAGGCGACTCCGCTTTCTCGACGCATGACGTCGGGAATGGGGGAGTGACAAATTGGGGGAGCTTATCCTGGAGTCAAGAGACGACTCCGCTTTCTCGGCGCATGACGCCGGGAATGGGGGACTAGCTACGGAGGAGACGTCCTCCAACGTGCGGTGATAAAAGAATTCACAAGTAACCCTTGAAGAAACAAGGAATGATTAGCACCTACATAATAAAGTCTCGGGATCTAATCTATACCCCTGACTCGGTGCCAGAGAATAGAGGAAAACATGTGTAATGAGACCAAGCAAATAAGAAAATTCACAAATGTGATTCTTTAAGAAACAGGAAAAGATTGGCACCAATATGATATGGTCACGGGATCTAAACTATATCCCCAGACCTGGTGCAAGGAAAAGAAAAAGAAAATACACATCATGGGAACAAGAGAAAAGAAATGAAAACACACAACGCTCGAACGATCCCATAGTGAGGATCATTGGTAAACATACCTATGCACACGTCTGATGACTTACATGATTGTTGTTGCTATATTAGCAGCTTGTTGTGCTTGGTTGCGTTTTGATGGGCTATGATGCCAGCTTGTTATGCTTGGATGTTTGTTGATGTTGCTATGCTGCCTTGAAGTGTGTTTGATATGATGATGTAATGTGATGTGCTTTACTGCTTTAATATAGCATGTAAAATGACTTAATAATATTCGACCAAGTAGTCGTGTGGCCCGGTAACATGCGGGCTTCACACGTCCATACTCAGCGTAGTTTGCTGAGTCCTTTACACCCAATTTTTTTCAGGTCTTGTGCCAGACGATAACGGAGAGTAGCAAGGGTGACTACCATAGGGGTAGTCCACATGGCAAGCCTTTAAGTAGTATGCTTTTAATGTATGGGTTGTACTTTTGGGTTATGTTGTTTAAGTTATTAACTAAACTGTAGTTGCTCGGTACTTGGGTTGTACTTTATATTGTATTTGGATTTCATTAAGTTGGACTTCCAGTACAGACCGTAACTTGGAGTTGGTATTGTGGTCTGTCAACCACGTGGGTGGTTGGCGTCTGTGACACCCGGATGATGTTGAGATTCCGCTGCATAGTTGTTTTGTATTAAGGCTAGGAGCTTGTTGTACTACTGGATGTTTATTCGGGGGTGTTACAAAAAGAGAGAATAGTACTATTTGCTTTATAAAAGTAAAATACCTTATATTAACCTACTCTCCTCTCTTCTTCATTTCTCTTCTTATCCCACGGTTTTCTTCACCTTCTTCATCCTCTCAAACCGTTCCAAGCAGCTCCATTCTTGCTCCATCTTCAAATGTCCATAACTTGCTCATTTTAGCTCCAAATCAAAAACTAAACACATATATCTCTTAGTTAGCTCAAGCTCTAGCTTTCTATCTTTACAAAATTGGAAAAGCTTCATTTTCGAGCCATGGGAAATCCCCATTGATGGAGGAAAATCAAGTTTGAAGAGCTCATTAGCTTCTCCATTCTCTTAAGGTAAAGAAAATGTAAGAAAAACCATGTTTCCATCATTCCTTCCACATGGCCGAAAATTACTACTCATGGGGCCTTGTTTTTATGCCTTGTTCTAGCTTGATTTATTCACCAAGGACTAGTGGAGGTCCTATTTCATTCAATGCCCAAGTCTACTTTGAGACTTCAAAGGTAATCATCCACTTTTATGCCTTAGAACACATTTCTAACCTAGGTTTTCATTCCTTGAGGTTAGTGTATTGTTTAGTACTCATGTGAGTCATTGAATATTGGTTAGAACATTGGCAAAGGAAGTTTAAGTGGTGGCCGATATTCATTCAAGAAGAAGGTCTAAGGAGGAAGATAAGATAAGCTTGAGAAAACAAGGTAAATTACTTACCTAATGGTGGTTTAAGATTAAGGAATGAGTTTTAGATGAGTACCAATGTAGCCTAGAGCTTACATTGTGTATTGGATTATATAACCTAAGAAAAAGAACTTAAACAAGCTTATGAACTTGTGACTAAGGAGCCAATGAGAATGAGTTAGTAATATAAGTTCAAGAGGGATTTTAAGAGCATTATAACTACTATGAGATTGATGGGTGTGTTTGCAGGTTGAAAGCTTTTATATGTGGGAAATTCAGTGTTTAAGTTTAAGTTATTTAAGGGCCTAAGAGCCATGTCATTTAAGAGCCTTAGTGCTATGCAATTTAAGATTATTGCACTATATTGAGTTTGTCGTGAATGAGTTGATTTGGGTGAGAAAATAAGATGAGAAAGGACTTGGTGTGTGTGAGATTATTGTGTGAGAAAAACAATGCATTTGGGCATGAGAATTTACTAGAGGAGCTATGGCAAAATTTGAGTAGAAAACTAAGTGTTTAGGTGGTGGTGGTGAGTTGATATGACCTAGGATTCACTAGGAGTCATTAGAAGGAACTAGAGTGGAAATGAGTTAATTAAGGAGTTCTTGAGGTTTAGAATGACCTAGAGATGTCTAGGAGGAAATTAGAGGATTGGTGAGTGTATTAAACACACCAAAGTCATGGTATGAGGAATGGTAAGACTTGTGCAAATTTGGAGGAGAAGGTGTATAATGCTTTGAGATGATTTAGGTATGAACTAGAGAAAACAATGAGGAGTTTGGATAGCTTGTGTAAGTGTGATGATGCTAGTAGTGGACTAATGAGGTTTAGTTTAGATGTTAATGAGTGGACTTAGGTGATGGAAGAGAAAGGTGTGGGAGAATGTTGTCAAATGTCAAGGAAAATGACTAGGAATGTAAAAGAGCGTATGATCATGAGGGTGGTGAATAAGATACATAAAAGAGGTGGAAATGTCTAAGGAGGGTGTAACATGGTCAGGGTAAATGAAGAACCATGTCAAGGTGTTAAGATAATGGAAAGCAATGTGTAAGTAAGCTCAAGAGTTTAGGAGTGATGAGTAACAAATGAAAAGAAGAGGAATTGTGCATGGACATGCAAGATGACCTTGTGTTATACCCAAAATTTCAACCCCCCCGGAGTGGTCTCTAAGGCATACGTGTTACAAAGGGCAAAGTGGTCAAAATGCACCAATGCAGGATTTTCCAAGGACATTCTCGGGATTTTCTATTTTCATATGACTTGTTCGTTATCTCCAAACACTTCCAAATATCATGGTCATTATGAAAGGTAATTCATGATTCTCTGATAATATTTATTCTGGAAATTTAGCTTTTAATTCATATTATAAGCTAATTTCTTTAATAATTAACACATGAAATAGCCTCAAAATAGAAATTAAAAGGTTTCCAAAATTAAAATAAAATTGTCACATGGTTACCATGACTACATACAGTCATAAACCTGAAATTATTTTATTGGGAACCTTATCCCAAAATTTAAAAGATAAATTCAATCATTTTTGCAATTTTCTCTCTCCTCCGGAAAATATCGAAATCAAAACAAAATGTCATGCAATTTTAACACAAGATAGAGGATGAGTTTTAGAGACTAATGCCGTTGGAATTTCGTTATTTCGACTTTCCAATAATTAGTTATGAATTATGGGAGATTCCATATTGTGCGATTTTTATCTAATCGATTATTTATCAAACTAATCCGATTCCAACTCTCAAAATTCCTAAATATCATTCTTTACCTTTAGTTAAATTTTCATAATTTTTATCAGCTTGCAACATATTCTAAAAAATCAGATTCCCTTAGAGCACAAAATCAGTCTTTTAGATAAAGATCTTGCTCTATCAATTTGACCATGCTCTTTCTATAAAAGGACCCCCCAAGAACGAACTAGGGCAGGGGAGAACACCTCCAAAGTCAAAGAACACAGCCACAAACCTTCTTCCCACGTTTTTACACTTCCAAGCCTCAAATCAATACCGAAACACTGCAGAAATCACCCTAAAATCACCAAAAACTCATCCTTTCTTTTCCTATTGAACTTCCAAGCACCAAAACACCACAAAAGCAGAAGCAAACCGTCCTTAATCATACAAGGAAGAAGAAATCAGAAACTCGGGTCAAAGTTGAACCGGATCGGCTACCAACGACGCGTTCGAAGTTTCCCGACGTGAAGGAACAACCAAATCCCGAAGCCAAAACAGGTTAGAATTCGAATTCTTTAACTCCACTGATCACAATACGCTTCAGGTTGAAATTCCTATTCGAACTAACTTTTCTTTGCTTCTGAATTAAGGTTTGTTTGCGTTTCTGTCCACTAACTTGTTCAATAAGTTTCGTCCTTAATTCGTAGTCAAATTGAAAACTTTTGATCACTAACATGTTTAGAATCTTTCAGGCTACGTACCCATAAATTTTGAGCCAAAAACACCGCCGGGAACAGCCTCAACGCTGCCGTCCGAGGTCGGTCCGCACCCACGGACGCTATGTCCGGGGTCCCGGACGCTCTGTTCGAAAGCCGGACGCCCCCGGACGGTGGCGGGATATTTTTATTTTCAAAATTTAGGGTTTTATAAAACATGTCCGGGCCCACGGACGTCCTGTCCGTGGCCCCGGACTTTTCAAAATCTCGTTTCTGTTTAAATTTGACTTTTCTATGTAATTAGGTTAACTAGGGTCCGTGGGTTCGGACATTAGGTCCGTGGCCACGGACGGAATCAAAATTCGACCTAATTCTGCCTTTGAAACCCTAGTTTAGGTATCTTTCAATTTCACTTTAGTTTTCTGTCAAAAAATGCTAAAAAACACAAAAAAAAAAAGCTCGCGCACTTAGGTTAAAACAACTCGTAATAAGCCGTAAATAAACCAAGTAGAGGAAAAACGACCTAGGAAGGGTAATGAAAGTAATTGAACCCTAAATAAGTCGAATACCAAGCCCCCGAACCCGAACTCTACCTTTCCTGATTTACTCTAGGTTAAAATTAGGTGGCGACTCATAATAGGTTCCAGTGAGCTAGCTTAGGTTTTAATAATTATTGTTATATGACATAGTTATTAATCTTAGGTTATAAGTGGACCTAAAACCCGATTAGATCCTAATCAACTTAATACACTTAGGATAGGGTTTAAAATCGAGGCTCACAGACTGGCGACTCTGCTGGGGATAAATTCTTAATTTTAACTTGTTTAATTTTAAGAAAGAGGGCTTAACTCGAAAAAATGTTTATTTATGGCTTTATTACTTTGTTTGTTTACTTTCGTGCGCACTTTAAATTTTTGCACCCTTGCATCATATGTGAGCGAGGGTCCACACAAACCAGTTTCACCCCGGGACCCATCTAGGGTCCCCTATCAGGGACTCACACCTTTTAGGTGATGTGAATAAGCGGGGGAAAAGAGGAGGATGTCGTCTAACCACACCCCCTTAATACCTGGGCCTTAGCCCCAAGCGTTTTCCTGGCAGTGCCCTTACCTAGCCCTTTGTTTGGTCAGTCAAAGACCCGACCGTAGACGCACACCTTCAGGTGATGTGAAAAGAGTGGGAAAGCCCAAAGAGAATAGCGTGCAAGCCCTATTCCTTTGTGGTGACCTGGGCCCACGCCCCAAGCACCTCTCCGGATCGATCCATACCCGGTTTGATTTAAACGTCTAGTGAGGACATGTTTAATTTGTGTGGGCCTTGTTTGCTTGTATGATCGGCCCACTACCCAGCCTAGAGATTGATAGGAACTTCACCTACATCAACCTAGCCCAAAACGAATTGGCAGCTCTATTTGTTTGCGGCCCAGAGGCCCTGTTTGGTTTAACATGTGAGTCGTTCGGGCTTTGGCCCAAAAGCCTAGACTTAGGTGATTTCTCTTCTGGCCCATTTTGAATTATCCAATTAGTTCTAGGCCCATAAAAAGGAAATCCATCTGAACTTGAAATAACTCACAAGTCCTGAAAACAAAATCTTTTTCGGCTTAACAACCATCTTCTCTGGCCCGAAGAAAGTTAGGCCCATTTGTGATTTAGGGACCATTCCAGCTCATGTGCTTTACTTCAGGCCCAAACACATTCCGGCCCAAGGGCTCATTCTAGTCTAGGTAGACTTCTTATCATGACCCTAACCCAAAACCTTAGATCTAGGTGTCATCTGTTAGGCCAAACCAAAATCACTCGGCCCAAATTCCAGTTCACATATAGAGCAATCATTCTGGCCCAAGTACCACACTCATAACTCATTCCATTTGAGCCCATAGACCAATTCATAGTTTTGGCCCATGAGCTTCGCTCTCAATCAGAATTTCGGCCCATAAAACATTTGAATCCAAGATAGTTTGCATAATTCATTCCAGTTTCCGGCTTCAAGGCCCAACAAGAGCATCAAACGAATCTAGACTTCCAGGCTTATCCCTCGGCCCAGTGGCCCATTCACGGTCCATGTGATTTCTTTCAGCTTGTTTGCTCAATTTCTGGATTCAGGCCTACATGTCCGTTCTAGTCTAGGAATCACTCTAATCTATGCACTTCACTCTCAGTTTGGCGAAGACTCAGGCCCAGTTACTTCCTACATAACCCATGGGCATTTTACAGGGCCCACTCGAAGCTTGGAAGGAAGACAATGATGGTCAATGGCGCCCTGACGGTCAACAGCTCCAGTCTTCAACACGTTGGCATCAGACTGTTCAACATCACTATTTCAGAAGTTTTCTCGATTTAGTAGTTTTCTTTTCTCAATCATTCTTCTAACTTTTATGGTAGTTAGCTTCCTTTATCATTTTAGATTACAACTTTTGATGTTATCTTTCCATTCGTGAATAAGAGCATAGTTCGATTTTCATAATTTTTTGTGCATTCATTCAACAAAACAAAAACACAAAAATTTGTTTTCTTTTTAAGGGATCACAGAGTAATCATTTCCCGACTATGGAATAAAATGACTTGTCTTTTGTTTCTAAAAGGGTGAACATGTCCGTCCTCACACCATAGACTATCCCATAATATCCACGAAGCATTCCAAAATCTGCATCTATTTAAGTGTTGTCATAAACCCCAGGTCAATACTGGGGGCAATCTGAGTTCAGGATCGTCATCTTTAATCTTTCGTTTAAGCGTGTGAACTAGTCTCTAAGTGAAATTCACGAGAGTGTCTTGAGCGGAAAAACCATGAGTGAACGAGCGTGTCATTTTTACACGACTCCGGTGGGACCACATACAAAGGAAAATGTAAATGGCATAACTCCGACCGAAGGAGATAATTTGTAAATTTACTCTTAGACCTGCGAAAAGTAACAAAGAACGGATACACAACTATCAGGAATGACGAAGCACCTAGGTACAGCACCACATAGCCAAAAGCTTGTAAACCCTGTCATTAAACCCTAGGCATCCCCGCTGAGCCTTTCATATATCCCTTTTCGATATTATGAACTCCACAGAATCACCCAGCCAATGATGAATTACCGACCCGGTGACCAATGGAAGCGAGGAGCCCGACTCTCAGATAACAATCTAATCAGTCCAAAGAAGCGATGCCGCTATCAGCATGACGAAGTGATCCATAAATGGTCCCAAAGTGGCACAGGATCCAGAGAGCTCACATCAAAACAACTCTCATAACTCAAAACCGGGAAATACAAGAACCCCGAAGGCAAAGTCAATAAAGGATAAAACAAAAAGGCAAACCCGAAGTGCCTCGAAGAAATCCAAATGATGAAAAGAGAAATGGTGTAAAGGACAACTTCAAAAGTCCAAGTCCAGAAGCTCGAAAACAACGTCAACATGAAGCAGCCAGACGACTTCAAGACAAGGAAGATGAATCCGAGAGAAGACACAAGTTGCAGCTTTGGTCACCCATTTAGGCTCCACATACCTCAAATATCCCTCCATGATCCCGTCGTCTTTTATCACACCCTATGGCCACGTTATAAAGACTTCCGACTTGATAGTTGTGTGTCCAATCACGTGAAAGTAACAGATCAAATGCGTAAATCCATCAAATATCGAATTCAATGGTCTAGAGGTTATGACCATGAGCGAGAAATGAGTGCAAACACCAACCACGTTGAGTGTAGGATAGGAAGCACCACATCAAAGCATAAGCCTCGACCCTGTGAGGATGGACTTGTTCGCACGTTTAATCAAAGAAAACCGGGGGCAATTGATCGTTCCGATCAATTGCCATGAACTCTAGCTCAGATTGTCCTAAGGAAAAATACTGGGGGCAATTGTTGGTTCCAACAATTGCCATGACAACACCAATTGAAACCTAAAGCTTGAGCACCACCATCCCACCACAGGCATAAGCCCTTACCACCACATACACACCACAGGCCCACATAAGCCCTTACCTTCACTTCATACACCACACAGGCCCACATAAGCCCTTACCTTCACACCTCCACCACACAGGCCCACATAAGCCCTTACCTCCACACCTCCACTACACAGGCCCACATAAGCCCTTACCTCCACACCTCCACTACACAGGCCCACATAAGCCCTTACCTGCACATCAAACACCACAGGCCCACATAAGCCCTTACCTTCACATCATACACCATACCCCACCGACGGCATGTTCATCTCGTAGGAGATAAATTACAAGTCCGAAGTCTATAGTTAGGAGATGATAATTTCACTTTCCTTTTCACTAAACAGAATTTTCTTCAAGCACTACCACGTTTGGCACCTCTTTCAACGATTTCTTGTCTTGAACAACTTTCCTTTAAACACTTCGGTTTCATAAACCTCATCATGGCTACATTTGGCACACTTTCTAGCAATGTCTTGCTTTGGACAATTTTTGATCCTTAACATTGCCATGTTTGGCACATTTTCCAATGATTTCTTGTTTTGGACAAGTTTCCTACATACACTTTGATTGTAATTTGACATGGACATCATCATAGCCACGTTTGGCACTTTCATAATCAACTTTCATCATGATCATTTGCATAAAGTTTACCTTGCATCCGTCTGCATGAAACTTCTCATCATAGACTAGAGATACAGATTCTCACCCCGAAGATACAGATTCTTCAGAGATACAGATTCTCGCCCCGGAGATACAGATTCTTCAGAGATACAGATTCTCACCCCGAAGATACAGATTCTTCAGAGATACAGATTCTCGCCCCGGAGATACAGATTCTTCAGAGATACTGTGATACCCAGTGTAGGGGTCACCTCCCACATCGATCGGGAGAGAGCACGAACCATGCCTTATAGGTGTGGGGATACTCTTCCCTTGTGTGAGGCCTTTTGGGGATGGTACCCCGAGAACAAAACCGTGCGGGCTGCGGCCCAAAGCGGACAATATCACACATGTGGGTTAAGACTGGGCTGCTACAGATGGTATCAGAGCCCAACCGTTAAGCTCGTCATTACCTCTTAAATTGTCACCAATTACTCTTACTCACGCAGCGGAACTCTAAGTACAACGAGGGGTGAAACAACGCCGTTAGCCACCTATATGGCTATCCAGGCCTATCTCACATACAGTAACGGTCTGATGGACTGGAACAACCGAGTACACAATACAAATACAATACTCAAATCATTTCTTTACTATACCGAGTCTACAATAAATGGATGCCGACAACACATTCGGTCTTACACCTCTTTCAATACATAAGTAATTAAAACTACTACCCGTGTAACCCACCGACCCCGTCCTACTCTCGAACGGTAACATCTTCGGTGTACCTGTAAAATAAAAACATCGCCCCTAGGGGCTCAGCTTAACGCTGCATATGAAATTCGCATACCCCGAGCGCTAACCGGGGTACGCCGACCACTTAGTCGGATATACATGGAGTTCATTAGTCAAACAACATGCATCATAGCAATACGATAAGTACATGTAATGCTCAAGGAATTTACATCCAATCATGGAACACAATTCCTAACTAACATAACAAGGTTGTTAGTTGAATCTGGTTACTCTTAGGCCTTGAGGGTTATTCCCCGCTATGCCTTGTTTACTTATTCAATACCTCACCCGCTCTCTCTCGGGTTACTTATTCATATACACTCCCATTCTCTTGGGCTACTCGTACTATACTCACCCACACTCTCGGGTTACTTATTCTCATTATCTCACCCATACTCTTGGGTTATTTATACTCATTATCTCACCCACACTCTTGGGTTATTTATACTCAAGCTCTTGTAGATTCTCGAGACACTACAGGTCTCCTACGTCACGCTTGTTACTCTTAATACATACTTAGGCCAAAACTCATGGCTCTCTAGCATAGTCTTACTTCCCCGGTTTCGACCCTACTCTGGGTCTAGCATGGTGGGAAGGTTCAACTAGCTCACGGAACTCTCTCTTAGTTCCTATCTCTTTTACTTAGGTCCGACTACTCTCGGACTACTCTCGTTCCCATACACTCCTCTCTCGGAGTTATAATAATATCATGTATATTAGTCTAGAAGCATCACTCTCGATGTTTCTAATGACTTGGGAACATTACTTTAGTTCGGTTAATCTTAGGTTTTAAGAGTTACCCATACATTTACTTTACTCATACTTTCGGTTACTTGCATATACCAGGTAAAATCCTCATATAGGAGGTCGACCATGTCTCAAGGGAGTTACTAATCCCTCAGGTCTCTTTTACCTTCTCCACTGGTTCACATCTTCGAACTATCTTAAATCCTCTTGAAGGAGGTTCACTTATCTTTCCACTCTCATTTGTTTCGTGGATTGTTTCAATGTGGTTTTCTAACCATCATCGGGTATTTACTCAACCCGTACTTCTCCTCACATTCTAGGGAGTTCATATGTTTGCGTTATCGTTATACTTTAACGGATAGTTTGTGTGTTTGCACGTTTTCGTTATCATAAGCGTCGACCCGATCTATGGGTCTCTTGCCAAACGCTACTCACTACGAGTCGGTCCATTCACTATGTTAGACCACACCGGCATACAAGTATGTTAGCTCATTCAACATACAACAAGGCATACATAATCAAACAAGGGATTATTTTCATGCTTTAATCTTGATTAAGCCGGCACACAAACACACAAATCAACGTAACTCGGTTAGCACGCGGAGTATGAGAAAATCATACCTTTCACTGGGGTTTTTACTTTTACCGTGTCATCTCACCATGCTCGGGTCACACACGATTCTCTAATAATGTTTCAAACATTATTATTAATACTAAGCTCATATGGTACATTATTAAATGCTACTCCCGTACTTACCCCGTTATCCCGTTATCTCGGTTTTACTTTTGTTAATTTGAGTTCTCACTTCTCAATCACTTCTAACACTTTTTAACACTTCTCAGGGCCATTACATCTCACCAAACAAGGCCTTAACATCTTATAACATCATTAACATTTAAACCCCCATCATTTCAAACCTTAAAAATGCTCTCTGTTGGTTTCTGGGGGTGGTCCGGGACCTTGTCCTTACCCCAAGTCCCGGACCTATTGCAAACTTAACTCTCGGCGATTTTTAACATATGGTCCGGGACCTTGTCCCTATCCCAAGTCCCGGACCAGCATGGTTGTGCAGTCTCGACCTATTTAAATGGGGTGGTCCGGGACCTTTTCCATACCCCAAGTCCCGGACCAAGTGCAGGATAAAACTCTCGGCATGATTTAAGGGGGTGGTCCGGGACCTTGTCCATGGACTAAGTCCCGGACCCTGTTGCAGTTTTGACAGATTTGCATTTTTCCAAATCTGTTACAACCTCATTCTTCCACCATTGTCTTTCCAATCTTTCCCACTTATAATCTACATGTTTTAACACTTAATTACCCTTCTTAATCACCTTAAACTAAGCACCAAGTGCACTCACCAATTCTAATTATTTTCACTCAAAAATTCACTTACACTTTCATAACTTGTTTTCTTGTTTTCTAATACTCTTGTAACAGATTTTGGTGTTGCCTCCCACCATTCAATACTTCATTCACTAATGCCATTACCAGCACCCAAATGACATTATCTTCACTGCTAACACACTCTACTTCTTGGTTTGGTTTTCAAACCATTAATCACTCACCTAACACTTCTTAAACCAACTAGTTTCTTCCTTATAATGAAACACCCAAGTTCATAGTCTCCAAGGAAATTTTGACAGCACTTGCCTACTTCTTAAGCATGTTCACCACACATAAATCAGCTCATAAACACTTCTTCATTCCTGCTTTAATGAAACACAACAACTACAATACACCAAATTTCCCTCTTGTTTACACATGTACACTAGTTTAGTTTCTAGGTTTATTTGCACACATAAACCTCATTAAAACATTCTCTGTCAACTAACATATTGCAGTACCATGACTACACTAGCTCAAGGTTATTTATTCAACACCCACATAAGTTTCACAAGGAAAATAAAACCAACACAAGGTAAGCTCTTTGCCTTGTTTATTTTCGGTTTTTCACTCCTCCTCTTCTTCCTTCTCTTCTTCCCTCTTTCTCTTCTTGTTTTTCCACCACACAAGGATTATGGATTGCTAGCTACAACCATATCCCATCACACACATAACAACTAGTCAATTTCAATATTTCCCACACCACCTAACATTTCAAGGGGCTAGTATTCTAGGTTTAGCTTAGATTTTACCTTAGAATAGCCAAATGGATAGCTTGGCAATCAATTGGAAGAATTTCCAACACCCCACAAGAACATGGTGGTTCGGCTGAAACGGAAGGAAATTTTCTACGTGAGGAAAATTTTCCAAAATGGCAAGAACAAGCTTGAAATGGCCAAAGCTCTTACTTATAATTACCTTAAGACATTAAGGAGGTGGAGGAGAGTTAAAATCAGCTCTCCAAGCTTCAAAAGCTCCAACACCCATGGAAGTGAAGGTGGAGGAATCAAGACTTTGCTGGGTGGAAATCGAAGCTCTCACCGATACGAATCTAGCGGTATAATTTTTGTGTGATTTGGTGGATAAATGAGTGAATGAGAGGAGGAAGAAGATGGGCTGTTGCTTGCTCTTTGAAATCGCCATTTACAGAGGCAAGGAAGGAGGAGCTCGGTCTGGAGGGAGGGGAAATCGTGAGTGAGGAAAAAGAAGAGGTGAGAGAGTGTTTAAGTTACTTTATACTATTCCCTCTTTTTTTTTACTTTACTTATTTCTTTGTCATCCTATTACCAAATAGCTACAAGCTATTAATGAGTGTACACATATTAATTAAAACCGACCCACAAGAATTAGTAGCCCGGGTCGTTTTTCGTTTTTTTCGAATTAAACGTGTTTCGTCTCCCGGTTTGGTCACTATTCACTTACCGGGTCCGTTTTTCGGAATTTTCTCGTTTAATTAATTTTAATGGTTATTAAGCTCCCATTAATACTTAATTATAGTTATTTAATCAACTATAATTTTTACGGGTCCGTTTGACCACTTAAAGTCACGTTTTCGGGTTTTCTCGAAAAACGTGCTTTTATGCTTATTTAGCGTTTTAATCCATTATTTGGATCCGTTTTCTTCGGGAACCATTCCCGTATACTAATTAGGCCTAACTAAGCCTTAGGAATCCATCTCGGACCCTTACGAGATTATATATCTCTTGTTTTCATTTAATGCGCATTTTAGCGTTTTCCGCGTTTAACGCATTTTCTCTTTTCTTTTGGTTTTATTCTTTTTACCAATACTCTCTAGGCACAATTAGGCCCTTAATAATATTATTAGAGTAATTAGATCACCATTTTTAGATCCGGGGTATTAAAATCTACCCCCCTTAGGAACTTTGTCCTCAAAGTTGGTGAATCTAAATGGTTACTCTCATGGGCGTACTATGCCAAGGTTATAATACATGTACAACCTTACAGACTTCACAAGTCTGTCTCATTTCATACTACGCATACCTCACACATATCACAGCATGTATAGCAATCAAAAATACTTTTTGTTCTCTCTCCATGGAATCGGTCCGAAGACAAGAAGGCACTACAGTCCTCTAATCCATGTTGAGTAATATACTACTGATCCCTCAGGTACCGGTCACGTTGAACACTTACTCTTTCTGGTTCACGGCCGTTTCATGACAAATGGGCACTTACTCTCTCTGGCCCACGGTCCCTTCGGTTCTGATCAAAACATTACACATATACATATCCTCAGGCACTCTGGTTGACTCACTCAACACAGGAACATCTCAGGGTACTCTCCCCGTCCCGCTGCCTTTGGAAAAATCACACACTGACACCGCCCCAACCGGTCACTTAGGACCGCCGCACGTACGGTGCAATGGTTTCAAAACTAGTACACGCCCACCGTTCTACCGGTCATCAAGACTTAAGGCCGTAGTCATCGGCGGGTGATAGCGGTTTAAAAACCAGTTTCATTTCCATCTTCATACTTGAAGGAAATTCTTTTTCAAAATCTGTTTGAAAATTCTTTTTAAAACATCACACAACTCCAAATCAGATTTATGGTAGCTGTATCTTCCTTAGCGTGATTACTTGTGACCACTATAGGGAGCTTCAAGAATCATCCAACCCTGATGTGATCAGCATTAGTGTTGAACTATCTTTCCACCCCAATTTGTGTTCGGTTTCCCTTGATCGCTAGCAGATCAAGTTCCACCTCCCACGTCAGTTTCAAACAATCAGATAGTCAAACATTTTCGTTTTCTATCTTTTACTCTTTCTAGTCATATTCACGAAACAATTCGTTTCAATTAATCTCTAGTTTCTAGTACTTAGGTCATTTGTCATTCTCATTGCTTCACTACTTTACCTAGGTATTCCATACTTATGGCTTCTTTTACTCAAATTGTTGCTCAATTTAAAACACATAACATACAACTCCAAAGGATGGAACTCACTCCATCTATCATTCTCAAATAAAATCACCTAGGGAACTCACTCCCTACAAGGTTCCACATCGGTATCATACCAATTCGTACTCATTATGTCTCATGTCTAATCTCACTAGACATATACTATAGGGATTCTCATTCCCTAGGAGTCTCTCTACTCCTCTTTTCATAAATATTACATACTCGTTACTTGCATCACTCATGCACAACAATCATTATTACACAATGAATGGGTACATATGTTTATGTAACATAAGTTCCAATCATCCAAACAATTTCTTTTGTGCTATGCACATAGTAGTTTACGCACTAAACGTAAAACATACTCTAAGCGGTTTCTCGCCCTACCCCCCCTTAAAAGAGGTTACGCCGCGTAACAGACCATATGTTATACTGAACATTGGTTCACTAATTCTGGTATCATGAAGTGTTTTAACTTCAATGCGGTTAATTAACTCATAACCGGGTTCGGTTCTAGCCTCTAAGGCTTCAATCAGGTTTGCCAGGTATACTTAACCTTGAATTACGGCCCACTAGCTTCTGCTGCGTGACCTGATAACTAGAGCTTAACTCGCCCTTTGGTATTCTCAATGTATTTCAATCGTCGCTTGGTATCTCTTACCGTATGCGAATTCGATGAGTTATAGATTTTCTCTCCAATTCTCTGGAAATCTATATTTTTTGTATACTCTGTATACTTTTGTGGTTATTCACTACTTTTTCCGACTTATTGTCGGTTGAGGTCAAGCTGCTACTTAGCATGTAGTGCTTCCTCATTTGATAATGACTTCTAAATCATGTTTGTTTATTTATTTCTGTACAAGAATTCCTCATTCATACTACTCTGCCTTTTCCACATATCGATCCTGGGCCCTGTGGGTTACTGCCCACGTTCTTTGTGCATCTTTGGCCAATGGCCGCACGGTTATCTCTCTAGATTCTCACTCAACAAGCTTCATTGACATTTCTCAATTCCTGGCTCTCCCACTTGATCATTACCGCACAAGTGCAATACCAAAACACTCAGTCATACAGAGTGCAGAAGCGTAAACCCTTGACAGTAAATCTCTCATGAGATAGGAATGATCATGTCTTCTTTACCACATTTCCTTATCAGCTTCATATCCTTATCTGTTACTGTGTATCATGCTCCACTCATTACAACATTCGCTTATAAGGCATCCGCTACTACTTTAGCTTCCGCTCATATAATCCTGCCATTCATACTATGGCTCAATTGCATATACAACTCTAACTCTCCACGTTTATGGCGTATCGTTTATTCTGCAATTCATATTGCACACATACAGTGTTTACTTCTCAACCGATTGCTCTCTCGGTTTCCTTCCATTGCTATCAAAGTCTTTCTACATGCTATTTGTGTTCATAAATTTCCTTGGCAACATACACATGCTCAGATTTCACTACACCGCTTTAGCAGTTTCATATTACATACTTAGATGGTAGCCTTTCTCTGGAGGATTCACGCAATTGCCGCTCCATAGGCTCCACAATAATAAGTGGTGTCCCCACTCTAAGGTGGTGGTTCACGCTCCACAATAACTCTTATGCCTTTATGCATATGTTTTACAACGTTTGGATCTACGTATTGTAGTTGGTTTTATCGGCTTACAAGCCACCTTGCCTCGAGTCATGCTCCATGCGGCTGTTTATATAGGTTTCTTCTTCTCCGTATGCCATTAAATGGTTAGGAGGTATTTCTGGGCTCTTTGATATGGTTGTCTCACCACTCTTCCGTACTTGGAAGGCCCTTTTATACTAGGTATTAATTCATGCCCTCTAGCAATTTAGGGTATCCCGTGTTACGAGGGATCCCTTCGGGTTCTACCCGAGTGTTTGCTTAAACACTTGTGTTCTCAACACGATGTTTCGTTCAACTACTGTTGACTCCGGCACCCTTCTCGGATTGCTCCTGGGTGTTACTGAGTAATGCCATTACATCTGGCTTGTACTTATGGTTATGTTCAGTTGGGACTTCGCCTTGCGGCTATGTCCTTGACTATCCCGTTTAGGGTTGTAATGTCTCCCATTATTGGGTAGATCCTTGGTACCTTCTAATACCTTCTGGGTCAGGTCATTATTCTCTTCAGTGAGGTATAATGTGGGAATTCTATCCCGTTTATCGTACATCAATAAGTTCATTTAGGCATTCGCCGTATTGTTTACACTGGTATTCACCCAGTCATTATGTATTTCTTAAGGCATATCCAATGTCTATACCTAATACTCTGTGCTTCTAGCACTTCTCCACGCTATGTCCTTAGATCCGTCATCTTACTGGATTCTTGACTCCCTTAACTTGGTAAGCTTCCTTGTGTTCTTCGATCATTCGAGATATCCAACTGTGTTGGTTTGAATTGGCTCTTTCGTCCGTAGTATGGAGTGGCTACTTCCCGTGTTCCGTACTCTACTTGTATACATACATGGAGTATCATATTGATACGTTGCCACTTACCCGACTAACTCATAATTGGTCTGTCAGGCCCGCAAGCTCCTTCGGAGTGCGGTCGTTCCATGTCTCGTTTAGTACACCGTAGTGTCGGTCACACGCCTAAGTGAAGTATTCTGTTGCCAACTCCTCTTATATCGTCCTATGATAACTTACCGTGATTCTCTGGTTTGGTTTTTAAAAACTTGGGGGTTTTTGGAAAATTCTCAGTTTGAAAGAAAATTGAGTTTGAAAATAAATTCTTTACGGCATTTCAATGCCGGTTACTTCTTACCAGGTCTAGCCTCTTGCTGACCGGTATATTCTCAATACAATGGTCAGGCTATTCAGCCTTCCAGGGTTTCATTTCAGAATTCTTAAGGTTTGTGGTGCTATTTTGGCTTCTCTTGCCGTCTTGGTACTTGCTAAGTACTGGTCGCTTGTCAAAGCTCTTCTTAAAAGTCCCGCTATTACTGCACTTGCCGTGGCAAGTGCGCGGTACTGGCGGTTTTTGGGTTAACTCATACCGGTCACGGTATTGTTCATATTATATTTGGTAGCCTTGTCGGCTTTTCCTTTGATCCTTTAGTAGGATAACTACTCCTTAGAGCTGCTTCTCATTCATCTTGTCATGACTGTCATTCATTTAGGTGTTTCTCCATTCTTGGAGTAACTAAATTACTTAGTTCAGTGTTCTACCTCGTTGCTTGTTCCCACGTCGTTACTGTGGTTACCGAGGTTTACATCACTAGGCACTACCGTTGTAGTCCTATTCGGGTGTACCCCATAATTATGCTTGTAGCTGCCTAAGCTATGCCCGCTAGGTATTGCAACCTCTTCGGGTGTGGCAGGGTGGGTGTATATACTCCTGACTAGATTCTTAGTCGGTTGATGTACCGTTGGTGGTATTAGTTAACTATGGCGGTCCGTAGACATGTGTCTCGGTTCTCGTTAGTTCTCATAAGTCTGTCTGGTCGCACGATTGGTGCATCCTTCTCACTGCTACTCGACCAGCTGGGTCCTCGCGACTACTAAGCATGTCGCCACAGGCTGCCACAAATTCTGGTCTCCTTGGATTAGGATGTCTCGACCTTCCGTCATTGCATGCAGTTATTGTCATTTCAGCGGGATCCGTCTCCGGGATTTCCGGTTCTCTGGATCTACCGCATGACAGGTTCTGGTTCAGAATGAAATATTTAACCACTGCCAGATCGGGTTTCCCCGTCTCTCTGGCGTTCTTTCCCGAACTTTTAATACGGGGGTTGTGGAGGGCGGGTTTGGTATTGTAGGTATCCAGATCATACTGGAAGTTCCTAACTAGCGCATCTCTCACGCTACCACTCAACCCTTAGCCCTAAGTCTCTATTTCCTAACTCGGTATTTCCTAGGCTCGGTATTTCCAGTCATCAGAGCGATACTTCGCTCTGATACCATTTTTGTAACACCCCAACCGTTAAGCTCGTCATTACCTCTTAAATTGTCACCAATTACTCTTACTCACGCAGCGGAACTCTAAGTACAACGAGGGGTGAAACAACGCCGTTAGCCACCCATATGGCTAACCAGGCCTATCTCACATACAGTAACGGTCTGATGGACTGGAACAACCGAGTACACAATACAAATACAATACTCAAATCATTTCTTTACTATACCGAGTCTACAATAAATGGATGCCGACAACACATTCGGTCTTACACCTCTTTCAATACATAAGTAATTAAAACTACTACCCGTGTAACCCACCGACCCCGTCCTACTCTCGAATGGTAACATCTTCGGTGTACCTGTAAAATAAAAACATCGCCCCTAGGGGCTCAGCTTAACGCTGCATATGAAATTCGCATACCCCGAGCGCTAACCGGGGTACGCCGACCACTTAGTCGGATATACATGGAGTTCATTAGTCAAACAACATGCATCATAGCAATACGGTAAGTACATGTAATGCTCAAGGAATTTACATCCAATCATGGAACACAATTCCTAACTAACATAACAAGGTTGTTAGTTGAATCAGGTTACTCTTAGGCCTTGAGGGTTATTCCCCACTATGCCTTGTTTACTTATTCAATACCTCACCCGCTCTCTCTCGGGTTACTTATTCATATACACTCCCATTCTCTTGGGCTACTCGTACTTACTACCCACACTCTCGGGTTACTTATTCTCATTATCTCACCCATACTCTTGGGTTATTTATACTCATTATCTCACCCACACTCTTGGGTTATTTATACTCAAGCTCTTGTAGATTCTCGAGACACTACAGGTTTAATACCCCGGATCTAAAAATGGTGATCTAATTACTCTAATAAGATTATTAAGGGCCTAATTGTGCCTAGAGAGTATTGGTAAAAAGAATAAAACCAAAAGAAAAGAGAAAATGCGTTAAACGCGGAAAACGCTAAAATGCGCATTAAATGAAAATAAGAGATATATAATCTCGTAAGGGTCCGAGGTGGATTCCTAAGGCTTAGTTAGGCCTAATTAGTATACGGGAATGGTTCCCGAAGAAAACGGATCCAAATAATGGATTAAAACGCTAAATAAGCATAAAAGCAGTTTTTCGAGAAAACCCGAAAACGTGACTTTAAGTGGTCAAACGGACCCGTAAAAATTATAGTTGATTAAATAACTATAATTAAGTATTAATGGGAGCTTAATAACCATTAAAATTAATTAAACGAGAAAATTCCAGAAAACGGACCCGGTAAGTGAATAGTGACCAAACCGGGAGACGAAACGTGTTTAATTCAAAAAAAACGAAAAACGACCCGGGCTACTAATTCTTGTGGGTCGGTTTTAATTAATATGTGTACACTCATTAATAGCTTGTAGCTATTTGGTAATAGGATGACAAAGAAATAAGTAAAGTAAAAAAAAAGAGGGAATAGTATAAAGTAACTTAAACACTCTCTCACCTCTTCTTTTTCCTCACTCACGATTTCCCCTCCCTCCAGACCGAGCTCCTCCTTCCTTGCCTCTGTAAATGGCGATTTCAAAGAGCAAGCAACATCCCATCTTCTTCCTCCTCTCATTCACTCATTTCTCCACCAAATCACACAAAAATTATACCGCTAGATTCGTATCGGTGAGAGCTTCGATTTCCACCCAGCAAAGTCTTGATTCCTCCACCTTCACTTCCATGGGTGTTGGAGCTTTTGAAGCTTGGAGAGCTGATTTTAACTCTCCTCCACCTCCTTAATGTCTTAAGGTAATTATAAGTAAGAGCTTTGGCCATTTCAAGCTTGTTCTTGCCATTTTGGAAAATTTTCCTCACGTAGAAAATTTCCTTCCGTTTCAGCCGAACCACCATGTTCTTGTGGGGTGTTGGAAATTCTTCCAATTGATTGCCAAGCTATCCATTCGGCTATTCTAAGGTAAAATCTAAGCTAAACCTAGAATACTAGCTCCTTGAAATGTTAGGTGGTGTGGGAAATATTGAAATTGACTAGTTGTTATGTGTGTGATGGGATATGGTTGTAGCTAGCAATCCATAATCCTTGTGTGGTGGAAAAACAAGAAGAGAAAGAGGGAAGAAGAGAAGGAAGAAGAGGAGGAGTGAAAAACCGAAAATAAACAAGGCAAAGAGCTTACCTTGTGTTGGTTTTATTTTCCTTGTGAAACTTATGTGGGTGTTGAATAAATAACCTTGAGCTAGTGTAGTCATGGTACTGCAATATTGTTAGTTGACAGAGAATGTTTTAATGAGGTTTATGTGTGCAAATAAACCTAGAAACTAAACTAGTGTACATGTGTAAACAAGAGGGAAATTTGGTGTATTGTAGTTGTTGTGTTTCATTAAAGCAGGAATGAAGAAGTGTTTATGAGCTGATTTATGTGTGGTGAACATGCTTAAGAAGTAGGCAAGTGCTGTCAAAATTTCCTTGGAGACTATGAACTTGGGTGTTTCATTATAAGGAAGAAACTAGTTGGTTTAAGAAGTGTTAGGTGAGTGATTAATGGTTTGAAAACCAAACCAAGAAGTAGAGTGTGTTAGCAGTGAAGATAATGTCATTTGGGTGCTGGTAATGGCATTAGTGAATGAAGTATTGAATGGTGGGAGGCAACACCAAAATCTGTTACAAGAGTATTAGAAAACAAGAAAACAAGTTATGAAAGTGTAAGTGAATTTTTGAGTGAAAATAATTAGAATTGGTGAGTGCACTTGGTGCTTAGTTTAAGGTGATTAAGAAGGGTAATTAAGTGTTAAAACATGTAGATTATAAGTGGGAAAGATTGGAAAGACAATGGTGGAAGAATGAGGTTGTAACAGATTTGGAAAAATGCAAATCTGTCAAAACTGCAACAGGGTCCGGGACTTAGTCCATGGACAAGGTCCCGGACCACCCCCTTAAATCATGCCGAGAGTTTTATCCTGCACTTGGTCCGGGACTTGGGGTATGGAAAAGGTCCCGGACCACCCCATTTAAATAGGTCGAGACTGCACAACCATGCTGGTCCGGGACTTGGGATAGGGACAAGGTCCCGGACCATATGTTAAAAATCGCCGAGAGTTAAGTTTGCAATAGGTCCGGGACTTGGGGTAAGGACAAGGTCCCGGACCACCCCCAGAAACCAACAGAGAGCATTTTTAAGGTTTGAAATGATGGGGGTTTAAATGTTAATGATGTTATAAGATGTTAAGGCCTTGTTTGGTGAGATGTAATGGCCCTGAGAAGTGTTAAAAAGTGTTAGAAGTGATTGAGAAGTGAGAACTCAAATTAACAAAAGTAAAACCGAGATAACGGGATAACGGGGTAAGTACGGGAGTAGCATTTAATAATGTACCGTATGAGCTTGGAATTAATAATAATGTTTGAAACATTATCAGAGAATCGTGCGTGACCCGAGCATGGTGAGATGACACGGTAAAAGTAAAAACCCCGGTGAAAGGTATGATTTTCTCATACTCCGCGTGCTAACCGAGTTACGTTGATTTGTGTGTTTGTGTGCCGGCTTAATCAAGATTAAAGCATGAAAATAATCCCTTGTTTGATTATGTATGCCTTGTTTTATGTTGAATGAGCTAACATACTTGTATGCCGGTGTGGTCTAACATAGTGAATGGACCGACTCGTAGTGAGTAGCGTTTGGCAAGAGACCCATAGATCGGGTCGACGCTTATGATAACGAAAACGTGCAAACACACAAACTATCCGTTAAAGTATAACGATAACGCAAACATATGAACTCCCTAGAATGTGAGGAGAAGTACGGGTTGAGTAAATACCCGATGATGGTTAGAAAACCACATTGAAACAATCCACGAAACAAATGAGAGTGGAAAGATAAGTGAACCTCCTTCAAGAGGATTTAAGATAGTTCGAAGATGTGAACCAGTGGAGAAGGTAAAAGAGACCTGAGGGATTAGTAACTCCCTTGAGACATGGTCGACCTCCTATATGAGGATTTTACCTGGTATATGCAAGTAACCGAAAGTATGAGTAAAGTAAATGTATGGGTAACTCTTAAAACCTAAGATTAACCGAACTAAAGTAATGTTCCCAAGTCATTAGAAACATCGAGAGTGATGCTTCTAGACTAATATACATGATATTATAACTCCGAGAGAGGAGTGTATGGGAACGAGAGTAGTCCGAGAGTAGTCGGACCTAAGTAAAAGAGATAGGAACTAAGAGAGAGTTCCGTGAGCTAGTTGAACCTTCCCACCATGCTAGACCCAGAGTAGGGTCGAAACCGGGGAAGTAAGACTATGCTAGAGAGCCATGAGTTTTGGCCTAAGTATGTATTAAGAGTAACAAGCGTGACGTAGGAGACCTGTTGTAACAGCCCAGTAATCAACCCACTTGTGAGATATTGTCCGCTTTGGGCCGCAGCCCGCACGGTTTTGCTTCCGGGGTACCATCCCCAAAAGGCCTCTCACAAGGCAAGAGTATCCCCACACCTATAAGGTATGGTTCGTGCGCTCTCCCAATCGATGTGGGAGGTGACCCCTACACTGGGTATCACACTCTACCCCCCTTGGGAGCCCAGCGTCCCCGCTGGCACACCGACCTGGGCCCGGCTCTGATACCATCTGTAACAGCCCAGTCTTAACCCACATGTGTGATATTGTCCACTTTGGGCCGCAGCCCGCACGGTTTTGTTCTCGGGGTACCATCCCCAAAAGGCCTCACACAAGGGAAGAGTATCCCCACACCTATAAGGCATGGTTCGTGCTCTCTCCCGATCGATGTGGGAGGTGACCCCTACACTGGGTATCAGAGCCAGGCCCAGGTCGGTGTGCCAGCAGGGACGCTGGGCTCCCAAGGGGGGTAGAGTGTGATACCCAGTGTAGGGGTCACCTCCCACATCGATCGGGAGAGAGCACGAACCATGCCTTATAGGTGTGGGGATACTCTTCCCTTGTGTGAGGCCTTTTGGGGATGGTACCCCGAGAACAAAACCGTGCGGGCTGCGGCCCAAAGCGGACAATATCACACATGTGGGTTAAGACTGGGCTATTACAGATACAGATTCTCACCCCGAAGATACAGATTCTTCAGAGATACAGATTCTCGCCCCGGAGATACAGATTCGTCAGAGATACAGATTCTCACCACGAAGATACAGATTCTTCAGAGATACAGATTCTCATCCATAGATACAGATTCTTCAGAGATACAAATTCTCACCATGAAGATACAGATTCTTCAGAGATACAGATTCTCATCCATAGATACAGACTCTTCAGAGATACAGATTCTCACCCGTAGATTCAGATACAGATTCTGACCACGAAGATGCAGATTCTTTACAGATACAAATTCTCACCTGAGTAGAAGAACTCACCCTCAAGCTTGTCATAAGTCTTACCCACTTCCTTAGCACCTGCCACGTTTGGCACTCTCAGTCCTTAACCTTTTACACACACTTCGGAATAGGTTCCGGTCCCTAGACACTAGGTCATACAATTCATCATCACATTAAGCACATTTCACTCATTATAGGTAGTCAGCGCCTTAGAATAGCTTGACATCATTTTCATCGTTTCGGTAGTCAACGCCTTAGAATCGCTTGACATTACTTCATCTTATAGGTAGTCAACGCCTTAGAATCGCTTGACATTACTTCATCTTATAGGTAGTCAACGCATTAGAATCGCTTGACATCTTCTCATTCTCACTCATAGGTAGTCGGCGCCTTAGAATAGCTCGACGCAATCTGCATATAGGGCCTTTTAAGATCCAAAATTTCGGGGTATCACTCAGGCATCAACTAGTCTTTTCATCTTCATTACAAAGCCTAGTTGACGGGGGGCAATCTGTTATACCCAAAATTTCAACCCCCCCCCCCCCCCCCGGAGTGGTCTCTAAGGCATACGTGTTACAAAGGGCAAAGTGGTTAAAATGCACCAATACAGGATTTTCCAAGGACATTCTCGGGATTTTCTATTTTCATATGACTTGTTCATTATCTCCAAACACTTCCAAATATCATGGTCATTATGAAAGGTAATTCATGATTCTCTGATAATATTTATTCTGGAAATTTAGCTTTTAATTCATATTATAAGCTAATTTCTTTAATAATTAACACATGAAATAGCCTCAAAATAGAAATTAAAAGGTTTCCAAAATTAAATAAAATTGTCACATGGTTACCATGACTACATACAGTCATAAACCTGAAATTATTTTATTGGGAACCTTATCCCAAATTTAAAAGAGAAATTCAATCATTTTTGCAATTTTCTCTCTCCTCCAGAAAATACCGAAATCAAAACAAAATGTCATGCAATTTTAACACAAGATAGAGGATGAGTTTTAGAGACTAATGCCGTTGGAATTTCGTTATTTCGACTTTCCAATAATTAGTTATGAATTATGGGAGATTCCATATTGTGCGATTTTTATCTAATCGATTATTTATCAAACTAATCCGATTCCAACTCTCAAAATTCCTAAATATCATTCTTTACCTTCAGTTAAATTTTCATAATTTTTATCGGCTTGCAACATATTCTAAAAAATCATATTCCCTTAGAGCACAAAATCAGTCTTTTAGATAAAGATCTTGCTCTATCAATTTGACCATGCTCTTTCTATAAAAGGACCCCCCCAAGAACGAACTAGGGCAGGGGAGAACACCTCCAAAGTCAGAGAACACAGCCACAAACCTTCTTCCCACGTTTTTACACTTCCAAGCCTCAAATCAATACCGAAACACTGCAGAAATCACCCTAAAATCACCAAAAACTCATCCTTTCTTTTCCTATTGAAATTCCAAGCACCAAAACACCACAAAAGCAGAAGCAAACCATCCTTAATCATACAAGGAAGAAGAAATCAGAAACTCGGGTCAAAGTTGAACCGGATCGGCTACCAACGACGCGTTCGAAGTTTCCCGACGTGAAGGAACAACCAAATCCCGTAGCCAAAACAGGTTAGAATTCGAATTCTTTAACTCCACTGATCACAATACGCTTCAGGTTTAAATTCCTATTCGAACTAACTTTTCTTTGCTTCTGAATTAAGGTTTGTTTGCGTTTCTGTCCACTAACTTGTTCAATAAGTTTCATCCTTAATTCCTAGTCAAATTGAAAACTTTTGATCACTAACATGTTTAGAATCTTTCAGGCTACGTACCCATAAATTTTGAGCCAAAAACACCGCTGGGAACAGCCTCAACGCCGCTGTCCGAGGTCGGTCCGAACCCACGGACGCTATGTCCGGGGTCCCGGACGCTCTGTCCGAAAGCCGGACGCCCCCGGACGGTGGCGGGATATTTTTATTTTCAAAATTTAGGGTTTTATAAACCATGTCTGGGCCCACGGACGTCCTGTCCGTGGCCCCGGACTTTTCAAAATCTCGTTTCTGTTTAAATTTGACTTTTCTATGTAATTAGGTTAACTAGGGTCCGTGGGTTCGGACATTAGGTCCGTGGCCACGGACGGAATCAAAATTCGACCTAATTCTGCCTTTGAAACCCTAGTTTAGGTATCTTTCAATTTCACTTTAGTTTTCTGTTAAAAAATGCTAAAAAACACAAAAAAACAGAAGCTCGCGCACTTAGGTTAAAACGACTCGTAATAAGCCGTAAATAATCCAAGTAGAGGAAAAACGACCTAGGAAGGGTAATGAAAGTAATTGAACCCTAAATAAGTTGAATACCAAGCCCCCGAACCCGAACTCTACCTTTCCTGATTTACTCTAGGTTAAAATTAGGTGGCGACTCATAATAGGTTCCAGTGAGCTAGCTTAGGTTTTAATAATTATTGTTATATGACATAGTTATTAATCTTAGGTTATAAGTGGACCTAAAACCCGATTAGATCCTAATCAACTTAATCCACTTAGGATAGGGTTTAAAATCGAGGCTCACACCTTGGAAGGTTTAACGAAGCAAAGATGGAATGTAATGATGTTAAGGAGGAGTTATATTGATTGGGAAGGAAACACTTTGGATAGTTAGAGTTTTAGACTAAAAATTACATGTTGGAAAAATAATGAAATAAGTAACAAGTGTTAGAAATTCTTGTAAGGATTGAGAAAATGGTTAAGGAGGTCTTAAAGGATGTTCTATGGTGAGTTTAAGAGCCTATATGGTATTAAGACATAATGGGACACTTGTGGAGAGTGGGCATTTTTGCAAGAAAGAGAGAATAGTAAGTGTAGTGTAGAAGATGAATATGCTGGCCTGTCCGAACTTCCGTCCGAATTTGGAAGCTCGGACAGCCCTGTTGCGATTAGAATTTTTGAGTCTCGGCTAGAGTCCGAACTACCGTCCGGACTTAGATGTTCGGACACCTGAAATTCTTCCTTTGATTTTTCCTCGACCCATGTCCGAACTTAGGGAAGTTCGGACACATGTTCGGACACACGTCTGTTGCACCCTTTTGAGTCTCGACTTGCGTCCGAACTTGGTAAGCTCGGACACAAGTTCGGACGCGGTGCTGTTTTGACCAAAAACTTTGTTTAGGGTTAGGAAATGATATCCAATGGAGGGGATTGATATGTAATGATATAAGGTTGTTTAAGACATGTTTGGTGGGTAACAATGATAATTAAGTGGGTGAACAAGTATAAGTTATGAGGAGAAGTGATTCACTTAAGATTAAGTTTATAAGATGTTAAGTGGTGTTAGATGGGGATCATTAGTGACTAAGTAAGTTAAGTAAGTTAAGTAAGGTAAGTAAGTTAAGTAGTTGAATTAAGTTAAGTGATTAACAACCTCAAACTGAATGAATGTTTTAGGACTTGGGAATGTGGACTTCGGAAGAGAGTAAGCAACCGAACGTCCAATGGTGAACGGTACAGTTCTCTTGTGACCTGCTTGCTAATGAGGTGTCCCTCGGCTTGTGTGCTATATGTTTTTGTGTGCTCACTAAACAAGATAAAGCATGCAACCGGAATATATCATATTTATTGTATTGTTGTGTGATGTTTGAAAACTAACACAACATACCGTGAGAACTACTAACCAACGTTTAGTAAGGAAAGGAGTGAGACTAAGGAACGCTCCCTAATATGGGACGATATAAACCGAAAGAGGTTAACCAACGAACATGGTCTTGAGACTACTACTAACTGGAACCTGAGTGAGGAAACCCGGGACCGATCTCCGGTCATGCATGCTAAGGAAAGGGGGTCGGTATCTATAGCAGATTCGACTTCCGATTAAGGACTTGTCTTCGGACTTGTAGCTAGGCCGGTTGCCGGCTCAGCTACGCTGGACTCCCGTCCAGAGTAGGTGGCATTATGATGGTGCGGTGGGATCACCTAAATCCCAGGTTCGAATTAAGCTACAACCATTCCTTCCAGGAACGGTTTGTATATGAGATTAAGTTGAGATTAAGATTAAGGTAAGGTAAGGTTAAGATAAGTTGCAACCATTCCTTTTTAAAGGATGGTTTGTATTGTTAAGATTAAGATAAGCTACATCCACTCCTTATTAAAGGATGGCTGTTTCTAAGATTAAGATAAGACTAAGATTGAGGTGAGATAAGGATGGACTAAGATTAAGAGGGAACTTTACTTAAGGAGTTAAATAATTAACTCTCTAATTAAGGGAACGCATTTAAGTCTTTCATTGTGTGTGAACCTTGATTGTTCATGTCTGAGTTGTTGTTTACTGCACTTTCTATTATGTTGTGCATCTAATCAACCTCCATGCTATCGACAATTAGTCGTCGTAACCACGTTAGCTTGTGGGCCATGAGAGGATCGTACCAGCATTCGTGCTGACCCCCTTTGGGGGCTGTTTTTACTACACAGGTGAACATTAGGAGGCGGCCGTCGCGAGAGTAAGAAGAGGATACAAGTGTTAAGGATTAAGTGTGGCCTACGAGTTGTGCATGTACACTCGTATGGCAATTGAGTTAGTAAGATGTATAGGGTGTGAGGGGATTGTAAGAAGAATATGTATTTGATTAAGGTTGTTATGTACTAATGTTCGGTATATTCTGTAGTCAGACCGTGGCAAGGTCCTGGAGTGTAAAGAATTCCGCTGTGACATGTATATGTATAAGCTGTTAAGTTGCGAGACCACATTTGGATTGAGTTGGGGTGTTACAGCTGCCGGGAGGCGTAGGCGACCACCTTCCCATGCTGCATGAGTACACACCCTATACCTCTGTCTGATGCGTCACAGTAGACTTCGTAACCCTCTGTGCCCTCGGTAATAGTCAAAACGGGTGCTGAGGTCAACACATCCTTCAGTCTCTGAAATGAGGTCTCACACTCGTCGGTCCACACAAATGGTGTGTCTTTCTTCATTAAACTGGTCATCGGCTTCTCTACCCTAGAGAAGTCCCTGACGAATCTTCGATAATAGCCTGTTAGACCTAGGAAACTCCGGATGTCGGTAACCGTCCTTGGCCTAGGCCAGGTGCATATTGCCTCGACCTTCGCTGGATCTACGGAGATACCAGCATCTGAGATGACATGACCGAGAAAAGAGACTCGATTAATCCGGTAGCAAACAGGCTGCAAGAATCCATACCTTTGCCTAATAAATGTCCTCCTAACCACGATTAGCACTCCCGGCTATCCAATACAAATCCCGCCTATAATTATTATCCGAACGTGTTAATAATCCATTCCAATCATTAGTTTAATTATATAAAACGGTTTCTTACGTTCTAATCCCTACGGGCATGTGCATGCGTTCCTCATACATGTATGTACTAGTTCCAAAACTGGATTACAAAGTTATTATGTTCGTTATTATCTCTTCATCCCATAATCTTATTGGTAATTAAGGTTTCGTTTATTTATCGTGTAACCTTTATTTATGAGACTTATATTAGTATGGTAACCTTCTTTTAATTACCTTCATGATTTCATGTGTAACATGTTATTTTATTCCCATTTGATTCTAGAGTCTTTAAAGGTATGTACACGTAATATTTAAACCAAATGTTTGTAATTGTCTAAATAGTTTAACAGCTTTACTAGCTCCTTAGTAATGTTCATAGGTCACATATGGACACAAATATTTTATATCTTTCATATTTACAATCTATCTCCAAATAATATTTTGTTGTTTACACATCAACCCCTTATACTTATATAACCTATAGTTTTAATTTCAGAATTCCTTTAATCAAGATTTCTTTTCTAATTCCTCTAAATATCCACATGGGACTTAGTATAATTTTAATTTGAATAAGGACACTATATCCACATGGGACTTAGTATAAACTTTACATTTAACTCCTAATTGCATTATATTATATAGTATTAATTCCTTATTTTATTAAATTATAATTTCATCCCTATAACTTCGGTAATTACTATTTGGACACCTTTATTTCGGGTTTTGCACTAAACTTCTCTATATTTAGTTTTCACCGCTTAAACCTTATAACATTTACATAATATTATATAATCTATAGTTTTAATATTTCTTACTAGTTAATTCTGAATTTCCCCCAAATATTTTTGGTTTTACACAACAACCCCTTTATCATTTCCGTTTTAACACCTAACTTTCACAAATTACATTTTCACCCCAAAACTTTAATAAACTTTATATTCTATGTTATTATTCATTTCTAACTCAAATTTTGGGTCAACACTTTGAACAATACCTAATTTAATTCCTAATACATTAATATACTCAGAATGTTACATAATTCACAGCTGGGCACTATAATTTCCAGATTTTACAATTTAGCCCCAAAACTTTGTAATTTGTCACTTTATCTCCTTAACACTTATCTAATTTACCCAAAACTTATAATATAACCTTATAATCATATTTAGGTCAATATTATCTCTAAATTACAGTACCTTTTTGGACATTTACCAACCACACCCCAAACTTTATAAAAATTACATTTTTAACCACATAACTTAATAAACTTGTTATTTAAACACCTAAACTTTATTTTAACTTATCCAAAAATTATAATATAATTTTATAAGCATATTTAGGCCATTATGAATCACTTTATACAGCAAGTACTCCATAGTTCCCTTACTTTACATTTTAACCCCAAAATATGACAAACTTGTCATTTAAGTGTTTAAACTTTATTTTAACTTACTCAAGCTTATAATATAAGTTCATAAACATAATTATATCATTATAAACCATTTTATACAGAAACAATTCGGCCTTATACAGATTGGACATCTAACCTTATAAAAATTACATTTTTAGCCACATATCCTAATAAACTTGCTACTTAAGCACCTAAACTTTATTTTAATTTACTCAAAACTTATGATATAAGTTTATAATCATATTTAGGTCATTATGAGTCATTTTATACAGAAACATTTCGGCCCTATATAGAACTAACCCCATAGTTTTCAAAAATTGCATTTTAGCCCCTTTTTCTTATTCCTTTGTACATATAAGTGTTTTAAACTTAATTTAATTTTTTAAACTTGCTCTAAACACATTATTAACTTAAAATACAGAAGTAAAACAGTAGGCTCTCGGCCTTAATGGTTACAACACCCAAAACATCATTAAAATGACATAAAATCCTAACTTAAGGTGTTTACCTCCTAATGCCCAAAAGATGATTTTTCAAGGAGACTTGTAGCTTGGTTCCTTCCTTGTTCTCGGCCCTATTATACAGAGGAGGGTTCATTAAAACCTTGAACAAGTTTAATGCTTAATGTAACCTTTAACCACCAAGGATTAGCATAAAGGCTTTACCTTTCCAAAATATGACTTCTCACACTTGATATCCTTGGTTTCACTTTGGTTTTGAGGGTCTAGGGACTCCAAATTTTTGGACATGTTACAAGGAAGAAGAGAGTTCCAAGGTTAGGAATTTCTATGCTTCATAATCAAAGATAGAACCTTAAAGCATAAAAATGGGATTTTAGTGTTGTTCACACCTTAAGGAATCAAAATGGAGACTTGGCTCTCCAAAGGTTTGGCCTTGCCTAGGGGGAACACTTAGAGGTGAGTTATTGGTAGATCCATGGAAGGAACATAGATTAAACACCAAAAATCTAGTTTTTGGATAGATTTACCTTAGTAGAACCCTAGGGGATTTCGGCCCCTTCTTGAATGTGGAAGAAGCTCTAAGTTGTAACACCCCTACCATTAATACAATGCTTACCGTCCAATCTCCTTACACATCAGATACACGCAGCGGATACATACTTACATACAGTGGGTGATACAATGACGTTAGTCACCCACGTGACTAACAAGGCTACTACTTCTACATACAGCATCGGTCTGATGGACCGGAATCCCGAGTGTTACATATCTACCGTACATACTCCGTATACTAATAAATGCTACAATCTTCCATTCGATACAATACTTCAAGCACAATACAATATAAATCCACAACCGATTTACTAAGATCCTTATACAGTATAATGCTCTTCCAAGTTCATACTACTCACTAAGAGACTATTTACTTACCTTCCTCACAAACTACTTGCTTCTAATACAAGGGTGTGCTCCGGTCTCTTACCTTGACCATATTCGCTTCGGGTACCTGCACACTAAAAACGTTCCCCCTAGGGGGTCAGCTTTGCTGCGCATGATAACCGCATACCCCGCGTACTAGTGAGGGTACGCCGACCACTTGGTCGAATACATGCAGTTCATTTTCATTCAAACATACATGCATACATGCTCTTATACCAGTACAATAATACTTACGCAAGCATACATACATACACTTCGTTACAACAAGGAATACAATACAAACCATCCAATATTACTTACCTTCTTCCGAATACACATACTCATTACTACACAAAGTACAGTTCTTGTTAGCTTCATTGGTCCACCCGGGTTAATCGGGTGGAGATTACTCTTTACTCGTTACTCCATACATACGCATACATACTCATACTCATACTCATACATACTTACTTACTCTTACTCTTACTCTTGTTAATCGTCGGACCTCCGGCCCGGGGACTACTCCGTCCCACCACCGGATTTACTTGACTCACCAATCCGGGATGCTACCCATTTAAGGGATTTAGGCCGCGGACCAGTTTAAGAGTCAGGAATTGCAGCCAACCTCTTGTGACTCCGCATCCTCACGTGGCCGAAGCTATCGGACTTCTACTGATTCCAATTTACTCACTTAAGTTAGGAGTTAGGCAGTTAGGAATTAGTAGAAGTCAACATCCAACCACATACACAAATACATTATTCATATACACAACCATACCAATACAATACAATATACAAGTACACTACAAGGTACAATTACACATCATCATCATTCAATATTTCATGAATTATACAACTATTGTTCAAGACAAATATCGAGAACAATGTAAACAAGCATAAGTAAGTGCAATATAATCCGATTCATGCATTTATCTTATTAGGTGGTCAAATAAGCACACAAATCGGGGTAACCAGATTAGGATACAGGGCATGAAGAAATCATACCTTTCACCATTGGTTTACTTTATCGGGTGTTCCCTTGCTCCATGGTTCCTTATTTGTTCCTCGAGTCTTAGTCTCGAACCAATGACTACATGCCAAATGGTTCAATCAATTCTAAGCATTACAATACATTCATAGCTACTACTCCCGTTATCCCATTGCTTTGGTTTAACTCAACGTTCTTATACTTCCCACTCTTAACTAATCCTCTTACTTGTTTCCCTTTACATACTTATTTCTTTACCATAAGTGTGCATTAATGGTGTTTACTAAGTCCCATATATATGTACACTATATATATACATACATATGATTACTATGTTACTATTATTATTATTATTATTTTTTATATAAGTTGGGGCCGTCCGACCACACCCAACCTGGGTCGGACCGTTCCAGTAAGTTTCGGTTCTGTTGTCCAGACTCTGTCCGACCCACTGTCCGACCCAGACTCTCGGTCGGACGAAGTCAGTAACTTCGTCCTCGATTTTTTTGCCTGTCCGACCCACGTCTGACTCACGGCCCTGGGTCGGACCATTCCAGAAAGATTTATTGCCGTTGCCTAAGCCCCGTCCGACCCACTGTCCGACCCAGACTCTGGGTCGGACGGTAGCAGAACCTTGCTACAACCCTTATTTTCTTTTCCCAATTTCACCCATTGCTTCCCCAATCTTCCTACATACATCCTAACATGTTTTAGTACTACTTAAACATTCTAAATCACCTTAATTCATCCACCAAATCCATTACTAAATCCATAAAACAACTTACACAATTCCCTCATTTCTCTTCCAACACTTGTAACAGTTTTCGTTACACTTATGCTACAGATTTTAAAGCTCAATGCTCATATCCAATACTTCTACTACCAATACCATTACTAGCATCCCAAATACATTTCCAAGCCATTACATTACCTATACCCAAGTCCAAATCTCCTCTTACCAAATCCTGCACAATATTTCTTCTTAGTTCTACAATGCAATTTAATACCTCTTTGCTACAGATTTTGGTTCCCACCTCCTCCATACATAATTTCCTCTCCTAATGCCATTTCCAATGCCTACAATGCATTGCCTCTCCTCTTCAAGTCCAACACTCACTCCCAAGGTCAAGTACATAAATCCTCTAGTTTCTCCAATGCCATTCAACATTCTTGCTACAGATTTTTATTCCTTTCATTCTCTTACCACAACTACACTCCATAGTCATTAAACATCTCTACTAACTCCAATACAACCTTGGTTTTCCCATTCACCAAGTCATCCATACATATACATATTCCTACCAAAATTTTGCCATAGTTCCTCTACATTTCTTACTTCTCCACATATGTATTTTCTCATCAACTCATTCCTAATCTAGCCAAACCAAAGGGTTCTACCAGCACACATACAAAATCTTAGTACACCATACTTCCTCAATCCACATTACTAATGCACATACACAATACACTTGGCTCTAAGGCCTACAATTCACATACTAGTTCACAAATACTCAAACTTCCCAAAATGAAATTACTAATACATTATTTTGGGTTCCTTAATTAGTTCACCCATTCCCATTACTCTAATGTAATTAGAACTTAACATTAGGAAGGAGCTCTTACCTTGAGCTTTTAATTCCTTCTTTCTTTCTCATTTCTCCTCCTTCTTCCTTTCTTGCCCAAATCGGCCATGTGGGGAATGGAGTTGCCAAACTCCATTCCCATCACCCAATGAACACAAAACACTACAATTAATATACTAACCCTTAAATTAATGCCAATTCATTGGAGTGTTTGAAATGAAATTTCTAGGGTTTACCTTTGGAGAGTTTTAGTAGGGGTTTTAGCCCTTGGTTCAAGAAGGTGAATCCACCACCATTGCTAGGTTAATATTTTGCTCAAAGGAGAGAGTGAAAACAAGGCATTACAAAGAGGCAAAAATCGGTTATGGAGTAAGGTGGAGAAAACATGAGTTTTTCATATAGATTTTTACCTTAATGGAGAGAGGAGACTCCAAGCTTTACATTGGTGCCATTTTCTCTTTGAATGGGGAAAACCCATGGAGATGAACTTCCTCATTTTTGGATTTTGAAAAGAGAGAAGTGTAGAGGATGATGAGGGGATTACAAATATGTAATTATTTTTGTGATTGGAGCTCACATGGAGGTAGAGCATGGGAGAGAAGTGGGAGTTGCCATTGTTGTTGTTGGGGGAGCTCCAAAATCGCAGCCCAAGGGAGGAGGAAGAGGGAGAGTATGATGGAGGGGGAAGAGGAAAGAGAGAGGTGAGTGAAAATGTGAGAGTGAGGTGAGAGGGAAGGGAAATAAAGTGGTTTTTACTTTATTGCTTTTTGCTTTTTGGCTCTCTTATTAGTTAGCTAGTTACATGTGTGTGTGTGAGGGAGTTATTTGACTGATAAAAACCGGCCCCTACAGTTATATTAGCTGGAGCGTTTTTCGTCTTTTACAGAAAACGCTCGTTAATAAGGCCAAAATAATCTACTAACCGGGCCCGTTTTCCGGAATTTTCCCGTTTCTTTATTTTTATTAGTTATTAAGCTTTCATAAATGCTTAATAATATTTATTTAATGACTTATAATTTTTACGGGTTCGTTTGACCACTTAAAATCACGTTTTCGGGTTTTCTCAAAAAACGTGCGTTAAAGCTCTATTACCGTTTTAATACATTATTTGGATCCGTTTTTGCAGACGTGTATTTGTGAGTGATTAGAACAGGTATAATTAACATAAAAGAAAGAAATTAAAACCCAAAAATAAACGTCGGGCTGCAAATAAATCCCGGTCGCAGTAGTATAGTGAAAATGTAAGCAACCGGATGTCGAACCGTGGGACTAATATACATATAATAGTACCTAAGCGTGTCACAAGAGGGGGGATTAATTGACTTGTAAAATAAATAAAAAGAAAAGATAAAATAAACTAAGTTGACAGACAAATAAAATGGAACTCTGGGTCAGGTTAATATGATCAGATTAACTATGCTATCTCGACTGGTTAAATTATAATTGTTTGGCAAAATTCCTCTTATTATCTTAAGGACTAAATCATAGACTCATAAGAACTCGTTACCAGAAAATGCTTGGTCTAATCAAGGTTCAAGCATCTCACATGTAACGGACGGTTTAAATATCAGGAATTATATATGCATCTGAAAATACTAACTCATTAAATCATAATAAAGCTTTCTCCAGATTTACGGCTTAATCAACCTATCTATTTATCACCTGGTCTGATCAAAATAGACTTAGCAAGCAATTTAATAAATTCGCGAGATTTATTAGAAAGGCGAGAGATAAACTTTAAGCGTAACAAACTGCATATAAATAAAACAGTAAATATATTGCAAAATTAATACAGATACATAATAACTATTCCCAGAGTAAACGTAAACTAGCCTAACATATTAAATAGATAGATAGAGACGAGAGTAATAGAAATCATCCGTAATCACTCCGTCTCACTCTGCTATTTTGTGTACGTGGGGCTAGAGGTGAATTTGTGGAATGTAAAATAAATAAAATGGAGAATACAGGAGAAGAGAAATGGGATGAATGTGTGAAGTGGTGAAGTTGGGTCGTGGATGGATTGTGTGTTGGATTCTACAGAAGGAACGTGTGTTTATATAGGAGAAAGGAAAATGAAGAGGAAAGAAGGAGAAGGAAGAATGATTGAGGCGGTGGAAAGATTTGCTCATTGATTAACCAGGGGACAGAACGTGAAGAGTAGATGGATAAGTTGCAGACAGGCGAAGTCGACGGGCGAAGTCGACGAAGACAAGTTGCAGACGGCGCGAAGAAGAAAACTGTCGCGCGCGACTGATATTAGTCGCGTCCGCCTCTGCAACCTCGCCCACGTCCGCCTGCTTTTCATGCGGACATCTCACACGAGTCCACCCGGTCACTTGTGTCCGCCTGGCCGTCCTCTCCTGCGTCCGCCTGCAGTTTAGGCGGTTGCATGGTCTCACTCTTGTCCGCCTATTTGTAAGGCGGTTCTTCAGGCGGTCACAAGTGTGTCGTGACCTATTTTCCTTCAAACTTTGACTGGCTTTAAATTCTTCGTTTGGACTCCGTTTTTTGAGCAGTTTGCGTCTATGTGTTCGTCTCTTTATCTACTTTACTCCCAGCTTGGTTTTCCTCATGTTAAACCAATAAATTTGTGAGATAAACAATAAAACATAAACTAGAGGAAAACTAACCGAAGTGGAGAAATGAGCAAGAAAAGTGCTAATATTATATATGAAATACACCTATAAATCATGCTCATTTGGACACTTATCAGTTTTCTTCGGGAGTTGTCCCCATATATTATTTTGGCCTTATTAAACCTTTAGGATCCGTATAATATGCTAACCGAGGTCTCATACCTCCTATGGTTATTTAACGCTTATTTGGCATTTTCCGCTTTTCAAGAGTTTATTTATTCTTTTGGATTTATTTTTCCTTACTAGTATTAATTAGGTACCATTAGGCCCTTAAATACGTATTAGATTAATTTTAAATCCCTATGTTTAAGTTCGGGGTATTTCAATCTACCCCCCTTAAGAACTTTGTCCTCAAAGTTGTTTGAGGTTATAGGTTTACAATGCTTACTCATTCTTACGTGTCTAATACCAAAGCCATACCTTCTTCCTCCTTACAATTCCCAAATCCATTACTCACGGTTTCTCCTTTCCATCTCATACCAATGCACCATAATTACTCCAATCCATATTACTATCAACCATCCGGTTCCTTATTACAAAATTTATACATACATACAGTGCAAAGCTATTCCCAAAGCAATGCAATACACATTACAATCCCGCAGGCACTCAGGTCATCTAGACACAGGACTCCTCTATGTCCCGCTGCCCTTGGAATAATACAACCTGCTACACTACTATCTTCTCCGGTATAAGCTTCTAGCCAAATCCTTACTCTCGCTCTAAGGGAAATCCTTCCCAACAGCTAATTAGAAATCTTTCTAAAGCATCCAACTCCAATTTCCAAGTTATATTCATTACTTCTATCCTATGCGTGATTCTTGTGACCACTTGAGGGGAGCTTCAAGAATCGTTCGACCCTGATGTGATCAGCACCAGTGTTAAACTATCTTTCCACCCCAATTTGTGTTTGGTTTCCCTTGATCTGATCAGGATCAAGTTCGACTTCCCACATCAGTTTCAAACAAACAATTAATTAGTTGTTTTCATTTTCTATCTTTTTACTCTTTCTAGTCGTGATACGAATTCATACATCTCCAAAGGATGGAATCACTCCATCGATCATCCTCACTCTACTTCCCGAATGCTTTACTCCATGGTTCAATACCTAATGCTCATTTCATCAACCTTCACTACTTTCATCCATTACTCACCATTACCGTCCAATATTCTAACTAAGGAATACTATACTTATAAGATTTAGTTGACTTCAATTGCTTCAATTAATTTACTTACGATTCCACTACTCATAAACTTCATTCATCTACTATCCTCGTTCATTTCGTATTACTTCTTCAAAGGCTACAATACTTGTGGAGCTCCGTCCACTGCTCATTACTTTTCTTTTAACAATACTCTTACATTGGTGTTACAAGATGGGTATATTCCTCCTATGGTATTTGCATGTCTAATGCCTAGTTACCATAATTACAATATGAATGAGTACCTATGTTTATTTAACATAGTATCAATAATCAATTTGGTTCTCATTTGTGCTATGCACATTATGGTTTATGTGTTTTATTCACAAAACTTACATTAAGCGGTTTTCGCTCTACCCCTCTTAAAAGGGATTACGCCCACGTAATCTACCATATGTTATTATTGAACATTGGTTATTTATTTCGGGCACTCTGAAGCGTTTTAGCTTCTTTCCGGTTTATTACATAATATACCCTTGTCAAAGGGTCTTAATCATAACAATGATTTAGTCTTTGCACCCAGGGATTCCTATATGAGTTTATTTAACTCATAATTAATTCAGTTCCAGCCTATTAGGCTTCAAGGCATTACTAGCCATTCTACTATACTTACTAGGTATATTGTCTCCTAGCTAGGGCCCACTAGCTTCTGCTGCGCGACCCTGATAACTCGGGTTACTTACCCTTCGTGTTATCCTTAATCAGAACAGCTGGACACCTCAGACGATTAAGTATAAAGGAACTCAGAGAATCCATCTGAAGATGAGGAATAAGAACTAGGGAGTGCAGAAAGCCCATACTAGTAAGTATAGACATTGGATGTGTCTCAGGACATCAAGAAAATACATGGCAGCTGGAAAGTATACCCAGCCTAAACACAGTAAGGCAATCGCCTGACGTGGACACCAGAATGCTCAACGAACGGGACAGAGTTCCCAAGAGCAATTACAAGATTACCACAAATATAATCCATCATCAAAGAGGATATTTAAACCTAGTCTCAAGCACTAGGAGCAAGTATAGACGGCCTACCCAACAACGGGAGACGTTATAACCCAGAGGAAATAGCTTAAATATAATACCACAAGGTGGTATAGGGATAACGTATCATAAACGCTAGCCGGATGTAACGGCATAACCTAACAACACCCAGGAGCAACCCTCGAAGGGTGTCTGAGTTAACACAATCGAACAAGTGTCATGAAGAGAGCACGACAACCAGAACGGATATTCGGTTAGAATACCGAAGGGATTTCACTTAATAGGAAATACCCTAAATTACAAAAGGCACTGATTAGCATCAACTTGCCTCAAGGGCCTCCTATGAACGGAAGCGTGATGTCACGACTTACCATGGAGCCCAGTAAATACCTCCAACCTATGGGGTACACAAAGAATGGAAACGTGTATAAGCAGCTTGCAAAGAGCATAGCTTGCAGCAATAAGGCTTAAAAGCCACCAACCAACTACGTTGTGTGAACTCAAACGGTGGCAAAACCCACACCATTACTAATAGGACTTGCAAGAGATATTGTCCCATATGACAAGAAATCAACAACTGGACCATCAATTCAAATCCAACCTCCTGAGCGGCTTGGAGTAATGGTCAACTCAGTGTCACTGTCACTAGATCAGTCTAGTATACAGTTGACAAGCTTTTAATTACCTACATGCCTTCTGTAGCAATGGCAGCACAGAGGCATAAGAATCGTAATAACGCCAACAATGGCCTAGTCCACACTTGGACACTGCGAGAAACCAGAGGAAAGACACCTCTTGTTGACCAAAGATCATCAATGCTGTAACGATGTGAACCCTCAAAAAAGGCTTTCATCTACCATAACCACAAACTTGTGCATGTAGTTATTGCCAAGAGACAATCGAACAAGAATACGAGATTTCTGAACCACTACGCCTACAAGAGGCTTTGGACTGTAAAGGCGAGACGCTTAAAGAGCATAGAGACTCGAAGGAGTAAGTATACTCCATATGCACCCAAGCATGTGGTGAACCATTGTATAAAGACTAACATGGTAACCTTGTCATGAGACTTATGAGTGGTAACTAACCTCTCGACAAGAACCTTCACCTACCAGTGATGAAATACCCTCCAATTGGGGAACGGGACCAGAAAACCATTAAAGTTCTTGGGATGTCCCGGTAATGTACATGCAAAAGTAAAACTGCATAGCTAGAGCCTATAACCAATGCTCAGCACTGAGGAGACAGTAATTATCAGAAACAATTAATGTGAGTGCACATTGGGCACCACGAATGACCAACGCTCAAGAGAGCCGATGACCCGATGAATCACTTCATCCACAGTCAACCAAGACACTTGGTAAATTGCATTATCGATTATGAAATAATGTGAGGTAAGCCAACCCACACATGAAACCTGAATGGAAATGAAACATTCCCACATTGGGAATATAGTAACATTGCGGTACGCTACGACAACCGCCATACATATGAACTAGGACCTCCTAGTGTATTTACACCATAAGGAAATGGTACAAAGAGTAAGAATACGGTGCGCAACAAGCGACCACTATGAGGAAGTAGTAGACAATGACATGAAGAATAAGTATGGAAGACAGACACAAATATTCCTTCCTATCACATAAGTGACTTACTGTCAAGCGTTCACGCCTCTGCACTCTGTATGACTGAGTGTTTTGGTATTGCACTTGTACAGCTAATGATCTAATGGGATGGCTGCGGATATGGAGAATGTAAACAGTAGTAAATCTTTCTTTTCACCACAAACATGGCATAAGCCAGTCAAGCATTCTTAGCAACAGATCGCACGAAGAGTGTAAAACACACTATCAATCACAAGATGTGAATTTCATTGGAATAAAAAGGTGAAAGGAGATGTAAGAAAGTCACTTGGACCGACGCATTGAGAATGCAAGGTCATACAAGCAAAGAACACTTGTACTGAACCAGAAGAACTGGTATAATTCAGAAGCTAGTGACAATAGAGGGAGCACTACAACTTGGTAGTGACTTAACCTCGCCCGACAACAAGTCGGAGGAACTTAGTGAATAATCGTGGGAGTACGAATAGTACGTGTAATAGATTACCAGAGAGCTGGTCATTGAGTTCAAACAGCGGTAAAAGAATACCACACTGTTAGTAAACCTTATTTCCACAATAGAGGGATAAAAAGGTGATGTATAGCACATTAAGGATAACATGAAGGGTGATTAACCCAAGTTATCTGGGTCGCGCAGGAAAGCTAGTGGGCCCTTACTAAGAAATGTAATACACCTAGTAAGTACGAAAGAATGGCTATTAATGCCTTGAAGCCTAATAGGCTAGAACTGAATTAATTATGAGTTAAATAAACTCATATAGGAATCCTCGGTGCAAAGACTAAACCATTGGTATGGTTAAGACCCCTTTGACCAGAGCATATTGTATAGTATATAGTGAAGCTAAATGCTTCAGATTGCCCGAATCGAGTAAACCAATGTTTAATAGTAACATATGGTAGATTACGTGGGCGTAATCCCTTTTAAGGGGGGTAGAGCGAAAACCGCTTAATGTAAGTTTCATGAATAAAACACAGAAACTATAATGTGCATAGCACAAATGGGAATTGATTTAAGGAGTGGTACTTATATTAAATAAACATACGTATTCATTCATATTGTAACTGTGGTAACTAGGCACGAGAGATGCGAATACCATAGGATGAATACACCCACCTTGTAACCCCAGTGCAAAAGTAGTAGTAAAGAGGAGTAGAGCAACTCTTTGGGAAATGATAATCCCTGTAGTGTGTGCCTATCTGAAGTTAGACATGGCATTACGATGCATGAGTCGGTATAAAACCGATGTATAACCTAGAGGAAATTGAGTTCCCTAGGTGATTGTCTTGAGACAATTGAGAATGAGTAGTGGACGGAGCTCCACAAGTATTGTATTCTTAAAGAAGTAGTACGAATTGACTATGAGTAGTAGAGGAATGTAACCCACGAGTGGTGTATTCGTAAGTACGTTATTGGAAGTAAATTGAGGACAGCTGAATTTCATGAGTACGGTATTCCCTAGTCCGAATAGTAGAGATAATAGAGGGTAATGGAAGAAAGTGGAGAAGGTTAATGAAATGAGCACTTAGGCATCGAATTATGAGGAGAGTATTTGGGAAGTAGATTGAGAATGGTTGATGGACTGGATTCCATCCTTTGGAGTTGTATGAAATTGTAATTATGACTAGGAAGGGTAAAAAGGTAGAAAATGAAAATGATTGAATTATCTGTTGTTTGAAACGGATGTGGGAAGTCGAACTTGATCCTGATCAGATCAAGGGAAGCCGAACACAAATTGGGGTGGAAAGATAGTTCAACACTGATGCTGATCACATCAGGGTCGAATGATTCTTGAAGCTCCCCTCAAGTGGTCACAAGAATCACGCATAGGGTAGAAGCAATAAATACAAACCGGAATTGGAGTTGTATGCTTTGGAAGATTTCTAAGTAGTAGTTGCGGAAGAATCTTCTTAGCCTGAAGATGAAGGATTTGCTAGAAGCGTATGCCTGAGAAGGTAGTAGAGTATCGTATTGTATTATTCCAAGGGCAGCGGGACATAGAGGAGTCCTGTGTCTAGATGACCTGAGTGCCTGCGGGATTGTAATGTGTATTGCATTGCTTTGGGGATAGCTTTGCACTGTATGTATGTATAAATTTTGTAATAAGGAACCGGATGGTTGGTAATAATGCGGATTGGAGTAATTATTGTACATTGGTAAGGTATGGAAAGTAGAAATCTTGAGTAATGGATTGAGGAGTTGTAAGGAGGAAGAATGTACGACGTCCGGCATAGACAAGTATGAATGAGCAAGCATTGCAACCCTATAACCTTGAGCAACTTTGAGGACAAAGTTCTTAAGGGGGGTAGATTGAAATACCCCAAACTTAAATATAGTGATTAAGATAATTAATCCTTATTTAAGAGCCTAATAATGCGTAAGTAATATTGGTAAGGAAAAATAAATCCAAAAGAAATAAAGAAACGCTTAAAAAGCGAAAAACGCTAAGTAAGCGTTAAATAACCATAAGAGGTGCGAGACCTCGGTTAGAGTATTATATGGATCCCAAAGGTTTAATAAGACCTAAATAATATATGGGAACAACTCCCGAAGAAAACGGATCCAAATAATGTATTAAAACGCTAATAGAGCTTTAACGCACGTTTTTCGAGAAGGAAAACGTGATTTTAAGTGGTCAAACGAACCCGTAAAAATTATAAGTCATTAAATAAATATTATTAAGCAGTTATGGAAGCTTAATGACCAATAAAAATAAAGAAACGAGAAAATTCCGGAAAACGGGCCCGGTTAGTGAACAGTACCTAAACCGGGTAAAATAACGAGCGTTTTCTGTAAAAGACGAAAAACGCTCCAACTAGTATACTGTATGGGGGCCGGTTTTTACTAGGTAAATAACTCCCTCACACACACTCACACAACTAGCAAATTAAATGAGAGGTCAAAAGCAAAAAGAAAAGTGGGTACATTACCTTTTCTCTCACCTCTCCCTTCCTCATTTCTTTATTCTCTCACCTCCCTCCTTCCCTCCCAGCCGATTTCTCTCACCTTCTCCCCCTACATATGGCAACTCCACCTTCTTCTCCATGCTCTATCTCCATTTGAGCTCCAATCACAAAAATAATTACATATTTGTAATCCCCTCATCATCCTCTACATTCCTCTCTTTTCAAAATTCGAAAAGGATGAATTTCATCTCCATGGGTTTTCCCCATTTGAAGAGAAAAGCACACCACTATGGAGCTTGGAGTCTCCTCTTTCCAACAAGGTAAAAATCTACATGAAAAACTCATGTTTTCACCATCTCCTTTCATAACCGATTTTACCTCCTTGTAACACTCCATTTTCTCTCTCTCTTTTGAGCATAATATCAACCTAGCAATGGTGGTGGATTCACCTTCTTGAACCAAGGGCTAAAACCCCTCCTAAAAGCTTCAAAAGGTAAACCCTAGAAATTTGTTTAAAACATCTCAATGAGTTAGTATAAATCTGAGGGTTAGTATATTAATTATACTTGTTTTGTATGCTTTGGGTGATGGGAATGGAGTTTGGCAACTCCATTCCCAATGTGGCCGATTTGGGCAAGGAAGAAAGGAAGAAGAGAATTGAAAAGGGAATGAAGGAATTATAAGCTCAAGGTAAGAGCTCTTTACTAATGTTAATTTAATGCATTAGACTATGGGAATGGGCAACTAACTAAAGAACCCAAAATCTTGTATTGGTATTGTAGTATTGGAAGTTGGGTATTTGTGAGGAGGATTGAGTATTTGAGAATTAGTATGTGGATAGTAGGCCTTGGAGCCAAATGATTGTGTATGAGTATTAGTATTGGTATTTGAAGAAGTATGGGTGAATGTATGTTGTATTGATTGCTGGTAGGACCCTTGTATGGGTGTGGCTAGAGTAGGAATGAATTGGATGAAGGAGTATGTTTGTGGAGAAGTTAGAATTGTAGGTAGACTATGGCGAAATTTTGGTAGGAATTGAGCATTAAGGAATGACTTGGTGAATGGGAGAACCAAGGTATGTATTGGGGCTAGTAGAGATGTTCAATGACCATGGATTGGTAATTGGAGAATGAGGATGAAGCATGTAAAAATCTGTAGCAAGAGGTATTGGATTTCATTGGAGGAATTAGCAAGAATGAGAGTACAAGGTTTAGTAAAATGAATGTTGGACTTGGGCATAGATGTTGTAATTGCTTGGAAATGTATTTGGGATGCTAGTAATGGTATTGGTAGTAGAAGTATTGGATGGGAGAATTGAGTTTTAAAATCCGTAGCATAGGTGTAACAAAAACTGTTACATGTGTTGTAGAAGCAGTAAGAAAATTGTGTAAGTTGTTTGACGAATTTAGTAATGGACTTGGAGGATGAATTAAGGTATTTTAGAAAGCCTAATTAGTGCTAAAACATGTTAGGATGTATGTAGGAAAATTGGGGAAGGAATGGGTAAGAAAGGAATTGAAAAACAAAGCCTGTAGCAGTGTTCTGCTACCGTCCGACCCAGAGCCTGGATCGGACAGTGGGTCGGACAAGGCTTAAGCAACGAGAATAAAACTTTCTGGAATGGTCCGACCCAGGGCCGTGAGTCGGACATGGGTCGGACAGGCAAAAAAAAACTGTTGTCGAAGTTCCTGACTCCGTCCGACCCAGAGGATGAGTCGGACGTGGGTCGGACGCCACTTGGGCAACAGGATTGAACTTTCTGGAATGGTCCGACCCAGAGGAGTATGGGTCGGACGGAATAGTGCTGGGTCGGACGGGAAGAATTTCAGAGGGCGAAAATCTACTGGAATGGTCCGACCCAGGGCTTGGGTCGGACGGTGGGTCGGACGACCCATAACTTACAAAAAAAATGTTTTATTATATGACTATAGTAATCATATGTATGTATATATATGCCTATACACATGTAAGCATATATACGTAATAATGCACCAATAATGAAGGTAATGATGGTAAGAAAGTAAAGGCGTGAGTAAGGAAACAAGTTTAAGAAGTAATAAGGAAAAATGGTTTCATAACCAAGTAAGAAAGTAATAAAGTAGTAAGTATACATTGAGAGTATCAAAGAAGGAGTAAGTTAGATCAATAATGGATCATTGATCATACTACTTCATGTATGTATAGGAATCAAAAAGTTGATCCTCGAAGGAACCCGGTAGTACGTATACGACGGTGAACGGTATGATTTCTTCATGCCCTGTATCCTAACTTGGTTACCCCGATTTGTGTGCTTATGTGATCACCAATAAGATAAATGCACGAATCGGACTTATATTGCACTTAACTGTGTTTGAACTATTTTGTTCTTGTTGTATCTTCTTGAACAATTAGTTTGTATAATTCATGAAATGAATGAATGGAAATGAGAAGTATGTGTAAGTATTGTGTACTTGTGTATTGTATGTATGTATGGAAGTGAAGTACTGACTTCTACTAATTCCTAACAACCCAACTCCTAACTTGAGTAATGAGTAAATTGGAATGAGTAGAAGTCCGATATAGTTTCGGCCACGCGTGAGGATAAGGAAACACAAGAGGTTGGATCCGAATCCTGGCTATAATCTCTTCCATGGACCAAATCCCTTGAATGGGTAGCATCCTGGATTAGTGGGCCACCCTAAAGCCCGGTGGTGGGATGTAGTAATCCCTGCCCGGAGGTCGTACCGACTTAACTGGAAGTAAAGTATGTAAGAAGTAAGTATTGCATGTGTATTGGTCTTGACTATTGTAAGTCATTGACCTGGAGCAAAAAGTATTGAACACCGATTAACCCGGGTGTGTAATGAAGCTAACTGGACCTTTGTATGTATTGGAGAATTGTATCTCCGTATTGCGTATTGAGTATGTAATGAGTATGTATTGTGTATGTGTATTCTGGAAGATGGTAAGTAAGCATTGGTTGACTTGTATTGTCTTCCAAGCATGTATTGTACTGTGCGTATGTATGTATACCTTGTGTAGTATTGCAGTATCGTGAATGAAAGCATGTAAGTATGTATGTATGTATGCATGTATTGCAAAATGAATTGCATGTATTCGACCAAATGGTCGGCGTACCCTCGCTAGTACGCGGGGTATGCGGTTATCATATTCAGCGTAAGCTGACCCCCTAGGGGGAACGTTTTTAGTGTGCAGGTACCGAAGCAGACCTAGTCACAGAAGAGACCGGTGGACATGCCTAGATTACTAGGAATGAAGTTAGATTGTAGTAAATGGTATAAGGCTTGTAGCCTTGCCTGTAGAAGTGTACCAAGGGGTACACTATTACGTAAGTTGCAAGTATGTAGTTGTGAGGAACGGGTAGTGGATAGACTCTTAATGAGTATGCGTGGAATTGAAGAGGTATCGTATTTGGATTTGGAACTCAGTAAACTCGGTATGTGTAGTGTATTATCTTGTACTGAAGTATGGATTTTTGTATTGAATGGAGTATTGTATTGAATGGAGTATTGTAGTACTCAGTAAGTGATGGGAGTATGTATTGTATTTGAGTAGTACTCGGATATTCCGGTCCATCAGACCAATGCTGTATGTATTAGTAGCCTTGTTAGTCACGTGGGTGGCTAACGGCATTGTACCACCCGCTGTTGAGTATGAATGTATCCGCTGCGTGAGTACGAATGTATAAGGAGATTGGACGGTAATGACGGTATTAGCGGTAGGGGTGTTACACATAATTAATTCGGTTCCAGCCTATTAGGCTTCAAGGCATTACTAGCCATTCTACTATACTTCCTAGGTATATTGTCTCCTAGCTAGGGCCCACTAGCTTCTGCTGCGCGACCCTGATAACTCGGGTTACTTACCCTTTGTGTTATCCTTAATGTGCTATGCATCCTCTTTTATCCGTCTATTATGGGGATAAGGTTTACTAAACAAATGCGGTATTCTTTTACCGTGTTTGAACTCAATGAGTTGTAGGTTTATAACCAGCTCTCTGGCAATCTAGTATACACACTATTTGTACCTCCACGATCATTCGCTAAGCTCCTCCGACTTATTGTCGGGCGAGGTTAAGTCACTACATAGTTGTAGTACTTCCTCTGTTGTCAATAGCTTCTGAATTATACCAGTTCTCCTTGTTCAGTACAAGTGTTCTTTACTTGTATGACCTTGCATTTTCTATGCGTCGGTCCTAGTGACTTTCTTGTATCTCCTTTCACCTTATATTCCAATGGAATTCACATCTTGTGATTACTAGTGTGTTGCACACTCTTCGTGCTTCTTTGGCCTTAGGCCGCACTGTATGTTGCTAAGCTTGCTTGACTGGCTTATGCCATGTTTGTGGTGAAAGGAAAGATTTACTCCGGTTTACATTCTCCATATCCCTAGCCATCCCATTAGATCCTTAGCTGAACCAGTGCAATGCCAAAACACTCAGTCATACAGAGTGCAGAGGCGTAAACACTTGATAGTAAGTCACTTATGTGATAGGAAATAATATTTTGTGTGCCATCTCATACTTATACTCCGTGTCATTGCTTAACTACTTCCTCATAGCGGTCGCTTGTTGCGCACCGTATTCTTACTCATTGTACAACATTGTTTTTACTGACTCCGTTACTGTGGTAGTTTCTCTTTACACATTGCCATTGTCATTGGCACCATCACCTTATGGTATGAATACCCTGGGGTTTCCCATGTTCGTGTGTATGACGGTTGTCGTAGCATACCACAATATTAATATCTTCCCAGTGTGGAGATGTTCTTCCATTTTAGGTTTCATGTGTAGGTTAGCTTACCTCACATTCCATCATCATTTATGATACAACTCACCAAGTATCTTGGTTGACCGAGGATGAAGTGGTTTATCGGGTTACAAGCTCTCTTGAGCGTTGGTCATTCATGGTGTGCAATGTGCACACACATTGATTGCTTTTGACAATTATTATCTTCCCAGTGCCGAGCATCGGTTATAGGCTCCAGCTGTGTAGTTTTACTTTTGTATGTACATCACCGGGACATCCCAAGAAACTTCAAGTGTTTTCTGGTCCCGTTCTCCAATTGAGAGTATTCTATCACTGATAAATGAAAGTTCTTGTTGAGGGGTTTGTCTCCACTCATAGGTCTAATGACAAGGTTTGCTATGTTGGTGTTCACACAATGCTCCACCACATGTTTGGGTGCATATGGAGTATGCTTACTCCTTTAAGTCATAATGGTTTGGAAATCTCATTTCCTTATTCCATCACCCCTTGGCAATATCTATTGCGTGGTTTTATTGTTATAGTAGATGGAAGCCTTTTCTAAGGGTTCACATCAACACCGCATTGGTGGTCTTCGGTTAACGAGGGGTACCTTCCCTTGGGTTTCTCGTAGTGTCCAAATGTGGACTAGGCCAATGTTGGCATTATCCTGATTCTTATGCCTCTGTGTACAATTGCTACAGAAGACATGAAGGCAATAAACGGCTTGTCCACTGTATACTAGACTGGTGCTCTAGTGACATTGACGCTGAGTTGGCCATTACTACAAGCCACTCAGGATGTTGGGTTTGAATTGATGGTCCAGTTGTTGATTTCTTGTCGTATGAGACAATATTTCTTGCAAGTCTTGTTAGTAATGGTGTGGGTTTTGCAACCGTTTAAGGTTACACAACGCTCAGGTTTATGGCTTTAGAGCCATATTGCTGCAAGCTATGCTCTTTGCAAGCTGCTTATACATGTTTCCATGCCATAGGTTGGAGGTATTACTAGGCTCTATGGTAAGTCGTGACATCACGCTTCCGTTCATAGGAGACCCTTTAGGCAATCTGGTGTTAATTCGGGCCTTCTGGTAATCCAGGGTATTTCCTATTAAGTGAAATCCCTTCGGTGTCCTAACCGACTGTTCCTTCTAGCTCATGTGCTCTTATCATGACGCTTGTTCAACTGCTGTTATCTCAGACACCCTTCAAGGATTGCTCCTGAGTGATGTTAGTTGTACCGTTACCTCCGGCTAATGTTTACGATATGTTGTGCCTACTATACCGCCCTGTGGTATTGTATTTGAGGTATTCCCTTTTTGAGTTATAATGTCTCCCCCTCTTGGGTAGACTGTTTATACTTTCTCCTAGTGTTCTAGGCTAGGTTTAATATCCTCTTTAATGATGGATTATGCTTTGTGGTAATCTCATAGTTGCTCTTGGGAACTCTGTCCCGTCTGTTGAGCATTTTTGTGTTCACATTAGGCTTTTGCCTTACTGTGTTCAGTCTGGGTATCCTTTCCAGCTGTCAGGTGATTGCTTGAATTATTTGAGACATATCCAATGTCTATACTTACTAGTATGTGCTCTTTGCACTTCTAGTTCCTATTCCTCATCTTCAGATGGATTCTCTGAGTTCCTTGATACTTGATCGTCTGAGGTGTCCAGCCGTTCTGGTTTGAACTCACTCATGGTCCGTAGAACGGAGTCGACTACTTCCCGTGTGTCGCACACTACATGTATACATACGTGGGGTACCTTGTTGATACGTTACCACTTACCCAACTATGTGTCAGGCCCGCAAGCTCCTTCGGAGTGTGGTTGTCCCACATCCCGTAACGGGTACACTCGTAGTGTTCGTCACACGCCTAGGTGAAGTATTCTATTGTCAACTCCTCTTGTATCATTCTTTGATACTCTCCGTAATGCTGTTGGTCTGGTTTAAAAATCCAAGGTTTTAAAAGAAGGTTTATGGTTTTGAAAGAAAATTTTTGGGTTTTAAAATATGGTTCGGTGTTAAAGAAGTCTCTCATGGCATAGCCATGTTTGAGGTCTTGACCAAGTCGAGCTTCTCGCTGACCGGTATGTTCTAAATACAGTGGTCGGGCCGTTAGGCCTTTCCAAGGTTCCATTCTTTCAGTGTCAGGATTTGTGATCCAGTAATTGCTTCATCGTAGTCACGGTACATTACTATGTACCTGTGGCGTGTTAGAGCTCCTTTATGTATCTCTGTCCTTACTGCACTTGCCGTGGCAAGTGCGTGGTACTGGTGGTTTTTGGGTAAACCTATACCGATCACGGTATGGTTTCCACTCGTATTTGTTAGTCTTGCGGACTCTTCCCTCGATCTTATCGATCTATAATTGGTATACTCGATCCCTTAAGTAGCTTCTTGGTGGTCTAGACATGGCTGTCGTAGACCTGGGTACTTCTCCAATCCTTGGAGGTTCCCACTCTATTTGGTTTAGTGTCGTTCCTTGTGGCTCGTTCCCACACATCTGTGGTGGTCACTGAGCCTTCCTTGTTTAGGTACTACTCTTGTAGTCCTGTTGGATTATATCTCAAGGTTGTTCTTGCAGTGGTCTGAGCTATATTGGCCAGGTATTGCAACCTTAATGGCGTCGTAATTCTGGAGTTAACCGCTTCTGACTATGTCCTTAGTCAGCTAGCATACTGTTGGTGGTATTATTCAAGTATTACTATCCCGTAGACTTGTGTCTCGGGTTCCGTTACTGCTCCCTTTTTCATTCCGTGCACGGTTAGTGCCTCTTTCCTGTTGTTGGTTGACTAGCTAGGTTTCGCGACTGCCAAGCACGTCGCCCCATGCTGTTGTAAGTTGTAGCCTCCTCGTGGCTGGAGTGCTTATTCCACCGCTATTAAGCGCGGGTCTTGTTGTTCAACCGGGATCCGTCTCCGGGTCTTCCATTTCTTGGAATCTAATATATGGCAGGTTCTTTCCTCTTGTAGGAATATCTCATTACTGCCAGATCGGGTTTTCCCGAGTATGAGAGGGCTTTTCCTCTCTCTGGCGTCCTTTCCCAAGTTATACAATAGGGATGCGGTGGGCGGGACATGTATTGTAGGTATCCGGTACTCACCGGGAGTTCCTACCTAGCATATCTCTAATGCTAACACTCAGCCCTTAGCCCTAAGCTTCTAATTCCTAACTCGGTATTCCTAAGCTCGGTATTTCCAGTCATCAAAGCGATACTTCGCTCTGATATCACTTTTTGTAACACCCCAACCATTAATACAATGCTTACCGTCCAATCTCCATACACATCAGATACACGCAGCGGATACATACTTACATACAGTGGGTGATACAATGCCGTTAGTCACCCACGTGACTAACAAGGCTACTACTTCTACATACAGCATTGATCTGATGGACCGGAATCCCGAGTGTTACATATCTACAGTACATACTCCGTATACTAATAAATGCTACAATCTTCCATTCGATACAATACTTCAAGCACAATACAATATAATCCACATACCGAGTTTACTAAGATCCTTATACAAGTATAATACCTCTTCCAAGTTCATACGTACTCACTAAGAGACTATTTACTACCCGTTCCTCACAAACTACTTGCTTCTAAATACAAGGGTGTGCCTCTGGTCTCTTACCTTGACCATATTCGCTTCGGGTACCTGCACACTAAAAACGTTCCCCCTAGGGGGTCAGCTTTCGCTGCGCATGATAACCGCATACCCCGCGTACTAGTGAGGGTACGCCGACCACTTGGTCGAATACATGCAGTTCATTTTCATTCAAACATACATGCATACTTGCTCTTATACACAGTTGCAAACGATTTATTTGGTGTATTAAATACTAAGAAATAATCCTAGAATTCAATAGTTTAATATATCGTCAGGTTGCAAAATCCCGGTTGAAATAGTATAGTAATTAAAGAAGCGACCGGGGTGTCAATCCACGGGACTTGATGAGTAAGTCTAGCCTTAGGTATTGGTTAACTCGAAAGGGGGTTTTTGTTTTGGTTTTGGGTTGCAAAAAATAACAGGAAAGTAAATAGCAGATAAAGTAAAGTGATAGTTTTGGGAGTGTGAACGGTACCCTAGGTTCAGGGAGTTGTTTCACTAGCTAGGTTCTGCATATTCTACTGCTTAAGTGGAGACTTGGATCGGCTTGTAATTCTCAATTATCTATTCTGTATTAAGTCATAATTCCAGATAGCTCATTTAGACAGGGCATGTAGTTCTAGTCTAGACCTAGCAAGTATATCTAGATGGCTTTAATGCACAGAATTACTAGTCTGGTTGGTTCAATCCGGACTAAAGCTCCTAGTGATTAAAGTAATCTATCCGATTGCAATTATCACAGGTAACAGGTTAATAGGACCGTCAATGCTAATCACCTTATCTGATCATAACATGATTCGAGGGCTTATAATAACTTAGCAACGTTTATTAAAAGCACTTAAAAGCATTAACCTGAACAATCCAAATTGTCTCAACAAGCAGCAAAATAATGCAGAGTTCAACTAATTACAACATCCCTTCCCCTAGAGTAAATCCTTTTAACTAGACATAGCAGTCATAATCATAAATAAGAGAGAGTTAGAAGAAATCATCTGTTACGAAGATCTTCTTGCTCGCTCCGTCCTTTGTCCTTGCTCCGTGCTAGCTTGAAGGTTGATCTCGGTGATAATGGAGTGGATTGGGTGAAATGGGGCGAAAGTGGAAGTTTTGGTGATTTTTTGTGAGGTGTCCGGCTGACTAGGGTCGGACAGGGGTCGACGTGAGATGTCCGGATCTGTCTGGGTCGGACGTGATCCGGACGTGGGTGGAAGGAGCTTGTCCGGGTCCGGACAAGGGTCGGACACGGCTAAATCTGGTGAATGGATGCGGGGTGTTGGCGTGGTGAAAGCGAATGGTTACGGGGGATTGTTGGGTAAAAACCTAACGGCAAGAATACCGGTCGATTATAGCAAGTTTTCCTAGAAGTGTCCCTCCAGGTTATCGAATCCAGGGGAGGGCGTTTTAGTTTGATTAGTATTCAAGATCAAAACAAAGTAAAGTAACTCAATAACAGGGGGTTTTGCTTGTTTGGATTGCTAAAGTATAAAACAAGAACACAAATAAGATCAAAAGGTGACAAATACAACACAGTGGGCAAAATGATGATATTTTTGGTTTTAATAGAGAAGGAAAATTCCGGTTTACTACTCCTCCAAACTCTTCGGTTCCTGTCTCAATGTGTTTACCAATTTTAGACTAAAATCCTAGAACATAAATACTTCACGTTCGGTCTCCCGCTCGGTGAATTCTAATTAACAACTAATAAATTCTAACTCTCGTTATAAATTTACTAATTGCTAACAGCCTTAAGGATAATCCAGTTTAATGATCAGTTAATATCCTAGAGGAATTACCGTCTCTAAATTAACCGGTGTTGTTCCTGTTGTCTGTTATCTACCGCAGTTCTCACTTGTAAGCAGATAAACCGATAAAATCAAGTAATTGGCCAAATCACAAGATTTATAAAGATAAATAAGGAACAACACTTTAATCTGTTAAAATGGTAAATCACAAAGATAATGGAACCTCAGAATTTGGATTACATAGCAAACCGAAATTTATGGAAACTACTCAGCCATGGAAATGAAATTACTACAACAATATGTGAATAACATTAAAGAAGATAAAGAAGAAGAAACTCTGTTTTAAGGTTAGTTGATGGAGTCTCTGTGCACAAACAACAGTTTCCTCTGCTCAATCTTCACTTGTTGAAGTCTCCAACTGCTTGATGGAAAATGGTGATATGAATGACACGTGGAAATGGATGGTGAATGGAGTTGTGGTATTTTTGCTCTCTGCAGAATTGTGTGTGGTGTATGATGAAAATGGTGATGGCTGGCGTAAGAAAATGAGATGGAGATGGATGGAGAGTGTGAGATGCTTCTCTGCAGGATGTGTGTTTGAATGAGAAGGAGAGCTCTATTTATAGAGCCTCTGTATTGATACGTAACAGCAGTTTATGGTGGTGGAGATGAGGCTGGAATTAGTGAGTGGAATGGTGGGTGGTGTTGCTGGTTTTAGGGAAATATTTGATTTAGTGGGATTGTGGATAATTGAAAGCAGCAGGAGGAACAAATATCAGTGCGGAAGAATACTGGCAAGGATGATTAGTGCATGGGCGGTGGTTTAGTTTTCAGAAATTATTCTCGTTTCTTCTTTTCGCGGGCTACAGATCATCGCTTCCAGTCATATGGTCCGGGACTTAAGTCTTGTATCAAGTCCCGGACCATAGTGTCAAAACAGGTCGAGACTTACAAATCTGTGTGGTCCGGGACTTAAGTTTTGTACAAAGTCCCGGACCATACTTGAAATCCAGTCGAGAGTGAAGCCTCATTGTGGTCCGGGACTTAAGTTTTGTACAAAGTCCCGGACCATACTTGAAATCCAGTCGAGAGTGAAGCCTCATAGTGGTCCGGGACTTAAGTTATGCAACAAGTCCCGGACCATGTCTGTATTTAGGTCGAGATTTAGTTTCTTGATTCTTCATTTAAGCTTGTTTGATTTGCCATGCATTCCATAAGTGATATGAGTGTGTTTCCTTTGAGATAAAAAGCCTGAAAAGCACACAAAAACCATAAAAGAAGATAATTGCAACAAAAACATAAAATTGCTCATAAGATAGGAATTTATCAGTCAATGGTAACAGATTAGGTATCGAAAGACCCTTTAGAAATAGATAAATTCCTGTCTTATCAGGGATTTTGAGCGAGGTTGATGATAAAACTGGGCTGAGATATGGAGGAGATAGAGGAATGAATGGAGATGGAGCGTAAGGTGAGTGAGTGAGTTAGAGAGGGGAAGGATTGTGAAGTCTGGTGCGAATTGAAATGAAAGCAGAGAGGGGTTTATATAGGATTAGGGAGTTACACATGGTTTAGTGGAGGTTTTGACGTTTGTGTGGGTGGAGACTCTGATTGAGTGAAATACCCCAAACTTAGATATGATGTTTAAATGATAAACCAAGAAATAAGAAGGCTAAATAATGCCTTAGAAACATTAAGAACCATTTCTAATCAAAGAAAATAGGAAACACCAAAAAAGCAGTTTAAGCAAAACGTGCTCTAAGCTTGGAGAGACTTGGAGAGTACCCAAATATTTTTCTAAGACCTTAGTATATCCTAATGGTCATTTTAAGTCAATTACCAAAGAAAACCAAGCTTGAAAACAAGTTAAAACACAAAATGTGCTTTAAGGAGTCTTAAAGCACGTTTTTGAAAAATTGTCTTGTAAATGAGTTTTGAATGGCTAAATGTCCATCATTACTCTTTAATTAATATGTGTACTATATAGTATCACATTTGGAGGTCTATATCAATGGGAATCAAAATTTCACACAATGTGCCTTGTTTTTGATGAATAGTGAATTTAATAAGCTAGATTATAACATAAGTCTATATAAGTGAGACATTTGGTCAACAAAGACTAAACTACCCTCATTCACTAAAGGGGGCCGGTTTCTTTAAGTGTGACTCACCACACTTATCTAACTAAGTAAAGAGAAAGCAAAATAAGTAAGTTATAAAGCATAAAACACTATTCACCTTTTAAGATAAATATCACATTTGCTTACCTCTCTCCTCACTTCTTCATTCTCTCTTGTTGCCCACGATTTCTTGCTCTCTTTCTCTTCTCCATTGCCGTGAAGCTCCTCTCCATGCTAGCTCCACCTTCTCTTGCACACCACTTGCTCATTTAAGCTCCAAATCCAAAACAAAATACATATTCCTCTTAGTTAGCTCAAGCTCCTTCTTCCTATCTTTTCAAAACTTCAAGAGCTTCATTTTGGTGCCAAGTCAAACCACCATTAGAGGAGGAAATTCAAGTTTGGAGACTCCATTGGCATCTCCATTCTCTTAAGGTACAAAGTGTAAGAAAATCTAGGTTTCCACCATTTTCTTCACATGTCCGAAAATATATACTCATGGGACTCCATGTTTATGCCTTGTTCTAGCTTGTTTCTACTCTTCAAAGGAGAGAGGAGGTCCTTCTTGCTTCACATCCAAGTTGTCTTGAGAAACCAAGGTAAAACAATCACATTAATACCTTAAAACATATTTTTAAACCTAGGGTTTGTTCCTTAGGGTTGATGTATTATCTAGTACTCATTGGATATTGGTTAGAACATTGGCAAGGAGAATCACATTGGTGACCGAGATTGAACAAAGAAAACCTAAGGAGAAAAGCTTTTAAGCTTGTGAGAAAACAAGGTAAATTACTTACCTTAAGTTGTTTTGTTGTTTAAGGGAATGAGATATGGGTATATGATGGGTTTAGTGTAGAGTTTGTATTGGGAAGGTGCTATAAAAACCTAGGAGAAACAATGACTATTCTTGTGAACTTGTGACTAAGGAGCAAATGGGAAAAGAGATAGTTTAAGAATATAAAGATGAAGTACAAGAAGCATTTTATTTAAATGGGAGCCTTGTTGAGTGTATTCGCAGGTTGAAGGCATATATATATGTGGAAATTCAGTGGTTAAGATTATTGTTATTTAAGGGCCTAAGTGCCAAGCATTTTAAGTTTAAGCATTATATGATGATGTGGTGAAGTTTTAGTGTAAATTGGGTGTTAAGCTATTGTGATGAGAATTTGTGTGGTATCGGTTGTTTGATGGAGAAAAACCATGTGTTAGGAAGTATTATATACTAGAGAACCCATGGCGAAATTTAAAGGAGAGTTTAAGTGTTTAAGATATCCTAAGGGAATTTAATGACTAAGGAAGTACTAGGAATGTTCTATGGGTTGTCTTGATGAAAAAGGGTGAAGTTAAGATGTTTTAATGACTTATGATGACTTAGGTATCACCATGGAGTATTTAGGAATCAAAAGAATGTATTTGGGTATTTAGGACTTAGGCAAATGTTGGTGCACATCTAGGAAGGAAATAATGTAATGATGATGGAAGTTTAATCTTGTTAAGGAACTTTAAGTGAATGCTTAAAAGAGTTTAGATAGTGAGAGATGCTGGGGAGATGATGTTATAGTGGTGAAGGAAACATTTGGCATAGTGGTTACACTAGGTAGGAACCACCACCTAGAAACCTAGAGGAAAACATTACAAGTGTTAGCATTATTACAAGGAAAATGCATAATGACTAAGATGGATTTTGGTGGATGAATTAAGGTATTTTAAGGAGGGCTTAAGGTGTATTTGAGGTGCCCAAATGAGGTTATAACATATGAGGATATATGAGGAGAAGTTTGGAGTTGAAAAAGAAATTAGAAACAAGTTTTTAGAGCCGACCGGCCTTAGGACCGGACTTGCAAGGTCGGTCGGGATCTGTTACACTACCGGAAAATGTTTCTGGAATCGACCGGACTTGGGGGACCGGACTTACAAGTCCGGTCGGGCTTGTTTGTGAGAGGGAAAATGTTTCTGGAATGGACCGGACATGGGACCGGACTTGTCAAGTCCGGTCGGCATGAATTTAGTACGGATTATAAGTCTCTGGAATCGACCGGACATAGGACCGGACATGTAAGTCCGGTCGGAGTGAATTTTCCAACGGTAAAAGGTACTGGAATGGACCGGACTTGACAAGTCCGGTCGAGCCTAAAAAAAAAAAAAAAAAAAAGAAATTTCAATTTCTAAAATGGTAATGGGTAATGAGGTATGCCCTTGGTAGGGTAGTAATGATTGGGACCCTAAGAACTTAAGGAATTAAGTTAAGATTAGGTATAAGTTTTAATGTTTAAAGTTAAGTTTGTAAGCTAAGTGATAAGGACTTGAGAGGTTATTGAATGGAAGTACTTAGGAACTAAGTGAGTTGAGTAAGGTGCAAACAACTAATAACCTAAAAATGAATGAATGTTTTAGGTTTGTGAATTGGGACCCCGAAGAAGGTTAAACAAACAACGATCGACGGTGAACGGTACAATCCTTTTCGTGACCTGCTTGCTAACGAGGTTCCCTCGGCTTGTGTGCTATCTGTTTATTTGCTATGACTAAAACAAGATAAAGCATGCAACCGGTTATATTGTTCTCGTTGTGATTGTGTTAAATTTACACTAACCCGCGAGATTTGAGATTGTTACTAACCAAGTTTAGTACTTACTGAGTTAAGAATAAGAGCTAAGTTGATGGTTGTTGGTTAATGCCCGATAAGGCTTAGCTAGCACATGGTGTTTAAGATGTCTACTAACTGGAACCTGAGTGAGGAAACCCGGGACCGATCACCGGTCATGCATGCTAAGTGAAAGGGGGACGGTATCTGAATCAGATCCGCCCTCCGCTTAAGGACTTGTCTTCGGACTTGTAGCCTAGGGCCGGTTGCCGGCTCAGCTACGCTGGACTCCCGTCCAGAGTAGGTGGCATTAAGATGGTGCGGTGGGATCACCTAAATCCCAGGTTCGAATTAAGCTACAACCAATCCCTTCTAGGAAAGGTTTGTATACTGAGATTAAGATTAAGATTGAGATTAAGATTAAGGTAAGGTAAGGAACTGAGATTAAGGAAATGAGGACTAAGGAGGGGTTACTAACCCACTTGTTAAGGGAACGCTTGAGTCGTTCGTTGGTTGTGAATATATGTTCATCTGTGGTTATTTTTATTGCACTTCATATTATGTTTGTGTATGTAATCAATTTCCATGCTATCGACAATTAGTCGTCGTAGCCCCGTTAGCTTGGGGGCCATGAGAGGGTGTACCAGCATTCGTGCTGACCCCCTCGGGGGCTATTTTTACACTTGCAGGTAAGAGGCCCATGAGGACGCACTACGAGAGTAGGAGCGGTTAGATTTAGGTGGGGACATTTATTTTGAATTCGGGTTACGCCTGTGCACCCGACTGTATATATTCAACTGTTGTAAGTTAAAGATTACGTTTGAGATACTAGTACTCGGTTGGTTGAGGGATTGCGGATGTTGATGTTTTGAGTTGGATAAGTATTTTGGTTAAGTATTGTAATTGTTAATCCGGTATATTCTAATGATCAGACCGTGGCAAGGTCCAGGTGTTGTTTATTTCCGCTGCGACGTTTTCGAATAAGTGTTCAGATTGCGATAACCACGATAGGCTTTGGATGGGGTGTTACAAAAAGTGGTATCAGAGCGTAGTTACGCTCTGATCAAGAAATACCGGATATAAGTAACCACCGAGTTAGGATATAAGTTAAGGAATAAGTGTTGGGTTAAGGGTGTGAGAAGTTAGAGTGAGTAGAGTCAGATGACCACTAATAAGTGTGGATTGTCTTTACCGTCTACGGACGTTATAAATTTACTAACCAAACAGTGGTGAATGTGAATCTAATGTAAGTTATGCTTGTTCAGATGGCAGGACGCCCTAGAGGAGGCCGAGGTCGCGGCCGGGGTGAGGACATTCCAGGGATACCTGGAGGGCAGACGATCGCAGAGATCGTAGCTGCCGCTTTTGGGCACATGGGCTATCAGCCTGGTGTGGGTGCACCACCTCCACCGCCACAGCCTAGGGAACCAAACTGGGTGAAGAGTCTTGCTGATCTTCGACCCGCTCACTTCAAGGGGGAGACCGATCCCGCCAAGCTTGAGGCGTACATCTCCGAGCTGGAGACCGCCTTCGAGACCCTTGATGTCCCTGCTGGGATCAAGGTACGCTTAGCTGCTTTCTATCTGAAGGGGGCGGCGGGCGATTGGTGGAAGCTGGTGAGGGCCGAGCATGTGACCAACCCAGAGTTCGGCTGGGAGCAGTACACCGCCTTGCTACGGGCAAAGTACTACCCCGCCCATGTCCAGACGAAGAAGCGCTTGCAGTTAGATGCGCTTAAGCAGTCGGACAAGATGACAGTGGACGAGTATTACTCAGAGTTCACTGCCTTGCTCCGTCTTCTGCCGGGTCTAGGTTATTCTGACCAGATCCTGGTGGACCGCTTCTATGGCGGGCTTAGCCATCGACTCCGCTACGGCATGGGGCCGACGAGTTACACTACCTTGCAGGTAATAAGATTGATTGAAATTTGAGTAAGTGATGAATAAGATTTAGATCATGAGAGATAAGTGTGACTAATACTATGGAAAAGCAGGAGTGCTATCATGCCGCTGCTAAGGTTGAGATTACCGTCCAGCTGAGGGACGAGGAGAATGCTAAGAGGAGTGCTGGTAAAGCTCAGAGAGTCAAGGGCAAGGAGGGTACAAGAAACAAAAGTACCAGCCTCAGGCCCAGAAGAATCAGAACCCGAAAGGGAAGGAGGAAAAGGAGAAGGCTTCGGAAGAGCCATTGAAGCTGACCTATGCTATTGCAGCTACACCACTGCGCTCTAAGGCGCCAAAGGGTGAGAAAAATTGATATTGAATGAGTTAAGAAATAAATTAGTAACTGATTGAGATATGAGAATTGACAATGTGAATCATCAGGATCTGAGACTGAGAGGGGAGCCGGTGGTGGCTACCAGCGACGCTTCATCTGTAGATGGTGTCACAAGGACCACCCCGGGCTCGACTGTAAGGGAAACAAAGTGGAGTGCAACTTCTGCGGAGTGTATGGACACCGGGCATACGAGTGTTACCGGAACCCTGCTAGCAGAGCCTATAGGCCCGACACCAGGGGCAAGGGCAAGACCGATCAGGGAGCTGGATCTGACGGTCAGAGGAAAGTGCAGCAGCCGGCGGACAAGAACCCACGGGTGACCCAGAAGACGGGGCCCACTCTACACATGGTGGATCGGGACGATGAGCCTGAGCCCTCATCGAGGCCAGGTACCACTATAACCATTTAGTAATAAAACTACCTGCTTACCGCATTATCATGCATGTTTGGTGAAATATATGAATTAAGTGAAATAAGATGAGATTAGAACCTAAGTAAGACATAACCTACTACCACTTTAGGAAGATTCAACATCTGCTACCCTATACCATCTACATCTAACCCGGAGCACACCGACATCGAAACCATACACTTTCCAACCGAACAATGTCAGGTTATCCGCCCAGGTATGATTTTATTAAGGGGATACCTGACACCCGACGCACAAATAGCCATCATTAGGAGATGCAATCAACTAGGGATGGGACCGGGAGGTTTTTACACACCGGAGTACCCAGGGGGAGCGAGGATGAAATTAAAGATGATGAGCTTGGGCAAGGATTGGAATCCGTATGCCAAGAATTACCAAACCACAAGGGAGCAAGATGGAGTCTCACCACCGGGGATACCCGAAGAGTTCCATCCAGTTATTACACAAGTCGTGGAAATCGCTCAGCAGTTGGAAGCTGAACCGATTCCAGACATCCAGCCAGACATTTGCATTGTAAACTTCTACGAAAAAGATGGGAAACTGGGACTACACCAGGATAAGGACGAGACAATGGAGTCTCTCGAGAGAGGGATACCCGTAGTGTCTTGGTCCATTGGAGATGATGCGGAATTTTTATACGGCGAGCAGAAGCGTGCGGACCGTGCAGATAAGATAATACTTATGTCAGGTGATGTATTAATTTTGGGAGGAGAATCAAGGATGTTATACCATGGAATTAAGAGAATCAAGCTGAATACAGCACCGCCAGCAGTAATCAATGCGACGCATATGAGACCAGGAAGATTAAACCTAACCTTTAGACAATATTAGCCATGTAATGTTAGAATGAGATGAGAAATGAGATGTAAGATTGAAGCACATGTGTAAAGGATGGTCATGAATAAAATAACAGTGTTGTTCATATAAATTGTTACGACTCTTGTTATACCATCAATACTCATGGAGCTTGTGAATACAATTAGGTTATGGACTCGGTACGGAAGGTGCACTAAGCATACTCACAGAGGCACAGGCCGACGCAAGCGGTACTATCCTCACCGGCACCTTTCCGATCAATGGAATTGAGGCATCAGTTCTCTTCGACTCAGGGGCCTCGCATACCTTTATCTCTGCATCATTTGCGAGCAGGTTGGGGCTAGACGCTGATGAGCTACCCGACTCACGGTTACGCTCCCGTCTAAGGAGAAGGTCGTTGCACTCGTTACTACCGAGGAGCCACTGAAATACCCCTAATCTTTAAAATATAATTAAATGATCTATTAATGATCTAAGATGATTATTAAACATCTAAATATTATTGGGGAACAATCTATAAGATCTCAACAAGGCAAAACACGCCTTAAGATCGGTAAAGCCAAAAATGTGCTTTAAGACGCCATGAAGGTTGTATGACCCCAAGTAGGATCCAAAGTGGATTCCTAAGTATTATAATGAATCAACGAACACAATAAGACCATTCTCAAAGAAACTAAGCTCAGGAACATCCTGTGACACAAAATGTGCGCTAAAACTCCTTAAAGCACGTTTTGTGAGATTGCCTTTTTAATTGATTTTAATAGGCTTAAAAATTATAAATATCCTTAAATATGATATATAATCATATTATATCATATTAGGAATTAATTCCAGAAATTTACGAATTTTTACAAATTTAATATTAAAATATTAATAAACCCCTAAAGTGGGGCCCGCATGAGTCAACATTGACCAAGCATGGTCAATGGTCAATTAATTGACTCATTTGAATCATGGTGGCCGGCTGCAATAAGAGAGGAGGCTGCTTAATTTCCTTGATTGACAATAATGCTACCTATGTAGACTTTTTCAAAATAATGTTACTTTTTACATTATTTTTCAAACTTTACTTACCTTTCCCATCTTCTCCTTCCTCCTTGTCCGATTCCTCTCATCCCAGCCGAGCCCTCTCTCCTTCCTCTCAAGCTCTCCAAGCTTGTTCTTGGCCATGGAAGGCAAGTCTAGCTCCTAAGCTCCTAATGTAAGTGTTTTAATGTCATTTTTAGCTCTTTTTCTTCATCTTTTCACCACCAACACCTAAATTCGTGGCTCATCTACTCCTATGGCTTATTCTCAGTGTTCTAAGGTTAGAACAAGAGCTAAACTCGGTTGAGACCAGTAGAGGGACCAAGGTTGTCCAAATCTACATTTTAAGGTAAAAATGTGCTTTAAGCTCATAACTTTTGATTCCCTTCGAGTTTGGCTGTGAAATTTTGGTCATAGACTCATCTTCATCTCCTTTTCATGTGGGATCTGTTGGTTAGCCATTTGGAGCAAGGGTGACCGAGATCCAAGAGAAATACTCTCTTTTAAGGCATTTTTCCAAGGTAAAACCTAATAACAAGGTAGGATTTCGAGATCTAACTATTCCCTATGTTAATATGGTAGATCTAACACCTTGTGGTGTGTTTGGTTCAGGTCAAAAATACCTAGAACTCCCCTTGCATTTTTAAGGTGATTTTTGCCTTAAATCTTACATTAATTATTCCTTATGGTTAAGCTCATGCTTGGAGTGTAACCATATCTTATTTTTGTGTATTAAACATGTCTAAATCAAGTGGTGAATTTTCCTACAAGTGACCGAGCCTATACAAGGATAGATCAAGGTATAAACACCTTAAACTTATGATTTTTGCAATCTCTAAGTATAATATATATATATGGCCGAGAGTGAACATACACATATAGGTCATATTGACCTAAAAATGTAAAAAAAAATGGCTAAGATAAATTAAGCTAGTCATTTAAGAGATTTAATTAACATAATGGTCAAATTATGACATTATGTGGAAAAAATTAAACCATGAGAGAGGCCGAATATATATGCTATATTTTGAGACATTATTGTGTAATTTATTTTGCAAGATCAAGGTTGTAATAAGGCCATGTCATTAGGCCATTTAATTTAAGTTTATAAGCTTATTTAGTTTTATTTATGCTTATAATTAAAGTTGGGGCCAATTCGTAATTATTAAGGAATTAGAAAAGCCGTGGGTAATTTAGAGCAATTTAGGGTTTTTAAATGAATTTAATAAAAATTATAACATTTTATAAAGTTTTGGGTCAAAATTGTAAAAATAGAAAAGTATAGGTCATTATTTGTAATTACCGAAAATTGGTTCCCATTTGGTATTAGGGGTCAAAGTTGACTATATAGGAGACTTTGACCAAGTTTAGAAATTTAAGAAATTAAAATACTACCTTATAATGAGATACTTATTAAATTGTAAAAGATTTATAAGGTTTGGGGTGGTAATGTAATTACCGAGAATTAAGGGTAGTAAATGGAGTTTATAAAAGCCCTAAGTTATTAGAAATTTTTAGAAGTTTATTTGGTTAAATTTGGAGTTCATGTGAATTATATAAGTATAATATATGGTATTTTATGACATTGTTATAAATAGGTAACAAATGTATAAAAACCGTGAATTAAAGAAGTATAAGGTTAGGAATAATGTTTATAACCTTTTGGTATAGTTTGGTAATTTTTGGAATGGTATATAAGGTTTATAAAGATATTGTATATATATAGTTTTAATGGGGTTAGAAAACTATGTATTATAAATTGGAATTGAATTGTGAGTTTATAGAAGTTTAATGGTTATAAGTGAAGAACCGAAAATACTAAGGCTGTTTGGTATTTAAAAAACAAAATATAACTATAGGTTATAATTGTTTTAATGATTTAAATGTCATAAGATATGTTATATAACTATAAGATGACATTATATTAATTAAGAGGTGGATTTTATATATTTAAGAACATAGGTGCTGTTCGAAAATAATAACATTTTTAAATGGAATTTATAATATGGTTTTAATGTTATAAGAGTTATAACATTTATAATATAAGAGATATTCATTAAAAAGAATGAATATAGATTATGAGACTTACCATATAATAAATAGTTCCATAATACACACATATAAATAAATATGTAGTAGTGTAGAAAATGTGACATGGTTCAATAATCATAAATTATCATAATTAAAATGATATAGTTAAGGAGAGAAGAATTATAAACATTAGATATGGAAATTCTAAAGTTAAGAGTATTCATGGGATAATAAGGATCCTAGATATTAAGAGTATAGTTTACAGATGAATTATACCACATGAAATATAAAAAAAGAGACAAACCTTAGAAAAATAAATACTAAGGTAAGATGCATAGTGCATGACAAAGGATCACACATACAATAATGAAACAAACTGTATGATGTACAAACAAACATTAAGTTACATGCGATAACAAGTTTAACAACAACTATACTAATATACAAACAAGACTACGCGTGTAATATAACACCTTTCCCATCTCGAGTTAAACCTAAAACCCGACAACATTGATAGTTAATAACGGGGGGTTAACCGGGAGGTGTTTTGACGGTACGGGGTACCGTAGGATTGTGTTGTTATACAGTATGCTAATCAGTAGCATTGTGTATTGTTTAGTTCGTTAGAGACTACACAAGGAGCATAGGATCTTGCTGATTCATACTCCACCGTAATACATCAGGGTGAACGGTATGTTGTTATGTGTCTCTGATTGTCTCTGAGGGCTTCCTCAGTTCAGACTTCTGTGTGATCTGTGATAAGATTGTTTGTCTGAATGTTTAATTTAATATGCATGACTTTTATTTTATAGCTGCTCATTATTTACTGTTGATGAGTTAACAGTATTGGTTCGTATATAAGAACCTATATATAAAACGAACTAGCGGCTATGGTGCATCTTATACGAAAAATAAGGAACGTCAGAAAACGTTGTAGCACTAGGATAATATACATATATATTATCCAAGACTTTCATACGGAGCATTGGCCTTTCTATACGCCGCTCTCGTATCTAACACTGGATCCCGAGTTTACAGACTCCGGATTGGACTAATGATCTTGTCTGCTGTGTTAGAAAATTTGGTAATGCGATGCGATGGTATAATTAAGTAAATAATGAATGGAAGTAAAGCCAAGAGGATGTGGCTCTTGGTGCGCGCTGTGATCACAAAAACGATACCAGGATGTCCGCGTACGGGTCCGCAAGTATCAAGAAAATTTCCCGTGAGCTAGAATGGCTCGTTGGTCGGAGACTCTACCGTTGGAGTGGCTACTGCCGTGGGTGACCCGCCATAATATATGGGTAACTAGAGACATGTCGTTTTAATGAGACAATGTCACTAGGTATAACTGAACAATAATACATTTGAGAATTATACAGTGGCGAACAATATTGGCTTCTACACCATGGACGAGAATTAATACTTATTGTTACTCTCGTTGTTTCGCTTATTGTTCATTGGTTATACTTGTGGTATATTATGTGTGTTGATGGTTGTGTTGTTGTATGGATTACTGTTGTTTATTTTACAGTTTATATATTAAAATGGTATTGCATGTAATGAACCTCATGCTCTCGACCAAAAATTGAGGGGTCTTTGGGGGCATGACGGGGCATGTGAACATACTCAGCAGGGGCTGATTCCATACCACAAACCATCTTTATTTCAGGTGATTAGCTGGTGGGTCGCAGCGAGACGTGACCATTGTGATATTACAGTTGGTTTAGACTTGGTACGGTGTGATACTCAGGTTGTTTTGGACTCGGGTTGTTTAACCGAGGTGTATTTGGTTTAGATGCTCACGGTCTGTAATAATTGTTGATGTTAGATTTGTTTTAAGTTGTTTAAGCTCTACTATCTATCTCTTGTGGTCACTGCGGGAATACGTTTCGCAAGTTGATTATCAGGTAAATCGTTATCACCCGTATGGGCGAGTGATAACAGTGACACCAGTAGGGCGATAGTTTATTATTTACCGCTGCGAGATATTATTGTGCGCGACTTCTATAGGATTTCTAGGAACCGGTTTAGTAGGGGTGTTTACAAAAGTGGTATCAGAGCGGAGTACCGCTCTGATTACAAGAGATAGTAGTTTAAGTACCGTGAGCCTAGGTTATCTACACACCAGTACCAAGAGATAGTGTAAATGATTTGAGTTAAGATATAGTAAGGAAAGTACGGTATTTATACCAAGAGCTGACCTTGGCTTTGAATTCTTCAGATGTCTTCCGGGAGGCGATCAGCAGGCGAGGAGGTGGTGGAAGAGGCGGCGGGCCTGGAGGAGGACCTCCGGAGGCCCCCACCCGTGGCGTGGCTGAGACGGTAGCCGCCGTCTTCGCTCAGCTAGCCCAGTTGGGAGGTATCCATATAGGAGCACCACCTGCACCACCGGTAGTCCCACCCGTACCCGCACCTAGAGAGCCGAATTGGCTGAAGAGCGTAGCTGACACGCGAGTACCTACTTACGATGGAGTTGCTGATCCTACTGTTCTTGAGAGATACATCGTCGAGCACGAGAAGGCCTTCGATGCCATACATGTGCCTGCTGGGCACCGAGTTGATATAGCAGCCTTTCACCTGAAGGACGCTGCCAGCACGTGGTGGAGGTCCGTGAAGGCACACTACCTTGCTACAGAGGGTTTTGGGTGGACTGAATCGTGGAGATATTGAGAGAGAAGTACTATCCTGCTCACCTGAAGCAGAGGAAGAGGGAGGAGTTTGAGTCCCTGAGACAGGGTAGTATGACAGTAGATCAGTACTACTCCTTGTTTATTGGGCTCTTGGACTTCGTCCCAGGAGTTGTATATTCTGATGCTGTGAAAGTAGAGAAGTTTAGAGGCGGGTTGAGATATGCCATTAAGGCCGCCATGGGTGCTACCTTGTACCCTACGGTTCAGGTAAAACTAATTGACAGTTTGTACCTTATGATTCAGTTGATTTGTCACAAGTTCGGAGAACTTATTGATGTATTACAGGAGTGTTATGACCGGCTTCTCGGACTGAGATGATGGTGAACAGCCGGGAGGACGGCCAGGGGCAGAAGCGTAAGGCCCCAGAGAAAGAGGCAGAGACCTGAGGCTGGAGGCGGAGGCAGTAAGGGCTGGAAGTAAGAACCACCCTAAGTTATTTAATCTATTTAAATTACTTACTTACTGCCTGCTTTTATACCTGCTAATCCTGACACTTTGACGATCACAGGAAGAAGAAGTTCTCTCCTGGAGGGAGAAGAAGAAGGAGCAGGCCAGCCAAAGGGTAAAGACAAGGTCCCGTTGCTTCGCGGGCCTACCTATGATGTGCAGCCTCTTAGATCTGTACCCCCTAAGGGTAAGCGATCTCACCTTGTGAATAAATTGTGTACTACACTACCCATTACCATCCTTGTATTAACCTGAGTGTGATATGATAATAGGTTCTGCACCCCAGCCCCCTTTCACTGCAAGCGTGTGGTAAAGACCACCCGGGTGTCGACTGCACCGGGCAAGCGGTGGACTGCCACCACTGTGGGAAGAAGGGGCCACAGGCGTACGAGTGCTTCAATAACCTGATAGCCGAGCGTACCGCCCACCGAAGGGACTCAGGGCGCACCCTACTGGAGGAGGTGGAGCCCGAGGTGGCCAGAGGGGTCGGCGCCCAAGCCCAGAGAGGGCAGCAGCAGGCAGCAGCCGCAGCAGCATAACCAGGGCCAGAGGAGACCCTCCGGGCAACCGCCGTATGCTGAATGCAGCGGGAGCTTCAGGCGCTGGCACTAGCACCCAGCGCGGTGAAGGTTAGCATTTGAAACCTTAACCATTGTATGAAAGCATGACTACTTGTTACACGCTTACCTTAGCATGAATGTGTGTTTAAGTTACCGCTTTAGATGGACAACTTACCTAGGAAACCTTTTACCTCTTAGGAGACTTCGATATCTGCTATCCCACACTTACAAGACAGAGATCACCTAGACCCGTGGAAGAAAGACGGGAATACCCTAGTGAGTTGTGTCATGTAGTCAGACCGGGCATGATACTTCTCAGAGAGTTCCTAACCCTAGATGAGCAAATCACCATAGTGAATGAGTGTAGAGCTTTGGGTAAGGGCATAGGAGGTTTTTATACCCCTGTATTTACTAGTGGTTCTAGAATGAAACTGCACATGATGTGCTTAGGAAAAGATTGGGATCCACAAGCTAGGGTTTATCGAGAGGTGAGGATGGTAGGTGACGTATCTATACCTAGTATACCTGAGAGTTTCCTTACCTTGGTGAGAAACGCAATGGATATTGCTCAAGACTGTGAGGTTTATCCAATACCCGACATGACACCTGACGTTTGCATCATCAATTACTATGAACAAGGAGGGAAGCTTGGAATGCACCAGGACGTGATGAGACGACCGAGTCCATCACCAGAGGAATACCAGTTGTATCATTTTCCATCGGCGATGATGCTGAGTTTATCTATGGAGACCAGAAGAGGATGGACCTAGCAAGCAAGATCATCCTCAAGTCTGGAGATGTATTAGTATTTGGTGGAGAGTCGAGGCTTGTATATCATGGTATTAAGAGCATTAAGCTCAATACCGCACCACCCACTTTAGTGAACGATACCCACATCCGACCCGGCCGTTTAAATTTGACTTTTAGACAGTATTGATGTAACAGCAGTAGCTAAGTGTGTAACCTTGTAAAATACCGTTGGATGAATGAAATAAGAGTTTCCTACTTTCAAGTGTTGTGTTCAGTTTTGTTGATACCGATAATTCATAACTTCAGGCTATAGTAATGAAAAGGAGGGTACCATCTGCATCCTAGACATGGCGCAAGCCAAGGAGTCTGGTAATGTCATCACAGGTATGACAGTTACAAACAACAGTGAATTAGTGATTTATTGGGACTCGATGCTAATACGAGAGATAATCTCAGGTACCTTTCCTATTGATGGTATTAGTGCTTCCGTATTGTTCGACTCAGGAGCTTCGCATTCTTTCATTTCCTCGACGTTTGCTAGGAAGCTGGGGGCCACCCCCGAACAGCTTTCAGACTTTTCAGTCACCCTTCCTTCGAAGGAGAAAGTAGGTTGCACTAGACAGTATACAGGGTTAGAGATCAGCATTATGACTGAGACCTTCCCCATTGATCTAATTGAGTTCAAGAATTTGGGTTTTGACATCATAGTGGGCATGGATTGGCTACAGAAGCATAGGGGCCGCCTTCATTGCGCAGAGCATCGACTACTACTGAAGGGGCCGAGCGGCAAGACAGTGTCATACCGCAGTGTGAGGAGAGAGCCGACTGTCAAGATCGTGTCAGCATTGTCCCTGATGAAGGATGTTAGGAAGGGCCGACAAGCCTTCCTCTGTTATGTACAGGACACGAGACAGCGCGATGTGACGGACGTAGACATTCCAGTCGTGGTAGATTTTCCCGACTTATTTCCTGATGAGCTGCCAGGCATGCCGCCTGTGCGCGAGGTTGAGTTCGCCGTCGACTTGTTGCCAGGTACGGGCCCCATTGCTAAGGCACCCTACCGTATGGCACCGGCTGAGATGAGGGAGCTGAAGCTACAGCTGGAGGACCTCCTCGACAAGGGATTCATCCGACCTAGTGTTTCTCCTTGGGGTGCTCCAGTGCTGTTCGTCAAGAAAAAGGACGGCAGTATGCGACTCTGCATCGACTACCGCGAGCTTAATGCGGTTACAGTCAAGAACAAGTACCCATTACCACGGATAGATGATTTGTTTGATCAGCTGAGAGGAGCCAGTGTGTTCTCGAAGATAGACCTCAGATCTGGCTACCATCAGATTAGGATTGCAGAGGGTGACATTGAGAAGACAGCTTTCAGGACGCGGTATGGACACTATGAGTTCACCGTTATGCCATTCGGACTGACGAATGCGCCAGCCATATTCATGGACTTGATGAACCGACTTTTTAGAGAGCATCTTGATAGTTCAGTTGTAGTCTTCATCGACGATATTCTGATCTATTCAAAAACCAAGGAAGATCATGAGTTCCATTTGAGACAGGTGTTGAATATTATGAGAGTGAACCAACTGTATGCCAAACTCTCTAAGTGTGAGTTCTGGTTAGACAGCGTGTCATTTCTAGGACACATTATATCAGCTAGCGGCATATCTGTAGATCCTGCTAAGATTGAGGCAGTAAAGAGTTGGCCAAGGCCGAAGACAGTCACAGACGTCCGTAGCTTCCTGGGTTTGGCAGGGTATTATCGAAGATTTGTGAAGGACTTCTCCAAGGAAGCCAAACCAATGACTAATCTAATGAAGAAGGAATCCCAGTTCTTATGGTCTGCAGAGTGTGAGCAGTCCTTTCAGACGCTGAAGGATCTCCTGACATCAGCGCCCGTTCTTACTATCCCTGAGGGCACTGATGGGTTCGAGGTATACTGTGATGCCTCTGGAACCGGTCTAGGCTGTGTGCTTATGCAGCACGGGAAGGTAGTTGCTTACGCATCCCGACAGCTGAAGAAGCATGAGGTGAATTACCCCACACATGACCTTGAGTTAGGCGCAGTAGTCTTCGCTTTGAAGATCTGGCGACATTATTTGTATGGTGTGACAGTCACTATCTACTCTGATCACAAGAGTCTACAGCATCTCTTCTCGCAGAAGGAGCTGAACATGCGACAGAGAAGATGGGTCGAGTTCTTGAAGGACTACGATATAGACCTGAGGTACAAAGAGGGCAAGGCGAATGTGGTAGCTGATGCCCTGAGCCGCAGAGCTCATTCATTGTTCACTTTATTAGCAAACAGCAGTATGATTGATGAGATACGAGCTGCACAGGAGAGCGATCACTATATGCAGAGTATCAGGCAGAAAATGATAGATGGTTGTTTTGAGAGGCTAAAATATGACTTCGAACTGTGCGATGATGCATGATTCGACTGAAGGGCCGTTTGTGTATTCCGGAGTCGTCTCCTGATCTGAAGGAGAAGATACTCCAGGAGGCTCATTGCTCGTCCTTATCCGTCCACCCTGGTTCGTCGAAGATGTATAAGGATTTGAAGGTTCATTTCTGGTGGAGCGGGATGAAGAAGGATGTAGCTGAGTATGTGGCTAGATGCTTGACCTGCCAGAAGGTTAAGTTTGAGCATAGGAGACCCGGAGGTTTAGTGCAGTCTATGCCTATTCCTTGTTGGAAGTTCGAGGACATTTCGATGGATTTCATTGTCGGTCTCCCACCGACTAAGGGAGGACTGAACACGATTTGGGTCATAGTGGACCGTCTGACGAAGGTGGCAAAGTTTATTGCGATGAGGGATACCTGGAACGTCCCGAAGTTAGCGGACTTGTTCCAGAAGGAGGTGATCCGGCACCATGGTGTGCCAAAGACTATTGTTTCTGATAGGGACCCTCGATTTTTGTCCAGATTCTGGGGACAGGTTCAGGAAGCCTTGGGTACAAAGTTGAAGCTTAGTACGGCGTTCCATCCACAGACCGACGGTCAGAGTGAGAGGACCATCCAGACACTGGAGGACATGCTGAGAGCATGTGCCTTAGATTTTCAGGGGAGTTGGTTAGAGCGACTACATCTGATAGAGTTCGCCTACAACAACAGCTACCACTCCTCGATACAGATGCCACCATTTCAGGCACTTTATGGTAGACCGTGTAGGACTCCTTTATGCTGGGATGAGACCAGCGAGACTACGCTCCTAGGACCAGAGTACCTAGAGCAGATTAAGGAGGATGTTCTACAGATTCGCAAGAATATGAAGGCAGCTCAGGACCGGCAGAAATCTTATGCAGACACCAGAAGGAGGGACATTGAGTTCACTACCGATGATATGGTATTCCTTAGAGTGTCACCCATGAAGGGATATTCCGGTTTGGACAGAAGGGCAAGTTGAGCCCAAAGTATGTTGGACCTTATGCGATTAGGGAGCGAGTGGGCCCATTAGCCTACAGACTGGATTTACCAGCAGAGCTCGGGAGGGTGCACGACGTTTTCCACGTTTCACAGTTGAAGAGGTATGTGCCCCACCCATCGCACGTTTTGCAGCCAGAGACTTTAGAGTTGGACCCTGCTCTACGATATGAGGAAGTACCACTCCGCATTCTCGATACGAAGACGAGACAGACTAGGAACAAGACCGTTAGCATGGTCAAGGTTCTCTGGTCGAACCATGAGGTGGAGGAGGCCACATGGGAGTTAGAGGACTCCATGAGAGCGAAGTACCCAGCACTCTTCGAGTAGTAGCTGTGTTACTTGTACGGGTTCGTGGTCAAACCCTTTTTAAGGGGGGTAGACACCACTTGGCTTGCGCACATGTTTGTGCATTAGGTTTTGTTTGTGTTGTGTTTTGTTGGTATGCTGCGTCATACATGTGGTTTGGACGATTGTATGTGTATGATACATTTTATGTATGTATGTGCCTTGGTGCACCTGGTTGAATGTATATAGTACCGCTGAGTACTTTTGATCGATGAATGAGATGTGCACTTTGTAGTGCTGTGTTGTGAATGAGTATACCATGAGTTTAATATTTAATATATGTTGTATGCATAGACTAGGTTTGAACCTAGTGGGAGTTACTCCCTAGCAATGGACTGTTTGGTTACTTAGTGGAACTTGATTCCTTAGGTGAACTGTAGAGGATTAAGGACTTCGGGACGAAGCCTTTTTAAGGGGGGTAGACTGAAATACCCCTAATCTTTAAAATATAATTAAATGATCTATTAATGATCTAAGATGATTATTAAACATCTAAATATTATTGGGGAACAATCTATAAGATCTCAACAAGGCAAAACACGCCTTAAGATCGGTAAAGCCAAAAATGTGCTTTAAGACGCCATGAAGGTTGTATGACCCCAAGTAGGATCCAAAGTGGATTCCTAAGTATTATAATGAATCAAGGAACACAATAAGACCATTCTCAAAGAGAACTAAGCTCAGGAACATCCTGTGACACAAAAATGTGCGCTAAAACTCCTTAAAGCACGTTTTTGTGAGATTGCCTTTTAATTGATTTTAATAGGCTTAAAAATTATAAATATCCTTAAATATGATATATAATCATATTATATCATATTAGGAATTTAATTCCAAATTTACGAATTTTTACAAATTTAATATTAAAATATTAATAAAACCCTAAAGTGGGGCCCGCATGAGTCAACATTGACCAAGCATGGTCAATGGTCAATTAATTGACTCATTTGAATCATGGTGGCCGGCTGCAATAAGAGAGGAGGCTGCTTAATTTCCTTGATTGACAATAATGCTACCTAATGTAAGACTTTTTCAAAATAATGTTACTTTTTACATTATTTTCAAACTTACTTACCTTTCCCATCTTCTCCTTCCTCCTTGTCCGATTCCTCTCATCCCAGCCGAGCCCTCTCCTTCCTCTCAAGCTCTCCAAGCTTGTTCTTGGCCATGGAAGGCAAGTCTAGCTCCTAAGCTCCTAATGTAAGTGTTTTAATGTCATTTTTAGCTCTTTTTCTTCATCTTTTCACCACCAACACCTAAAATTCGTGGCTCATCTATTCCTATGGCTTATTCTCAGTGTTCTAAGGTTAGAACAAGAGCTAAACTCGGTTGAGACCAGTAGAGGGACCAAGGTTGTCCAAATCTACATTTTAAGGTAAAAATGTGCTTTAAGCTCATAACTTTTGATTCCCTTCGAGTTTGGCTGTGAAATTTTGGTCATAGACTCATCTTCATCTCCTTTTCATGTGGGATCTGTTGGTTAGCCATTTGGAGCAAGGGTGACCGAGATCCAAGAGAAATACTCTCTTTTAAGGCATTTTTCCAAGGTAAAACCTAATAACAAGGTAGGATTTCGAGATCTAACTATTCCCTATGTTAATATGGTAGATCTAACACCTTGTGGTGTGTTTGGTTCAGGTCGAAAATACCTAGAACTCCCCTTGCATTTTTAAGGTGATTTTTGCCTTAAATCTTACATTAATTATTCCTTATGGTTAAGCTCATGCTTGGAGTGTAACCATATCTTATTTTGTGTATTAAACATGTCTAAATCAAGTGGTGAATTTCCTACAAGTGACCGAGCCTATACAAGGATAGATCAAGGTATAAACACCTTAAACTTATGATTTTTGCAATCTCTAAGTATATATATATATATATGGCCGAGAGTGAACATACACATATAGGTCATATTGACCTAAAAATGTAAAAAAAATGGCTAAGATAAATTAAGCTAGTCATTTAAGAGATTTAATTAACATAATGGTCAAATTATGACATTATGTGGAAAAATAATTAAACCATGGAGAGGCCGAATATATATGCTATATTTTGAGACATTTATTGTGTAATTTATTTTGCAAGATCAAGGTTGTAATAAGGCCATGTCATTAGGCCATTTTAATTTAAGTTTATAAGCTTATTTAGTTTTATTTATGCTTATAATTAAAGTTGGGGCCAATTCGTAATTATAAGGAATTAGAAAAGCCGTGGGTAATTTAGAGCAATTTAGGGTTTTTAAATGAATTTAATAAAAATTATAACATTTTATAAAGTTTTGGGTCAAAATTGTAAAAATAGAAAAGTATAGGTCATTATTTGTAATTACCGAAAATTGGTTCCCATTTGGTATTAGGGTCAAAGTTGACTATATAGGAGACTTTGACCAAGTTTAGAAAATTTAAGAAATTAAAATACTACCTTATAATGAGATACTTATTAAATTGTAAAAGATTTATAAGGTTTGGGGTGGTAATGTAATTACCGAGAATTAAGGGTAGTAAATGGAGTTTAGTAAAGTCCTTAAGTTATTAGAAATTTTTAGAAGTTTATTTGGTTAAATTTGGAGTTCATGTGAATTATATAAGTATAATATATGGTATTTTATGACATTGTTATAAATAGGTAACAAATGTATAAAAACCGTGAATTAAGAAGTATAAGGTTAGGAATAATGTTTATAACCTTTTGGTATAGTTTGGTAATTTTGGAATGGTATATAAGGTTTTATAAAGATATATGTATAATATATAGTTTTAATGGGGTTAGAAAACTATGTATTATAAATTGGAATTGAATTGTGAGTTTATAGAAGTTTAATGGTTATAAGTGAAAACCGAAAATACTAAGGCTGTTTGGTATTTAAAAACAAAATATAACTATAGGTTATAATTGTTTTAATGATTTAAATGTCATAAGATATGTTATATAACTATAGATGACATTATATTAATTAAGAGGTGGATTTTATAAATATTTAAGAACATAGGTGCTGTTCGAAAATAATAACATTTTTAAATGGAATTTATAATATGGTTTTAATGTTATAAGAGTTATAACATTTATAATATAAGAGATATTCATTAAAAAGAATGAATATAGATTATGAGACTTACCATATAATAAATAGTTCCATAATACACACATATAAATAAATATATGTATAGTGTGAAAATGTGACATGGTTCAATAATCATAAATTATCATAATTAAAATGATAATAGTTAAGGAGAAAAGAATTATAAACATTAGATATGGAAATTCTAAAGTTAAGAGTATTCATGGGATAATAAGGATCCTAGATATTAAGAGTATAGTTTACAGATGAATTATACCACATGAAATATAAAAAAAGAGAGACAAACCTTAGAAAAATAAATACTAAGGTAAGATGCATAGTGCATGACAAAGGATCACACATACAATAATGAAACAAACTGTATGATGTACAAACAAACATTAAGTTACATGCGATAACAAGTTTAACAACAACTATACTAATATACAAACAAGACTACGCGTGTAATATAACACCTTTTCCCAATCTCGAGTTAAACCTAAAACCCGACAACATTGATAGTTAATAACGGGGGGTTAACCGGGAGGTGTTAGTGACGGTACGGGGTACCGTAGGATTGTGTTGTTATACAGTATGCTAATCAGTAGCATTGTGTATTGTTTAGTTCGTTAGAGACTACACAAGGAGCATAGGATCTTGCTGATTCATACTCCACCGTAATACATCAGGGTGAACGGTATGTTGTTATGTGTCTCTGATTGTCTCTGAGGGCTTCCTCAGTTCAGACTTCTGTGTGATCTGTGATAAGATTGTTTGTCTGAATGTTTAATTTAATATGCATGATCTTTATATTATAGCTGCTCATTATTTACTGTTGATGAGTTAACAGTATTGGTTCGTATATAAGAACCTATATATAAAACGAACTAGCGGCTATGGTGCTATCTTATACGAAAAATAAGGAACGTCAGAAAAACGTTGTAGCACTAGGATAATAATACATATATATTATCCAAGACTTTCATACGGAGCATTGGCCTTTCTATACGCCGCTCTCGTATCTAACACTGGATCCCGAGTTTACAGACTCCGGATTGGACTAATGATCTTGGTCTGCTGTGTTAGAAAATTTGGTAATGCGATGCGATGGTATAATTAAGTAAATAATGAATGGAAGTAAAGCCAAGAGGATGTGGCTCTTGGTGCGCGCTGTGATCACAAAAACGATACCAGGATGTCCGCGTACGGGTCCGCAAGTATCAAGAAAATTTCCCGTGAGCTAGAATGGCTCGTTGGTCGGAGACTCTACCGTTGGAGTGGCTACTGCCGTGGGTGACCCGCCATAATATATGGGTAACTAGAGACATGTCGTTTTAATGAGACAATGTCACTAGGTATAACTGAACAATAATACATTTGAGAATTATACAGTGGCGAACAATATTGGCTTCTACACCATGGACGAGAATTAATACTTATTGTTACTCTCGTTGTTTCGCTTATTGTTCATTGGTTATACTTGTGGTATATTATGTGTGTTGATGGTTGTGTTGTTGTATGGATTACTGTTTTATTTTACAGTTTATATATTAAAATGGTATTGCATGTAATGAACCTCATGCTCTCGACCAAATAATTGAGGGGTCTTTGGGGGCATGACGGGGCATGTGATGACATACTCAGCAGGGGCTGATTCCATACCACAAACCATCTTTATTTCAGGTGATTAGCTGGTGGGTCGCAGCGAGACGTGACCATTGTGATATTACAGTTGGTTTAGACTTGGTACGGTGTGATACTCAGGTTGTTTTGGACTCGGGTTGTTTAACCGAGGTGTATTTGGTTTAGATGCTCACGGTCTGTAATAATTGTTGATGTTAGATTTGTTTTAAGTTGTTTAAGTTCTACTATCTATCTCTTGTGGTCACTGCGGGAATACGTTTCGCAAGTTGATTATCAGGTAAATCGTTATCACCCGTATGGGCGAGTGATAACAGTGACACCAGTAGGGCGATAGTTTATTATTTTACCGCTGCGAGATATTATTGTGCGCGACTTCTATAGGATTACTAGGAACCGGTTTAGTAGGGGTGTTAGCCAATATGTTATAGACTGTTAAAAACCTATTTTTGAGTTCTCTGATAATTCCTCTCTGAGTTTTGTAGCCCTGTAATGATAGGATAATTAAGTTTACAGTACCGGGATTGTATTGTATACATTCTGAACTCAATTCGCTAAATAAAATTAGACTGGCCTTCCGTTAATTAATATCTGCTGCGTTTTAGGATGAATCTGGTTCAAAATATTTGTTCTTCTAGCTTTTTGATACATTTCTTTCCACTGGGATCTCTACTATTCAAATACACGTAATTATTATCTAGTTGGAAAAGTAAATGTAGGGGCAATGAGTCATTGTTCTAACTTTCTTAATAAGTTGTAATTTCTAAAATGACAGATTTGTTGACCGGAGGAAGTATTAATATCGTTATATGGTAGCAGCCTAACCGGATCCTCATTTCTCCTTTGTGCATCCAACCGCCCTCATGGCTATCATCACCACCACCCTATTGACAAACCCTAACGATACACCCACCCGTTATCATTGTCAACTGTTCACAAACGTTATCAACTTACCCCACTCATTACATCACATGGTAGAGATCCAAACTTCAAGCAATCCTTGTCAGCTATGCTCTTCTCAAGTTTGTCGATGGCTCTCATCCACGCCGCCCAAACTCTCGCCGCCGCCCGCCTCACCCCAGCCCTCGAATCCGGCGTACACCACCTGGATGCTCCAAGATCGCTTGTTGTTCAGCGCCCTCACCGGAACCCTCACACCTGCGTTGCCCCCTTGATTACTCGCGCCACCACCACCAAACAGGCGTGGGATATCCTCACCAACACCTACCGCCAACCCATCAAAAGGACGGGTTAATCACTGAAAGACAAACCCCGGTCCACCGTCCAGGGTTCCCAAACCATCTCGAAATACCTCTTCAAACCATGGTCATCAACTGTCGACTTCCTCGTTGAGCTTGGAAAACCGGTCGATGCGAACGACCTAGTCTCTCATATTCTTCACGGGCTCGATGACAATTATGTTGCTATCATCAACGATTCAAAGCTCGTGACCAATCAAATTGAGCTGCACGACAAGCTCCTCGTCGTCCGTGAACTGGGACTCGCCACCGCCAACGTCCCAAACCCAGCCCCCACAACCGCTCTCACCGCACAATCCCGATCGCGGACCACCAGGACCCGCTTCTACTCCACAGTTCGCCCCTCCCCACATAACCCAGCGGCTCCTGCCGCCCCTCCTCCAATTCTCGCAGCGCCAGCAACCCTAGACCGTTCCTTACAAATGCCAATGGCGTCATGAAGTCGCCATGTCCTCTTGCCTGTCCGGACTTCCGCCGACTCTAACCCCCATCCACAACCACCTTCCCACTCCACACGCCACACCATCATCACAGTCCAACACCACCACCACCCGCCCATCGTGTCCCGGAGTACCTAGTTGACAGTGGTGCCTCCCACCAGTCATCAATAAACCCTTACACTCTCATCGACACCTCTCTGTGCACAGACCTGGATGAGTTGTATATGGGCCCCGGCCAGGTTGCAAATAACTCATTCCGACACTCTTCTTTATCGCTTAATAGTTCTCCACATTTAATGACTTAATGACACTTTATCGTTCCTCCTACAATGACCAAAAACGATATCTCTGTTTCTCAGCTTACCAAGAACATACTGCTCTATAACGGTTTCCCTTTGTGTTTTGTGAAGACTCTAAAGACAAGTGATGTTCTGGTCACAGGTTCTTACGTAAACGGAATCTATCTTTGCCCGCCACCAATCCCCGTTGTCCACCACTCACTACCTCACCCGGAGCGCTTGGCATATCGCTTGGGACATCCGTCCACATCTGTTTTTTTCATTTTCTTCACCAAGTTTTCTTAATTAGGCGCCTCTACTTTTCAACAAAGCAATTGTAAACTATGCAATAAAATAAAAGTTACAAACTTCCATTTTTCGCATCCAGTTTAGACATCCACACACTATCTCAAAATCATATTCTCAAGAGGGCATTCCTCCGTGTTCAACACATTGCTATTGACAATCAACCGCAGATGTGTTAACCAAACCGCTTCCATGTTTCCCCGTTCGACTAAAATGTCATCAAGCTTGGCCTCTCAACCTACAATCCAGGGGTATAGTGAAAAAATAGCTAACTACAATATTTCAAACAATTAGTTATAACAACCTATGTAAATTAGTCCACCATTGACTTGTATAAATGGTATATTGCTTAATATCAATGATGAGAGGATGCCATCCAATCTCAATTTTTTCTAAATACAAATGATGTTCTGGTCATAGGTGCGAACAGAATCTATCTTTGGCCCGTCACCAATCCTATTGTCGACGCCCTCACTACCCCCACCCCCCTGTAGCGTTTGCATATTGCTTGGGACAGCTCCGTCCATGTCTGTTTTTCAGTTTCTTCACAAAATTTTAATTAGGCACCTCTACTTTTCAACAAACGATTTAAAAGTTACAAACTTCCATTTTTCACATCTAGTTACAATCCACACCTATCTCAAAATCATATTCTCAAGAGGGCGTTCTCCGTGGTTCAACACATTCCTACTGACGATCAACCGTAGATGTGTTTAACAAAACCGCTTCTAGTGTTCCCTGGTCGACTGAAATTCATCACGCTTGACCTCTCCAACCTACCATCCAGGGGCGTTTTTGAAAAAATAGCTTAATACAATATTTCAAACAATTAGTTATAACAGCCATGTAAATAGTCCACCATTCATTTGTATAAATTCTGAAGTCATTCACTAAATTATATCATATTGCTTAATATCAATTATAAGAAGATGCCATCCAATCTCATTTTTTTCTCGAAGCACGGAATGAACAAAACCACAATTGAACGGAACAACACTGGCAAGATTGAACATTCAGATTTTGTCCACCTTCGGTCTATGGAAGCAGCCACAATACACCAATTTTTAAAACTAGGGGTTTTCACAGCATGAGCTCTCTTTACTTCACGAGTACTGCTGTACATATTTTACTCTACAAGAACCCTCAAATATGATGTTCAAGTCGAATCACAGCTTCAGGAACATAACCAATCCAATCGATAAGCACACTTCACCCAGGCAACTCGAGGCAATCATCTCCCAGCACTGCTCAACCCAACCAACAAGTCACGGTTTTGGTCCTTCTGAAATGTTGCATCGGTTCCCCTAAAGCAGAAGAGCAGTGTTTGTGTCAAAAGGTTAAGAATTGATGTATCCTTCACAACCAATAGGAACTTACTCTCAGAGATAGAGAAAAGAAAAAGAACTGCCAAACACCGAAGACGTTATTAGTTCCCAAAAACTATATAATTCAAAGGGTTGTTTATTTCCATTTAATTTGATTTCTTTGCTTCATATATGGCCTGATAAGACCAGATGGAATGTCACATATGTCAGCAATCATCGCCCCATTTCAAACACCCTACCGTATTCTAGATGACACCCCCCCACATGGTAGGGTGACTAAAACTTTCTAGTGAGTGGATCAACCGACAAGCATTCGAAACAGTTGAACTTTTCTGCATCAGACATAAGAGGCTGATTATCTTCCAGTTTACAGAACATGAAAAGGAATTATACTACATTTGGGAGGAAAAACCTAAAACTTTTGGCAAATTATCATTTAATTCTACAAAACACTTTTACCGATAGAAAGAAAGAAAGAAAGAAGAGGAACCAGAGACGAAGATATGGTTGATAACCATTCCAAGACCACGGTTTGTCATCAAAGCAGTTTGAGGGGCGGTACAGACGAACAGCTATTGGGGACCACCAGCTGCCCCACGTGAGCACAACAAAAAAGCAGCTTCATCACTAGGACTGAGGGGCTACTTTAATCCCTTTCTCCAAGCTACCTGTTCCTTTCGGTTGACAATAAAAAAGGAATGAGAGTGGCATTTTAGGGGTCTTCAACGAGGATCTTCCTTCTCTGGCCACTTTTGTAGACAGGCTGATTTCTATCTTTCTCTCTCTGCTCTAAAATCTAAATTCATATTTTTTCAAATTTAGCTTGTAACCAGTAGATGACCTTCGGCTGTTTACCTATACATTGGTAGTTTTGGGTGAGGGCGGTTTACATATCTGACTCTTGGAAATTAATCAAAAAAAACAACATAACTGACTCTTGGAATTATCCAAAAAAAAAAAACATAACTGACTCTTGGATTTCTGGATTCTGTCACTCTCCAGCCCTAGCTAAATACTAAACAGAAAATATTCCAGATCCCTTCTGCACTTTTCTCAGCTTTATTTCTAGACTAAAGATTAAATAAACAATGATTAAGCTATGGTAAAGAGGGGCAACCAATGACTGCTTACTACAAAGATCAAGCTACGAACATTTAATTCGACCCATTTGAAAGACCCGTTTTGGAATGGCTCCAAGCTTGCTATAAAAATCCTTATCCCACATTAGTTCGAACCTGTACAATGTGCTTTTTTTCCAGCCCCAGTCCACATTGTTCATCGTCTTTGCTCCAGCTCTAATCCTATAGTCGCCTGATTTTCCAAGCATCATTCAGACCACAACCGCTCAGACCATGCCTGGACTGGTACATGATGCTGACAATACGGTCCCAATTCCACCCTCAAAAAACCAGGACCAGAGCAGACCGCACATAGAGACCAAGACCACAACAGATTCACACCGTAACCAGAATAAGAATTTTTTAAAAAAAAATAAAAGGCATGAAGCCCCAGAATCTTTAAAAAAAACTGTTAAAGAACCAAAAGTTAAAAAATTGACTTCATAGACATGAAAATCCAAAAAGCAGTTTGTTTGTATCAACCCATAGGTCACCCCTGTACCATTGTCTGACCAACAATTGGCTTATAAATAATCTTAGGGAGGAGAAAGGCATCAAGATTTTTTCAGTTAAACTTTCAGCTAGAACTAAAAATTGTTGTTTATCAACAATTATCTTTGACCTCTAATTTTTTTATCCATTGCCCAATCGATTAAAAATCTGATAGCGCTCTATCACATCAAATCGCCAAGCAAACCCATGAGATGATTTCACTAGTTGACATTGCCTGAGCATAGTCCTAGAAATACAGAAAGCAACCCACATAAACCATTAATTAGCCTCAACATCAATCGAAAGCAAGACCACAAGGTGAAACTGAAGCTCATTTTATATAGCCGACCTTTCCAATAGCTTTCTGAATAAGCGCTGAGGATGTGGTCTAGGGTTGAAAAAGCTGAATGATAATGCATGAGCGGAAAGGAAAACTCAAGCATGGTCGGAGAATTTGACGAATGACCACATGAAACCAACCCAAAAAAATTTACATTAAAAAACCTACCGTATCCCCTTAAAGTTCCACTAATCCATCTTTGTACCCACCCAAAATGGTCAGGCATATACTATCTTTTTCCATCATATCTTCACCATCATCGGGTGCCAGGAATTCATCCTGACGCGCATCCTGCTTCTTTCTTCCCACATCTTTGCTTTCCAACCCGCATAAGCAATGCCACCCTGATCTTCTACAAGTTTTTTAAGTTCCCACTACTTAGTAGATTTAAATGGCCATATCATGGCTAGTTTATTCAGGATCATGAAATTTTTGCAGCGCATGTAATACATGAAATTATCTGATGTTGAATTTGGCGCTCACAAAATATAACTTGGTCTCAGTTGATCATTTTCAACTAGGTGCCTTCGGGGAATAACAAATTCCCATGACACATTATCTACAATCATCTGTTCCGCAGAGATACTTCATTGTGAGTAAACAATGCGCCATGACAAAAAACTCAACTACGAACCAGATAAACCATCCCTTCTCAGCAGATTCAAACGAGTAATTTGAGGTGATTGATGTGAACTACTTTTACTAATTTAGTACCGAAGAGCTTAGTTTTCCCCGAAAATTTAAGTTATAGGACTGAGCCCCACTAGCTATATGTCACTTGCTGCTATTTGAATTGCAAGAAACTCGAAGAAGAATACAACTTGTTCAACTCCACGGAACAGTTTTACCAAAATAACTTCTTTACAGAACACGTGCCTCCATTTCAGTTTTTTTATCATACATCAAAACTGATAAGCAATCATCACAACAGAAACGAAGGTACTGGAGTTTTATAGAGAATTTAAACGTTGACAGGATAAAGGCCACCTAACTTCTTACTCATTCTTATATTCATAAACTACACAACTCATTTGCACTATACGTCATGAAAAGATGTCCACGAACATACCATATTAAGATGCACGTTATCCACCCGTAGATAATGGAATCATTCTACTCCAGCAACCTTGTACCTTAGTTTCATATTGTAGTTCTCCTGAAAAATCACGTATATTCATCAGATTCTAACTCACACTTCTTTCCCTCTAATAAATGAAAATGGCGGTAATAACACTGAAAGAGTATAGAAGTAAAGATAGAATTCTCAAGCACTTGGCACAACCATAAAGAAATGTTTGTTCTAAGCATACAGCAACATTCAAGTTTCAACTTATCTTCCATAATTGAGGATAAAAAAAATGAATTCAAAAGACGAAAATTGAGCAATCACAATCCATACACTCGCATTCTGTCATAAGTTGATACAATCAATTAGGGAGAGCAAATCGAAGAGGGGAAAAACGGATTATGAGTCTGTTACCTGCTGGAGCACCTTAGCAGAAGAGCTCTCAACAAGCCGAGACAAGCTATCCAGCTTGGACAGCATACTCTCGTACAAACCCTCCAACCCAGAGTGTATCTAGCCGCCTCGGAACCCATCACTTGCTCAGGCTCCCAACCTCGCACCCATTAGCATACACATCAAGCTGAGACTGATCTTTTGAGACGACCTTCATATGGCTCAACCTATCACTCCCCCCCGGCCCCTTTTATCATCCTCTTTCATCGTGATCCTGTAACACCGCACGTAACCACGGGAACTCCGAATTTGGGGAGAAAGAGCTGTAATGTCCCCTAAAATCCGGACCAATGTTATTACATCGAAGTGCTTAGGCTCGAACAAATGGTCAAGGAATGGAACTGATAGCGCGGTACCATGCGTGTGAATTAGGGTTTGTGGGTTCACGTGTTCCAGATACGGTGTCGTTAGAAGGGAGAAGATGGCGGGAGAAAATGAGGATGACGAAGGGTCGTTTTCCACGGGGAAGGAGAACTGGGATTTGGAGGAGAGAGAGAGGGACACGGGAGATTCACGGAGGGAAGGCGGAGAGGAGGATCGACGGCGGGAGGAGAACCAGCCAATGAGGGAAACGGGGGAGGGGGTGTGTGGACGATGAGGGAGCAGCGGTGGAGGGTGGGGATATCTAGGCGGTGACCGGCGGAGTCGAAGAAGGAACAAGTGGTAGAGGAGGCGAAGAAGGAAGTGATGGTGGCGACGAGGGTGGGGGAGGCAGCGGCGTTGTCCAAAGTAGGGATTTGAAGGTAGCGGAAGTGTCATCCGAGAGGGAGGAGGGAGAGAGGAGAGACACTCGACCGAAGAGGAGGCCATCGATGTCGCCCGGAGAAGTGGAGCAGCGGTTTATCAAGGATGCCAAGGTAGGACCTTGGATCGTTACTTTCTGCAGCGAAAGATCTTCCTCTCCCATGGCCATAGCTAAGCTGACCAGGATTTTGTTGAGGGAAAAAGAGGAAGAGACAGGAAATGGTCTGAATCTGCTTTGTTGAAAGTTCTGTCGTTAACCACCCCGGCATGAATGTTGAATCGACAATATAAAAAAAACTCTCCTCTCAAAAATATATATATACATATAATATATATATTATATATATATTACTCTTCCTCAAAAAAGGAAAAATATACAATACTTGAAAGAATATACTAAGTTTCAATTCTTTTATGTTTAATTCTATGAAATTAGAAAAAATAGAGATAAAAATTAGATAAGAGAAAATATGATAATTAATATATGTGATATATATAAAAAAATAAATTAATTAATTAGTAAATAGTTTTCATAATCTAGAATTTAGCCTAACTCTTTTTTTTTAAGTTTAGCCTAACTCTTATTGCTATGAGATTGAAATGGTATTTCTAGGGATGGCAATGGGTCGGGTTTGGGTCGGGTGGACCATCACCCGTACCGTCACCCGACTTCATCCGCTCCACCCGTACCCGACCCGTCACCCGTTATGTATCACCCATCACCCGTTTCACCCGTCACCCGCGGGTGAAGCGGGTGAACCCGTTTCCCATTTACCCGTTTGTTTCTTTTTCCTTGTTCGCCACTAGGTTTGCAAATTACTGTGAGTGAGAGAAAATAGAGACACAAAGGATGTATGTTCTATGTTCGCCGGTTAGGATGTGAATTACTTCAGAGAAAATAATAAAATATTGCACAGAGCATGTAATTCCATGTTCGCCAATTATGGTTGCAAAATTACCATGAGTGAAGAGAAAATAGAGGCGCAGAGCATGTATGATCAATGTTCGCCTGTTAGGATTGCGACATTACCTTCAGTCAAGAGAATGAAAAACTTCGTAGAGCATGTAGTTATTTGTTTTTCAGTTAGGGTTTCAAAATTACCGAGAGTGAAGAAAGAAAATAGAGGCACAGAGCATTTTTGTTCCATGTTTGCCAGTGGGGTTGCAATTACCTTCAGGAAGATAATTAAAAACTGTGTAGAGCAAGTATGCTAGGGCTGTAAATTACCGAGAGTGGTGAGAATAAAGAATGACGCAGTCACCCAGAGCATGAATGTTCCTTGTTCACTAGTTAGGGTTACAAAAACCTAGTGAAGGAGATGAATAATAAGAAAAAATTAACATATAATATATATTATAATCTATGCGGGGAGCGGGTCGGGTGATGTGAAAAATGTTCACCGTCACCCGACCACACCCGTACCCGTTCCACCCGTCACCCGTTTTTACCCGTTTTATGCGGGTTTTTCACCCGTTTAGTGGTCGGGTGACCGGGTGAAATGGGTACCCACAGACCCATGCCATCTAGTATTTTCTTAGCTACATGTATTTGTAGTCATGATGGACATCTCTCTCACGTCAGCTGAAAAAGAAAAAATACAGGTGGTCACATATAGATCGTCACATGAAATAATCTCTCTAGCGTGTCACGACAGACAATGATTTGGCAGTGGACTGTTTTGCTGAATGGGTTTCTTTTTACTATATTAACGTAAATAGTTGTAACTTTTAATATATAAGTCCAAAATGAAAATAATGATATCATTGTTCACCTAAATTCAAGCTCTTCAAAACAAGACCAGTCATGGATATGTTTTGACAACTTTTAAAAAAATGGTTATATATACGATGATACACTAAAATGATAATATGATTCAATAATTTTGTATTATGATTCATTAAAATTGATATTAATTCATTAAAATTGATATTATGATTCATTAAGTAATAATTGGTGAATTTGATAACAAACTTCAGAACCGATAAAAAATCATTATTGTTTTATATTGTATTATTATTGTTGTATGGTGTATTTTAAACCTAACCCCGCCACTACAAACCCTAAAATGTCTTCGACGTTTTATCTTTCCTGGGGGTTTTGGGGTGTTTTGAGGGTAGGGTAATCTATTTGGAATTTGTCTAGTACTTTATATTGTAACAACTAACTTGACAGGTTTTTAGGGTTTGTGGTAGCGGGTTAAGGGTCCCTAAACCCGCCACTACAAACCCTAAAAATGTCTTCGATGTTGTTTAGCTTTCCTAGGGTGGGTTTTAGGGTGTTTGGGGGTAGGGTAATCTATTTGGAAGCCGTTCTATACTTCACATTGTAGCAACTAACTTGACAGGTTTTTAGGGTTTGTGTTCACCCTAAACCCGCCACTACAAACCCTAAAAATGCCTTTGACGTTTTTTAGCTTTCCTAGGGTGGGTTTTAGGGTGTGTGCGGTTAGGGCAATCTATTTGGAAGCCGTTCTATACTTTAATGTGAGCATGTACATATTTTAATGTGAGAATGTACATTTTAAAGTGACGATGTACATGTTCAAATGTGAGAATTTACATGTTCAATTATGAGAATGTATATGTTTTAATGAACATCTGTACATGTTGTATGACCATCTGTACAAGTTTTCTCATTTATATGTATAGGTTTTAATCTAAGGATGTACATATTTACTGATTCGTACAGGTTTATGTGACCGTCTGTATGTTTTTAATGCAAGGATGTACATGTTTTTATGTGAAGATGTACATGTTTAATGAATATTTGTACAGGTTTGTATGACCATCTGTACAAGTTTTCTTTTATGTTCTGTGCATTTACTTTTTTAAAAAATAAATACATTTTTTCTTTTTACTTGTCAGGTCAACATGTAGCTCCAGTGTACCAAGTCACATGTAGCCATCTTGGCTACAGTAGGTTGTAGCTCAGACACGTTGGATAGAAATTGAGGAGGGTAAAGTTTTGAACGCGGCTAATCAAAGTTTAGTTTGTTAGAAGTGATGTTGACTAAGGGGTAAAAGGTAATTTCTTAGCTACATCCAAATGTAGCTATAAATGGCTACATACATGTACATTTATTCTATAAAAAATTGTACATTTAGTAATAAAAATTGTACATTTAGTAGTTTATACATTGAGTTATGATATTAGAAATTCTACTAGATGTACAAAGTAACTTATTAAACTGTACAATAAGCTTACAAAACCTGTACATTTACACTATACAAACTGTACAATTACATGTAGCTAAAGATAGCTACATATGCTTGTAGCCAAAGAATGATTGGGGGTAAAAAGACCAATAAGCACGAGACATTTGTACATTTTTTCCTAAGAAATCGTGCCCTTTTTGCCGACAATGAATACAACAAAAGAAAAAATAATGGAAGTGGAAAGAGAAAAAAGAAAATAACAAGAATATAGAATATAAATAATATAAATTTATTAAAAGATATATAATATTACACATATGTGATAAATTGGAAGTTCCAACAATATGAGGAATTCTTAGTTTTGAAATGTTGAGGATTTAGAAGTAAAAGTAATAATAACAATAAAACAACTTAGACGTGTAATGTAAAGTTGCTTAGAAATGTACTAATGCTTTCTAGGTTGTCATTTTGTGAAATACCCTAAACCTTAATAATAATGAACTATCTAATTAGGATATACTAAGGCTAGAACGTGCCTTAGAAACATTAGAAGAAGTGTTAAACAACAATTTACTCCAAAACATGTTTAAGAACAATTAGAGCAAAAAGGTGTTTTGAAGAGCACAAATAAATAAGGGAACTACCAATAAGTTCCCAAGAAATTTCAATTATGAAATATCCCTAAGATTAGTAATACGCATTAAGCGGAGTTAGCGTTTAAACCGAAAACGTACCTTAGAGCACAAACATGTGCTTAAGGGAAAATGTGCTTTAAGCATGTATACATGGAAAGAAAAGGCTAATGAGCCTAAATACCATAAAAAATAAGGGAACAACAATGAAATGGTCATAGGAGCCATTACGTATACACACAAATTAAGTATACAAAGTCCACAGTAAAACAGGTACTAAACTGACGAAAGTCAAGGAGAAACCACTAAACGACTTGGTTTAAATTGGAATGAGCAACATAATATTTCATGAACAAAGTTTCTAAATTATGTTAATATATTAAGGACATATTTAAACTATCCAAAACAAATTGCATAATCAATGTGAACCCGAAGCACATAAAATGGTGTTTTAAGGCATTTTTGGCTATGTAACATACCTAACACATGGTGTAAGTCCTTATGAACGAGATTAATACATCTAATATTACATAATATAAGGGAGAAACAAAAAAATCAGACCAAATGGTGACTAATGCTGCCGACATGGGGAGTGAGTCATAAAGGTGTTAAAATGCCATTTTGCTTACTATTACACCTACCATGACTTTCCATGAGTGCCTTATCACCTTGTCCCCTGAGTAATTGATCAATCAGACACTCACTCATCATTCCTAGAGCTCCTGAACTCGTGGCTCCTCCTACCTTTGAAGAAACTCCATGAAGAACACCATTTAGCTAGATTAGAACCTTAAAGAACACCTTGTCTTGCACAAATCATAACTTTCTCATTTTAAGTCCAAATTCCAAGCTTGATAGCTCGTTGGAATCCTCTTTTGAAGATATTTCCATCCATAGCTCATGAGTCCCCAAACTCTGAGGAAAAACCACGAAGAAGTTCCTTTGATTCCCGAGGTAAAACATTGCCTTCTTGGAAACTCTTTGTTCTTTCATTTTCATCAAGGCCAAGTGCCTAGGGTTACTATCCCTCCTTATTCTTCATCTTATTCTATGATTTTAGAGCCAATTTCTCTAGCAAATTGCTGTCAAAATTTCTAAGGAAATCAAGCTTGAATATTAAGCTAATGGTTAATATACAAGGTAAATCCTACAACTACCTATTTCAAGGTTCTAATTTTTGATCTATATATGATCTAACATATTGTTCATCTTGTTTATTATTGCCGAAATTATAAGTGTGTTAGATTTAATTTTGACACATTAAATGTTAATATTTTGTAAATCTAAAATTAGATGTATACTCCTTATGATATAAGCTTCAATATAAGCTATCATAATATACAAGAAAAAAAATTCATACTATGAATTTTCAATATGGCCAAAAATTAAGGGGTTATTAATGAGTTAGAAAAATTATCTAACTTAGTTAATTAAAGGAATTAGTGTAATTAAGAGTAATATGTAAAATTTAAGAGGTTTTGGTACCTAATGGTGATTTCCGAAAATTAATGGAGTCAATATGGAATTTTTGAGAGTTTAGATGATGAGAAAATAATTGTAGAATTAAGTTTACAATTTATAAAGAGTTTATAAGTGTTATAAGGAATTTATAAGGTTTTTGGTATATTTAAGGTTAATAAAAGATGGTATTTATATACTATAACATTAGATAATAAAATCTGGTGGTTTGGAGATGTTTAAAATGATTTTTGATGTTCAAAAATCTGTAGGTAAGTTAATTACGAAAATTAGAAATTAATTGGAGTTAAATTGATTACTAAATGAAAGAATAGACCACAAGGGTAAAATGGTAATTTTACTGGTCAAACGTGGTCAAACATGGTCAATGACAGTTTATAAAATATTAGGATGAGTTAGAATAAAATTTATACCAAAAGATTAGGTATTAAAATGTTTAAGGAATAAAAGGTTAAGTTAAATTAACTTTAGGGGTAATATTGTAAATTCTAGAAAGTTAGGGGGTTTGACCATAAAAGGCTGGTCAAACTTGGGTATGTTTTGGTAATTGACCAAAAGTATAAAAGAAATTAATTAAGAAAAACTTTGGAAGAAATTAGAAATAAAAATAACAAGTTTAGAACTTATTATGAGTAAAATAGAAAATAAAAGAAAACTATGGGTAAGGAATGTAGATAACACATTTTTTGTGTTTAGAAGGTTATGGAAATTAAATAACGAATTTAGAAACAAGTTGTAAAAGAAACAGAGTTAAGACGCGGTTAAACAAGACCTGTATATAACATAATGTATACGAGGGGTATACCCGTAATTTAATAAGTATAGGAGAAATCAATACTTAAAGTATTTTAAAGAAAATATAAGTGATATTGGAAAAAGAAATAAATACGTATGATACGGAGTATCATACGGACGTATACGAAAATTTTTGGTATACATGAATAGTACTTGTATACGTGAATAGTATCCGTACACATGAATAGAAAATACGTATACGTGAATAGTAAAATACGAGACGAATACGTGAACAGTAAAATACGAGACGTATACGTGAATAGTGAAATACAGTGAATAGTAAAATACGAGGCCGTATAAATGAATAGTAGAATACGAGACCGTATAAATGAATTGTGAAATACAGATGAATAGTGAAAATACTAAAACCTAATACAAGGTCCGTATAAGTCTAAAGTTGCTAACTGTGCAACTAAGTAACTGCTAATGACGTTAGTATGTTAATGAATTAGAATTGAGCTTGAAAACGCTCCTAGATGAATGAACCGTTTAACGGTAAACTATTATACCCGGGTTAACCTAGGAAGAGGTTTAAGTTGAAAAGAGAACCGAACTAGTTCTAAGGCACAGGATACTAATACTAGTTCTGGTCACAGATTTAGATAGTCAGAGGAGTTCGGCGGATTAGGCGAACGTGGTATTAAGAGCTAGCCAATCTCCGGTGTACGGTATGGTTTTCTTGTAGCCTGCTTGCTAACGAGGTGTCCCTCGGTTTGCGTGCTATTTGTTTATGCGTGCTGACTAAACAAGATAAAGCATGCAACCGGAATAATATGTTGTTGTGTGATTGTGATGCACTAACACAACTTTACCTTGAGAACTTACTAACAATGTTTAGTAAAGTGTTATGTGAGAATAAAGAACACACCCTAATATTGTTTTATTAGTAACCGAAAGAGGTTAACTAACAAACATTGACTTTGAGACTTCTACTAACTGGAACTTGGGAGTGAGGAATCCGGGACTGACTCCAGTCATGCATGTTCAGGAAGGAGGTCGACATCGACATCAGATCCGTCTTCCGTTTGACTTGTCTTATGACTCGTTGCCTAGAGTCGACAAATAGACTCGACCACCACGGATGAACAACTCGAGGTGGGAGGCAAATTCAGTTGGCGCAGGAGGGTCAAGCCTACACCCCTCATAATTTAAGAAATATTGTTTATTTAAACTAGTGGTGCTGATAACTCACTAGCTAGGGTTAATAACAACCCGACAAAAATAAACAACGAACTAAGGTACAATCAGTTCTAATTAAAGAACGGTTGTCTTAATTGAGATAAGGATTAAGATTGAGGTAAGATAAGAATGGACTAAGATTAAGAGAAATCACTTCTTACTTATGTAGTGTATCTAATCAACTCCATGCTATCGACAATTAGTCGTCGTAGCCCCGTTAGCTTGGGGGCTATAGGGGAATCGTACCAGCAAAGGTGCTGACCCCCTCGGGGGCAACTGTTTATTTTGCAGGTGAATAGCAGAAGACGTCCGTCCTGAGAGTAGGAGCGGGTAGAGTACTTCGGGTTGCTTTTACATTTGTTACACGAGTTGTGCATGTACACTCGTTTAGTAAATGGATGAGATGTTAGTATGATGTATTAGGATATGAGATGCTCGGTATAAGTTGTGGTTTATGGATTGTATTGTATAGATGCTCGAGTAATTATCCGGTTAGTCAGACTGTGACTTGTAAGAGAATAGGCCTAGTTAGTCACGTGGGTGACTAACGGCGGTAACACCAATTTAGTAGAACTTTTCCGCTGCGTTGTTAATGAACGAGATGGACTTAGGGCGACGATCACTGTATTTGGAGATGGGGTGTTACATTTTGTCTACTGGATTTGTACGTGTGTAGTTGGGTTTTCAATTCACGTAGTCAGGTTTCAATCCGTACAGTTGAAATTTAAAAGAATTTTACTAAGCGGGAGTCGAAGTTCAAGTAAATGTAGCTCAGATATACTTTTCTTAGTATTTTTCTTACCTAATTTACATTTTTTAAGTAGATTTAGACTCATCATAGAACATAATAAAAAAAATCAGTCAAAAATAGTACAATGATACCCCTGGAAAATGGGCGTCGACGACCGCATAGCGGGGGGCGTCAACGTGGGCTGGTGTCGGAGGCGGGTAAGCATGGCGGGTGGCGATAGGCCGACGTTGACAGCGAGCAAAAAGGGCGGGAGTTAATGCCGGGCAAGAAGGGTGAGCTTAGATGGGCAGAGTCTGACGCGCGTTAACTGGTTTTTTTACCTGTTTTTGACGTTTTAAATTGGTTTTGGCTGTTTAAACCAGTCTTGACCTGAAGTTGACCGGTTTTGATTAGTTTTAGTTAGTTTGGACCTATTTTGATTGATTCTGACTGGATTCGAACCACACTGAAGTTAATTGGACCGGTATCAACTAACTTCGATCGGTTTTAACTAATGTTGAACACATTAAACTGAACTGAATTACACCGGTTTTGACTAACCTCAACTGATTTTAATTAGTTATTTTTAAATTTATTGGTAGCAACAAATGGCAGGTAATGTGGGTATTCATGGTTAGATCGGGTTCTAGCTCATCCGGCCAAGATGAGAATCCATCACCGGCCCCCATATTAGGAGAGAAAAGGTGTGCACAGTACTTCAACGCCTCGTTTAGGAGGCGTCTCGTTAGACCTGGAAATTTTGACCCAAACCGAACCCAACCCATAATTTTGCGGGTTTAGGGTCTTGATTATTGACCCATTTATTTTTGGGTTGAGTTAGGGTAATAAGCTAATTTTTTAGATCAGGTTAGGGTAGAGATCTAAACCCATGACCCAACCCGAAACCCTGAAATATATTTGTTAATAATAGTAAAAATATATTAATGCACATATATATATATATTATTTCAGACTAAACCATGTCTTAGCCTAAAGCATAAAATATTTTACTAGTCATCCCCTCCAATCTTTAAAAATAGCACACACTTCATTATGTTAATCGAACAAATGGCCAACCAGCTCTACATATCAAACAATTACTTTGAGAGTTTGGACTTCACATCTTATTTGTTTAGTTCGACTCAACCAGCTTTGCAGTTGCTGATGTGAAGGTAACTGCTCAAGGATGTTGTTTTTTTTAATGATATATTTTTTGGCATTTTCTAAATGATACAACACAGCTTGTATGTTTAGAAGGGTGTACACAAATGGGAGATATATATATGTAGCTTCTTTACATTGAAAAGTGGTATATCAAAGTAGCTATTGTACTAAATGTATGCATTTTAATTTCATGTTTGGGAAATTTATGACTATGTTAAGTAATATGTGGTATTGTTTGCTTAAAAAATGGGTTGGGTGGGTTGAGTTAGGGTATAAAGATTTAAACGAGTAGGGTTAAGGTCATGTTTTTTTTACCAATTTATTTTTGGATTGGGTTGGGCTAATGATATTATAAATTGGTTAGGTTAGGGTTGATATCAACCCGACCCATTGACCTAAATTTCAAGGTATACTTCTAGTTGAGAAGTGTTGGTTAGTAGCTCAGCAGGAGCATGCTAGACAGAGGCAGCTTGAGCAGTAGCAGCAGCGGACAGCAGCACTATTCTCATAACCAGGTTACTGATTCGGTGGTCGGCAATGGGACTATGGTGGTGAGGTCCACTAGGGGGAATTGTGGTCACTTGCAGGATCGAGCGGCGTTGCTCCTAGGTCGGCTATCTAGTACGACAGTGATGACTCAAATGCGAGAGATGTCTTATATACAAAGAGTCAGGGCGGATGTAGCCGAGGTGATGTATAGAAGAAGCAACATGAGGAGCAACCAGAGGAGATGATCCATACTGGTTGGTTGCTTGATGGCACTCTTATTCCGCGGGTCCTCGTGATGCCACCCTAATCTCTAGTTTAGAGGTCATGTTGCGCTTGACGTGCGGTAGGGTGTGGTACGTTCTTGTTTTTAATCTTATATTTAACTTAAGTTTGTTTTAGAAATGTCATATAATTTGAATGTGACATTAATTACAAATTGACCTGGAGAATGGGTATTTAGCTTCAAGTCTAAGGCTAAGTTGTCCAAGTTATGGACTTCATCCACTTTGAGACATTAGGAGTCGTAGGACATGGTAGACATGGCGAGGCCTGCGCATGTGGTCCGTATTGCACATGGTACTTTGACCTTGCACTTGTTTATACATTTGAGAAGAGATGACAGCTGTACACGAAGTTTTTACACATGCCATTCGTAGACATGACCGCCACTCTACACAATGTCTACCACATCATGGAGATCCCCAACACCGGGAGAGCAGTGGCGTACCAGTCAGAGTCCTCCCTGCCGACCATGCACCATCTTTCAATGTTATGATCCCACACATCATGCAGTTGTTCGGTTTCACCTACTAGAAAGACCTCATCGACTGCAAGTATCTGGATAAGAAGCAGGTACCTTATAGAACGTTGTACAACCACTACGGGAGAGAGTTTTGCTCAGTTGCACAAGAGACCATGCGTACTTGTGGTACCTGGTGGGAAACATGATACTGATCGACAAGGGCAACAATCGTGCCTTGCCATACTCCTCCTGGCCCCTTCGTGACCCCTCACACGTATCCGGATATGCATGGGGAGCGGCTACACTTGCTTACCTCTACCGACAACTTGGGATCACCTCACGCGCTGAGACACGTCAGCTTGCTGGAGGCCTAACGTTGCTATAGGTCAGTATTGTTGAACAATTGATGACAATGATTTGAACTAAATTATTTTAGGATTTTGACTTAATGGTTAAGTATGATCATTGTAGTGCTGGATATACGCCCATGACATTGATCAACAAAGGCAATGTCATCATGTCATACTCCTACTGGCCCATTCGTGACCCCTTACACATATCCTGGATATGCAAGGGGGAGTGGCTACTCTTGCATACCTTTATCGACAACTGGGATCACTCACGTGCCGAGACACATCAGCTTGCTAGATGTCTGATGCTGCTACAGGTAGGGCTGGCAATTTCAACACGACCCGTTTGACCAATACGAACCCGACACGAAATTTGCGGGTTTGGGTTTTATAATTTGACACGATTAAATAAACGGGTCGGGTCCGGGTTGACCTGTTTAATAATCGGGTCGGTGTTCGGGTCGAACTAGTGTAACCCGCCAACCCGTTTAACTTTTAAGTTGAATATATATATATATCCAAACCCATTACTGATTAAAATTAAACACCTACTTTTCCTCTTTTATCCAACCACACAGCCAAACACCCAAATCGGCACATGATGACATCCCAATTCCCATCGAATTTTAATTTTTTTACTTAACCCATTGAATTTAAATTATATTGTTGTAATAGTGCTCTTTAATCTTTATGGCAAGAAAAATAATACGTCAAAATCCAAACCATATTTGGATTTTGAATTTTGAATTGAGAGAATGTCGCACATCAATATCAGATTAGTCAAGTTTTACTAGGTTAATCGGGTTTGACACGAAAAACTAATCGTGTCAAACGGGTCGGGTCGGGTTGAAGTATTTCATGTTCGGGTGATGTACATGACCCGATTAATTAAATGGGTCGTGTTCGTGTCGACCCGTTTATTAATCGTGTCGTGTTCGGGTTAAGCTCAACCCGACCCACCAACCCGTTTTGCCAGCCCTAGCTACAGGTCAGAACTGTTGAACAAGTGCCAATGATTTGAACTAAATTGTTTTAGGGTTTGACTTAATGGTTAAGTATGATTATTACAGTGGATATACACCCCCATTTTTAAACCAGCACAACGCGAGGATTAAGATGACACGAGACCAGTAGGGAAGAAGTGGAAGTGTTTTATCGAAGAACGTGACAGATGATAGTAGGATGCACTCCATCAGAGGGCATCTAGGCACGATGACCTCAATTGAGGTACACTTGAATCAATTATGGAGTTTGACACATTTACGTTATGTGGTTATGGTTAACACATGTCTAATTTATATATTTTTGTAATGCAAGTGGTTGATTGGGTTCCGTTTGGTGTCACAACCACTCAGGTGTACGATGGACGATCTAGATGATATGACACCATATAGTACTTGATGTCGTTGCGCCTTACATGCTGAAACCGTTGTCTCATACAATTTGGATACGTTCAATCAATCCATCCCTCTAGAGATGAGGTAAGATTGGGGACCCACCTGTGGAACAATGTGAGCACTATTAGTTGGCATTATCAAAAGATGCGGGCTCACCAGTCTTGCGAGGTGGTGCCAGGCTACGTGAAGTGGTTCCTTGACCGCACCCACCCTCAGGTACGCCTAGAGGTCCCACAGAGGCGGACACGAATTCGAGTGTGGTGGACACTCAACTATTGGTATGACTGTTTACATATTACTAACACTACTACGTTTTTTGTTATCATTTTGTGAGTCATATGATAACTAACATATAATTTATTTGTAGTACTAGGATAATGTTGCGCCCGATGTTACGACATCTTGCCCTGGAGAACAACCCCAACTATTATCGCTACCAATTGTGTCGGTAGCAAACTAGCCTTTTTCTTGTAATGACACTCGAACCTGCTGGTGAATGCTTTAACTTCACCAGGATGCACATCAGCATCACTCGCACTGATGTTAGAGGATCTGAGCATGGAGTGGGGACCTTTAACCTTGATCCTCCTCCCAGCATAGAGTGGTACATTATAGGCTGACACAAGAGGACTTAGGCCTTGGGGGTCAAGTTCGAGGCATGCTCCGGGTGCGTAGTGGGTGCGTTAGAGTAGTAAACATTATCTAATACTTTCTAGGTTTATTTATAAAATAATTATTTACATGTGTTATAATCTTATCTTTTACACAGTTTACTAGTATTTAATGCTTAATTACAATTTTCCTATAGCATTACCATCAATTAAAGTAGTGGTACTTATGTGTGCCACAGTTCTGCAAGCCATTCCTAGACTAATGAATACAAATTGGTTTTAAAATTGGTTTAGAACAATTTTAAATGAGCGCCAATAACAAAACCTTTTTACTTGTTTATTCTACCGAACTAGCGCTCCCTAATAACATAACCTTTGTACTTGCATGTTCCACCTAACTAATGTAAAACTAACATATATGAGTGTTGTGAGAAATATGTAATGGTCAATATCACAAACTATGGGCAAGTGAACCAATCGAAGTAGTAATGAAAGTGTCGTTCCGCTAGGAAATTGACTATCTATCTCCCTAGCTTCGGTAATCGGTAAAGGAACAATTAATAAAATGAGGGTTAGCCGGTGGCAAGCTTAATAATTTGGTTCAAGACAAATGTAAACTAAATACGAAACTAAAAATATGTTGTTAATGGATTTGGATGGAGTGCACCCTAGGATGGTTATTGTCACCTAATTTACCCCAACTTCACTTGTAAACCCACTTCACTCAAGTTGTCTATTTGGACTCGTATAATGACCTTCCAAATCATGGAAGAGTCCAATCTTACCTAGCTACTTCCATCTCTCAAATCAAGTAGAGTTTAAATAAATCACTAAATAACATTAATTGCAAGCCCACATTAATAGCCCAAAATTCACCAACTAATCAAGATAGTAAAATATAGGGTTTCTCTCTCTTTTGGTCACAATCACCAACTCAAAATCATGTGTTGTTGGAGACCTCCATAAATGATAAAGTATAACATTAAATAAGCAAGAGAGAGAAAACAACCACAATAAATGAAGTGTAGGTTTTACAGGCTAGTTGAGGGATTTAAGTTCAAATCCCCATCCCCAAGTGCAAAATAAGACTACTCAAACACGGAGATAAGTAAAATGGAGAGGAAGGTGGCTGAGCTTGGAAAAGGTGAGCTACCTTGGAAAAACCGTATCTTCTCTTTTCTAAGCTAGAATGAAAATAATAGATTTCTCTCTTCTCATCTCTTCTCTCTGTATTGTCTCTCTGACTTGATTTCTCAACCGTCTCTCTCTCCTCATTCTCCATTTCTCTACGTCTAACCAGTCGTCATCTCTAGTGTGTGGAAAGTGAATGAATTGCAAAGCCCCAAATTCCAGTACTTAATAGCAATTTCCGTCCGACCGACCCCAATAGGTCAGTCTTGTGGGTCGGTTGGCCTTCTGGAGACGGGGCACGTGCCTTCTTTAATTTCCGACCGACCCAGGCTGGGTCGGTCCAGTCCAGAAGCGAATTGCGGTCCCAGGAGCTTCCACCGACCCTGAAATACCCCCTAACTTCTAAAACTTAATTAATGATCTATTAATGATATAAGAAGACTAATAATCATCTTAATACCATTGGGGAACAATCTAATGATCTCAACAAGGCAAAAATATGCCTTAAGATTGGTAAAGCCAAAAATGTGCTTTAAGAAACCATAGAGATTGTATGACCTCAATTAGGGTCCAAGTGGATTCCTAAGTATTATAATTAATTAATGAACACAATAAAACCATTCTCAAATAAAACCAAGCTCAAAAACATGTCAAACACAAATTGTGCTGTAAAACTCCTTAAAGCACGTTTTTGAGAAAATTGACTTTCTAAGTGGGTTTTGAGTGGTGTTAGGGGCTGGATTACATCTTATTATACTAATGTACTATAATGTACCACATATAAGGTCTAATTCAAAGTTTTTCAAAAAATCAGAAATATGTGCATTGGTTTGTGAATAGTACTTTTATAACACTTATTTTCTTAATCTAGTCAATGGTCAAGCCAATGCCCTTGACTTTTACCACCCATTGCTGCATGTTTAAGGCTCCCTCCTTATCCATTATCCTGCCCTAAAGTATCTAAGGATGAGTCATAAGTGACTATTACCTAAAGTAAGATAATCTTACCTTATAAGCTCTTTTTATTCTCTCTCCTCAACTTACCCTTCTTCCAGCCATGATTTCAGCAACCAGACCCTCCCTTCCTTCATTGTTTAGCTAGTAAGCAGCCAACTTCAAAGAGAAACTCCCATGGCATAAGGTAAACATTCAAAACATGTAATATGTCATTCTCTTCCTCTTTTCTTCCTCTTTCCATTAAGCTAGCTTCCAACCACTTCTAGCCACTCATTTAGCACGAGTTTTTGTTCAAAGGTAAGGGGAAATCTCGGCTGAAACTCAAAAGAAAGGTGGGAAACAAGCTTGAGACCTAATTAAGGTAAAAATTGTGCTTTAAGCACTTAATGCCTTCTCTACTTCACTTCACTTCAAATCTGTTGATTTCTTTTTGTTCCCTTGGCTTATAATCCTTCATTTATCATGCTTGATCAGTAGAAATTGCAACCACTTCATTTGGTGGCTGATTCCAAGCTTAAACTCCATTTTAAGCCATTTTGAACAAGGTAAAACCTAGCCTTCTTCTACTTTGATCATTGGCAGTTATATAGCTGAGTTTAACGAGTGTTTTGATACTCTTCTTATTCTGTAAAATAGGGCCGAGAATACCTCTTGCAAAGCCTTATGAAACCAAAGGTAAAAATCTAAGTTTTATGACTTATAATGATTCCTATGATTAACTCATGCTTGGAGTGTAATCATATTTTTTGTTAAAAAACATGTTAACCAAGCTGAGGAAAATTTCTTCCCAAGCTGTGCCGGGAGCATACATAGGCTTTAAGCTACTTAAACCAAGGTATAATATCTTAATATCATGTTATTATGCTTTGGAGATTGTATTAAAATTACTACCATGAGTGGACTGGTTGGTAGGTTTATTTATAACCTAAGTGTGACCAGAAATGACTAAGTTAACATAAGCTAGTCATTTAAGTGATTTAATTAACATAATGGTCAATTAAGACATTATGTGGAAGAATTGGTAATATTGGAGAAATTGGTGGTAGGCCGAGGGTTTATAGTATTTCCTAAGCTATTTAAATGTAATTTTATGTTATAATGCAAAGTTGTAATAAGGCCATGTTATTAGGCCATTTTAATTTAAGTTTAAAAGCTTATTTAATTTAATTTAACTTATGAATTTAGCATTAAGTTTGGGGTCAAAAGGTAATTACTGGAAAATTAGAAAGCCGTGGCTATTTTAGGTGAAATATGGGGTTTAAATGAATTTAAATAAAAATTATAACATTTTATAAAGTTATGTGTCAAAATTGTAAATATGGGAAACTTTGGGGTAGACCTTGTAATTATCGAGAAATATAGAGTCAAAACTACTTAGAGGTCAAAGGTTGACTATCTAGGGGACTTTGACCAAATTTGGTGAAAAATGGAGTTAAATATCAACTTATATTAAACTATATAGTAAATTGTAAAATTTACATAACATAAGGGGTATATATGAGATTACCAAAAGTTTTGGGTATAAAATGGTATTTTATACACCTATGAATAATTAGGAATTTATTTGGTTAAATATGGAGTTAAAATGAACTATATATGTATAATATATAGTATTTATATCATTGTTATATTTTGGATAAGTGAAATGGGGTGGAAATGTAATAACCGAAACTATAAGGGTTAGGAATGATATTTATAACCTTTTGGTATAGTTTGGTGAATATTAGAATAATATAAGAGGTTTTAATAAGATATGTGTATAATATATAGTTTTAATGACATTAGAAACTATATACTATAAAATGGGGTCACTTGGCGAATATAGAGAATTAAGGGGTTGGAATTAATTTTGAACAGACCCTAGGGTCTGTTCGGTTATTTGGGAAATTTATAACCATAGGTTATAATTATATTAAGGTTTAAATGTTATAAAATAAGGTATATGTTATAAGTGTAACAATTATATACCATTTGGGGTTATTATGTAATTTTTGGAAGTATGGGTGAGGTTAATTAAAACCGACAGCTTATGGTGTTGTTTGGTATTTTATAACATATTATAACTATAGGTTATAAATGATTTAATGATATAAATATCATAATATATGTTATATTACTATAATATAACATTATATAAATAATGTGGTGGTTTTGGTAAATAAAAGAGAATATAAGTGGCTGTTCGGTAATATGGGTATTTGGAAATAAAGTTTATAATATGGTTTATAATGTTATAAGGGATGTAACATTTATAATATAAGAAATATTCATTAAGGATGAATGAATATATTATTAAACTTACCATATAATAAATGGTCCCATAATATATATATTTATATGTGTATATATATATAAATAAATATATGTTATGAAGTAAGAAATATATATGGTTCAATAACCATATAATATCATAATGAAAATGATATAAGATAAGGAGAAAAGAATTATAAACATTAGTTAAGGAAATTCTAATGTTATATTGTATATGAAATAATAAGGAGTTATATAATTCAAAGTATTTTGAATATGGATTATACAACATTACACTTGAATAAACTAACCTTAGAGAAATAAATACTAAGGTAGGATGTATAATATATGATAAAGATTATACATGCAATATAGTCTCAAACTATATAATATACAAGTGTATTATAATATACATGGGATAATGAACATATAAGTTCAAGTATATTAATATACTACGACGTAACTATACATGTACTATGATGTTTACGTAAAACTAATCCCGAATTAAACTGAAACTCGAAAGACATTATTAGTTAACAATGGGGAATAAACCGGGACGGATTAGTAACGGCGGTACGGGGTGTCGTAGTGTATTGTTAGTATGAGATGTTGATGCATAGTGTGATGCATATTACTAGATTGTTAGAGTCGTCTTGAGGATCACCAGAGGATTTAGCTGATTCATACTCCACGGTCCTATAATCCCGGTGCACGGTATGTTATTATGTGGATTGATTGTCTCTAAGGATTTCCTCAGTTCAGACATTGTGTGAAAATCTGTGTTAAGATTGAATGTCTGTTTGTGTGAATTAATATGCATGAATTGTGTATGAATGCTGCTTTATTATTATTACTGTTGTATGATAACAGTACTGTTCGTATATATGAACATATTTATTAAACGAACTAGCGACTATGATGCTATCTTATATGTGTAATATAAGGAACGTAAGAAAAACGTTGTAGCATTAGGATAATAAGATATATATTATCCGAGACTTATATACGGAGCATTGGCCTATTTAACGCCGCTCTCGTATCTAACACTGGATCCCGAGTTGACATACTCAGGATTGGACTAACGACCTTAGTCTGTTGTGTTAGGAAAATGGTAATGTGATGCGATTGTATAGATGAGTTAATCAAGAGGATGTGGCTCTTGGTGTGAATTGTGATCAATTAACGATACTAGGATGTCGTGTGGGTATCTGTAAGTATCAAGTTAAATTCCAACGGACTACAGATGGTTCGTCGGTCGGAGACTCTACCGCTGGAGTGGCTACTGCCTTGGGTGACCCACCATAGGATATGGGTAACTTAGAGACACGTCGTTTTAACGAGACGTTGTCATTAGGTATGACTGAACAATTATGAACAGCTATGTTAGCTCGTACAGTAGGAAAACATTATTTGGGCTTGTATGCCAAAGACGGGAATCTATGCTTGCTTGTAATCCTTGTTGTTTCGCCTTGTTGTTCATCGGTTATGCTATGTGGTCATATGATGTATGTGAATTATTGTGGATGGATTGGTTAAATTGAGTCGCTGTACTCATATGTATGTTGTGAATTGGTTGAGTAGAGTCGTTGTACTCGTGTGTGGATTATTGTGTATTTGGTCGAGTTGAGTCGCTGTACTCGAATTACTCATATATGGCTGTGACACCTTTAGTTGGTTTATTGTGGTGTGATATGTGGAGCCGGGGCTTGTTTGCTATTTGAGTTTACCGCAATATATTTATTGCTTTACAGTTTTGTTGAGACATCAGAGTGTTGCAGAGATAGTCAATCACCTCGACAGAGTCAATCATTCTCAGCCAAACACAAAGAACGAGCTACTGCAAGAGAGTCCGCGCATCTAAGGAAACTTCACAGACTCTCCCATGCCGTTGCGAAAATTAAGGAGCAAACTTGTGAATCTTTTAGCTCTCCAACGGTCATGCAACCTCCCCATCACATCCGAAGTTCGTGGCCCAAGTCAAGAGACCACCTAAGGACGTTGCCCACTAAGTTGGTTCCGACATTTTCAGAACTAACTCCCTCAACCCGTTGTCTCTAGTACCAGTATAAATAAGCATTGTAATAGCTAGTTTCATTCGTGCTTTCATAGAGAAATATTCTAGAGATTAGAGTGAGAAAGAATTATCTTTGTAAGTCAGAGAGAGAACACGTACCAAATTAGTTAGTGCATATAGATAGACTCTGCCTAGGAAGATCCTAGTTTTGCTACACTTACCATTGAGCTGATCAGAAAGTGTATTGGGTGAGTGAGTGAAAAACCGCTAAGTAGATCTCTTCTACTTAGTGGGCATTTGTAAGTTATTCTATTTTGACCAGAGAATAAAATAACTTATTTGTGTATCTTGCTGAGTTCCACAGAGTCTGCCTATCTCTCAAACATTAATTCATTTTAGTTTCTTTAAGTCTTCTGCACACTTAGTTTAACCATTTCGATTGAGTGCCTCTACGTCCCAGAGTGTTTCTTATCCTTAAGAGATCGATTGAATCAAACCAACTCTTAGACTCACACCTTGGGTTGGTTTGAGTTAGCCACCCGATCCTACACGTGGTATCAGAGCCTTGCTTAGGCTGACAGTCAATCAACGAGCAATGGTAGACCTCTTCGCCAATCAAAACAACAAAATGCACTTCGAGCACCCCAGACTCACCTCCACCAACTACGATCATTGGAAAAACGAGATCGAACAACACATTGAGTTAGTCAACTCGAAACTTTGGGAGATAGTCACTGGAGGAGATCTCGCAGTCAATCCAGATCGATCCACATGGACTGCTACAGATCGCAAAAGGTATGAGCTAAATCGACAAGCATCACGCGCAATCTACACCTGCTTGTCCATTCCAGAACAAAGAAGAGTCAATCACTGCAAGTCTGCAAACGAGATATGGACTCTCCTCCAAGCTACTCACGAAGGAGTCACTGAACTCAAGAAATGCAAAGCTCAAGAACTTCGAATGGATTATGAGAATTTTCTACAAAAACCCGGTGAGTCTCTAGAAGAAGTGCTTGATCATTTTTATTTACTTACTACTACTATATGCAGGAAGTGAACATCTTACCGGATAGAGAGAGAGTGTCCTGCACAAGCTGCTTGACAGTCTTAGAGAAGAATGGGCAGAAACGGTAATCTCCACCAAAGCGTGCAAGGACTTATCCAAATGGAGATGCCAAAACTTAGGTTCCTATCTATAATCTATAGATAAGTACAAGAAGAACGTTCGAAAGAAGTGTGATAATGCATCTTCTTCTTTTTCTTCTAGTAAGGTTACTACTTTGAATGACCAAGCCTTGCAGGTTAACTCGAATCAGTATACCCAAGAAGGAGCCTATGTCGCTAATACTCAAATTAGACAAGCTAAGGCTGAGTTGGTGGATATTATTGTTGAAGAAAGTGAGGCTGGGACTATGGAAGACTTCGTCTTCATAGTAAAGAACTTCCGAAAATTCATGCGCAACCAGCCAAATCGACAGAGTTGGTCGTTCTCAAGTACCTCCAAACAAGTTTTCAACTCTGTCACCTGTTTCAACTGCAATAAACCTGGCCACTTCAATAAGGACTGCCCCTTACTCAAAAACCAGTATGGAAAGACCCAAGGGAGGTCGTTGATGGCAGCAGTGGGTTGAGGTGATTCAGACTCCGACGATCAAGACACAGAGTCCAGCGGCCTGGTATGTCTCATGGCACATGATGTGACGGAGTCCATGATCCCCGACAATGAGGTAACTCGCTCCCATCTTGAAACAGATCTTTATCGTATAACTCCTATGGGTTTTATGACATTAATTGCTAAAATTGTCTCTGAGACTAACTCCCTCAAAGCAAGTCTCACCAGCAAAATATCCGAGTTAACTGAGGAACTCGAAATCTCAAAGGGTCTCATGTATGCCTTAAGAGATGAAGCTGAGGAACACAAGACCATCTCTTGCTCTCTTAGACTGGATCTACAAGAATCACGGCGTCATGTTGATTCCCTTCAAAAGGAACTCAATGATACCATAAGTCTCAATCAATCCAACCAGAGAGACCAGAAAAAGTCTCTCACTCTGATCGACTCTCTCAAACAGGATCTAACCATATTCACCGATAAATGCTGCTCTCTTCAGAATGATCTAAATGCTTCTGAATCCAAAAACATGTCTTTAAACACTACTATCAAAAACCTCACTCAAAAACTGAAAGAAAAAGGCATGCTCTCTCTCTCAAGCCAGTCAAATTTATCAAACAAGTCACTCCCTCTGAACTACCTGAGTGGGCTAACTCCAAAATCAAGGAAGTCAGTCAAGATCGTGATGATCTTCGTTTAAAAGTATAACAACTCTCTCAGAGATTGCTAATCTACAATCTGGAGTTGGATCCACTCCATCTAAGCCCAAGTGGCAAAAAGGTAAGTTCGATATTCCAAAAAAATGTCTAAATCCGACAACAAAGCCAAGCGATATCAAGAAAAGGAGAAGTTTGACTCCTGGTGGAAAGGACAGCAGAAATACGTCAATCTTCCTCCAACTAAGATCTGTGGCTACTGCGGGAGTCTTGGACATAGGGACAGTGCTTGTGATAAATTGAATAAAGATCTTTCATTCAATATCAAACGAGTTAGATTGATTCTTGAAGCTAGAGAAGAATTAAAAAGATCTGGCTCGAAAAGGGAACCCAAGTACATCTGGGTTCCCAAGTCTAACAAATGATCTTTTGTTTTGTAGGTGAAGGCGAATGGATACAGCTGGTACTTGGATAGTGGATGCTCTCGTCACATAACTGGAGACCCAAATCAATCCAATTCGCTTTCATCCTACCAAGGAGGTAAGGTTACTTTTGGAAACAACAACCAGGGTGAAATCGTGGGTTGGCCCTGTAGGTGACCCCTCCAGATTTAAAATTGATGGAGTCCATCTGGTCACTGGACTTCAACATAGTTTATTAAGTATTTCTCAAATTTGTGATAGATTCAATTTGGTACTTTTCTCCTCTTCAGATTGTAAGTTTTTTAACGAGCGTACAGGTTCCCTAAAAGCTGTGGGATGCAGAGAAGGAAATCTCTATAAAATGTGCTTAAACTCCATTAATCCAGATGATCAAGTCTGTCTAAATGTGCATTCCAAAAATTCATTGCTGTGGCACTCCAGACTTGGTCACGCAAATCACAGGCTGTTGAACAAACTCAAAAGCAAGGACTTGGTGATTGGTTTACCCGATACAAATTTTGACACAAACTCTGTCTGTGAAGCATGCATAAAAGGTAAACACACCCGGTCTTCCTTCAAAAGTAAGTTAACTCTCTCTACTAGCTCTCGTTGGAATTGCTCCACATGGATCTTGTTAGCCCCATGCGTACTCAAAGCAGAAGTGGTAAGAGATATATTCTGGTCATAGTCGATGACTACTCTAGGTGGACTTGGGCCGTTTTTCTGTCTACTAAGGATGAAACTTTTATGAAGTTTGCCAAACTCCATAAAATGCTTATCAACAATTCTCGTTTACATTGAAAACCCTGAGAACAGACCGGGGCACTGAATTTTGCAACAAGTCTTTTGATGAGTTTTGCAGGGACAACGGAGTTGATCACCAAGTTTCATCCGCACACACTCCAGAACAGAACGGAGTCGTTGAACGAAAGAATAGAACCTTGGTTGAAATGGCGCGTACCATGCTTATTGATAGTCAACTAACTCCATCATACTGGGCAGAGGCTATTAACACAGCATGCTATGTGTTAAATCGTGCCTTGATCCACCCATTTCTTTAAGACAAGACACCCTACGAACTACTACGTCAACGTAAACCAAACCTCATTCATCTCAGACGTTTCGGGTGTAAGTGTTATATCCATAATAATGGTAAGGACAACTTGGGTAAGTTCTCTCCCAAAAGTGATGAAGGTATATTTCTTGGCTACTCTTCTAAAAGCAAAGCTTACTGTGTTATTAATCTGAGAACTCAATGTTTAGAAGAGAGTCCCCATGTCAGGTTCGATGAGTCTCACAACGTTGGCTCATCTTCTGATCAACTTGACTTTGCTCCAGATGATTTCCTCACTGATCCACACTTCATCACAGTCCCCATAGGTCGACTCTAAGATTCCCAATCCATTACACCTGATGACTCTCCAGGAAAGAAAAACAACACCTCTGACTCCACTGACTCTGACAATAACTCTGAAACACACCTTGCCTCAAAACTTGAGCTTTGACTCCTCTAACAAAGACACACCCCTCCTACTTCACATCGACAGTTCCAACAAAAATCAGCTCATCCTCCTGAAACATAATATCCACCCAACTTCAGGTGTTCAAACACGCTTTCAAGCTATGCAAAACCTATGTGCCTTTGGTGCCTTTCTTTCAAGCACCGAACCATGAAATGTCAAAGTGGCACTTCTTGATAGTGATTGGGTCACTGCTATGCAGGAGGAACTAAATTATCTCCAAAGATATGTTGTCTAGAAGTTAGTTCCCCGACCCACACATCAACAGACCATTAGTACTCGTTGGGTCTTTCGTAATAAACTGGATGATGCAGGACAAGTTTTCAGGAATAAAGCTAGGTTGGTTGTTCAGGGCTACAATCAAGAGGAAGGGATTGATTATGATGAAACCTTCGCACCTGTAGCTCATCTTGAAGCAATTCGCATGCTAATTGCGTTTGCCGCATTCAAAGGTTTCACACTATATTGATAGAGAAGTCTATGTTGAGCAACCTCCAGGGTTCACAGACTCCGTCCATCCCGACTATGTCTACAAACTGTGTAAGGCTCTTTACGGACTGAAACAGGCTCTATGAGCTTGGTATGAAAGACTCTCTACATATCTCTTGCAAAATGGCTTCTCTAGGGGCAATGTGATAAAACACTATTCATTCTCCATTCATTACATGACTTACTTCTAGTACAGATTTATGTTGATGATATTATTTATGGTTCTACGAGTCATACCCTTTGTGATCATTTCGCTAACCTTATGAAGCAAGAATTTTCCATGAATGAGTTAGGTGAGCTAAAGTTCTTCTTAGGATTACAAGTTCAATAGGAAAAGGATGGGATTAAAATCCATCAACAAAAGTACATTAAGGAACTCCATGACAAGTACATTCTCAACAATGTCAAAATCATTCAACACCACAAGCTGCACATCTGCCAAACTTCACTAGATGACGACAGCAGGTCGGTGTCCAATGCCACAGAGTATCGAGGAATGATTGTAGGGTCCCTCTTGTACCTGACTGCCAGTCGCCCGGACATTCTCCACGTAGTCTGTCTTTGTGCCCTCTTCCAAGCAGCACCAAAGCAGTCTCACCTCAAAGCAGTCAAACGTATATTTCGATACCTCAAAGGTACAAGTACACTCTATCTATGGTATCCTCGATCTCCTACTTTTACTCTATCTGGATATAGTGACTCTGATTGGGCTGGTTCCCTCCAAGATCGAAAGAGCACTTCAGGTAATGCACAGTTCTTGGGTCTTTGTCTCATTTCATGGTCCTCAAAAAACAAAACTCTGTCGCACTCTCTACAGCGGAGGCAGAGTATGTCTCTGCTGCAGCCTGTTGCTCCCAACTTCTTTGGATGAAACAACAACTTCAAGATTATCATGTTACCCAAGAACAGATCCCAATCTTTTGTGACAACAAAAGCACAATCAAAATATCCGAAAACCCAGTCCAACACTCAAGAACCATACACATTGAAATCCGTTTTCATTTCCTAAAGGACTGTGTTGAGAAAAAGCTTATTCAACTTGACTTTGTGCCCACAGAAGATCAACTTGCAGATATCTTTACAAAACCCCTGTCCACAGCACGATTTGAAGCACTTCGATCAGTAATTGGATTGACTCCGTCTACCTAGACAGTCGCATCTCCTGCCCCTACCGCAATCGTCAGCAGGTACTCCCTTATGTCTCACTGAGTCTGTCTCTGTTTGCACTTGAATCTGTGAACTGTGTTTCCTTGCTTAAAACGCCTCTATGCACCTAGCGCTATACATCCACGTCATCTATCCACACCCGCCCCGCCTATAGCCACGCCCTTGATCTCGCGCCCCCTGATTTTTCTCGCCTGACACACAAAAAACCCTGCACCTTCCGCTAGTCACTTCCGCCTTTATATCATCCATCACCCTACTCCGTCTCTCTCACTTACATTTCCCTTACACCCAAAGCTAAAACAATTCCAAATGGCAGGCATTAACTTCAACGGCATCAACATCCCGGCTGAGATATTCCAAGATCCTCTCCGCCTTCAGGCGTATCTTCAGTCAATGGCAAACCCTCACCCGTCCCCCAGCCAAACGCGTCCTAAGATCTTCAGTCAAGGCCCAACCAGTCTCCACCGGTTCTGGTGAGTCTTCCCCAGTCCAAGAGTTGCCCACCAACAGCCACGACACTTCCACTGGCGCCACCTCCACCTGAATCTAGAAGCCGCCAAAACCACAACGTCGAAGCGCCAAGATAGACCCCTTCACCCAACGCTACATGCTCTGTGATCCTGTCGCGGAGCGTAATATTGTCAGGGGTAAGTTTCCCGACTTCTCATGGGCTCTGTCTTCGAATCTGGGGGAGTTAGTAACAATGCTAGAAGTTCAGGGTGGAAACACCTCTTCTGTGAGATAAATGAGTGGTATCCTCAAGAGTCTGTTGATTTCTATCAAAATCTTGTAATCAGAAACGGTGCCGCACAATCTTTCGTCAACTCTACTCCCGTCTTTTTCAATCTTGAAAAGCTGTCCCAAATTCTTGGAGTCCCTCATACCGGTCTGTCCTTCTATGAAAAAGGAGTCCTTCCAGAAATCCCGAGGTCCCACAAAATAAGATCTACCACTTTTTTTCTCAAAGAAAAAAGTGGGCTCCCCAATACCCCGAGGCGACCTTTCTATACTCCACCAGCTCCTGCACATCCTTGTCATAAAAAATATCATCCCCAGAAAAGAAGGTAATCTAATGGTCAACTGCTTGGACCTCACCATCATGTACTGCATCATCAACGTCGTCACACTCTCAATCTGGCCCACATTATACTCCATCATTTGGCCCAGTCTGTTGATACCCCAAAACACTCCCTAGGTTATTTGTTTTGGCTGCCCCGCATTTTAAAATTCTTTCAGGTACCCCTGGCGGCAACATCCACGCCGGAGTCATCGACGAGGCGAGAGCAGACACCATCAATCTCCGCTATCTGAATCGGCTTACCACCATCGACAAATCCAAGCTGCTGCCCCCACCATCAACTCCAACGACGGCGGGTCCTTCAACTTCTCAAGAGGCTGTCCCTCACGATACTCTCCTACAACTCTTGGAGAAAGTGAGCGACTCCTCGCACAGGCAGTAGAGCTGACTCAGAGCCACTCGCGGATGATGGACAGACTTGCTGGGATTGAGACGACTGTGACGGCCTTGCAGGATCATCTCCTTGACATCCAAGCTACCCTTAACCCCAACCCTGACCCTTAGTTATGACGTGTGTGTGTAGTGTTAGGACTTAGGCTGTTTTAAGTTCTAAACACTGTTTGTTGGTTTGTGTGTGAATATTTTGACTAACTTTGTGTGACTGCTGGGCTTCCCTCTGATGAAAGCAAAAGGGGGAAGCGGTGAATCCCGTCTGGTGTACGGGCGACTCTGTTGCTGTTTTTGAATTGCTTTCGAATTTTTTGCTACTGAACTATGTGGTCTAGTACTTTAACTGCTTCCAATATCATGCCTTATTATGCCCATTAAAATGCCTACTTAATATCTGCTATGTTACTTGCCTGGAGTCCCTCTGCGATTAAGGGGGAACCTCAATGGAGTCTCTGGACTCAAATGCTGTTATTAAGGGGGAACTTCGACAGAGGCGGTTCCCCTAGTTCTTTGTGTTTTTGTTCTTATTTCAGGATTGACTCAATCGGGATTCACGGAGGTTTGCTATCATCAGCAACAAGGGGAAACTGTTGAGACATCAGAGTGTTGCAGAGATAGTCAATCACCTCGACAGAGTCAATCATTCTCAGCCAAACACAAAGAACAAGCTACTACAAGAGAGTCCGTGCATCTAAGGAAACTTCACAGACTCTCCCATGCCGTTGCGAAAATTAAGGAGCAAACTTGTGAATCTTTCAGCTCTCCAATGGTCATGCAACCTCCCCATCACATCCGAAGTTCGCGGCCCAAGTCAAGAGACCACCTAAGGACGTTACCCACTAAGTTGGTTCCGGCATTTTCGGAACTAACTCCCTCAACCCGTTGTCTCTAGTACCAGTATAAATAAGCATTGTAATAGCTAGTTTCATTCACGCTTTAATAGAGAAATATTCTAGAGTAGAGTGAGAAAGAAATTATCTTGTAAGTCAGAGAGAGAATACGTACCAAATTAGTTAGTGCATATAGATAGACTCTGCCTAGGAAGATCCTAGTTTTGCTACACTTACCATTGAGCTTATCAGAAAGTGTATTGGGTGAGTGAGTGAAAAACCGCTAAGTATATCTCTTCTACTTAGTAGGCATTTGTAAGTTATTCTATTTTGACCAGAGAATAAAATAACTTATTTGTGTATCTTGCTAAGTTCCACAGAGTCTGCCTATCTCTCAAACATTAATTCATTTTAGTTTCTTTAAGTCTCCGCCACACTTAGTTTAACCATTTGGATTGAGTGCCTCTACGTCCTAGAGTGTTTCTTATCCTTAAGAGATCGATTGAATCAAACCAACTCTTAGACTCACACCTTGGGTTGGTTTGAGTTAGCCACCCGATCCTACAAGTTTTATATTAAACTACATGCATGAAAATGAACTACATTCTCTCGACCAATTAACTGAGGGTCTGAGGGGGCATGACAGTCATGTAGTAACATACTCAGCAGGGGCTGATTCTATACCACAAACAAACATTTTTTAGGTATGCAGCTTCCGGTGTCGACAGAGAGCGGGACACGCTGGGTAATTTAGTCACAGTTGTTTAGATTTGTACTGTCGTATTTCGATACGAACATAAAAACGTGTATAGGACTGGAATACTTAGAATGCTCACTAGGGTTGTAGTTTACGTATGGAATGGAAAGTTAAGTCTATCTCTTGTTGTCACTGTGGGAAATTGTTTCGTATTATGAATATTTTAGTAAATGCGTTATTACTCGTATGGGCGAGTGAGAACGGTGACACCAGTAGTTCAATTGTTTTAGATTACCGCTGCGATTACTAGCTTAAGTATGACGATTAGCAGCCGATTTGAGTAGGGGTGTTACAGACCCACCTTAGGTCGGTCCTATGGGTCGGTCAACACCAGAGGTACTTTGCTCTAACTTGCGCGGGGCCTAGAATCTTCGTTATGGCTTAGAATTGCTCCCCGTTGGTGGCGTTGGAAAGCTTAAGGGATGGAGAAGCTGTTGATGCACTCCACTGGCTCTAAAAGAACCCAAAAGTGTACTCAAAATAAACTTTTACCTATCAAGAGATCAGACTCTATAAGTTCACTATTAATCACAAAAACACTCTATTAAGTGGTGAAATAAGTTATGCACCAAGTAAAATATAGGTGTATATAGACCTTAAAACATCATTATTTCACCACATATCAATAAGCACTTTTAACATAACCTTTTTACTTGCTTGTTCTAGTGAACTAAATGTAAAGACTAACATATATGAGCATTAACAACATAACCTTTTTATTTTTCTATTATTTCTCCTTTACCTTATTCGTCGTTCCTTTGAATGTTGTTTCACTACTATACATAACAACTTGCATTGGTGTTATTTTTCCTTGCGCGTAAACAGAATGTCTATTCCGGTTGCAATACATATCAACTATGACCCCATGGATGGACTGTGAGGCAGATACTTTGCGAGAAACTTCTTTTCAGTAGTGATCAATATAGACACTCCCTTCCTAGGCAGCCTTCTCCAATTGACCTCGACCGTTAATGACGCAATTCATTCTCATCTTAGTAACCCGCATATTGAGGTCTATCGGTTGATGTACCTCAAGATGGCCTCTGAGGAACATAACTCGACTGTGGTCAAACTGTTAATTGACACAAATATATATACTAGAGATGATTTAGAATTACTAGGAACTTGAGGTTGTCATGGAAAGAATCAAGATTCTTGCATGTTATAACGATGAATAGGACCTTATGGATCCAGCTTAAGTGCAAAGGAGGGCTGCAACAGCTGCAAGGGGACAACATAGCAGCATAACAAATCAAGGGGGACACACATGTACGTAATTGATGAACATGTAACAACAATGTGTATCTTGAATTGTATTACACTTGGCTATTTGTGATGTACAATAATATCATATTTACTTGTATTGAACAACATTGGACATCAATCTATTACAACATTACTTTGGTGGGCATCTGTCTGAAACAACTAGCACTAGAGCGCGTGGCGACCGTGTATGGAACATCCTAGTTCGTTGTTGATGATTACGCCAATTTCTTCACATAGGTATCATATGGGTGTGGGGCAATGAGGAGATGCTTTAACCGTATGAAGTGCCCGCCTAATTTTAATTGTCCTATGTACACCTCCATTGTAGGAAGACTTAAAACTCCAATTATCTCGTAGTGGCAAGCCCATCATGCTCCCACATATCGAGAAGCTAATAACACATATATTGCACATGGTGCACATGAGACCTACATCAAGAAATTCCATCCAATGTGTGAGTGGTGCGAAGCCATCGCTGAACCAATTTAATAGGTTGTAGACTCTGTTATACCATTTTGGTTCCGTAAAGAGTCTCAACAGTCAACATACATAGTCAATTCATCTAGGCACGCTTGTCTAACCTTTTTTCATTGGTTTTCATCATTGTATGCCCAATATGCAATAACGAGAAATCCGTAATTTCCATCACCATGTATTTCTTTAAACCCTGTTACGTAAGATCATAGTTGAGAAGGAAGATGTCCATATTATGGAAATCACGTCATAGATGTCCAAGGAGAGGCTTGAAATTGGAGACACGATGTTGTCGAACCATCTTCCCAAGTCTAAGATGTTCGTGATAAGACTTCTCTTTGGTGTTAGGTCTCTTCTTGCGTGGTCTTTCCTTGGGCACCCTTACATTCGGTGGGTCTAAACCGTTGTGATCCTCCTCAGGCTCCCATAGTGGCTTCCAATTGTTGAAAGCTTGTTGAATATGTGATACGTCAAACGTCTAGTGGCGGCCTTCGTGCCATAGGTCAATCAGTGAAAGTTGTTCCGTGATAGTATATGACTCATTGTTTCTTTGTCGAGGTGCAGTGGACTCTGCGTTTGGCTCATATGTTAGTGTCCGCCAGAAAAAATGTACCCCTTAGGTTTAAATGTTCTGATCATTCATAAGCAGATAAAACATACAACATGTGCATGGTAATCCCATCGTACTTGTCATGTACACACTTCTGTCGGTTCACCTTCATGATCATCATTACTTCTACCGTGCTGGATCTCATCCTGTAGTATATATTTTCCTAAACTTCATAGACACATGACCCATTAGACTGAGAAAGGGTATTCGCTTAACTTGTAGTACCCTTCTATCAAGCGAGAACTCCACATCTTGCTTGAATTCAAAATGTAGTCCCTCAATGAACTTGTGAATACTATCAAAGGTAGTGTTTAATGATCTGGTAGATGTGTGAAGCCAAGTTTTTAGGGTCGAATGAGCACTCTCCACTAGGGATGTCAATCTTGACCCGAACCCGAAACCCGACCCGAAACCGACCCGTAAAAAGCCGGGTTCGGGTTGAGATTTTTGACCCAAAATGATTTTCGGGTTGGGTCATTGAAACCCGCTTCGGGTTCAGGTTGAACCCGCTAACCCGTAACCCGGAAAAAATTCAATTAAAATAGAAGAAAATATGATATATTTAATGACTTAATTAGTATTTAATGATTAATTTATGACTAAAATAAACATTTAATCGATAATATATGATTATATGTTGTACATAATAATTAATTAATATTGTAGTATTATATTTTTTATTAAATAATCCAAAATTTTAAAAATAAAATAAATTTTTGAAAAAACGGGTCGGGTTCGGGTCAAACCGCTCCGGGTTCGGGCAACCCGCTCCGGGTTCGGGTTAAAGGGTCGGGTTCGGGTTGACCAAAACTATTTCGGGTCGGGTTCGGGTTGAGCTCAACCCGACCCGAAACCCGATTTTGACACCCCTACTCTCCACCCTGTGCACGTTGAAATAATTAATTAAAAAGCTATCTGACAACAAAAATTGGAACATAAATTTACGTATTGATAATTATATAAGGCATTTGTTAGTTCATGTGTTACCCAAGTGCAAGACTCTTTTAACCCATGAGTTGGTACAATAATCATTTCCACCTTAACCATGTCATTAACTGAACTAATCATGCTTCCTCCCCTATAATCGCATGTACCCATCCAAGGAGCCAACAACTTGGATGTTAGAATCCCGCTCTGACTATGAAGCATCAAGTCCAGCAAGCCGGTCTTGCCTAGACTTGTCAATTTTGACCCAACCCGAAACCTAACCCGAACCCAACCCATAATTTTTGCGGGTCATTTATTTTTTGGTTAGGTTAGGGTAATAAGCTAAATTTATGGGTTGGGTTAGGGTAAAGATCCAAACCCATGACCTAACTCGAAAAATCAAAAATATATTTGTTAATAATAAAAATAAATATTAATGTACACATATATATTAGTTTCAGACCAAACTATGTCTTAACCTTAAGCAGAAAATACTTTATCAATAATTCAAGTCTAGTTAGACTATCCAACCTTTTTAAATATCACACACTTCATTATGTTAATCAAACAAATGACACTATCAGCTTTGCATATCAAACAATTATTTTAGAGTTTTGGATTCACATCTTGTTTGTTTAGTTTGACACACCCAGCTTTGTAGTTGCGGATGTGAAGCTAACTACTTCAGTATTATTTTTTGTGAATGATATTTGTTTTGGATTTTTCTAAAAGATACAACACAACTGGTATGTTTAGATGATGTATAAGGGTGAACAAAAGTAGAATAGATATATATATATCTTTGTGAATGATATTACAGCAAGATAAGTATAGTACTTTATGTCTATTAAGTTTTAAAAGTAGCTACTACTATCTGAAAAGTGGTCTACCAAATGATATCCAGGGGATGTGATCATATCAATTAAATATATTATGTAATGCTATCCAGGTGTTGTGAAAAGTAGCGTATGTACTTTGAAAAGTGATCTATCAAGAGCTATTGTACTAAAATGTATACAATATCTCATGTAATGTGACATTTATGACTATGTTAAGTAATATGGGGTCTTGTTTGCTTAAAAAATGAGTTGGGTGGGTTGGTTAGGGTTTAAATATTTTAAACGGGTTGGGTTAGGGTCATGATTTTTTGACCCATTTATTTTTGGGTCGGGTTGGGTTAGTGATATTTTAAATGGGTTGGGTTAGGGTTCATATTAACTCGACCCATCGACCCAAATTTCCAGGTATAGTATTACCACACCTCAAAGCACTTCATCAGCTGGAACCTCAGTCGGGTTCCCTCGACACCCAAAGAAACCTGATCCCCTCCATCCCGCTAGATCCAGTTCAGACATTAGATCCCCACCATCCCGCTAGATGCAATCTAAATTCAACCACTCAGTCAAATTCATCCCAAGCACCTGGCCACCCCGACTAGTCTTTCTTACCATACCTCCCCTGATGGCGCCCCTTCGCGGGTGGCACCATCTAAGAAACCTCGGCCAACTCTCTCCCCACAATCACTCATGACCTGACACTCACGACTTTGACGTCTTGTCCCATCAACACCACTGACTAAAAGCCCGCCGCCTCGAGTCTTTCACCTCATCCTGACTTTTGCAGGCCCACAAACGAAAGAGAAAACTCCCATGTGAAGCTTCACAGGGGATAGTGACATCATTTTCCACGTGCACATTATGTCACCCTCCCAACCCTTGGTCTGACGACAAGTCAGGCAAGCAAGCTAGCATAGCGGAAACGGTCCTGATAAGTAGCACCCAACATCTTTATTGTAAGGGTGGCGATAACAGCACAACATGAGGAGACATTCCTAGTACTCGTAAATACTTCTTGTACCTTAATTGTTGCTCCTTGATTCTTGCTAAGAACCTCTGTCATACCACTCATGGACTAGGTCATTCACGACCGAACCACGTAAATACTTCTTGTACCTGAATCTCGACACACCATTATAATCACTACCTCTACCTCATAAGAGATTAATCTTTACCTTAAGTCCACAAGTTACACTCTAGCCTGTAGACTATCATCTCTAATACCATGGCTCAACAGAATCTCCACGATGACATAACCAAGGGGTCTCCAAATACACGAAAAATGGATGATCAACTCCGTACTTCTTAATTAGTAAGCCGCATTTTTTGTTGTGTTGAGCGATAGTAGGAGCATAAACAAGCCTCTGCTAGCGATGTAGTACTGCTTTGGCACCTTTGTTCCTGTAATGCAATAACTTTACCGCTTTGGCCTCCACATTTCTACCAAGATCCATCGACATAGTAGGTGAAGCGCACTTGCAATGACCACTGTATGTGCTTCACTAAGGCCTTTTTTATTGTTAGTTGCAATAACTTCGGGAAGGGAACTCATTAGCTTCACCAGTTGTTGAAGCATCCCAGTGTAGGCGGCCTCATCTTCTCTCACCACAAAACTGAATGCAATGTTGAAGTTTTGCTAGCTGACGTAACTTCCACAACCTCAACAAGCAACATCTTGTACTTGTTTGTCTTATGACCATTGTCAATTAGCATGACATATGGAAACATCTTGAACATTGTAAGAGTGAATAGGTGTGCGCGAAGAAAATGTGCGTCAACCTAGAGTTATCCTTTGCTAAACAATATTGTAACAAAAAATTCTCAAAACATTACAACATCATACAAAACTACTATAAAGTTGTTGAGACATGTACTTGGATCTTTCTTCGACACCAGATGTAGTTACGGCTATCAAGCAAATGCATGGGAGATGCAACATCAGTATGCCCGCTTCGGTCCTCCCTTTGAATTTAGCAACCAGATTATGTATTGAAGTTTTGTCCATCGTGTTTTTAGGGTTTATATCATGCAAATGAGCCCACATTTGTCGTGGCGCAACTCCACTGTTGTGCAAACTATTTAGGGTTAATCTCATATCCACATTGAAGTGAGGGTGCATAAAATGAGATTGAGGATTATGAACCAGAATATGGTTGTGTGTCGGCCGCATAACAACAACAGAGCACCCTAAAAGAGACCCGCCGTGAATGCTTAGACGAGAAGTATAGTTGCATTTCTTCGAGGCAAAGCACCTTTTGCTAGAAAAGGATAATCCTTGGCTATTTCATGACCTAGTCTTACCATACCTTTTCACACATCAGCCAAGTTCTCCATCATCCATAACAATTTGTCTAATCAAATATATGTTGTTATTCTTGGCAATGCGGGTCATCAGCAGCTGCCTCTTCTCTATCGACAAATATTTAACTCGTGTTGGATAAATGACTTGTGTCTATATTCACCTCTTTTGGTCATATCCAACATCGTTTTCACCCTTAATAACATTACATTATGTGCGGTCAACTAATGATAAGAGCACGGTCAATGTAAATAATGAAAGAGCCTAATTAAGCAAAAATCTAATAGATAAAACACAAATTAATCGATAACATTCATCTTAGGTAAAACCTGGTTAATTAAGTTAGAACCGAACCCAAAAACGTCAAAATCGGTCACAAGATATCAAAACCGGTCAAATGAAAGAAAAATAAAGAACCCAAACTGGTCAAAATCGGCCGAACCACTCGATTCAGCCGGTGTTAACATTTGCAGAAAAGGCGCGCGGCAACGCCTACCTTCTTTAGTGGTCGTTGACGCCCATTCTTTCATACTGCCGCCATTGTTCATCGCCATCGTCGACACATGGTCCCATCACCACCATCACAGACCACACATCAACGGAATTGAAGATTAGATGGAGCAAATTCCAGTTTCCTGTAATTAGGAAGACATAAAATTCTTAGTTGCTTTAATTTGCTAGAGCTCCTTGGAAAGAAATGGGGGGCTCCTGCAGTTTGTGTGCATTTGGTATTGCGTTTCTTTTCAGTTGTAATATGAAAGCTTACCTTTTCCTAAAAAAAAGACTTTGAAGCAATTCAAATCTTCCGTTATTGGATTAGCGATTTATCCAGCCCACAGTCAAGCCCATATAGGTCAGCTCAGTCCAGTTACATAGAGATTTCATGCTATGTAACTACTAAAAGATTAGGATAAATACAATCAGATTTTTTTTGGTTGGTCAATTAGATATACAGAATTTTTACTTTTTTTAAAAAAAAAGCATATTTTCTTCCGCAAATCTAGAATTTTCTTTATCTCCTTTATTTCCTCTAGCAACCATATAAGGGATAGTAGTCTCTGCCGCGCTTGCGTTGCCGTTGCATGCTGAGCTTTTACACAATACAGATTTTAACAAGAATTCCCCTCGCTTTCTTCTTTCTTGGTTCTCTTCGTGCACAATTGCTCTCAAATTCCAACATCCGTTGCGTCAGCGGGGCTAAGTTCAATTGCAGATACAGGTATGTTCTCAGTCTTGCATCCTTCTAATATGACGATCTTAACTTCATCATTCTCAAACCTTACTGATCTGTGACTACTAGTATTTTCTTCGATTCAAGGAGCAAACTTTATTATGTCTACAGATACAATGGAGAATAACCAACAGCAGGAACAATACTCACCTGTATCTGATTCGGACTTTGCTTTTGGATTTAATAAACCCGCGTTCTCGGATATGATTCTGAAACTTTGATATCTGATGACCCGTTGGGGGAAACAATATCAACAGCACTAAAAACCGCAAATTGAATGAAGCGACTCTATCTTTGTGGCGAAGGATGAAGAAGATTACTAAGTCAGGCAAAGCAAGTTCATAAAGTATTGCCTCTCCATATGGTTCTATGTATATTGTATTAGAAACTGCTTTTCATACTTATAAAATGTGGCTAATTATCATGTCTGTGTGGGTTTGTAGACAACAATGGTGATGTTTCTTTATGATTTTCTGCTTTTGAATTAACAGTCCCAGCAAATATGATGTCTATTTTTGCTGCAAATAAATATATACGTCATGAGATCCTTCGACGTATAGGTTAATAGTATCTAAATGATTATTGTCTATACACTGCAGAACCTAGAGTCAGGAGCCTGCACATAAACTCATTGATTTGGCTGCTAAGAGCCCTTTCTTTCACAAGGTCTGCTGCATTTGAACTCATCTTTTGCACAGTTACAGGATTACCTCCTCTTTGCTAAGATAACTGATTTATTTGCAGCTGTTTACCAATGGGAAGATGTTACGCAAACAGAGTGAAGTCACTCTAGGTATCCTCTCTTCAGGTAAAGTCCATTCTATGTTAGTTACCAGATATTGGCATCAAAATCTGCTTTAGCTTTTTCTCCTGAAATACAAAATTCTCAAAAATTTGCTTTACCTTAACTCTTTGACATAGATGATAACTTAATTTTATTTGATATAACCTTGAAGTACACTTACCACTGAATCATATATGAGCACAACATGAAATTGTATTTGTCTATTGATATGAGACGAATTAAATTCCTCTGTTTTTCTTAATGTAATCTCAATCGGCAATGAAATTTCTCTGTTTTCCAATATCATTATTTCATCCATATCATATGTACTAATATCGACTATGTTGGTGATGTTTGTGTTCAGAAGAAGAAGCCCTCATCGATGTAGTCAAGTTTATGTACGACAGCAACTTGCTGTCAGCAAGCATACCAAATGATTTGTTCGCAGTGCTTTAGCTGCTATTAAATTCAATGTGCCTTCGTGTGTCAATCATTGCTGCAATCTGCTGTTGAAATTTCCTATAACTGATCAGTTGACTTTATTATACATTGATCTTCCATCAACTTCATTCATTGATGCAACTAAACCATTACTAAAGCTAGCAAAAGATTTCCTTCCACACATTTTGAAGTGTGTATCCAAGTAAGCTCCTCTACATCTATTTTTTTTTTTCTCAATTATGCATGTTAGGTATATTTAATTCTAACTAGAACTATTTTTTCCTTTTGTTTAATATTACATTTTAGATATCATAAAGATATACTAGACCTGTCTTTAGATGGGATCAAGATTATTATCTCATGATGATCTCAAGATGGATTCAGAGAGATGCAGTTTATGACCTAATGATGGAATGGTTCAATGTGCATTTCCTAAATATGAAGAACATTGTAGTTCTTTCAAAACAGAAATGTTAAACTTGATGCGTTAGAATAACTGAGCTGAGCCCATAAAAGTGAAAAGTGCTATTGCTGAGTTGTCGGATGAAAATCACCTAGAAATGGGGACAGTTACATCCATGATAGAAGCTTTGGTTATTGACAAAAGAAGAGCCATGTTCCTACACGTCGTCGTCCCTACAAGGTACCTCCTGTTACAACAATGAATTTTGAGATTCCTTTGAAACAATGTGTGGGTTTCATAGATTTGAAGATAGAAGAATGTAGAGCCATCACACGTCTCGATTGCGAGACTTTTGTCATCCTAGGTGGGTTTATCTTCGTCCTTAGTGTTCAATGTATAAAGAAGGAGAGGGATATGAGTTTGCTTTGAGGCTTAAATCATCTCCTGAAGCGTTTGTATGCAAAGAAAACAAACTGTCACGCCTGGTGTTGAACACGGATTTCGTTTCGGACATGTTTGGGATGACATGGAGTTCAGTCATGGATAAAAATAGTGATTTTTCATTAATGAAACTATGCATCTTAGGGCTGTCTCACCGTGCCACTGAAAACATTGTAATATGATTGTTTTATGAGAAATCCCAAGATTGTGAAGGTCTAGGTAGATTAAAAGTTTGTGTTTCAGTAGCAGTTGTTTCTTTGAAGTTATAATGATTGGAGAGACTCATTCATAATCTTTTGCACTTGTGATGTTTACATATATGGTAATTGTTTTTTCTTTGCCTTTTTTCAATTTGAAGTGGCTACTTGTGGGTAAAAAGAATTGTATGGTTACATGAAGCTAAAGTATTCTAGCTATAATAAAATGGAAAAAAAAACCAGAACAATTATAAGTTAAGGCAACCCTTCTTACTTATTGAAGAATTACAGTGATCTTGTTAACCAAACATCTACGGGACTAGAACTAGACTCATGAATAACAGAAGAACCACGGAATGTTGTTGTAAAGCTCTAGTCAATTTCCCGAAACCTCTACTCAAGAGGGAGCCGAAAACAGTTGACAAATATTAATAAACGACTTTTTAACCATAGTATAAGCTTTACTCCAAAAAACTTGTGCTTCTTTCTTGATGAATAGAGGTTTTTGTTGGAAATACATGACAATACAGATGTTTGTTAGGTTTTTTTGACGCATATTATGAAGGTCAATAAAATGATTACTCGATCTTTATTTGGTTTGTAATTGAGCTTTTATTACTAGTACACATGAATAAGAATGACTGTGACCATTCTGATCATTTTTTGAGAGGGGGATAGAGACCGTGACCTTTTTGATCATTTTTTGGAGGGACTGTGTTGGCTACAGCGTTGGCTACATCCGAGCAGCGTGCGCCTTTTTTTTTAAAAGCGTTGCGGCGTTTTTGCCCTTGTTTTTTCCTTTTTAAAGATTTTTTTCTTTTCTTTTTTATCATAAAATTTAAATTCTTGTAACTTTTAATATATAAGTCCGAAATAAAAAAAATTATATCATTGTTCACCTAAATTCAAACTCTACAAAACAAGACCAGTCATGAATATTTTTGACAACTTAAAAAAATATATTTTTACATGTATAGAGCATAGAACGTAAAAGAAAACTTGTATAGATTGTCATATAAATCTGTACAAATGTTCACTAAAACATATACATCCTCACGTAAAAACATGTACATCCTCGCATTAAAAACTTATAGATAGTCATGTAAACCTGTACGAATAATTAAATATGTACATCCACTAGTACAAAAATGGCCTGTATCGGCGCCCCTATTTCGGCGGTTGTTAACAAACCGCCGAAATAGGTTAGTTTCTGAAAAGGTCGGGAACCTATTTCGGCGGTTCCTAGTAAGGAATCGCCGAAATAGGCCCACTTTAATTATAAAAAAATAAATAGACCTATTTCGGCGGTTCCTCACTAGAAACCGCCGAAATAGGTGTTTTATTTTTTTTATTTTATCACCTATTTCGGCGGTTCTTCGTTAGGAACCGTCGAAATAGGTCTTTTTTATTTTTTAAAAATAAAAAAGACCTATTTCGACGGTTCCTAACTAAGAACCGCCGAAATAGGTCCTTTTAAAACCCCCCGAACCCAATTCATCATATTTCTCACCGATAACACTACTGCTCCCTCCTCTCTGTTGCGAACGGTGACCGGCGAAACCAACCTCGCAACCGTCGACCTCGCCGGCCGTGGGTGCCCGCCGTCCTCGCCGCTTCGTCGCCTCGCCGCCCGTGGGTGCCGCCGTGCTGTTCGCCGTCGCCGCCCCCCAGTTCGACTCCAACAACAGCAGCAGCAAGAGTGGCGAATCAGAGAGGAAGGTAACTCGATTTTAGGGTTCCAATCTTGTATTTGTTGTGTTGTATGTTGATATTAAGATTGTAAATGTGTATGTGGATGTCTAAGTTGTGGTGTGTATATGATTTATGGATTATATTCAGTTTAAAATAAGTGAAAATACATGTGCTCATAAGGTGTTCGATGAAATGTTTATATGAAAATTTGATTTTTTTTTACTCATTTTGTGTGTTTGTGCCTTTGTAGGGAGTAATTACTAACTGTTGTTGTTGATTGAACTCGTACGGGGCTGAAAACAGTTCACTTGTGAACATGTAATATAGTCAACTTATGTCTTCATTTTTCAGTCCATTATAATTACAATCCTATATTTACGAACAAGGAACGTACACAACTACTGAGTTTCTCTTGTATCTATATGTATTTGTGTCTCTACAGATAATACTTAAGAAGCTTTAACCATTTCATGGTAGATTGAAAGCGGAGCGGAGAAAAATTCAATTACAAACCGGTAATATAATTTAACTTATCATTTTCTCTTTTTTACTTTGTATTTGATTTCCACAAATTATTGGAATTTGGTTTGATGAATAAATTTGGTATATATTAGTTTGGTTTATGATAGAAATTTGTGTTGTTGAACGATTGGTGAATGCTTAATAATAAGCATGGTTGTGTCCTTGTAGACTTATTTTTATTACATTTATGCATCTATGTGTATATGTCTAACAATATCTAATTTTTTTCAGGTCTCACTACATTCAAGTCCGTGAATCACCTCTCTTGTTTCCCGCCTTCCTTCCATTACTGTTGCACTTTCCTCCTCTGTGCACAAGTAAGTAACTAAACCTTATTTTTTTGTTTAATAAATGCAATTATGTATTTAAATATAAGTGCTAGTACATAATTTAGCTTCATTCCATATTTGTTGATGCATTTCTTTTGTAATTTATTTTTTGTGCTCCCTTGCAGAGACATATCAGAAGTGGTATTGCTGCATCTCTTGTACAGTAGCCTACCTCTCAGGCACCAGTCTCCCCTCTCCATAAATCCTTAAAAAACAAGTACGTATTTTAACTTTGGATTCTGTTTTAATCTCTAAACGGTTTGAACTTATACAGTGGAGAATTGAAGATGTTGGTTTGATGATCTGAATTTGCAATTGGTTTTCAGTTAGCTAGTAAAGAATTGATTTATTTTAATTGTTGGTTGCTGCCATTGTTGGAATGTTTGTGGGTGTGATGACTTTGGTGAGTGCTAAATAATAAGCACGGGATGTGTATAATCATGCAAAGGTCATGCCGAATTTTTTGTAGAAAAAGTATTCGTAATATTGTTTTAAACACCGGTTTCTGTTTTAGAAGTGCGACAATTTGTTAAATTTAAAATGCTAGTTTATTGTGTTTGCAACCTTAGAGTTAGGCTAGACTACTTGACAATCATCCCAGTCATGCTCCATTAAGAAATAAACATGTGCAACTTAATACAGACCATATTCTATAAAGATTTTAGTTTCACAAAGGCTATAACTCACAACTGTGATCTGTTGCACATATAGTATGGAGCGGGCGTGACTGGATGTATGGTGATAGAGGGGAACATTTTGACAAGATTGCTGAAAGAGTTTTTGCAAAGCTGCAGTGTAACACAAGGACAGGACAAAGGGCGGAGAAAATTCCATGTCCTTGTGTTGATTGTGGTGTGGTGAGACAATATGAAAGCATCAACGTCGTATAATTCCATCTGAAGACCTGTGGCTTCATGCCACATTATAAAAGATGGACTTTTCATGGAGAACCTGTTGAAGATAATGCTTCTGCTTCCTACAGTCACGATCGGTGTAACTCTAGAGCCGAGCAGACATTCAATACTACTAATGAGTCAGAACTCCCAAGCGCTTCCGGAGTCAATGTTTGACAGTGAGTCGACTTATCATGATGATCAAATGGACGAGATGCTTGATAACGTGGAGGATAATTTGTCGACGGCCGGATGAGTATCAAAGGTTGGTTGGACGCATCCAAGACGGCGTTTGTATCCTACGTGCACTAAGTACACGAAATTGACAGCTATATTGAATTTGTTCAACGTGAAAGGGAGATATGGATTGAGTGACAAAGGTTTCACGACATTCCTTAGGATCATGATATGTACCGGATGAGAACGGTCTCCCTACCACACCTATGAGGCAAAGAAATGGGTGTGTCCAATGGGAGTAGAGTACAAAAAAATTCAGCGTGTCCAAATAAATGTGTGTTACAGGGGTGAATACGAACATCTGGACATTGCCTGAAATGTTCGTTTGTCCCGGTATAAGCATAAGATGGTGATTACTCCTGTTCAGAAAAAAAACACCTCCAGTAAAACTACTTTGGTATTTGCCGATTATACCCAGATTCAAACGGTTGTTTGCGAATCCGAAAGATGCAAAGAACTTACGATGGCATGCGGAGGGTAGAAAGATGATGAGAAATTAAGACATCCAGCAGATGGCCTCAGTGGAGAAACATCAACAGACGGTACAAAGAACATTTCGGACATGAAGATAGGAATCTGAGGCTTGGGTTATGTACTGATGGAATGAACCCGTACGGCACATTGAGTAGTCAACACAGTACATGGCCTGTTCTGCTAGTGATCTACAATTTGCCCTCATGGTTGTGTATGAAACGAAAGTACATCATGTTATCTCTCCTGATATCTGGTCCCAAGCAGCCAGGTAATAGCATTGATGTGTACCTTGCCCCTCTGATAGATCGATCTGAAGCTATTGTGGAATGAGGGGACCGTGGTATATGATGCTTATGCAAGAGAGAATTTCACGCTCAAGGCTTTGTTGTTCTGTACCGTCAATGACTTCCCTGCGTATGGAACTTGTCCGGTTACACGGTTAAAGGAACATTTGCATGTCCCATATGCGAGGAAGACACTTGTTCGGACCGTTTAAAACATTGTGGGAAGAATGTTTATATGTGTCATCGACGTCTTCTCCCCGAAGATCACCCTTATCGAGTAACGAAGAGAAAGTTGTTCAATGGTCAAGCCGAAACTCGTGTGGCCCGTTACCTCTGAGCTCTGAGGAAGTGTACGAAAAGGTTAAGGACATTGCAAATGTATTTGGAAACACATCAAAACCGGCGAAAAACATTTGGAAAAAGTGTTCTATCTTTTGGGATCTACCTTATTGGCGTCATCTTCCTGTGAGACACTGCTTAGACATCATGCACATTGTGAAGAACGTTGGTGAGGCAGTGAGTGGGACTTTACTCAATATACCCGGCAAAACAAAAGACGGATTGAAAGTCAGAAAGGACATGCAAACCATGGGTATACGAAAGGAGTTACCCACAAGAGAATGGGAAACGAATATACCTACCTCCTGCATGCTACACGCTCTCAAAGGCTGAAAAGATTAGTTTCTGCAAATGTCTGCACTCGGTAAAAGTACCGTCTGGGTACTCTTCAAACTGGAAGAACATTGTATCGATGAAGGATTTAAAACTTTTAGGCATGAAATCTCACGATTATCATGTACTGATGTTACATCTTCTTCCGGTCGCAATTCGAGGGATATTGCCATCTGATGTCAGAAATGCTTTAACTCGGTTATGTTTCTTTTTCAACACTGTTTGCTCCAAGGCAATTGACGTAACCTCTCTAGATGATCTACAACGTGAAATTGTTGTCACATTATGTCAACTTGAGATGTATTTCCCACCATCTTTCTTTGACATAATGGTGCATCTAATTGTGCACATCGTTCGAGAGATACAGTTCTGTGGTCCGGTATACTTACGGTACATGTACCCTTTTGAACGGTACATGGGTATTCTGAAAAGTAGAATGAAGAATAGGTATCGACCAGAGGGGAGCATTGTTGAAGCAACAGTGACTGAGGAAGTCACGGAATTTGTGACCGATTATTTGAGTGAGGCAGAGTCTATTGGTATCCCAAAACCACGACACTATGGCAGGTTTAAGGGTAAAGGTGTCATTGGTAGAAAGATCGTGCAAGTTTCGCGTCAACTTATTCATCAAGCACATTTGTTTGTCTTACAACATCTTGAGGTTGTTGAACCTTATTTCGAAACCCATATGGTTGAGTTAAGGCATCAAAATCCTTTGAAAGCCACATTTGGCTGACAAAGGAACAAAACCGAGTTTTTATCCAATGGTTCAAAGATCATGTGTTGACATTAGCATCATCAGATCCAGAAGCTGTAAGTGAAGAGATCAGATGTTTGGCAATCGGACCTGAAACTAATATTACATCATTTGAGGGGTATGATATTAGTGGGTATACATACTACACTGCACGCCAAGATGCCAAATCGATAAACCAGAATAGTGGGGTAAAAATTGAAGCTGCTGCCACTGAGTACCACAGCGGTAACCGATCTCAACCAGTTAGTAACTCTAGTTGGTATTATGGTGTCATCGAGGACATCTGGGAACTAGACAACGACATTGATTCCTTTCTGTTGTTCCGGTGCAAATGGGTGGACAACCGACGCGGGTACCAAAATGATGGAGGGCTTACCTTGGTTGATCTTTCACGTGCCGGTTATACGGATGATCAATTTGTTCTGGGAAAGGATTGCGAACAAGTGTGGTATGTTGAGGATCCGAAAGACTGCAGATGGTCTGTTGTTCTTCCAGGAAGAAGGCCGGTTGTAATCGAAAATGAGAATGAGGATAACGATGATAATGAAACGGTAGAGGAAACATCCTTGTTTCCTACTGGATTACGGATTCGATTGATGTTACCGAAAACGATTTGCTCTACGCACGATCAGACCATGATGAGGGTGTTTGGGTAGACAATATGAAATGATTTATGTTTTCGTGTCAGGTAATGTTGTTAGTAGAATGTAGACTGTAATGTCATCTTAACTGTTATTGTTATGCTTCATAGTATTTATGTTAATTTATATAATGACTTTATCTGATGAAAATGCTTTATTTTTTTTTGCAGTGGATGATCACCCTATGGATGACCCCGTTGGACACTTCTCTTGACTGGAGAAGCTGAGCCACAGCAGGGTAGACCAAGTAAGCGGGTCACAAGAGGAGGAAAGAAAAAGAAAGACCAGTAGCTGTACGCGATGAGACTGAGGCTGGCCCTTCACAGCAGACCGAAGAGCCGTCAGTTGTCCCACCAGAGGCCAAAAAGCAAAAGAAGAGAGGTGCCACACGTGGGCTGAAGGCTTTAAAGGGCCCTCCTACAAAACCGGTGGAATTCAATCAGTTCAACCAACCTCATGGAAATTGGAAGAATGACTTCACCGCTTACGGTAGCCATTTGGTGAAGACATTTTGTAACATAAACCACACCTGGAAGCAAGTGCCTCAATCGTTGAAGGATACTATGTTTGAGCGTCTCCAGGTAAATCTCTACATTATTACTATGATCTATTGTGAAATAATAGAATATTTATGTTTACTTTACTAACTGAATGATCATGTATGTAGTCTCGTTTCTCCGTGGATCCCGCACTTAAAATGGATGTGCTATCATCGATGTCGAAACAGTTCCGGGACCACAAGAATAAGTTGGCTGACAAGTTCATCTACAAGATGCCTGATCCAGAAGATCCAGATGATCCAGATCATGGTTTCGGCGGTGAGAGACCACCATGGGAGGTTTATGAGGGAATCACCGAAGAGCAATGGGTACAATTTGTTGAGTCACGTCACACACCGGAGTTCCAGGTGCACTTTATTGTCATACATACATAAATAACTCTTAATTTCTTATGTCTTTTGTGTTCAATTTCACTAAACATGATCATATTAATTTATGCAGGCTCTCCGTGCAAAACAACAAGCAAATGCTAAGAAGAATCTGTACCCTCACCACTTAGGTGGAAAAAGTATTGCTCAAAGGGTACCAGAATGGGAGCAAAAGGGATATCTGCCCACGGATGGCTCATTGGATGCCAGTGGCAGAAGAATGAAAGTGTGGGAGTTAAGCCACATTCCGAAGAACTCTACTCCCGAAAATCCTCAATACGATGATGCCACGAGAGCAGTTATTGCTCAAATGGTAAGTGATATCATTTCATTTTTAGTCGAACTGTTCATTTCATTTGTATATGAACTTATGTTAAACTAATAACTGTATTTGTGTGTTGTATTAGGGTGAATTAAGCTCTCAGCTCACCCAGGGCACCTGGACCTCACAGAGGAATGATGATCCTCTTACACGCGCTCTTGGTAAGAAGGATCATCCAGGTCGTGCCATTGGGTTTGGTGGGCACGTTGGTATCCGCCAGGCATTTGGCGTACCCGGGTCCAGAAGTGCACAGGGAAGGATGATTAGCTACGAGGAGCACCTGAGAGAGATGGCTGAGATGGAGCAGAGGATTAATCAGAGCGTCGACGAGAGGATCGCTCAGGCTATGTCAAGGCTTGAGACACAGAAGCATAGCAGCCAAGAGGTTTCTCGACCACCAGTTGAGTCACCCATTCATCATCAGAGTTCACCGGTAGTGGGAAGTAGTGTCCAGTCGGCTGAGCCGTTTCCCTATGCATCTCTAAAGGTTAGACTAACATTTCAATTGAGTACATGACGATTAAGATTTTTCACTTGATCACTAATATCATCATAGAGGAATTCACAATTTTTATCTAAACAAGTTCCACATAACACTCAGGCACCCACTGAGTGCCATCTGTTTTTACAAATTGGAGTAGAAGAGGTCATGGTGGCATGGGGAAAACTTTTCCCTTCAGTTCCAAGTGATATTGTGCACGGTGAACCACTCCGACATTACCATGCACGAGTGCTTCTGGACGAATTTGTTGCAGAGCATGGTGACGTCTGTTTACCGGTGCCGATCCCACAAAGACGTACCTTGCGTTCCGCACAAACTGCGACAGTGCAGTGGCCAGCACGATTGGTCAAACTCCCTGGGCAGGTATTTACTCTTAACCGTTGCTATAAAACTATTGATGTACCACCTTGCATCCATATACTTAATTAGTTAATATCATAGGATATGAGCCGACCAAAGACTGATAAGGGAAAAGGAAAAAGAATTGCTGCACCTGTGCAATCAAAGGCATCCACAAATTTCGTGCTTAGACCTAATTTGGTGGAGAAAAGAATATTGGCCGGCTTGTCGACTAATATGCAGATTCTGCACTCATCGTTGTTGCTGCTACCACCTCATTGTGATTCCCTCACTGTGGAAGATCCGAGCGGATATTTCACTATCAAGTTCAAGGAGAAGATATACATCGATTTGGGATGTATATGTCCGACTTCGAGGAGTGTTTCAGGAGGGATTGGTTGAATGTGTCGATTATCAAGTCAGCCGCCATGTGAGTGACTTCTACCTTTTATATTTTGAATTCATTGATCGGTGATGAATTAGATGTTTGAATAAAAAGTTAATGACTAATGATATTGCCTCATAGGTGGGTGCATAATAAGGCGATCAATGTCTATGAAGATCACAGATTCGGATTCCTGTGTCCTGCTATGTGCAGTGAAGTCCAGATGACAAGTGATATGGAAGGCCTTATGCAATATATGACGAATGCCATCTTTGAATGTTCTAACAAGTCATTTATTATGCTGCCATATCATTCAGGGTATGATATTTGACTATTTCTCTTAGTATTATCTAAAACATATAGTTTGTGTTAGTTTTTTAATGATTTCAACACATTGTGTAATTTGTGGACAGTCGACATTGGTCATTGCTTGTGCCGGTGATGTTGAAGCACCCACGAATCTTGCAATTTGACTCACTTGGTAAGGGTGCCAAGAGACCGAAGATCCACCGCAATACTGAGGTAATTAGTTTGTTATCGTAAACAACAATTATTATTACTTAACATTAACTGTTTCATAACTTGCTACTGATGCTTAAAACTATATATATTGCTGATGTATATAGTTCCATGAGAGCTGCATTATCTCTCCAGAATAAAACAATGAAGAGTAACATCCCTTGGAACATTGTCAAGGTACTCTATTAATTGATAAATTTTGTGTGATAATGTTTAAACTTGTTTATAACTGTCAATATGTGTGTTTGTATAGTGTCCGGTGCAGCCTGGGGGTTCAGAATGTGGATACTATGTCATGAGATTCATGAGTGACATAGTAGGAGCGTCGAACCTTTTACCAGAGCACTCGTTAGACAAGGTAACATTCTTTGAAAGTTTCAGTTATGCTCTTTACATGTTGTTAGACTTGTACGTTTTAGATTAATGTTCATTTTTTTTCAAGGCTTACGAAGAAGTGTTCAAAGGTGGTCAGTATGATGATGCTCAAATTGTTGAGATGCTTGAGGAATGGTCGGAGTTCGTCTGCACAAGTTTAATGAATTGATGATCATGAAGATGTTTTGTGAACTTTTTCGAGTATGTAATTGTAACTCTGTACACTTGTGGATGGTGTAATGGTAGATTTGAATTGTAATGTGGTTTTTTATTTGTAATGAAAGTGTGTAATTAAGTGTAATTGCATTGGTTTTGTTAACTCTCAAATTGTGGCCGTCGTTGATATTAATTGGGAGCTTTTATAACTTTTTAAATGTGTGCTGGAGCTCCCTGTGTGGATGAAGCTTTATTACAGGTCTATTGAACCAAATGCGGTGAATATATATATATATATGTTGGGATGGAAAAAACAAAAAAAAGGGGGGCTATTTCGGCGGTTCTTAGCTTAGAACCGCCGAAATAGATACAAAAATAGGCCTATCGCGGCGGTTCTTAGCTAACAACCGCCGAGATAGACTCATGGTGCCTTCTGGAATTGACCGATGTTGAGATTGACCATGAGTCTATCTCGGCGGTTGTGAGCTAAGAACCGCCGAGATAAACGTGTCGGAATTTGATTTTGGTGCCCACCTATTTCGGCGGTGCTCATTTCGGCGGTTTACAACCGCCGAAATAGGCCCTTTAGAACCGCCGAAATAGACCTTTTTTCTACTAGTGATCCTTAAATTAAAACCTGTATATATAAGGAAGAACACTAGTACAGACGGTCATACAAATATGTACAGATGTTCATTAAAACATATACATTCTCATATTTGAACATGTACATTCTCACATTTGAACATGTACATCGCACATTAAACACATGTACATTCTCACATTAAAATATGTTCATTCTTACATTAAAGTATATAACGGCATCCAAATAGATTAACCTAACCTCACACCCTAAAACCCACCCTAGAAAAGCTAAAAAACATCGAAGGCATTTTTAGGGTTTGTAGTGACAGACCCTAAACCCGCGACCACAAACCCTAAAAATCTGTCAAGTTAGTTGCTACAATGTAAAGTATAGAACGGTTTCCAAATATATTACCCTACCCCCCAAAACACCCCAAAACCACCCTAGGATAGCTAAAAACGTCGAAGGCATTTTTAGGGTTTGCAGTTGCGGGTTACCACAAACCCTAAAAACCTGTCGAGTTAGTTGCTACAATATAAAGTACGAAACAAATTCCAAATAGATTACCCTACCCCCCAAAACCCACCCTAGGATAGCTAAAAAACGTCGAAGGCATTTTAAGGGTTTGCAGTGGCGGGTTTAGGGCCCTAAACCCGCTACCACAAATCCTAAAACTTGATGAGTTATTGCGATGATGTACAAGTTTTTACGTGTGGATGTACATGTTTTAATGAACATTTGTACAGGTTTGTATGACCATCTGTACAAGTTTTTTTTATGTTATGTGCACTATACATGTTAAAATATATTTTTAAAAGTTGTCAAAACATATCCATGACTGATCTTGTTTTGAAGAGCTTGAATTTATATGAACAATGATATAATTTTTGTTCATTTTGGACCTATATATTAAAAGTTACAATAATTTAAAGATTTTAAGATTTTTTTTAAAAAAAAGGAAGACGCCGGGAGGCTTTAAAAAAAAAGAACGAAGCGGACTGGGTGTAACCGAAGATGGCTACATCAAGGTGTAGCCAAGTATTCCCGTTTTTGAGAGGGGATAGAGAAAGTGCACAAAACAGACTCGCATTTCCCACTTGAAAGGGTTTACTGCTAGTTTTTATTTTATTTAAAAAAAACTACTCTTTCTTTGATATGCAATCATTTTTCACGTTAAACTGAAAAAATCACTCATAAGTGCAGGCACTAGCCAGACACACTGAAGAAGTCATAATAGAGTGTATGAGTAGAGACACTTGACAATTATTTAAACATGAGATATCTCACGTCCATGTGTCATTGGAAAACAAACAATTTTTTACAGCTGCTTTGCAACTTTTAGTCTTGGTTTTATATTGATGAAAAGTAACAATCGCTTTTGACCTAATAAAGTAGCAGGTTTTTACTTTCTCTAACATAAGCTCCCAAAACGCAGGTAAAATAATATTTAAGATAGATGTGGGTTGTGTAATTTATTTGATATTTATGGAACACATTTATTTGACATATTTAACAACAGAAGAATGTCTCGTTATAGGTATTGGAGAAGAGAAGAAAAGATGGTGAAGGCGTCTATTTAAGTTTGAACGGTTACAATTTACAGATCTCATTAGTAATTAGGGTAACTAGAAGATCAAGGAATATTTATATAACTGGCAGTTACAAAAGAAAAGGTTGGGTAGTAACTCTCTCAGTAACTTAAGAATATGGCGTAAATATAGGAACGGTTATGGCTTAAATATAGGAATGATTACCGACCCACTAATTCATCTATCGTAATCTAGCCACTTCCGGAGAACCTACCAGACACATGCTTCGGGAAGAAATTACCGGAAGTTTCCCCCAGAGTAGACACTCATAACCGAGAGAAGTAAGTACCCTAGTGTTAAGAATTTATAGGGTATTTCATCCTCCCCCTTAAACAAAGCTTCGCCCTTGAAGCTGCAACCCCACCGCTAAACCCAAAATATTATCACCTTCATACTCCTACTGGCCCCTTCGTGACCCCTCACACATATCCCGAATATGCATAGGGAGCGGTTACACTTTCTTACCTCTACAAACAACTCGGGATCACCTCACTCGCTGAGACATGTCAGCTTGCTGGATGCCTAACGTTGCTACAAGTTAGAATTATTGAACAAGTGACAATAATTTGAACTAAATTGTTTTAGGGTTTTGACTTAATGGTTAAATATGATCATTGTAATGTTGGATATACGACCCATTTATAGACCAGTGGGCACGAGGATTGGGATGACACAAGACCAGTAGGGGAGATATGGGAGCGTCTGTCAAAGAACGTGATAGACAATAGCAGGATGGGCTCCCTCAAAGGGCGGCTGGACACCATGGCCTCGAATGAGGTACAATTGAATTATTTATAGAATTTGACACATCTACACTCTGCAGTTATGGTTAACACATGTCTAAACTTTATATTTTTGTAATGCAACAGGTTGATTGGGTTCCATTCGGTGTCACTGCCATTCAGGTGTGCAATGGATGATCCAGATGGTACGACACCATACAGTACTTGGATGTTATCGAGCCTTACATGCCGAACCATTGTCTTAGACAATTCGAATATGTCTAGTCCCATTCCTCTAGAGTGATCAGATATTCGCTGCTATCGCCATCGGCATGGCCGGAACTATGAAGTGAGCGTAGGTTTTTGGGACCCACCTGTGGAACAATTTGAGCACTGGTGCTGGCGTTATCAGGTGATGCGGGCTCGCAAGCTTGGGAGGTGGTTCCATGCTACATGGGGGTTCCTTGACTGCCACACCCCCTTAGGTGCACCTAAAAGGTCCTGCGAGGCAGGCCGGATTGAGTGTGGCGGAGACTCGGCTATTGGTATGACTGTTCACATATTACTATCACTACTACGTTATTTTTTATCATTTTATGAGTCATTGTGATAACTAACAGATGATTTATTTGTGGTATTGGGATTGTGCTGCGTCAATGTTAGGCAGCTAGCCTCGCGAAGAACACCCAACTATCCCCAGCTTTGGGTCACAAACTACACTCGAACTGTTGGGTTAGTGCTTTAACTTCTCCAAGATGCATATCAGTACCACTTGCACTGATGCCAGAGGATCTGGGCGTGGAACAGGGACCTTAACCCTAATCATCTCCCTACATGGAGTACATTACAGGTGACACAAAAGGACTTGGGCCTTGGGGGATAGGTTAGAGGCATGCTCCGTGAACGTAGTGGGATTAGTGGGGGTGTAGAGTAGTAGACGTATCTAAAACTTTCTGGTTTGTTAGTAAAATATATTACATGTGTTGTAATCTTAACTTTTATACAATTTACTTGTATTTACCGCTTACAAAGTTTCCTATAACATTACCATCAATTAGAGTAGTAGTATTTATGTGCGCCATAGTTCTGCAAGCCATTCCTAGACTAGTGAATTCAAATTGATTTTAAGATTGGCTTAGAAACAAATTTAAATGGGCGCTAATAAATGACTTTTTACTTGTCTATTCCACTGAATTAATGTAAAGACTAACATATATGAGTAGGTATGGCACCTGTTTCACCCAACCCATATAAATGAGTGAAAACCCGAAATAAATGGTTGTGAAATGGGTGAAACAGGTGATGGGTCGGGTCAGATAGAGGTGATAATTTTTCATCCCTCGCCCGGACCCATCACCCATTTATCACCCGGGGATAGTTTGGGTGAAAGATAAACCCATATATGGTGATTAAGTTACGATACTTGAACTTATTTACCCCGACCTCACACTAGTTTGCATGCTGATGAATCCTATTATAGTATATAAAATGTTCACAATTTCAACTAGGAACTAATGTGAGAGGCTAGAGCCGAGAGAACCTCTGAAGCAAACTCCCACATCGAGAATGCAGGGAAAGTATGTGATTGCTTCAGTTATAAAAAAAATGAAGGCAGACTAGAAAATCCAACTTAATCATTGCTTTGTGTGTGATTGAGAGTAGGGATGAATTCACTTTTAGAGTGAATGTTGATATGGGAGTTACTCCATTATAGTAAAATATATTTTTTTACAGACCTAGTAGTAATGTATTCAACTTACACGAATGTTAATATTAACTACAAAAATCTGATGTAAATTAAGTACATAAGTGATGTGGGAGGGGAGGTAAACAACATCTTCCCACATTGAAATATTATTCCCATTTTGAAACATCAGTTTTAATCGAATTTCCATTCTGACTGACCCAAGTGTTGGTCTCATGGGTTAGTCGCCTCCTGAAGACGCCAGACACGTGTTAACTTGACTCCGACTGACCCACGTGGGTCGGTTACCTTGGGTCAGTCGACTCTAAAAGGTCGGGATAGACTTCAACCGACCCACATGGGCCGGTCCGTTCCAGAAGCTTTAGGACGAGCATGAACGACCTGCCTGGGTCAGTCGCCTGGGTGAATAAATATTCTATAATTACATTATTTCACCACTTATCAAGGGAGTCAACACATAACACAAAAACAACTGGAAAAGAAGAGAAAAGATGGAAGAAGAAGTCTCACCTTCATGCCTCCCATGGTTAATTCTACTATCTTCTCTCATTTTTGTGCTTTAAAGGATGTGTAGTCTTCTAGTAGCTTGGGATGAAGATTTTGCCCCAAAATCCTATATTGTTGAATCTTGAACTTGTATAATGCTTTATTTTAGTCCATGTGCTTAATGTGAATGCTTATTTAGTGATTATGGTTTCTAAGCTTGTCTACATTGCATGAGTGTGGATTTTTGTGGACGGTGCATGCAAAAGTAGAAATCTCGTTGAGGACTAAAACAATGTACTCTAAAATTGATGCACATGGTCTATGTGAACTACTATGGTGTCAGATGATTCTAAATTATCTAAGAGTAAAGTGGAAGGAAGCTATGAAGCTGAAGTGTGACAGCCAGTCAGCCATCAAGATAGCTAGAAATCCGATTCAACATGAAAAAACCAAGTATATTGAGATAGATTGACATTTCATTAGAGAAAAACTTGAACAAGGAATTGTTGATTAGAGTGATATCTCTTCAGAGAAATAGATTGCAGATGTGCTAACGAAAGGTCTTCACAGCTCTCTGTTTTATCAATTAATTTCCAAGCTTGGAATGGATGACATACACCATCCAGCTTGAAGGGGAGTGTAGTACAATCGTTATTAATATCGTTATTAGTATTAGATGTATTCATTCTATTAATCTATTAATCTGTTTGTATTTTGTCCATTTGTATTTCCCTATAATTAGTTACTAGTCAGATTATTTAATTATTATGTTTCCTAGGTAGTGGGGTATTCCAACAGTCTAGAAACCCAACTGTCTTTTCGTTTGTCTTCCCTCTAGAGTATTGTGTATAATTATGCATCAGTTCTCACAATAACAGATACATAATTTCTCTCATTTCTCCCCAGCATCACTAGTTAAGGTAGGAAGAGAAACTGCAGCAAACACCAAATTAAATACTATCTAGAGCCGATGCCGAGAAAATAATAAAGTCATTTTAGTTATTTACCAAGAACTTTATATAGTATACCTCATGGAATGCAGCTAAATTGCATTTTATGGAACAAATTCTACAACGGTCACAATTCCTTCATTCTTTGACAATCTTCACTTTAGGGTAGGCAACAAAAGATACGCTATAAAAGTGGAAAGATGAACTGGATCCTAGATGTGTCTTTTACAACTAATTGGAATCCTTAGAACATTTGTTCTTTGCTTGTGTATTATTTAAGTTGGTGAAATATTAGATTGACAGTTGGTTGCTAGGGATTAAACTGTGCCAAATCTAGAAACAAGTCATTCATATTTTTTAACTGCTAAGATGACAAGATGGCATATCTTAGTAGATGCATGTACCTCTATTTTGATATGTAATATGCTTGTTTGTTTTTCGAAATATAGCTCATACCTTTATAAGTGGATGAATGTACCGAAGACCTTTTTATCCAGTATTCTTTGTTCCCTTTCAGTAATTGTACCGTGTTAAAAAGTAGTAGTGGGTATTTTTTAACTAGTCGCCCATCGACACTCGCATGTCCAGATACATTGAAGGCTTTGAAGCTTTCTTAAAAAAAGGCTTCGAAGCGATTCAAATCTTCCGTTATTGGATTAGTGATTTATCCAGCCCATAGTCCAGCCCATATAAGTAACCTCGTTACATAGAGATTCATTGCTATGTAACTACTACTACTATAAGAATAGGATAGATACAATCAGATTTCATTTGTTGGTTAAATTAGATATACATAATTTTTACTTTTAAAAAAAGCATATTTTCTTCCGCAAATCTAGATTTTCTTTTATCTCCTTTATTTCCTCTAGCAACCAGGGGTAGTAGTTCGCTTGCGTTGCCGTTGCATGCTGAGCTTTTAATATACACAATACAGATTTTAACAAGAATTCCTCTCGCTTTCTTCTTCTTTCTTGGTTCTCATCGTGCACAATTACTCTCAAATTCCAACATCCCTTGCGTGAGCGGTTGCGTGAGCGGGGCTAAGTTCAATTGCAGATACAGGTATGTTCTCAGTCTTCGCATCCTTCTAATATGATGATCTTAACTTAATCATATGATAATCTGGATTCTCAAACCTTACTGATCTGTGACTACTAGTATTTTCTTCGATTCAAGGTGCAAGCTTTATTATGTCTACAGATACAATGGAGAATAACCAACAGCAGGAACAATACTCACCTGTATCTGATTCGGACTTCGCTTTTGGATTTAATAAACCCGCATTCTCGGATATGATTCTGAAACTTTTGATATCTGATGACCCGTTGGGGGAAAACAATATCAACAGCACTAAAAACCGCAAATTGAATGAAGGGACTCTATCTTTGTGGCAAAGGATGAAGAAGATTACTAAGTCAAGCAAAGGCAAGTTCATAAGTATTTGCCTCTCATATGGTTCTATGTATATGTATTAGAAACTGCTTTTCGTACTTAACAGTCTCAGCAAATATGATGTCTATTTTTGCTGCAAATAAATATATACTTCATGAGATCCTTCGACGTATAGATTAATAGTATCTAAATGATTATTGTCTATACGCTGCAGAACCTAGAGTCAGGAGCCTGCACATAAACTCATTGATTTTGGCTGCTAAGAGCCCTTTCTTTCATAAGGTCTGCTCCATTGAACTCATCTTTTGCACAGTTACAGGATTACCTCCTCTTTGCTAAGATAACTGATTTATTTTACAGCTGTTTACCAATGGGAAGATGTTACGCAAACAGAGTGAAGTCACTCTAGGTATCCTCTCTTCAGGTAAAGTCCATTATGTTAGTTACCAGATATTGGCATCAAAATCTGCTTTAGCTCTTTTTTCCTGAAATACAAAATTCTCAAAAATTTGCTTTACCTTAACTATTTGACATAGATGATAACTTAATTTTTATTTGATATAACCCTTGAAGTACACTTACTACTGAATCATATATGAGCACAACATGAAATTGCATATGTCTATTTAGACGAATTAAATTCCTCTGTTTTTTCTTAATGTCATCTCAATCGGCAATGAAATTTCTCTGTTTTCCAATATCATTATTTCATCCATATGAACTAATATCGACTATGTTGGTGATGTTTGTGTTCAGAAGAAGAAGCCCTCATCGATGTATTCAAGTTTATGTACGACTGCAACTTGCTGTCAGCAAGCATCCCAAATGATTTGTTCGCAGTGCTTTTAGCTGCTATAAAATTCAATGTGCCTTCATGTGTCAATCATTGCTGCAATCTGCTGTTGACATTTCCTATAACTGATCAGTTGGCTTTATTATACATTGATCTTCCATCAACTTCATTCATTGATGCAACTAAACCATTACTAAAGCTAGCAAAAGATTTCCTTCCAGACATTTTGAAGTGTGTATCCAAGTAAGCTCTTCCTCTACATCTGTTACTTTTTTCTTTCGGTTATGCATGTTAGGTTTATTTAATTCTAATATGAACTATTTTTTTTCTTTTGTAAAATATTGTACATTTAGATATCATAAAGATATAATAGATCTGTCTTTGGATGGGATCAAGATTATATTATCTCATGATGATCTCAAGATGGATTCAGAAGATGCGGTTTATGATCTATTGATGGAATGGATCAATGTACATTTTCCTAAATATGACGAACATTGTAGAGCTTTCAAAACAGAATTGTTAAACTTGATGCGTTTAGAATACCTGAGCCCACAAAAGTTGAAAAGTGCTATTGCTGAGTTTTCTGATGACAATCACCTAGAAATGGGGACAGTTACTTCCGTGATAGAACCTTTTGTTATTGACAAAAGAAGAGCATCTCTTCCAACACGTCGTCGTCCCTACAAGATACCTCCTGTTACAACAATGAATTTCGAGATTCCTTTGAAACAATGTGTGGTTTTTCTAGATTTGAAGATAGAAGAATGTAGAGCCATCACACGTCTCGATTGCGAGACTTTTGTCATGCTAGGTGGGTTTATCTTCAACCTTAGTGTTCAACGTATAAAGAATGAGAGTGAGCAAGATTGTTTTGGTTTATTCTTATACTCAAAGAAGTTGGGTACAGAATTGACAGTGGAATATGAGTTTGCTGTGAGGCTAAAATCATCTCCTGAAGCGTTTGTTACCCAAAGAAAACAAACCTGTAACTTCACGCCTGGTGTTGATTATGGACACGGCCATCGTGACCTGTTTGGGGTGACATGGAGCTCAGTCATGGATACAAATAGTGATTTTTTCATTAATGAAACTATGCATCTTAGGGCTATTCTTACCTTGCGCTGAAAATATTGTAATCTGATTGTTTATGAGAAATCCCAAGATTGTGAAGCTTTAGGTAGATTAAAAGTTTGTGTTTCAGTAGCAGTTGTTTCTTTGACGTTATATATGATTGGAGAGACTCATTCATAATCTTTTGCACTTATGATGTTTACATATATTTGGTGGTAATTGTTTCTTTTCTTTTTCCTTCTTTTTAAATATTGAAGTGGTTACTTGTGGGTAAAACGATTGTATGGTTCCATGAAGTGCAGGCAGCCAGGCACACTGAAGAAGTCACAGTAGAGATTATGAGTAGAGAAACTTGACAATTATTTAAACATGAGATATCTCAACTTTATTAGATTTCTAAAACAAGATTACCTATTAATTTACCTTTTTACTATATTTCACACATTCATTATCACATCACATTTTTTATTTCAGCTAATAACTATATGAAAATAGGAATATAAAATTTAAACTCAAGATCTATGTACGCTTTTATCTTTTCTAACATCATGGTGGACCAATAAGCTGCCCGAAAGTAATATGCAAAGAGGAACCAAGTATCTCTCCTCCTTCTCCCTCTCACTCTGCAAAGACTTCATTTATAATGACAACAACCCAACCATCTCTCTCTGTTGAACTTGGATGTGGTATGTCTCGCAATACTTACACTGGGACGAGATGTGAGAAATTTTAGCATATGGATCGACTATCTAATTTTCAATACATATAATATAGAATCGACTGATATTCCTTCCTCTTTCTGTCTTTCGTACTGCTCGCAACTTTTTCATTACTTTGTGGATGATTTTGTTTCAATGAATGACTATTGTAGCTCCCAGACTATTTGTACTGTGATTTTTGAGATTTTACCCATTATAAAATCCGAAAAAAAATATAAAGAGAAATTTCATCAAATTTCACTATATTGGTAAATTATAAAATATCCCTATGTCATTGATCAGAAAGAAAAAAAGACAAAAATACTCAACTAATTAACAAATAAATTTTAAAATTCACAATATGCCCTAAATATTAAAAAATTCACAAAAAATTTGAAATATTATTAAATATAGATAACTATTAAATTTTTAAATATTATAAAACTTGAAAAATTAAATAAAAATATATTAAAATATCATAAAATATAGAAAAATAAATATTTCTTAGATTTTTCAAAATTATTCAATACCATAAGAAAAATTATAGTGTTTAAACACATAATTTATACCAGATTTTCTACTAATTTATACCAATTAATATCATAATTTATACAATTTAAGACCATAATTTTAATTACATTTTTATATTTTTTATAGCAATTTTAAATTATTTATTTAAAATCAATTATTTTATATTTTTAGCTCATATATTAAAAATTTTACTTCAAAAAAATTATATTCTATTTCTCAAATAACTTTATGCATAATATTTGGTACAGAACAAAAAGTAGTATGTCTTAAAATTATCTATAAAATAGAATACGAATTATAAAAAAAATTATGAAAATATTAGCTAAAAATATATAATAATTTATTTGTAAAATAATAAATTCTATAATTTTTTCTTAATTAAATTGATAAAAAATTAAAAATTTATATTCTATTTTGTAGATAATTTTATAACATAATAGTTTGTAGATAATAAACAATATTATGTCATAAATTTATCCACAAAATAAAATACAAATTATAAAAAAAAATTCTGAAAACATTAATTAAAAAATATAAATATTTTTTCTCGGTTGCTATTCGTAGTACAAAATTACTAATCACCGCAGTACAAAAATTTTTAAAATCATTTTAACATATTGTAAACATGTAGTGACATCGTTTCATAACTTTTGCTTTTCGAAAAAATCATTTCATTAAACCCGTTTTTATTGCGTTCGAATTTTGGCCCATCTGTGTCTCCAACCGCTGGACAAGATGTTGATCCTTACTTGGTCAACCAGGGGAAACTTTTCAAGTATACCTTCTATCATAACATCCGGAAGGTTACTGATCCTATCCATAAGCACGAGATAAGATGGAGCTCAGGGTTTGGTTACAGGCCCAAATTAAATCCAGAAAAATATAACAACATGTTTATTCCACGTCCAAACATCCACCAAAGATTATAAATCCAGAAACGTATAACAACACGTTTATTCCATGTCCAAACATCCACCAAAGATTATAAATCCAGAAAAGTATAAGAACACATTTATTCTATGTCCAAACATCTACCAAAGATTATTATAAATCTAGAAAAGTATAACTACACTTTATTCCACGTCCAACATCTACCAAAGATTTTATAAATCCATAAAAGTAACAACACGTTTATTCCACATCCAACATCTACCAAAGATTATATCCAGAAAGTATAACAACACGTTTATTCTCCACGTCCAAACTAATGGTGGCCACGAGTCCGGTTCCACCGGTTCCGGTTCCGGTTCCGGAAAATGTGATTCGTATTCGGAACCGGTCTGTGTGGTTCCGGTCCCGGTTCCGGTTCCGGTTCTGAAATCTGGATTCGCTTCGGATTCGGTCAAAAACCCGGTTCCGGCCGGTTCTAGTTCCGGTTCCGGTTCTGATCGGTTCCGACCGGTTCCGGAGCGGTTCCGGAAAGATTCGATCGGCTCAGTTGCTTCGTTTTAGCTCCAATTTGAGATCCGTTTGAGCACACACGTTGCTCTTTTCATCCACTTTACTCCTAGATAGGTTATTCTTCAAGTTTATAATCTTAAATGTGTAAGAAACAAAGACTTAGGAATTTTTATTGAATTTACAAAAATAAGGAACAAGAGAATTTTATTATATGATTTACTGCCTCATTAAAACCTTATTAGGTAAAAACCCATTGGGAAAACCCTAATAAGGAAAAAGAGTACAGCTACTAAGAGGTTACATGATTCAATTTGCAAGTCTTAAAAAAAAGATTACGTGGAAAGAAAGTAATACTAAATTACTAATACATTCTAAAATTTACAAGATAGAAGTCCTAAGTGGTGTTATCCCCATTCATCTCATACCAATCATCATGTTGGCCTTCATATTGTAATGCGCGTGTTTGGGATCTAACGGCCATTTTCTTCAGAGGAGCACACGCCCGAGACCCAAAACAACGTCGTTTTGGCCCGATTCCAACGGTAACTTCAACCGGTTTCGGGGCGTTTCCGGTTCCAGTTCCACCGGTTCCGGTTCCCGGTTCCGGGCCCGGTTCGGGCCCGAATCTCAAACATGTATTCGTATTCGGAACCGGCTGAGGCGGTTCGGTTCCGGTTCCCACCGGTTCCCGGCCGGTTCCGGTTCCAATCGGTTCCGGGTAGAACCGGACCCGATGGCCACCATTAGTCCAAACATCTACCAAAGATTATAAATCCAGAAAAGTATAACAACACGTTTATTCCACATCCGAACATCTACCAAGCGGAACAAACCTAATGTTTATGCATCAGAGAACTGAAATATATCAAAATGTAGAAATCTTTACAGAAGTCCTAGTATAACAACATGTTTATTCCACGTCCAAACATCAGCCAATATCCTACACTAGAAGACTATTTATGACATTCTTATACTCCTCATTAGGGAGCAATTCAATATTGGACCTATGTTTCTTCAGCGTTGGCTACTATTTATGACATTCTAATACTCCTCGTTAGGGAGTAATTCAGTGTTGGACCTCTGTTTCTTCAGCTTTGGCTTGGATGTACAAATGAAGTTATAAATCCAGAAAAGTATAAATACACGGTTAAGATCCATTACAACACGAATGAATCCCAGTCTTCCTAGTTGTCCTCTTAATTTAGTAATACGGTATATGTTGATTACATGAAACCGAAGAACGCTATATGAAATCGAAGAACGCTATATGTTGAACCATTTTACCAAGAGAAATAAACCCAATGTTTATGTCACGAGAACTGAATATCCACATGTATTGGAAATACAAAATTCCAAAACTCTTGTCAAATTAAGACATTAATTGAGCTCACATGTGTCAAATTAAATCACTAATTGAGCCAATTAGTGTCTTAATTTAACACGAGTGAGCTCCATTAGCGTCTTAATTTGACACGAGTGAGCTCAATTAGTGTCTTAATTTGACACGAGTGAGCTCAATTAGTGTCTTAATTTGACACGAGTGAGCTCAATTAGTGTCTTAATTTGACACGAGTGAGCTCATTTAGTGTCTTAATTTGACACGAGTGAGCTCAATTAGTGTCTTAATTTGACACAAGTGAGCTCAATTAGTGTCTTAATTTGACACGAGTGAGCTCAATTAGTGTCTTAATTTGACACGCATGTACATTATTAATGTGTGTGTATATGTATGTATGTGTGTGTGTAAATTGCTTATTTTTAAAACAGATGACATGCATGTACATTATTACACAGCTACTGCATTCTGGTATGCCAACCCATTATATTCCTTATAGGACTACATAAGGTACGCAATGACATTTCAATTTTATGGGGAATACAAGTATGTACCTTCTTACATGGCTATTTAGCTTCAGCATTACATGTAAGGACACAGTCACTATTAGACATGGTCACACACAACCACCATGTAAGACTATACAAAGTACAAAATGACATTTCACAATTTTTTGGGGAATACATGTAAGCAGTGGCGGAGGCAAAGCCTGCCTGGAGGGAGCAAAACCCCCCTAACTTTGTTAAATTACATAAATTTGTAGTGTAAATTTTATTTTTTTTAGAAAAATTTAGTAAAAACACCCCCTAATTTTTTATAATTCTGTCTTTGACCCCCTCAACTTGTATTTCTGGCTCCGCCCCTGCATGTAAGGACACAATCACTATTAGCTTCAGCATCAACTTTAAGGACAGAGTCACTATCAGACACAGCACAATGTTTTAAGCAAAAAACTGGAGCTTGTGCTTTCTCTATAAAAGGAGTAGAGTTGCTACTGATTCTTTACAATTCATATTTCCACACCACCAACTCCTTCAAATTCACAACCCATTCACATTATCATGAGTCACTCATCAAATTCCGAAAACACTTCTAATATCATATGGGAGCATGAATCCCTTTCCGATACAGAAGAAAGTGATGTTTCAATGGTGGAGAATGAATCACTCCACAACCAGTCAAATTCCGAAAACACTTCTAATATCATATGGGAGCATGAATCCCTTTCCGATACAGAAGAGAGTGATATTTCAATGGTGGAGAATGAATCACTCCACAACCAAGAAGAATCTACTGGAAGTAATGACTGGGTGGGGTGTATGAGAGTTCAATACTGTGGGAAATAGAATCACTCACAGATTCATATGAAGACAACAGTGATTTTTCAATGGAGTCAGTTGCAAGCAATGAAGTGTATGACAGTTCCATTTTATAGGAACTCAAATCACTCTCCAATTCATATGAAGGCGAGAGTGAAGAGTCAATTGGTAGTAATGATGATTGATAATATCAATTATGTTTTTTTCCCTAAAGATGTTTTTACATCAAATGTCATCTTGTAATATGTTATGTAACTTAGTTGTGATTCAAGATGTTCAATGAAAGTTGTTTCAAATGTCCATTTGCATTATTCAATGAAAAAAATATTGCTATAATACAATCCAACGGAAAGTTTTGATAGACAAAAAAACTTTGTACTACATGTTAGTAAAAATGAAATGACTGTAAAAACTGTTATAGATATCAATTTTTATTTTCTTGAACAAAAACGGGCGCCCTAACACATTGCAATGTATTCCGGATAGTTTGGCCAAAAATATTTGTACTGCACTTAGTATAATCAAAATGAAATGATTGTAAAAACTGTTTCATATATCGATTTTTATTTTTTTGAACAAAAACGGGCGTCCCAACATATTGCAATGTATTCTGGATAGTTTGGCAAAAAAAAAAAAAATTGTACTGCACTTAGTAAAATCACTATTCATCAAGTATAAACTTCTTTAATTAAATCACAAGTGGATGTCAATTAATGATAAAAAAGCCGCACCCACACTTTGTTACATGTTTACAACGTTAAAATGATTTTAAAAAAAGTTGTACTGCGGTGATTAGTAATTTTGTACTACGAGTAGCAACCCCATATTTTTTTATTAAATTAATTATATTTTATGCAAGATAAATTATTTATATTTTTAACTAATATTTTTGGAAACTTTTTTTTATATAATTTGTATTCTATGTTGTAGATAACTTTATGACATAATATTTTTTGTAATATAAATTTTAAATAATTTTTTTCTATAAATTAGTTAAAATATATAAAATAATTTATTTTGAATAAATAATTTAAATTGCTAGAAAAGTTATCTAAAAAGTGTAAGGTGAAAATATGGTATTTAATTGGTATAAATTATGGTACTTAATTGATAGAAAATTTGGTATAAATTATGTGTTAATACACTATATTTTTTGGTACTTGATAATTTTAAAAACATATAAAAATATTTACTTTTTTCAATATTTTATAATATTTTTATATACTTTTATTTCATATTTCAATTTTTAATTTTTTTTATAACATTTATAAAATATATAATATTGTTTATAATTATCTTTATTTTATAGTATTTTGAATTTTTTGTGAGTTTTAGTGAATTTTTTAACATTTAGAGGCATATTGTGAACTTTCAAAGTACATTGTTAACTAATAGGAATTTTTTTTCATTATGGTCAATGATATAGTGACATTTCAAGTATTTTTGTAAACAAATATAGTGGTATTTTATGACTTTGTTTTCTAGAAATTTATGAATTTATTAAAAATATAGGGATATTTCATACATTTTCTCGATTATAAAATGCGACAATATATTTTATATTTTATATTGGTCAATGATAGAGTCTCATTTTTATAATAGCACAGGACCCACAAATATCAAAGACACCATGTACTAGTTGCTAGTTTTGAGAGAGTTAATGTCTAAGTAAATAAAATTACCTTTTAAAGATTCACCATCAAAAAAATCTAATATCTCAAGAGCATTATATTATATATAACTAGAAGATGTTGAAATGTAATATGCCTAAACTCATCTAAAGTTTAGAATAAGTGAGATACTATTTAATTTTATGCAATACATAAATATATTTCAAGTTAAGTTAATGAGGCCAGGACAAGCTATACTTGATAAATAAATTAAATTATTGAAATGAAATATACTAAGATACTATTAAATTAAGTAACAAGACATAATATTTCATGACAAATCTAGATATTGCAATGGTATGTATTATCAATTATACATACTTCAAATACATATGTTGCAATGGTACACACAATCCAAATGCGTCATAGTCCATACGTAGAATATATTGTACTAAAGTATATCACATTTATGTAACATGAGGGAAATAACATATATATTCGTGGTATGTACTTATATTTCTATGCAAAAGGGAATAATGAATATAAATATGGCATTTATATAGATTGAAGAAAACAAAAACTAAATATAATTTAGATGTCTTTTTTTGCTATAGCTCAATAATTTGGAAAACGTCTTACTCACTCTCATCAGAAAAGATGTATACTACAATAAATTATTGATTTATGTAACAAATGAAATAAAGAATAATAAATTGCAAAAAAAGAAAAGAACAAAAAAACCTGAAAACCGTATCAGTAATTATAGAACTTTGTGTATAAACATCATTCTCTACTATATCAAATCAATTTATCGGTTTATACTGTCCTCTTTTCCTCGTCCTTGTAGTCATCCCCAACAATCGCGGCAGGATCAACAACAACCGACTCCGGATTAATCTCCTGAAGCTGCTTCATAACTTGACCAGCATCAGGCCGGTCATCAGGAGACGGATCAACCAAATGCAAAGCCAGCTTTAAAGCATTAAGCATCTCATCCCTACTAGTCACCATGTCATCCTTCCCTAGCTCCGAATCAAACACTTCAGTCGACCAATCTTCCTTCATGTTTGACGCAACCCATTGCGGCAGATCCACACCGTCGATCACTTCACCAGGAGGCTTCCCCGTCAAAAGTTCCAGCATTATAACACCAAGGCTGTAGATATCAGCCTTCGCCGTAGGTTTTTTCGTCTTCTGCACCTCAGGCGCTCTGTACCCGGTCGACCCTGCCGTTGCTGCAGCTGCAATCATATTCGTGTTGGCTGTTTCCGTCATCAACCTTGAGACGCCGTAATCTCCGATCTTTGGCTCCGATCCATCGTCTAGGTAGATGTCGCTGGAGGTGAGGTTTCCGTGAATCATGTTTTCGTTGGAATGAAGGTGAAGAAGTCCACGCGTAATTCCCCTCGCTATCTTCATCCTTGTCGGCCAGTTGATCAAAGTCTCAGGACCTCGCCCTGCAATTCATCAATTATCATCATCAATTCATCATCGTCAAGTCAAACGCATTTATCATAAAAAGAATCGAAGTAATATCCTTACCGTGGAGATACGAAGAAAGGCTTCCCTTAGGCAGATAATCATACACGAGAAGCTTCTCGCCTTTCGCTCCAAGGTAATAAGCTCTAAGCGCTAAGAGATTGGGGTGTCTGATACATCCAAGAGCCGCAACCTCAACCTCAAACTCCTTGGAACTCAGCGCTAGCTTCTCTCTCAGTCTCTTAACAGCTACTTGATTTCCATCCTCCATAGTCGCCTTGTAAACAGTCCCGAATGTGCTCTTCCCCATGATCTCCGCAGTGGCGCAGAGCAGATTATCGGCCGTGAACACAATTGGTCCATCAAACAGCACCAATTTACCCCCACCGACACCGCCGCCAATTCCAGATCCTGATCCAGTGGCTGTTGCAGCAAATCCAGAGACCGTTTTTCCCGTGCCAGTACTGATATCGGTGGTCGATTTCAATCCATTGGATCGTTTTCGGAAGAAACAGCAGCCGAGTACACAGAGCAAGAATGCGATGGCGAGGATGGCGACGCCGATCATTACAAAGATTACGTCCTTCGTGTTCAGCTTTCGTCTGTGGTTGTGCTGGTTTGATACGGTATGTGGTGGTGGTGATAAAAGAGGAGGAGAAGAAACAGCAGCACACTGGGGTGAATTGCTGTACCCGCACAATTGAAGGTTATCGGTGAAAGAAGAGGAATCGAACTTTTTAGAAAGAGAGGAGGGAACTCGACCGGATAGATCATTGTGGGAAACATTGAATGAAGTGAGATTAGGTAGCGTCGAGAGAGATAACGGTATCCCTCCGGTGAGATTGTTTATTGATAAATCGAGAGCTGTGAGGTTTTCTAGCCTTCCCAAATCGTCTGGAATGTGACCGGTGATACGATTACGGCTAAGAGACAGCAATCGTAAATTAGTGAGCCTGCTCAGAAAGGCGGGATATTCCCCGTGAGGAGATTCGAATCAAGTGTTAGAACTTCAAGCTGGAAGCCGCCGTTATTGTCTCGTCCTCCAATGGTGGGAATTGAACCGGAGAGGTTATTGTGCTGGAGAGCGAGGAAGGTGAGAGATGGACGAACTGAGAATTCGGGAGGGATTGAACCGGAAAGGGAATTGAAGCTCAGGTTCAGCCTGTATAGCTTAGTGGCATTGGCGAGACTAGGAGGGAAAGAACCATTCAAGAAATTGCCACTGAGATCAAGATTCTGCAGGTTCGGGAGGTCACTGATTGACGGAGGGATTGAACCGGACAAACGGTTGTTGAAGAGGTAAAGCCCTCTGAGGTTAGTGAGTTGACCAATGGAAACAGGGATTGATCCCCGATGCGATTGTCGTGCAAGCTGAGCCGCCTGAGAGCTGTCAATTGAATAATTTTGGGAGTGATTTGACCGCTGAGTCCCTTGAATGGAAGTTGGATCGCGATGACTCGTCCGTTGATGCACTTAATTCCAGTCCAGGCGCCAGAGCAGGCTGATTGGCGGGTGCCATTCCAGGTGAAGAGGAAGATTCCCGTTGGGTCCACTTCTTGTTTGAAAGCTTTGAGAGTTTGAAAGTCTGGATTAGTGATCGCAACGCCATCGTAGGTGTGCTTGGCTGAAACGGAGGTGGTGAAGATCAATAGACAGAAGAGTAAAACGGAAAGGAAAAGCTGATGAGAAGGGCTTTGAGGTTTTCGCGGCTTCACTTTCGGGTTTATCTTAGACCGGTGATCCAGAACCGATACGGGTACGGCAAAATGAGATGTGTTGCTGCTGTGGGATTCATCTTGCTTTTCCATAAAAGAGAGGTTTCAAAGGAAGCACACTAATAATGTTTTGCTTAGAGAAAACCCATACATACAGTACACTCGTGCCGGGAAAGGAAGTGTAGGTTTCTTGGAAGAAATACAAGGTTTGGGGATGAGATATTAGAAGCGGGCAGAGCAAGCCGGCAACGGTCAGGCCGTCGGACTCTGTTTTTAGTCAATAGCAACGGCTAGTTGTACTGTTTATATGTCATTTTCTCTTTTAAGGACTTCCATGTTCCATCATTCCCGCCAACGGGAAATGGGCCTCACTCTTTTTGGGTCACTTGTGTTTTATTACTGCGACAAAAGTCCACATATGTTTTCTTCCCCGCCCGTTGTTCATCCCAACGGTTTGATTTTAATGGGGTCACTTGCACGTCCACATTGACAAAAGAAAACAAAAAGTAAGCCCGTTCACTTTTGAGTATTTTTTTTAATCTGACGTCCCAAAGGGACGATCACTTTTGAGTATTTAGGAAACATGAATCGCAAAATCTTGACTGCATGTGACTGTAGTAACTGTACATCTAAGATGTATTTGTCAATTTATTTATTTATTTATTAATTACGAACGGTGGAGGATATGGAGAGAAAAACAAAAATAAAAAAATCATGCTTATTCAGAGGAGGAGGAGTAGTTACTGCTCTTTCTTCTTTTTTTTCTTTTAATGGGCGCGCAGGAGCAGCAGTTTTTTTTTTAATTTTTTTCTTTTTCTTATTTAATTATAAAAATTTTAAATTGTTATAACTTTTGACATATAAGTTTAAAATGAAAAAAATTTATCATTGTTCATCTAAATTAAGCTCTTCAAAATAAGACCAGTCATGGAATATGTTTTGACAACTTTTTAAAAAAAATATTTTTACATGTATACTATGATATTTTAAGTGAGGATGTATGTACATATTTTAATGTGAGAATGTACATGTTTTAATGTGACGATGTACATGTTTAAATGTGAGAATGTACATGTTCTTTAATGAACATCTGTACATGTTTGTATGGTCATATGTACATGTTTGTATGACCGTCTGTACAAGTGTTCTTCCTTATATGTATAGGTTTTAATTTAAGGATGTAATATTTAATGATTCGTACAGGTTTATATGACTATCTATATGCTTTTAATGCGAGGATGTACATGTTTTTACGTGTGGATGTACATGTTTTAATGAACATTTGTACAGGTTTGTATGACCATCTGTACAAGTTTTCTTTTATATTCTGTACACTATACATGTAAAAATATTTTTTTAAAGTTGCCAAAATATATCCATGACTGGTCTTTGTTTTGAAGAGCTTGAATTTAAATGAACAATGATATAATTTTTTTTCATTTTGGACTTATATATTAAAAGTTACAGTAATTTAAAGTTTTTATGATAAAAAAAATAAAAGGAAAAAACTAAAAAAAAATGACATGCGTCGGAGTAGCGCTTGCAAAAAAAAAAAAAAATCACGCTCGCGCATGAGGATGTAGCGCGCAGGTATATAGCCAACCTGGCTACAGTGATAGCTAAGACAGACCGAACATGAATATATTAGTGATTGTTTATCCTTACTTTTTAATTGTTGACAAGTGGCCGTTCAACGATCAGCTGGGGAATGTTATATACTCAACAAATTTAAAATACTGTAAATATATATGAAAATTATTATAAAAATTGAAAAAATATTGAAAATTAAAATATCATAAAAATTGAAAAAAATTATATTTCTTAGATTTTTTAAAAAATTATTCAGTAACATAAAAAAAGTGTTTAAACACACAATTTATACTAATTTCTACCAATTAATTACTATAATTTATAATTCTATCAGTTAATTACCATAATTTATACCAATTAAGTATCATAATTTTATCCATATATTTTTTAAATCATTTTTTCTACCAATTTAAATTCATTCAAAAAATTTATTATATTTCTAACTAATATTTAAAAATATTACTTTAAAGTTTTTATTTTATTTTATTTTGCAAATAACTTTATGACATAATATTTTTTGTTATCTAGAAAATATTTTGTTATAAGAGTTATCTTCAAAATAGAATATAAATTTTTAAATTATTTTTTTGAATAATAGTTAAGAGTATAACATAATTTATTTTGAATAAATCATTTGAATTTTTAACAAAAAGATAATTTAAACATGTATGACAAATTGTGGTACTTAATTGATATAATTATGGCATAAAAATTGTATAAATTATGTGTTTACAACTCTATATTCTTTTTTATGCTACTTAATAATTTAAAAAAAATATTAGAAATATTTACCTTTTTCAATATATTATGATATATTTTGTAAGTTTTTATAATATTTTTTAATTTTTTATGTATTTTTTTTATATTTTTATAGTATTTTGATTTTTTGTGAATTTATTAACCACTTAGGGTAAACATTATGGTTATCAACTTTTGGTAGAAAAAAATAATATATAAAATGTAAAGTAAAAATTCAGTTTTTTAACTTTTTTAATATTTTTAATTTTTATATATTTTTATAGTATTTAAATTTTTTGTGAGTTTTTGTGAATTTTTCAAAAGTTGGGGCATATGTGAATTTTAAAAGTATTTTGTTAACTATTAGGGGTGTTTTATCTTTTTTTCTTCTGGCCAATGACTATAATATAATTGCATGGACTTTTCTAAAAATATAGTGGCATTTTGACTTTTTTTTTGACATTTCATTAATTAGCAAAAAATATATGACATTTCATGAAATTTCCCAATTTATTTCCCTGCATGAACGAAGATATAGAATAATCATAAAGAATTTTTTTTCATTTTTTGGCATATGATTCATTCTGTTTCCTATATTTATAGTGAATGACCCATACACACCGCATATAAAATGGATTTTTTTAAAGTGGATCCAACCATTTACATTTCATATGATCATAGGTACAATCCATCATCCAAACTAACGAAACCACAAGAGCATATAAAGTTAGTCCCCATCATAAGCCAAATAAAACTTAGACGCTAATCAACAAATAGATTAGCTTTGATCAATAGCCATCCGGCCCATCACTATATGTAAACAATCCAGCATGGGACGTGACGAAGTGGTACTACAACATTACAAGATCATAGCTAATCCAACTAAACTATTAAGTAAGAACCAAAAACCCACCAACCAAAATAAAAAGTTCAAAACATTACACAAAACCAACTAACTAAGCCAACAACTATGAACGTCAAAGTTCATCAAAACCAACCAAAGCAAACCGATCAACCCAAGTTACTTAATCATAGGCTTCCTCAAAGCCGTACTCTGCCCACCAGCTTCACTCATTTCCATTTCTGAACTGCTCCACCGTAGATGGGCCTATGCTAGAGGATGTCATTTCTTGCTTCTTGGACTTGCGCTACGCCTAAGGAAGAAACAGATCCCAACCCTTTTCTCTACCCGCTTATGATGCAAGTCGATGAAACGACCTCTTACCATGCGGGTCCAGCTGGAAGCGGGGGGTGGTTTCACTTGCCCGGTGAAGGGATTTTTCCACAAGGACTAGGGAGTTAGAGCTTGATAAGTTAACCTAAATATGGTAGATATTAAAGGGTCACCTAGCCCTAAATAGTGGGGAACATCCAAGTCTCTAGCTGGTGCGTGAGTTTCTGTAAATTATACTAGCAAGGAAAATTTTGGCAGACAACCACGGTCCAAAGGGCTCTAACTTCTCCCCTTTCAAGACACTAGGGACAACTCAAAGCGTGTGTAAACAATCCACACTTAACATAAATCCTTGACATGCAGCCATAAAAGACATAAACATAGAATTTACCCTCCTCCTAATGTGTCATGCAACGGAGGATAGAACGAGTGATGTCCACCATGATCTTGAAGTATAAATACCTAAAATCCTTATAGGCAGAATCATCCAAAGTCGCAGAACCGGCCCATTTTAGTTGTAACAAGCTCAAAAATTTACCATTATAGAGAAAGGGAGGGACGACAAAGATCCATACCCAAAACGGAATCCACTAAAACTCATGGTGTGGTATGGCGACACCGGGTTCAGTCATTGGACTCCAAAAAGAAATTCGGTAACATGCCATGGGCCATGAACCAACACCACATGCATCGCATCAACTGCTTCAAATTCTATGAGGAAGACATCGGACTCGACTTTAGTGAATTTGAAACCTCCAAATGGGTTCCATAGGTCCAAGAGAATAGGTCGCAAGGTTTTTTTTTTTTTGATAATTGGTGGCACAAGGCCTCAAGATCCGCATGAGCGGGATAGAATACAGATATAAGACCAGAAAAAACATCCATAACTCGGCCATACCTAAAGCGATCTACCCTTACGTCCGAGATGCAATACTCGTAGACTTACACTCTTGTCTTTCTCTTGCTCTTATGACAACCCTACTCACACGAGAGAATTTACTGAAACCTACACAGCCTTTCTTATTCCGGCTACCCCTCCTAGAGCTTATTCTAGAATGTTGGCGAGCAGTCAGACTCAGCCCCTGCAGCAGACTTGGTCTCTGAACTCTCTGCCGATAAGCATCTCTCTGCTCACGAATGATCCCTTCGAGATTACTCAAAGCACGCCCTTCGTCTAAGATGGACATCCGAGCTCCTTCGCAAGTAAAAGGGTCTGTCTAGCTTCCTCCTTGACAAAATCCTCATCAGACTGAACTGGCGGCGCTACTGGTCCTCCATCAGGCTCAAAGCCAGGAGGGAATTCTGGGTCCTCAAACAGGGCCCTTAGGTCATCTCCGTCACCCCCTCTTCCCCTTGTTCGACAAGAGGGGTCTCACACACGATCTCAGGAAGACGGGTGTAACCATCCTTATCGACATCAAGGTGATAGGGGAAATTCTTGGTTGAGCGAAGAGTGTCCCTATAATGCATTGTCCTAGCGCCAGGGGGAGGAGAAGAAAGGGTTGGAGGCCATTTCATGAAGTGAGTTGTAGAAGAGAGGGTTGGTAGTAGGAAGAAAGAAGTAGACAAGTTAGTGGTAAGATAGAGAGCCAGAGAGTGGGAGAAAAAGTTAGGGAAATGAGAGCAAATTACTGATATTAATGAGAAAAAGAATAGAGGAGAGGAGGAGGAAATGAGAGCAAATTACCAATATTAACGAGAAAAAGAATAGAGGAGAGGAGGATGGCTTAAGCTCTGCAAAGTAATAATTTGCATGCTATAGGGGGCGGGGAGAGGAAATTCATGTTGAACTTCCTCATTTGGTGGGTTGTTCTCCCAAGTCAAAGAGTAAGGAGAGCATACGGGCAGGAGAGGCATAGCCTTTTGCGTAGTTAACGTACTACAAAACAAAAGGTTGAAACATGAAGTGTGCGCATATAAATGGGATCCGATTACAAAAGAGGTAAGCCGATGAAAGTTACATCGGGATCATGATCAAAGAAGAGGAATGATAATAAAACAAAAATGATTAGGAAAGAATGATTATCACATTATAATGATCGGTGATATGGAAAAAATATGCGAGTCAGTCCTTATGCGGGAAAAACTTCTCTATTTAGGGGAAAGAAACTCTCTTTTTTCTCTTTGTTGCCACCGTTTTTCTCCAGATCCATAGCTTCTTTGCTCCTTTTGAATAACATGAGTAATTTTTCTGACGGGCTTCTTCTCAATGTTTATCTCTATTATTTCTTCTTCAACCTATTTATCATTTAGCTTCACCTACTTCTAGTTGTCATCTTTTTTATATTTCTCCCTCTATTTTTCCTTTTCTTGTCTTTATATTTTTCTTTGCATGTAATGTTTTTCATCTTTTTTCATCTATGAAGCTTTTATTTATGCCTTTGGGTATGCTTTTGTTTCAATTTATGAGAGGTTTTGCACCAGGGGAGAAAACGCTTTGGTCTGATGTTTTGTGGGGCTCATGGTTACCGATGAGCAAAGACGGACCATTTTATGGCCTCTACCATATGCATCTATGATCTATCCCATCTAGTTGCTTCCATCACACCACTGGTTGTCGACATGCAAATTCATATTCACTAATTTGCCGACCAAACAATAGCAAATTGTTTGCTTCAATAGAGAATGAAGACATGTGTCAATGGTGGTCGCGCCCTTCCAAATTTGACATGCAAGTGAAGAAACTTGGGGATTATGTCTGGATGAAGACGAAAGGGATACCCAGTGACCAACAATGTTTTGTGCCAATCACTTCCCTTTCTAAACAATTTACCGGTGGAAGGAGAAGAAGACAGATTGTGGTGGTGACTTCAAGGCTTTATTTGGTTCGGGTAAATGTCAGTCACCACCTACATGAAATGAAGTTAACTGGGGGTTTTTGTTGGAATTAAGATAGCAACATAAGCTTGTTGGTGAAATTTCCATGTCGGTTTGCAATGCATGTTAGAGTTTCGGTTTTGAATGGCAAGCGGAGCACCGGTGGTGATCGAATCGGTTGGAGGGGAGATTTGAAGTTGGTGGCGAGCCGTGACGGAATCTTTGAGAAACTGGGGACATCGGTATGAGTAGACCAAGTGGTTGAAGTAGCGGTTCTTCATTTGGTCCACATGAAAGAGTCACCACCGGTTGCTGATGGGTCGCATGTTGAGATGGAAACCCTTAGATTATCTGGGGTTGCCTAGAAAAATGAGCCTAAGATTGAACGATTGCTGGGAGGAGTAGAGTTCCTATGCAACCGGAACCTTATTTTCGGACTTTGTTGTTGTATCTATTTATGATGCATATCTAGTTGGTCCCATGGTGAATTTTATCCTTGTTGGTTGATATACTTGTTTATATGTTTTTGTAATGAGTTTATTAGGTCTAATTTTGCTTGCTTCGTTGCTATTACCGTTTCTTATCTTTCTATAGTTTTGGAGTTCCTTGCTTTAGTTTTTAGCATGGTTTGTGTTGGGGAGGACGAGCTTGAAATGCTATGTATCTAGTTGGTCAGTTTCTAACCTACTATGGGTGTTATTTAGGTGTGGACTGCTGGCTTGGCCGGTTCTGTTTACACCATCTGGCTGAAGTTAAGGCTTGTAAGTGGGCTATTTTTGTGTTATTTTATCCTCTATAAATAGAAGTAGGTTGGTTCTTCACGGAAAAAAAATGATTGGTGATACGGTTTTTTTACCTGGTGATATGTTCCTAAAATAATATGGAATTAACTTCTTTTATCTTAATTATTTGCCTATAATAAGAATAGGAAATTGGTCATTTTTCTTGTCTAGTAGGGCCCCTTCCGTCCCCTCTTCGGGCGGATTCCGCTTCGTGGTTGTCGCGATTGACTACTTCACCAAGTGGACCCAAGCTGCCCCACTCTCAACCATAGCAGCAAAACGCATCAAGGACTTCATGTGGAAGAATATACTATGCCGTTTTTTGGGATACCAGTTCAACTGTAAGTCATTTATCGAATTCTGTGAGACTTGTGCTATTGACCTCAGGTTCGCCTATGTCACACACCTACAGGCCAACGACCAAGTAAAAAATGCCAACAACCAACTCATGCGGGACCTAAAGAAATGGCTCTCATGAAGCAAGGACGTTTGGGCCAAAATCCAACCTCAAAAGCTCTAGTCTCATCAAACCACTGAACAAAAGCCGACTGGGGAAACCCTCTTCAGACTAGTATACGGCACCGAAATCGTTATGCTGGCAGAAGTAAAGGTTGTCAGCGCACAAATAAAACATTTCGACGAGCAAAGCAACGACGAACGAATTCAGACCGAGCTCGACCTCATAGACGAAACTCGGAAGATCGCAATCATAGGATTGTAATGTGAACTAACAAGTTGCCTGATACTACAACAAAAAGGTCAGAACCAGAGATTTCACATGTAGGGGGGACTTAGCTCTGTGAACGGCTGACAACCCCTTCAAATTACAACCCAAGTGGGATGACCCATATATCACCTTCAAGAAAAAATGTGTTGTGCCGACTGCTCGATCGGGTCATCGCCAACTCTTTGCATGCCGAGCAGCTCAAAAAATGCTATCCTTAGGTAATCTTCCATGTCATTGAACATCTACATTGTAATCTGTGTTACTTGGCTTGAATGCCATCAATAATGTCTAAATTGGAAATAGTTTTCAACCAGCAATTGACGTGCCTCAGTTATTACCTCACTAGTTGTGTCATTACCCCATGCGCAAAGATAATCAAAACTAAATTGATCTCTTTCAAGTTAACTCCCTTCGGAGTATCTCTATACGAACCCGTGGGATGCCCGAGTCTCGTCACTCAAACACACCTAGTTTTCAAAATGTGTCTAGCGTTCAAGATCTCAAACACGCCTAGCATTCAAAGTCCACGGATCAGACCTGATATGTCGTATGGCTGGCCAGGGAACCACGTTTCTCGAGGGAAAACACTCCTAACGGGAGGCCACAATCCAGCCCGAAGAGTATTTCCTCAAAAACCTAAGGAAGAAACCAGTTGTCTCCCATCCCCTATGAATCGGTTCGAACACCTCACTAGCAAAAAGCAAATAAAACCGGGGTCCAAAGAAACTAGTTTGTAGGCGTTGGTTTTGAACCCTTAAGTGTTGAGCTTAAGGTTTCAAGGTTCGATTTACAATTAAAATAATTAACCTAAAATAATAGAATTAAAGTTTAATTATTTTAACTGCCCATATAAACCTTGAGAGAGTCGCCATCTAAGTTTTGACCTTTTAAACTTGGAAAGAAAAATGTAATACTTTTTAGAGTAATAGGTTCGACGGTTTGATATGAAATTTATAAGGGTCCAGATTCTTTCATTACCCTCATAACTAACTTTTTCTTTACTCGTATAATTCTAAGAGTAACCATTTATGACATTATCTATATTTTATATTATAAAGTCCAATAGTGTGTTGTATCAATGTTCTTACCGGAACGGTGTAGAACTTAATTAAAAAAAACATTGCAACTTCAAGTACTGAAACAAAAATCAATGAGTCTTAGCTACAACCATATGTAGTCATATTTGGCTACATTTTTCATGGTATAGTTTGTGTAGAGTAAATGTACATGTTTTATAAGTTTGTTGTACAGTTTATAAAGTTAGTATGTACATTTAGTACAAATTCAGAAATATCACAATTCACTGTATACATGTACATATACATCCGAACAGTTTTGAATGATCACATGTATAGTTTTCAATGACCAAATGTACATATATGTAGCTATCTATAGCTACATGTGGTTGTAGCCAAGAAATTGGGAACAAAAATACCCTTCGAAAAAAAAGGTACTGAAACAAAGAAATGTTATTATCTACTTAATTAGCAAATGATTGTTGCTAACCATTTATGTCCGCCAAAAAGATGACAAACGTAATGAAAAGTAGCCCATTTACTTCTGAGGGTAAAATACTAATAAAATAAATGAACAAACAAAACATACCTCAAAACCCGAACATTTTTCTTACTCTTTTTTTCTTTGCAGAGTACCTAACGTTTCGTAAATCTTGTCGTGCATTACAAACTTCTGATCTAGTGAGTATATTAGACACCACAGCTGCATACTCACTAGGTAGCCATTTAAGAAGATAAAACTGGAATTCATGATCTGAGATTTCATGTTCAACAATAGCCAAGGAATCAGTAAGAAATCTTGCTCGATTGAAATAGCAATTAACATCTTCTGTCTCCTTTTTCTCAATAGTAGTAATCTGAAGAAGTAAGTTGCTAATCTGGGCATTATTTTGAGCAGCAGAAGTTTCATGAATGTATAACCATACTTTAGATGAGGGTTCCAGATTAATCACTTGGGGAACAATAGATTCAGTTAGTGAAGTGAGTAGAATAGCCAAAATCATATGATATTGTTGGATCCATCGTTGATATGCTGGATTAATAACTCCATCATTGTGAGAAACAGGACACGAGTAATCTCCTTCCACAAACTAGTATAGATCATTCCCGGTAAGGAAGTGTTTGATCATACCTTTCCAAATCATAAAGGTATCCTTCCTGAGTTTTACCATATATGTCGCCGCTGATATTATTGATTATGAACTTGTTGCAGGAGATTGAGTCACTTGATTCTCTTCTCCAGAATTGCCTCCAGAATTGTCGTTAGAGGAAGTTTCACCGGAGGAGACATTTGCGTTTTGGGTGTCTCCATTAGAGGAAAGAACAAAGAGCACTTGGCTCTGATACCATACAATAAAAACTATCGGAAATGAATGTTGTGTGTATTGATAGTGTGTAAACCCTTGTATAAGAGGGATATTTATACTACCCTAACTATCTTTGATATTTGTGTAACGGACTGGATATGTGTAAATACAACAATGGGCCTTTTAACTATACACATGTCTGATATTAATATGGGCCTTATATCATGGGCTTCTAAGGGACCATCGACGACCGATACATACAGGAACGTGGAGATGCTAGCTAGCTTTGGCTCAACGGGTGTGAAATCTTGCTGCGCCGTGACATATCACGTAACATTGGGTAGAAATATAGGAAGCATCTATGAGACGCTCTTCTATCCGCTCTTCTGTTTGGACGGAGAAGTAACAAAACAAGGTCAATGGTGACTCTCCTTAAGTAAACGATGACCGATTTGGACCTTAGGAACGAGAAGATTTTGAGAGTTGTGGAGAACAACGTTTATATCCTACTCGATGCACTAGTGTGAAGGCATCTCTACTACGGTGGTATCCACTCGGATTGGAGCATGGAAACCCGTCGGAGCCGATGATTCTTGTCGAGGATAAGTGAAACTGATGGAACTTCTAGTAGTGCAGGAAACTGGCGATGGTGTTGATGACAGTTTAGCCCACAAACATGAATGATGAAAATGTTTGAGGTTTTACCGTGCAGGTATGTTATGCCCCAGAATTTTTTTTATTTTATTTTATCATATTCCTTCTGATTCGCAAAGGGAGTTCGGATTAATTTGTACCTTATACTAGAGTGTTTATGACATTCCTTAAATATTATTGTCATAGCTTGAGGAAGGAGAATTAGAAATAGCATGCTTCTATCATATTTATTTTTTTTTAGGGAAGGGACTTCTTAATTCTTTAATTTATTTCCCTTCTCTCTTCCTACTCCTATTCACGTTATTTCTCTCCTTCCACTTTCCTGACATCTATTCACGACAGTTTCATCACTCTCAAACCCTCATCCCTTTGCTCATCCTCTTCTTCAATTTCTTTCAATTGTAATCGCTGGAGGTCTATAGATGGAATTGTGTTCGTCCGTCGGTCGTCAATCAGGTTGGATTGTAGATTGGTTCTCTTCTCCATTAAGGCTTCCTCTTCTCTTTTCTAATTCTGATTTTGTATTTTGGGAGCGGTTCAATTCGAGGGATTATCATTTGACTGGAGATTCGGGAAGGCGATTCGTAGAGTCCGCAGAGATGGCTTAGCTACGGATGTGAGGTAGGTGGTGAATGGATTCGGTTGTGTGCGTTCACCCACGGGGGTTTTGAATCCGTTGTTTTCCGTATATGTTTGTGTGGTTTCTGATTGTGGTAATTTTGTGTGTGTTCCGGATTTGCGTTTTGATGTGTTACAACCCCGTGGGATTTGTATTTGTTTTGCGTATTTTGATATGTAAGTATACTTTGACAATGGTGAATCTACCTCTATGGTTCCCTTCTGTTTTGTGAACTTTGAGTGCTTCTGATTTGAGAGTTCGGATTGTTTAATCGCCCTATGTTTGGTGATCGATCTCTGTCTGATTTGTTTTGGTTTTGACCTTCTAAAACTGCCATGGTTATGGTTTAAAGACTTTGGTTTCATACTGCATTTTTGACATTGTTTTGAGGACTCTGTTCGCATCTGTTTTCGTTCTGGAAATTGAACTTTTCGACGCGTCCGAACTTCCGTCCGAACTTGGAAGTTCGGACACGCTCTGTTGCGTCTGGATCTTCTGATAGTTTCACTGTGTCCGAACTTCCGTCCGGACTTGGAAGTTCGGACACACCCCGTTTTGCGCCCTCTGATTTTCTCCTCGACATGTGTCCGAACTTTGAAGCTCGGACACATGTTCGGACTTCCCACGAGTTGTTTTCCGAAGGACGTCCGAACATCCGTCCGAACTTGGATGTTCGGACACCTTGAAATTTTCTACGGATTTGAGTTCGACTTGCGTCCGAACTTCGACGTCCGGACACAAGTTCGGACAGCTCTCTAACTTGACCATAACTTGTTCGTTTAAGCTCCGTTTTGAGTGCCGTTTGCGGCGTTGGTTTCTCCTTCTGAGTACCATCTGTTTTCATGTGTTTTTAGTATGTGTTTAAGTGTTTAATGATTTTAAGGTCTCTGTTAATCTTTTGAACTCTGTTTTGCTCTGAAAATGTGATTCAACCTCTGATTTCAGCTTGCTTTTGTATTTACTAGTCGGGTTACGACTTCTGTCTTGCTAAGGCTTTCCGTTGGCAAGCTTCTGCTCTGATTTCGTTAAGCTTCTGCTTTCTGTTATGATCTGACAGGACTTCTGTCTTGTTCTGTATAAAGCTTTGGTCTGTTCTGAAAGCTTCTTTTGGGACCTAGTCTTCTCTGTGTTTGAACCTTTGGATGGCTGGTCTCGCTGTCTCGTAGCGCGCTATGTAGGATATCCTTCTGTTTCACGGGTGATGTTCCCCGTTCTGTTCACAGGTGTTCCACCTGTTCTGTTTACGAGTGAGGTTTCCTCGTTCTGTTCACGAGTTGTTACTCGTTCTGTCTGTATGCTTTGAATGCTAGTGTCCCACTTCTGTTTGGATTCCGTTTTGCTGTTTTGACAGACTGCTGTGTGCTTTCTGTCCTTTGGATACCTCTGTTTGTTTGTACTGCTTCCGCCTGCTCTGTCTGATTGCAAACTCAGATAGGCTGCTGTGTGCTTCCTGTCTGTTGAGGATTTCTGATTTTGTAAGTGTTCTACTTCGTCTGCTCTATCTGTATTTGATTTGAGACAGTCTGCTGTGTGCTTACTGTCTTCTGCTAAGTTCTGGATTTTGCTAAGCTTCTGATTTTGCTAAGCTTCTGATTGCGTTTAAGCTTTTTGAGTTTGTTAAGCTTCTGATTTCGTCGAGCTTTCAGCTTCAGCTTACCTTCTGCTATTGAGTATGTTTTGACCACCGCTTAGCTCCTTCTGCTTTAGACTTCTGTCTATTTGAAAGGCTTCTGCTTTGTCTCTGATTTCGCTCTGGCTAAGCGCTTTGGTATACGTATATATATGTATGTTCAGTATCTGTTTTGAGCGTGCTCAGCTGATGAAGTTTATCACCTGCTGAGCAATAGTTTTGCTCACCCCTATCTCCGTCTGATTTGCAGGTTTTAGTCCGCGCTTGGAGATTCAGTTTCTACTTTCTGTCTTGGCTTTTGAGCTCTGTATTTCAACATTGTTTGGCCATGGTGCCCAGTTGTATTTAGATTATGCTTTGTATTTCAGTTTGGCTTCCGCCTGTGTATTGTAAAGACATGTTGTAATCGTTTATTTGGTAATATATGAGCATCAGTTCTGTTTTGGGGTTTCGATAGTGTAGTCTTGCGTGTCTTAGGTAATAAGCGCGCGGCGTGTAACGGTCTCTCAACCAGGGTGGTTCTGGGGTCGTTACAAGGTAGGTATCAATGGTTGTGCTGTGGCTTTGTAGGGTGTATGGAATTGGTGTGCTGATGAGTTAATGCGTAGCTGTTTGCTTGGAGGGAGACGATGTTGGTTGAATAAGTTATCAAATGGGGTGTTGTGACTATGACAACACACGAATGAAGGTGGTGAGGACACAACATATGGGAATGATTCGGGCCAATTTGAGACCGATTGTATTGTGGCCTTGTTACAATCTAGCTTAGTGTTTATCTTAGCCCTGTAACGTCTCTCTAAGTCTGCTATACAGTAACGTCTCTTTTATTGTGTTGTAATTAGCGTTAGTCATAGAATATAAATAGCGCCTTCTCTGTATACAGATAGATTAATAAGTCGACATCTGATTAAGTCGATTGAGTATTAAGAGAAAGTATTCCTCTCTGCTTCTCACATTGTATCTACTGTAACATGGTATCAGAGCAAGTCTGATTCAATCTCTTCTTTCGGGTCAATGGCGAACTCAAGAACCCCATCTCTCGCATAGCGATGACGGGGAGTGATGAAGAAACGAACAAAGATCGAGAAAAAGGAAAGAACGCGGAGGATCCAAGTGGAGGCAAAAATGAAGACGAGAAAGGTGATTCCTCAAAAACCAAGAACAACCCCTTATTTTTATCAAATTTAGAGCAGCTGGGGATGCTTCTGACTGGGACGAAGTTTGACAGAAGCACCGGCTTTGCGACATGGAAAAGGAGCATGTCAATAGCTCTCTCAGCAAAAATAAGTTTGGATTCGTAGATGAAAGCTTGAGGAAAGAGGATTTTCTGGAGGCCGGGGCTCAAGAATGGAAGAAATGCGACAACATGGTCATTTCTTGGCTTCTTTGTGCACTGGAACGGGATATTACTGACAATATGGCATTCAACCCCACGGCGGAATCGGTTTGGGACGAATTGATTTCCAAGTTCAAGGAGAGCAATATCGCACGCCTTTATGCTCTCGAACAAGAACTGGTGAGGATAAAGCAAGGAGAAGATTCAGTTCGAGCATATTACACCAAGGTGAAAAAGATTTGGGATGAAATTTATTCAACAGACACCTTACCTTCATGCTCTTGCGCCGGAAACAACAAATTTAAGGAGTAAATCAGGAGACAAAGGGCAATCAAGTTTCTCATGTCTGTTAACCCTAAATACACTCAAGTGCGAGGAAACGTACCGATGATGTCTCTGTTGCCCTCAGCCCAGCAAATTTATTCCCTACTGGTTCAAGAGGAAAGACAAAAGGGTGTCGGCGTCGGAGCAAATCAAGAAGAAAACAACTCACTGTCTTTCGCGACCGACTTTCGAGCAAGAACTTCGAACTAGCAACAAGAGTTATACCAGAGCTCCAAACCCTAGATGAAATCTACTTCATTGCAACCACTATCAAAGGAGTGGGCATACAGAAGAGAAGTGCTTCGAAAGAATTAGATATCCACCCAATTGGAGATATCCCAAGGGAAGCAAAAATTCCACTACAGCCAGCGCCCTCGACTCTAGAAAGGGTAATACCGCGGAAGACTCAGCTAACCCTAAGGCAGGCACCAGAGAAGCGGGAGCAAGAAGCTACACTGTGGAGGACATAAATCAGATCCTTGCGTACATTGCTCAAAATCAAGAAGAAACGGGTGAACGACTGAACAGAAGCAACGCAAGTTGCAGTTTTGTCGGTAACGTATCTTTAAATTCCAGAACAAAGTTTATGAATATGCATATTTCCTGCTGTAGTGATAAACGATTTGCTAATAGAAAGACTACAGACTGGATAATAGATTCGGGTGCATCGCAACACATGTGTTGCGATTTGGAAAAGTTTTCTGATTATGAAACATTGGAACATCCACATATAGTTAGCATGCCCGATGGTCATCCCCAGAGGGTGACTATCATAGGAAATGTGAAAATCAATGACTGGATAAACCTAACTGATGTCTTGTATGTTCCAGCTTTCAATTTTAACTTGATCTCAATGGCTAGGATGACTAAAATGATGGATGGAAAGTTCTATTTTGATAATTCATGTTGTATGTTTCAGGATTCTAAAAGCCTACTTGAATACCAAATAGGAAGACAGGTCTTTGGAGTGTACTTGCTTGATTCTTGTGATAGAGAAGAGAAAGGAGATTTAGTTTCTAGCGCTGTAATTGGCAAATTAGTTGCTAGTTTTGATGATGCTTTGAGTCTCTGGCACCACACGTTGAGACATTTACCTGTTAGTAAAATAGAGAACTTGAAGCTTGTAGAGAAACAATTGTGCAAAAGGCAGTTTATATGTGAATCATGTTGTAGAGGCAAGATTCATCGAATCCCTTTTCCTAAGAAAAGCTATACTGTCACAAATAGCTTTGATTTGATACATATAGATGTTTGGGGACCCTACAAATTAAAAACTTTTGATGGTTATTCCTATTTCCTAACTTTTGTCGACGATAATTCTAGGGCCACATGGGTGCAGTTAATCAAAACCAAATCTGAAGCATTTAGTCATGTGATGAATTTCTTGAATATGATTAAACTTTAGTTTGGTAGAGAAGTAAAAGGGATTAGAACAGACAACGCTTACGAGTTAGGAAGGTACTAAGGAATGCTTAGAGTTTTTAAGATCTAGAGGAATCAACATCAATCGACTTGCCCACACCCCCTCAACAGAATGGGGTTGTGGAAAGAAACACCGCCACATTTTGGAAACAGCAAGAAGCTTATTGTTCCACTCTTCTCTGCCATTAAAATTCTAGGGTGAGAGTATACTCACTGCAGTATACCTCATCAACAGAATGCCTCTGGACAGCTTATCTGGAAAATCACCATATGAAATCTTGTTCAACAGAAAACTAAATTATGAGGAACTTAAATGCTTTGGAAGTTTAGTCTTTGCTCACAAAAACCAATCCCTTCATGATAAGTTTGCCTTAAAATCTCTTAAAGGAGTTTTTCTGGGATATGCTACAGAAAAGTAGGCATATAAAATCTATGACCTAGATAATGAGAAGGTTATTTACAGTAGGGATGCTAAGTTCTATGAGAATATTTTCCCTTTAGAACAAACAGAAAACATGAAGCAACAGAAAACTACAAGAATTCACAGGAAAACAAGCAGAATCCTTATTTTCCTGCTAATCCATACTTACTACCTCTTTGAGAATTTTGATTTTGAAGACACGGATAGTACTGTTGAAATTGAGCAGAGGAACTTGGACAATGAAGAACAGCAACCGATCTTGGAAACTGGACAACAACTTACATTAGAAGAAGCAAGCCATCACACAACAACATCAGCCGCTGAGGAGGTCAGAAAGAACAAAAGAAAGGCCCAAGCATCTGCAATATTACATTGTGGGAACCACGCACAACAAGCAACACAACAAGGCACTCCAACCAGCTAAGTCTCTTGATCCCTTTTCAGTCATTATGCATGACAGGTTAAGTAATGCAAACCCTGCTAGATTTATTTCCGAAATGCATAAAGTAGAAAGGGAGGATTCAGACTGCTTATGTTCCCTAGTCAGACCCACACATAAGATAGTATTCCCCAAATACAATGCTAATTCTGCTCTCTGTAATTATGTTGCTGGTAATAGACCAACAGTAGAAGAACCCGCTGACTATGATGAGGCAATCAAGGATGAACATTGGATTAAAGCCATGAGAGAAGAGTTTGATGCCCTAGAAAGAACAACACTTGGGAAGTTGTAGACTTACCAAGAGGAAAGAAGGTCATAGGATGTAAGTGGGTATATAAACTGAAGTATAGGCAGATGGGTTACTTGAGAGATACAAAGCTAGACTAGTTGTCAAGGGCTATACACAAAAATATGGCATAGACTATCTTGAAACCTTTTCCCCTGTTGTTAAATTCAGTACAATTAGGGCTCTTACAGTAGTGGCTTGTAAACGAAATTGGATCATTAGTCAATTGGATATAAATAACGCTTTCTTGCATGGGGATTTAAAAGAAGTAGTTTACGTGCAACTACCATTAGGATACAAAGCTACATAAAGAATCAGGTTTGTAAACTTAAATAATCACTTTACAGGCTCAAGCAAGCCTCTAGGCAGTGGCATGAAAAACTTAGTCTTTTTCTTTCCGATTTAGGTTTTAAACAATCCCTCAATGACTATTCCCTCTTCATAAAGAAAATGAAACGAAATATGTTTTCCTGGCCGTCTATGTAGATGACATTCTCCTCACTGGAAATAATACATAAAGCATAAAAGAAATCAAACACTAGCTGAATATGGAATTCAGAATTAAAGATTTAGGTGCTATCAATAACTTTCTTGGAATGCACTTTATTTCAACCAGAGAAGGCATGATAATAGTTCATAAACAGTATGCTGAGAATCTTGTGAAATAATTCAACTGTGATCAAGATAAGCCAGCAGTAGCACCATTGAAACTTCACACAAACTGATGAAGAATGAGGGAAAGTTATTATCTAAACCACTCCTCTATAGAAGGATGATAGGAAAAATCAGCTTTTTATCCCATACCAGACCGGATCTTTGTTTTGTTATCCAATGCTTGAGCCAATTTTTACAGTAACCGACATAAGTGCATTGGAAAGCAGCCATACATACACTACGGTACATTAAAGGTACAACCGGTCATGGTATATTCTTTAGTAAGCGAACTGATTTCTCTCTTAGTGCTTACTGTGATACAGATTGGGCTGGATGCTCCAATACGAGAAAATCTATAAGTGGATTTTACATACAGCTGAGAGGATCACCTCTGTCTTGGAAGGCCAAGAAGCAAGGAAGTGTGGCTTTATCTTCTGCAAAGGCGGAATTCCGCTCAATGCGAAAGACTATCGCAAAACTAAGTTGGCTGACCAGAATTCTTTGTGACTTCAGAGTTGAAGACATTCTCCCTATCCCGTTGAAATCAGACAGTCAATCAGCTATATACATTGCAAGGTACCCGGTGTTCCATGAAAGGACCAAACACATCGAGGTCGACTTCGGAGTTGAAGACATTCTCCCTATCCCGTTTAAGAAGGGTTGATAGAAGTTCAGTTCCTCCCATCTCATTTGCAGCTGGCAAACATCCTGACAAAGACTTTGACGGGAAGGGAATACACGGAGCCTGGACCGAAGTTGAGTATGTGCAGAATCTAATACAACATAAACTAGAGGATGCACATGTTGTCCACGAATGTACACAAGGAGCAGACTTCAAAGGCTTACATCCCTGTAACCTTTTTTTTTGGGGGGGGGGGGGGTGTTACAATATAGCTTAGTGTTTATCTTAGTCTTGTAACGTCTCTCTAATTCTGTTATACAGTAACGTCTCTTTTATTGCGTTGTAATTAGCGTTAGTGATAGAATATAAATAGCGCCTTCTCTGTATACAGACAGATCATTAAGTTGAAATCTGATTAAGTCGATTGAGTAATAAGAGGAAGTATTCCTCTCTGCTTCTCACATTATATCTACTGTAACATGCCTTGTGTGTATGCATGGGATTATGGGCATGGACTATCCCGGTGTGGTTCTTCAGTTTACTGAAGCATACGTAGAACTCTTATCCAAGGATAATATTATACAATGATGAGGGCAATGATGTGTAATGTGATGGAATTAGCTGTTTGTCCTGTGATACAAAAGAAATTTGGTTTTGGCTCTCAACGCTTATGTCTATCTAGTGTAAAACGAGTGCCCTTAATGCATGAAATGAGTCCCCTTAGAAAATAAAGTATTAGTAAAAATAGAAAGGAATTTTTTTTTTGAATTTTGAAAATAAACAAGTAAGTTGTTAAGAGAAATAAAAGGGATAAGGATGAACAATAAGAATTATTTAGAAAAAAAGAATGGATAATCATAAAAAGAAAATGGAAGATAACTATTGAAAATAAAATGAGATTACAATTATTTTGGTTTTTTTATCTTTTCTTGAAATCACGTTTCAAAAGGTTTTTTTTTGTGTTTTGAATTTTTACTTTGCAAATAAAATCTGATTTTGAAAATTAGAAATAAAAAGGAAACAAGAAATAAGGAAGAATTAAATGGAAAACAAAAACTACAAAAAGTTGTTTGCCATTAGTCTCAAACTACTAGCCTTTTGCATCTTCTTTATAAGCCTCCCCTCTACCACTATGCCAATTATTTCCTGTCTCAATTTTCACGATATTACGACTACTCCCCTACCACCATGAAGATTCTATTTCTTTAAAACAGAAGAAATATCTATTGGGTGAAAAATAAACGACCATTTTACCCTTAGCCATGCACCGACCCTAGAAAAACCTTGTTCACATTTAAATGAGGGTAAAGATTTTGGGGATACCACAATTTTTTTCCCGTACACAAAAATCAGCTCAATCGCCTAAAAGAAAAACAAATAAGGAAAGTTGGGTCCGAAGAAACCACTTTCTTCCGCGCACAAGATATTGGCTCGACACCTTAGTACTAGAAAATGAAAGTAAATACAGAGACAATCCTACTGCCAAAACACGAGGCAAATCGTGAGAGAAAAGTAACCGGTTACTTTTTACTAATCAAGGAGGAGAAGCCACCCCTACAACCCACGGATTCTAGCACCATTTGAATAGAGGATACAACGTTTCATAATAGAATCCCCTTTCAAAGTAGTGGGAATCTTCGTCGGCTTGCATTTTTCATAATCAAATCCCCTTTTAGACTCTTCACAACTCTTCATCATCCTAATAATTTCCACGGATAACCCCTTCATCGCTACCACCATGCTTTTCAACTCTGCAAACTTATGATCGGAGAATCCTAAGTCAGATCGCCTCCTACCACCAGGAATCGGTCCCCTCAGGCTAGCAACAACCCCGATCCTTTGGGTACTAGTTGAAGAAATCATCTCTAGACAAAAACAGAGAAGAAGTCAGAGGCGAATAGCCCATATGGGTGAAGGAATGAAGGTTCAAATATCTCATCCCACCCATCAGAATTAATAGGCAAAGAAGCCCAACGGTCACCTACCCTACTCACGCAACCGTCCCATCCACCCTCTAAATGCTCCAACAGTCTTGTGCCACTTGTTAGAAGCATGTGCCAATTACTAACAAAAGTAACACCTGGGCAGTATTGGTGACTCACGACCATTATTACCCTAACCACGCCTCACAATGTCTTTGTATCTCCGGTGCAACGCTTCCCAAAGCAAAACCAGATCATTACACGCGGGACCGATCCCCCCCCCCCCCCATGCTTGAAAATTTTCAAAAGTTCAACTTGCCGTCCAAGACCGCCAAAAGTTAAATTTGGAGGACTAATGGGGATACCCTGGTAAAATCTCTCAACCCTCCCCTTTTGCACTTCAATTTTTTCCTAAGTATAAAGTAGGAAAACCCGGACAACCTAAGTCTCGCTTCTCTCGCAGAACTTAAAAGCGAGACTTGGGGGGACTAGTGTTGGTACGGTGCGATTAACCTCGCCTTAACCCTATCATTAAGAGAGATACTCAAATTTTCATACTCCAAACAAGTACACTAATGGGGAGCTGACAACCAAGGAGGAAGAAAGCCGACATCCAGACTCTAGGACCGAAAAGCTGAGCCCAACGTTGACCAACTAGAACCCGCCGGGTTTTCCCCAGTAGAAACTTCAACCAACATCCCATTACAAGCGACCCCAGATCAAACCACAAAATACTCATGACCTCTCACGCACGACGCTAACACTCTTCCCTATCAAGCTCGTCGACAACCCATCAAACCAAGGTATCCACCCCCTTTGACACATCATTAATACCCCAAAATTGATGTGTTCTTTTCACAATTAACATGTAACCAAGCATAAGGAGGAAACTTCATCCCTGACAGAGGCATCTTGGACGATGTCAGCCCTACTTTACATGGAAGTAGCCCACATCATCAATCCGAATGGAAGAGGAGCGGTGAGCCGGGAAAGCAAGCCAACCCTTTTGTCTTTTTCCCTATAAATAGCAGTCAAAGTTTCAATTACTGGACACACACATACACACCTCTCTTTCTCTACTTGTACTCACTCAGTCATACTAAGAACCTCTATCAACCCCCATAGACTAGATCATTCGAGATCAAACCACATAAATCCTTGTGTTGTCTCTTTAATCATAACTCACTAACTCTAGCCACTTCCCGTAATATAAGAAGAGTTAATCTAAACATACAACACATATTACACTCTGACACATAATTATCAGCGACTTCATACCCATGCCGTTTCAAATGGTTAGTGTTAGTATGGTTTAAATTTAGAATGTGTCAGACTAGAAAAAAGATGCACCATTTAATGAAGTAAGGGTTTGAACTAAAGGACTTGAATTCTTTATATGGTTATCGTCCTAATTAAATTATTGAAATTTTTCAATAAATACTTGAAGTTTTTGCGAATTTTACAAAATACCCCGCTGTTCCATTTTCATTACAAAATACCCCTTTAAATTCTGATATATTTTATTTTTTGTATTTTCATTTTATCCCTTACAGCGTGTATGCACCGGTAATAGTTATTATAAGGGAAATTTTTTTAAAATATATTAAACTTAAAAAAATACAAAAAAGAAAATTTAAGATCATATAAAATATAAAAACAAATATTAACAGATGACTAAAAATTGTAAAAACATTGATAAAATTTCCCCCTCTTATTTGTCGTCCTTTACCCAACTCATCTAAACCGATCTTGAATAAACAAGATATTTGGAAACAGTATTTCTAAGTGTAAAATAAAGTTTACAATGATTTTAAATCATATATATGATTATTTCACATGTGATTCATGGGTTGGAATTTCCCTCATAATTAAAAATAGCTCATATAGCATGAAGAGAGTGGTCGGCTGGAGCTAGCCACATCATCAAAAGCAAAATAAAGTTGGAAGATGAGAAATATAGTCCTATATGTTCTAAATACTCAATTTCTTAGAGCTAAAACATTGAGTAAAAAATTAAGAATGAAAAAATAGACAATTTTATCCTTATTTTTTGTAAAATAGAGGAAACTAAAAATTAGTGCTGTGAAAAAAAGATAAAGAGTGAAGATGACAAGTAAATAATGAAAAAACTAAAATATCTTATACCTATAACATAATAAAATTATCAAAACATCATATACTATAATAATTTGTAACATTGAGAAATCTATTATACACTCTCTATCTGCATATTTTATTCTAGTAAAAAGGTAGTGCATGTAACACTAAACCATATAAAATCTTCATTATCATTATCATTACACACTAGAGAAAAAAAAAGTCTAGTGGCACAGACTTTATAACACGGCTAAAAATAAGTGTCATGTTATAAAACTATGCTTATAATACAGTTACATGAAAACGTGTTATAAATCGATGAAACAAACAAGGTTATCAAACCAAATGACATTCGTGTCTCATACACGAAGCCTTGTAATAAACTTCATAGTAGTTACACGTGATTTTTTCAGGTCTTGTAACATGACTATTTTGAGCCATGTTATAAAACTGGATCTTATAAACTCTAACACATGAAAATTAAAACATTTGAACTCTTTAAACACGCAAAAATGAACTTTTTGTTGGAGAACAAGTGTGAGTCCCACATAGAAAAAATATATAGCTAATAAGTAGAGCCTATGGGCTACTCCACCTAATGCCAATTGGTTTTATGATGGAAGCTCATGGGTTATTGGGCCTTGCTAGTCTATATGAGTATTTTAAATAATTCCCTCTGTTGGGCCTATTTCTCCCCCCACAACATTTCTAACATGTTATTAGAGCGCGGTGGAGGTTGTTGGTATGTGTGGATGAATCCACCCAGCCGAAAGGTCTCGCCACACTAGTGTTCTCTTCTTCATAGTCCTCGGGCTTTACTTGAGCTTTTCCTTTACGCATCCTGCGAGAAAGCTGTTCAGCCTCATCTTCTTCATGGCCAATTACAACGGTATCAAGATCCTATTTATAACTTATAAGTTAAGATGCTAGGTGTCACACTCAGAAAGACCGAGAATTTTCACTGTGATCTAAACTCTTCCTTTTTTTCCCTTAGTAGGCACCGTTCCATTCCTGGGGCCAGCTATAAAAGATCTTAGCTTGTACTCAACTACCTTCACATCTCCCTTGACATTATTCACGATTCCCATGCCCTCCTTCCATCCATAACCAGCCAATATGGCTACTCCAAAACCCTCTACTAGAACCTCCTCAAACTGTTCAAATCCCTCATTGTCAGGGAACCGGGTCAGATCCAAGCGAATCCCTTGGCTGCCATATGATAGAACCGGAAGAGGGAGGTCATTGTTCTTCACCCATTTGTAAGGCCGGAATTCATTCTCCTGCGGGGGGATCACACGCTTCAAAGACTTTGAAGTGAGACCAAATGAAATTTTCTGGTTGTTATCCTGCATGGTGCCGGAAACACCTTTCAAGATTTCCAGAAGCACGTTTTGACTCCAAACTCTCGGCCTCTTCGATTGAGGGTTATTTTCTTCCAGTTAGTTGTGGTTTTACTCACGATCTTCCCAGATACAGACAAACAAATCCACGTTTGGCTTCCCAACTCTACCAAAGAGAAAAACTTGTTCTTTTCCGATTCGAACCGGAATCTTGGTGTTTCTTGCTCGCCGCCGAGAGCCACCAGAGGAAAAGATAGACTAGCTAGCAGAAGAAGCTAGAAAAAGAAGAAATGATGAGGGGCGGTGAGAGCATTGTTCTAGAGTTAGAGATTTTCAAAATGAGAAACAAATGTGAGTCCCACATATAAATAATATATAGCTAGTAAGTAGTTCATATAGCCTATGGGCTACTTCACCTAATGCCAATTGGTTTTAGGATGGAACCTCATGGGTAATTGGGCCTTACTAGTCTACATGGGTATTTTATATAATTCCCTCCGTTGGGCCTATTCCTCCCCCACAATATTTCTAACACGGTATTAGAGCCTAGGTTCAGCCTTGGGTAATTCACCATTACCTAATGGATACCCAAGTAAAAAACGGACTGTGTTACAATAAACCAAGAGAAGGGGCCAGGCCAGTACCGTAGAATTGGATTGTGTCACAGAGTAGAAACCGGGCCAGTACCAAATGGGGTCCAACCAGGGTGCAATGTGGGAGGCAACGAAGGTGAAATTAAGGCTCACACTTGAGGGGGGATGTTAGAGAACAAGTGTGAGTCCCACATAGAAAAATATAGGAAATTTCACCAAATATCATTGAGTTTTTGCTTAATTCACGATATAACACTGTGTTTTTAAAATTACACATGATAACATTGAGTTTTACATATTTCACCATATAACACCCTGTCTCATATTCTGTTAATTTCTTTGTTATTTTTCCTGGAAAATGACAAAAATACTCATGTTATTAATTAATTTGCTTACAATAAATTGTCATATTGATAAATTCCATAAGATACCACCTTAATTTAACTAATCATAAGATATTTTAGTCTTTTTTCTAGGGATATTAACGGAGAAGTTAACGAAATATGTGACAGAGTGTTATCTGGTGAAATAAGTAAAAACTCGGTGTTATCCTATGTAATTTTAGAAACACAGTGGTATATCATGAATTAAGCAAAAACTCAGTGGTATTTGATGAAATTTCCCAAAAATATATAGATAGTAAGTAGTTCATATAACCTATGGGCTACACCACCTAATGCCAATTGGTTTTAGGATGGAACCTCATGGGTTATTGAGCCTTACTAGTCTACATGGGTATTTTATATAATTCCCTCCGTTGGGCCTATTCCTCCCCCACAATATTTCTAACATGATATCAGAGCCCAGGTTCAGTCTTGGGTAATGCACCACTGCCTAATGGATACCCGAGTAAAAAACAGATTGTGTCACTGAAATACCCCAAAGATTTATTACCTTAATTAATAAGGATTAAATTAATCATGAGCAATAATTTCTATAATATTATTGTATAAAATATATAGTCCAAAATGGACATTAAATTATACACTAAATCTCTATCAAGAGAAAATATTACTAAGGAGAAACCAACTCATAAAGTTAATATCACATGTAACACATTAGTACATGTATTAAATACCACCAATATCACTCATCAAACTATATAAATAATTTTATATAGTCCAATAAATCATAGACACAAAATATACTCATATACTCATCTCTAAACCAAAAATACTATAAGTTACTATGTAACACATAGATATAGTCATATATATAAATTGTGTTATAATATTAAAAGATGAAAATTTCAAATTCCCTCCATTCCCCTCCTTAGCCGGCTGCAAGTACACAAAGAAAAGAAGAAGCAACAGTAGACAATACAATAGAGAAAACAAGTATAAATCATTCCCTTACCTTCCCCATGTTGTCACGTTTTTTTTCTTTCCTCCAGCCTAGACCCTCCTTCCATCGACATCACTGTTGTATCACCTCATCCTTCCTTTCTTTTCTCTCCTGTAACCGGTAGCAGTGAGCTTTTTTCCTCCTCCTCCAAAACCGACAGGAGCAGCAAGGTAGAAGCTACCCTCTTCTTTTTCATTTCTCAAGTCTTTTTCCTCCCAGCATTTCTCTTTTATTCTCTGCACAATCCCAGACGGTAAAACAGGAACAAAGGCAAGAAAAGCACCCATCTCCTTCCTTCTCATCCGGCTGTAACAACAAGCACTCCCCACCTCATTTTCTTTCCATTCCTAATCGGTAACAGTAGAAAGAACATAAAGAAGCAAGGTAAAGAAATGCTATATTCCTTACTCTTTTCTACTTATGTTTTCTTAGGCTATATTTTCCACCATTTTTCTATCCATCTTGTGAGGTAGAAGGACCACGTTTGAAGACCAAAAATCAGGCTGGAAATACCCAAGTTCTAGGAGACTTATTTAGACCTACAAAGGTGAGCAAACATACTCCAAAAAAACTACCTCTTCCCTCTCCATTTGTGAGTCCGAAAATACTGGTTTTTGACACCCTTTTCCTGTTCACTGTGCTCACGCATGGAGGCCCCATTCCAGCCTTCTTGTTGAACAAAAACCACACCAAAAAAACACCATGAAAGGGGTGTAAACACAAGGTAAAATCTGAAATGCTCATGGTTGTTTAAGCCTTTGTTTTAGTTGTCTTTCTCACTCAAAAAAACTGAAGCCATCCTCTTGTTTCTAGCAGGCTGAAAACCACCATTGAACACCCCTGCAAAACACAAGGTAAGATCCTCCTCTTTAATGCTTAAAAAGCATGCATAAAGACCTTCCTAAACTAGCTAGTTATAAGGGTGTTTAACTCAGTTTTCTTTCTTGTATTATGATGATCGAATGGTCCTTACTCAACCAAGAAGAACCGTGAGTGATAGAGGAGTTACAAGAGGAGGAAACCAAACTTTAAAGAGGTAATTAGATCCTTAAAAATCTTAAGGGTTATGTCATGGTTTAAAGAAAATTTGAGTACAAAAAAAACTAATTTATGCTATGTGATTAAATACAGCCAAGAAGGGTGTGGCGGGTGGAGAAATTCTTAGTGATTAAGTTCAAGTAAGTACTCTTAAAATCTTGATAATGTTTTAAGCTAATTAGTTGAGAAAATTAAATAGGACCGAGAGCATGTATGTATATGGGTGCAGTTTAAACCCTAAAAATGTGTAAATAATTATGGTGGTGTGTTTAGTTGGTGTACTTAAGTATAAATGACTTAATAAAGTTAAGCTTATAAATTAATAGTGAAAGAAAAATGATTTAAATAAGTTAAGTGAAAAATGATGGAAAACCGAGACCATGTATGTTATTTGGAGATATTTTGATGCCACTTAATAGCTAATGATATGATATGCTTAAGCCATGTAATTAGGCATTTTTATTTTGCTTATTTAAAGCTTTAAATAATGATTATTGAGTTTTTGGGGATGATTAAATAAATTATATAAATTCTGGTGCAAAATATAGTTTAGTGAACAAAAATCACTTAGGAATATTGTAGATGAATATTAGTAATTTTAGGTGTTACATGAATTAAGAATAAGGTTATAATGTGCTTTAAATAAATTTTAAACTTTATAAACATCCAAATAAACAAAAGAATTATTTATGGGGTCAAAACATAATTGAATAAAATATAGGGCACCAAATAGAACTTTAAATTGAATAAAATATAGGGCACCAAATAGAAATTTAAAACCAAGAGGAAACATTTTAAGGAATTTTAGAACATATAATATGAATTTTATGAAATTAAGGTGTTAAATGTAAAACTAGAGAAAAGATTGGGGACTTTCATAAATATGGAGACATCTGGTCAAAAGGATAATTTAGGTGGTCAACCTTGACCACATGTGAGGGTTGACCAAATTAAATAAAGAAAATAATTATTTTGGGTAGTTAAAAAATAACAATTATAAAAGTTATGGGGTAATTAAGTAATAACCGAGAAGTATAGAGGTTAAAAGGTGAATACTATGACCCTAGGGGTTTGTTTGGAATTTTAGAGAATTTTTGGGGTTAGTTTAGTGATTTAATTAATTAAGGGTTATAATCTATGGTTTAAGTGCTAATGTGTAACAATTATAAAATTTAAGGGTATATAATGGAAATTCCGAAAGATTAAGGGCTGAAATGGAATTTAAATGACCTTATGGGTCTGTACATGAATTTGGGTGAATTATGGGTTGGTTTTGTGATTTATTTAATTAAGGAGTATATTATATAATTTAAGTATTTAAATATAATGTTTTATGAAACTCATGGGGCTACTTTGTAAATAACTGAAAATTTGGGTGAAAATGGAAATTAGAACAACCCTTGGGTTTGTTCGGAAATTTGGGAAAATTATTGGGTGGTTTTGGAATTAAATGAATCAATGTGTATAATATAAAGTTTATGTATTAAATTGTAAGTTATAAAATAAAGGTGGGCTGCTAGGGTGAAAACCAAACAGTTTAGGGTCATCAGTTAATAATTCTGGTGAAACCAAACAGTTTTTTTAATTTGGTGAAAATTTGGGATTAAAATGGGGATTTAAATAATTAAGGTGTATAATATAAAGTTTTAAGTAATTAAATGAATGTTTATAAAATAAAGGGGGTTATAGTATAATTAAAAGAAATGTAGGGGGTGAATAAATAAATCTAGAGAATAAGAGGTGTTGTTCGCTAATATGTACATATACATACATGTATATTATAAGGTTTGAATATCTTGGGTTATAAGTTAATAAGGTTAATAATGTAATAAGTATGAAATATGGGATAATTTTGTAAATAATCAAACTACGTGGGGAAGGATTGGAATTTCTGAATTATAATGGTACTGATCGGTAATATTTACATATATAAGAGCATAATAATGTTTGGAAACCTTAGGTTATAAATGAATAAGAGTGAAAATGTGACAAGAATAATATTCGGGGTTGGTTTTGTAAATAAATAAAAAAAGATGGGGAAAGAGTGAGATTTCTGAAAACTTGTGGTGGCTGGTTAGGGATTTCGAAAATTAGGCAGAAAAATAAAATAAGGTTTCCAATGATATAGTGTGGCATTATATTAAAGTATAAAAGAGTATATTATAGCGGAGTTATTAAGGAATAAATATGCCTTATAAACATTCACATAAAATAATGGGTTTAAGTTGAAAATTTTGAAAGTATAATGTATAAGTAGGAACCTTATGATATGAGGAATAATAATGTGTAAAGTACCATGCATGGTATTAAGATAAGTTCTTAATGAGGGATTTATAAATGGAAATCATAAATAAATAATGTGAACTTCAAAGAAATGAGGGATAAATTTATTATGGGAAAAACCTCATAATGCATATCATATGAATTTATCGTGTGGAGTAAGGATATAATATAGTTAATAATCATGTAAGGAATTATGCAATTCCAAGTAGTAACATGACTATGAAAACAACTATATTATATGCATGCACAAGTATATACTCCCTCCGTTCATTAATATCTGTCGTTTTAGGATGTGATTCTTGTTCAAAAATATCTATCATTATAGCTTTTTGACACACTTCTTTTCACTTTTACCCCTACTATTCAATATAAAAGTAATTATTATCTAAATGGAAAAGTAAAAAGTAGGGGCACATGCGTCATTGTCCTACTTTTCTTAATAAGTGTGCAAGTTTCTAAAATGACAGTTATTGTTGAACGGAGGGAGTAGTATTTATACATGCACGTAGAAAGAGATACGTAAACATTAACGTATATTAACTATAATGTAAGCATGCATAAAGATATATAAATGTCCATGCAAGCTCGTAAGTATGGTTACGTAAATTATTCCATATAACGAAAGAGTTTAGATTTCATGCATGCAAGTATGTAAACGTTATTCTCGCATGCATGCACCCTGACAAATACATGAATAGTTTAAGAACGTAACTTCCATGTAATAAATATTTTTACCGTAGCAACTATTATATACTCGTGAACAATAACGAGTAACTAAACCTAAATCCTTAGGATTAACGAACACCAAGTTGAACGAGAAAACAACTAAGGGATTAACTATGGGATGGAAGTTATAGTTTGGTCTAGGAATGATTAAGTGAGTTCGGGATTATCGACACTGATATTAGAACAGTGGATATTCCAGAGGTACGGGTTGATAGATATGAGTTTCACGAGCGCTAGGGGATACGCGAGGGCTGTCACACTAGCATTTCGACGGTGAATAGTATGTGGACGGTGTGGTCTAAATTGACCCGAGGAAGGGTTCAGACAATATTGTATATTTAAGAATGCTCTGTGTGTATGTTTATGTGCATGTTTGTGTGAATTAAAAATGTATACATGATCGTTTATCTCACACCATTATTATTATGTGCGAATGTCCTTTCGGACTAATACTACGTCGACTATAGATCGACTTATATAAACATACATATACACGTAAGATGTTGGAGTTGTGGTTATCTAATATAATACAACTAGTATTATAATTATATGATTAACCTAAGTAAAATACTTAGGCACGAGACGTGATGATGTCGGTCTCTAGAGCTTGGATCTCGAACATGAATGTGACCTAGAATATTTCTAGGAAGTGCGTAAGACCCCGAGGGCTACCATAATAAATATGAACTCTCCATAATCTAAGAATAATCTTGAGGTAATTTGATTAACAAATTAATCACATAATGGAGGTTTGGAGTATGAGGGAAACCCAGTGTAGTCTCGGACTAGCTGGTTACGCATAGTGATCACAATAGAGTGGATGACTGGTACATGTCTACTCACATAGTACTCCATTCGATTGCATAGATCATTGGACGGAGTCCCCACGTAAAGGGAATGGCTACGGCCGTTGGTGTTTCGCCATATAATAGGTGACATAAGGAGGATTCGGAGTCCCAGGTTACGGGAATGGTTACTGCCGTTGGTGTCCCTCCATATAATAGGTGACAACAAGAGAATGTGTGGAGGACAAGTCGTCGACTATTAAGACGTATGTGAAGAGATAAGGAAAGTTAAGTGTGCTAACTGCTAAGAATAACTTAATTAATATTACGAGGCTTAGATCATCTTCGTATGTGTGAATGACTTAAAGCAAGCCTTAAAGGCCAAGTGACAAGCGCCTTTCGTATTTAACGACTTTCACACTATTTTGTGGTTCCTCATTGGTCGAGTTTATATTGTGCAAATGATTACTTGTGGAATGTAGTGAATGTGATGGTTGAATTGTTTGGTGTTACGCATGATTCTTTACAACATTTATTATATCTGTAAACCGGACTAAACATGAAATCAATCTAATATTAAGATGGCTAATACGACATAAGCGACCGATAGGGTCCAATAGCACACTTGGCATACTCAACGTTTTCACTGAGCCTCCACGACATTGGTCAGGTGAATGATCGAGCTATGAAGCCGGAGTGCGGGACCGCGGGGTAGACGACGACACCTTTACTTTTATCGTACTTTTAGAATCAGATGTATTAAATATGTTGTAAATACGGGAATTATTTTAGATGCTCACTGGTTATATATATCGGGTTATAATTAGGTTAGTGTAGTAGACATCTCGTTCATCACTGCGGTTATTATTATTTATTATTGTTGTTGATTGTTGTTATTTAAGTTCTGCTTCTTCACTCGCATGGGCGAGTGATGACATGTGACACCTAAGTGAGGATTCTTACATGTTTAACTTCCGCTGTAAGAAGACTTTAATTATGTTACGAGAGTTATTACGAGTTTAACGAGAGGGGTGTTACAATCTCGATAAACCAAGAGAAGGGACAAGCCAGTACCGTAGAATTGGACTGTTTCATAGAGTAGAGACCGGGCCAGTACCAAATGGGGTCAAGCAGGGTGCAATGTGGGAGGCAATGAAGGTGAAAGACTCACACTTGAGGGGGGATGTTGAAGAACAAGTGTGAGTCCCACATAGAAAAAAAATATAGCTAGTAAGTAGTTCATATAACCTATGGGCTACTCCACCTAATGCCAATTGGTTTTAGGATGGAACCTCATGGGTTATGGGGCCTTACTAGTCTACATGGGTATTTTATATAGTTCCCTCTGTTGGGCCTATTCCTCCCCACATTATTTATAACATGACTATTTATGAATTTTTGGGTTTATAATTGTTATAAACTCAAAGGGAAAAAGTGAAACATTTGAACTCTATAGTGGTCAAATGCTCAAAAATAAAATTTTGGGTCTTATAACACGGCTACAATTAACGTGTTATACGATGTGGCCGTTTAATTCATTATAAGATGTAGCCGTGTTATAAGGTCTTTTCTTTTTCCCGGTTACAAGACATCTCCTAAGTGCCGCTTTACTCTTCTTTTTCTCATTTCTTCTTCTTCATCTCGAGCTCTCTCTTGCTTCTCCACCATTGCTCATTCACGCATTTCCCACTCAAAAATTGATGCCCTTGCTTCACCCTAGGAGTGGATCATATGTTTTACATCTAGAATGAACATTTTCCATGCATGAAGTGTGGATATAACTTGGGAACACGGTTGCACATTGTTTTAGTTTCTTTGATGAGTAAAGTTGAAGATGGGCTATACTCATATTAGGGAAGGAACGTAGAAGCAAATTGGCAAAAACTGTTTTTAGACAAGAGCTGAACTTAAAAGTGTTGGTTTGGAGCACGTAAAATTGTTGTTATAGCTTCAATAGCTTCTCAGTTGATGGTGCCCCTAAAATTATAAAGTTTGTTAATCCTATATCTTCCTATTTTCTATAAAGTAATGTTTAATTGATTATACATGTGTTAGTTTATTTAATACCATGACATAAAGTAACTTACTACTACTTTTAGAGTACACTCTAGTAAACCTACGGGTGGCATTAACGCCTACAAACCACATCAACTGGGTAAATCATACAAGACAAGCCTTGTGTGACAGAATAGGATGAGAAAGTGAAGGTTGAAAGATTCAAACTCGGGACCAGTTGATCCCTTATTCTTCCTCCACTAACTCAGATTTCCGGATTGGACTAGATTTTTTTATTATTACTCAAACATAACATTTTCTTTCGAAAGAAGTAACTTTTAATTATTTAAAATTTGATATTATAATTAAATGTATTCTTATAAACTTTGATACTAGTTTTTTTAATATCTTAATATCTTTTAAATATACAATAATAAAATTCAAGTTTTATTTCTAAAATAGGTGGAGTCATCCAATATGAATCATTATATGAGACATAGGAAAATAAAAATATAGAAGAGTGAAAAAATTGAAATATGACAAGGATTGAGGAAGGGGAAGTTTAATATTTGTTATCAAAACTAGACAAAAATTACTAACAATATGCTGTATTGATTTAATTTATATTACCAATTTTTATAGTTAATATGTTACCTACATTTTAATATTTTTTATATGCATATATAGTTATTGGTTTAATTTTTATTATCAAAGCTATTAATTTAAATTTATAACTATCACATTAATTTTACTCTAGAAAAAATAAAATGTTACATATATATATATTAATTTCTTGTTGATAGTGTTAAATTTTTTTACCCCTAAATAGAATTCCTGGGTATGCCACTCGTTGATGAGGAGTATTTCTTTCCTACATGTCATTATCCTATGTTGATGACCTGATACCCGCTCCTTGTACTACTGCAATTGAATGTTTGGTTCCCAATTTCTTTGTTGTGAGTGTGAATATATGTTAATGGTTGACGAGGATGAGAATGACATTAGCATATTTCTTTGGTTCATGGAGAAGCCTTCCGTTCTAGTGTTAACTTGATATCAACCGCAAAGAAAGATTCATAAGATTATGATATTATCTTTGTGGATGAACTTCGTAATAAAGAAAGTCATGCCTAACTCTTTTATTGTTCTAATTGTTAATAATAATGCCTTAATCAATATCCAAGTTGTAATACTTTTTGCAAAATTCATCCTAGACTCTCCCACTTGTTTTTGCAATGACCAGTCAGGAAGGGAAGAGATTCATATTTTTCAATGGAAGCGATGATATTACCTTTGTTGTGATGAGAGAATTGCTTTATTCTGAAACTGACAAACAGCTGCTTGGAGTTGTCCAAGGGTCCAAGGAATGCAGAAGAAAATAGCTACGACATTTAGAATTTCCCGGTCTTTCCCCCGTCCCACATCACCGAATGCTAGAGGTTAAAAAGCACGGACAAACATATAAAACTCAAGCCAAGAGTCTTAGCACATTTACAATGGTGTCAAGTGTCTTATCAAATTTATATTCTGTCTTGTTTACTATTTGGACATGTCGTTTGATTTTAATATTTAACACATAAGATAAAATAATTTAAAATTTTTAAGTTTTGCATATGATTCCTTACATCATAAATTATATATTATAAAATTTAGTTTTATAAAATTATTTTATCTTATATACTTAATATTGAGGTGGAAAAACGTGCCATAAAGCAAACAGGATGGTCAATTCAGGACGGAGGGAGTAGGTGTCATTGTAGTGTTGACCAAATTCACATCACTGCAGTAACTTTTAGGTTTCTTGTTGACAAATAAAATTGGAATATACACCATTATGGATACCCTTAGCAACTCATACATATTACGGCCTTTGAGCTAACACCAAGTGTAGTATTTGATTACCAACATGATATTAAATTAATTTTTGAAGGGAGGAACAAGCGCTCCTCAGCCAAGACAATTGTACTCGGCTATGTTTTAATTGAAAACCAATGAACTTTCTCAAGATCATTCATTAAAGAAAACCAGCGAAATGATGAGTGTTTGTATTGTAGGTAAGTGGCAGTGCTTGGTTCAAATTGAACTTACAGACATACAATCAGTACAATGATGAGAGTTTGTGAAAGTTTTAACTTTACTGTTGCCCGATTGAAGGTTAATGCATGTTTGTTGTAGGTTAGGATTAGAATAAATGTGGTTTGAATTCCTTTAACTGAGATCTTAATGTGTTTCAATTTCTTATCTCCTTCCTTAGAAATACTGCATTCAAAATACTAACTATAACCTGAACGTGGGAATCATGAGCTTGTTTGCAGTAGGTGAGAAGATCTCATATTCCTGAATGAATGAAGACAACCCCCTGCTGTATATGAGCCATCTTCACTGTGAAAATCTTACAGTCTTTTCCACCAACAAAAATCTTCCATCCTGAGTTTAATAGTTAAATTTTCTTTCTTATTCTGAATTCATATCGTTTGCAAGATAGCAAATTTACACATATATATGATACTAACAATGGGGATGAATTCAGGACGGACCTAGTGACCCCACCACTTGTGTAAAAAAAAAATATAATACTTTTAATTAAATATTAAAGTAATTCATTTTAGAGATGAATCTATATTGAAAATAGGAGAGAGTAGTAGTTATTTTTTGTATAGGTAATCCCATATAAATTTTATAAAAAAAAATATGTTAGTTTGTAATAATTTTTATTTGTTAGTAACCCCACAATTTTTAAACTCCAGCTCTCTGCCTTTGGGGAGGATAATAAGGAAGATCCATAAACTTCTCAAAAATTCAGGGTAAACTTTTATATAATCAATTGTGGTGTTGTTTCCAATTATTGAAAAGCCTAGATTATAGTTCATGCTTTCCTCATGAGTTTTAATCATCTCCTAGTAAAGTATATTTTGTAGATTGATTCATCTTTTTACCAAAAGTTATACCGATAAACAAAATCAGCTCATCTTCACCTTACTATATTATTGATTGTTCGAAGAAACGACTCCCAGAATACTTGGGTTGCTCTTACGTTGATGCAGAATGTGGTAATTGTTCTCTACAAGTCATATGTAAAAAAGCATGAAAAGATGTAAGACTGGCCGAGAAGAAACTGGGAAGGTGCAATTAAAAGCTTGGCTGTACCATTACCATGTGGGTTGAATTGAACCATTCGGTCATACATACATACTCGTAGCAGTAGCGTCCAATCCCACACCGAACAAACGAGAAAGACGGATACGTGATCATGTATATTTAATGGCTCTTGACCACACCATTTGATAGCACGCAGCCGTGTGGTAAGCACATAGCGAACTATTCTTTCGCCTTTTACTAAAGAATACCGTGTGCTTGCCACTTTAAAGCGGCATACGCCAATTTTTGGAGGGGTTTTCCTTAAAGGATAGCCCCCACCAACACAAGTCATAAACTTATGACGCTCATCGTGTGTTTCTGACGAAAAGATGTTATTCTTGTCAGATTGATTTTATGAATCTACCTCAAGTTGTAGCTAAATGGCAACTGCCCTAACATTGGAGCATCGAACATCTTCACTTGCGACCAGCGTCTTGAACTAATCCTTTGTTTCAAAGGAGAAAAGTAAACACGTGTCCATGACATATCTGATGGATTAAGCATGGGCTACAGATTAATCAGAGAGGTGCGTTTACTTGCTTCGGCCTTTGTTGGTTCGTCGAAAGGAATCACGGAGATAAGAATTTCTTGTTAAGGACCTCAAAGGGAGGGGTAGAAAGAAGGAAAATGGAGAGGTAAAGAGGATTGAATGAGAGACACGCATGGCATGTTCCTAGACCTATTGTCTAGTACCAGCATTCTTCTCGTAGTCGGTAGTCGGACCTTGTTTTGGAATAAATAAATTGGAAGAATTAGAGCACTTGACAAATCATAAGTACATCAGCTCGCCGTTTCTTTTCGTATAGGGACGTGTACCCCCAAGTTTGAGCATACAAATCAGACATACAGTTACGTGGATCAAGATTGCATATTATTAAAGCACACTTGACATGGGGGATAACTGAAAGTGAAACAAAACCATGAGATGAAGAACGTATGTATATATACGATAACCAATCTCTTTGAATCTTCTCATTCAGATTGACAAAGACTGGATTTGAGGCATAGAAATGCGCAGGAAATAACTAATCCACAGACCAAGATACACATTCAAAGTGCCAGTTGAACTTTCAATGTATTATACAACAAAAACAAGCATCTTTATTTAGCTGTCAATTTTCACTGACATCATTAAAAGCTTTGCAAACATCAGAAAGAGAGAGACCCACCCATTCTATAATATTCCTTTCTGTTCTGTACACTAATTAATTAAGAGAGGAACAAGAATAATCGGTACCTGTGTATACTTCTCAATTCATAATCGATATATCTCGATCATCACCCACCTCAATTACATACTACAACATGAAAAAGTAGACAAGACGATCTTCACCACCAATAACAAGATCAACCTCATCAGATGCCAATCATTGTCACCTTTCCCCAATCAAATTCACAACAAAATCTCCTACCGAAACCAATCCCATCATCATACTCGAGAACCCCCGATGACATTAGGAGGAGCGGTCGCAGCAGCAGCAGCAGCAGCATTTTGAGCGGCACCACCAAGGAACGAAAGGAAACCAGTAGAAGTCGGTTCTTGTTCATCCAAGAAAAAATCTTCAGGAACTCGGAACGATCCATGAGCACATACAATCGCAGACCCAACCAGTGTGGCCGATATCAGAACTGACCCAACACTGGTAAGGAAAATGACAAAAACGCTGAATACAACAAGCATACCAAGCGTCTCACGCTCAGAGAATGATCGACCGAAGATGAGTAACGGCTGATCAGCGGGACGGAATAGGTAGAGTACAAGCCAAGCGGCGAGGAGGGCAAGAAGGGTAATGAGTGCACCAGGGTGTGAGAAGAGGGAGAATGCGATGACGGCGAGGATAACGGCGAAGTAGTTGATCCGGAAGTAGGTGTAGTTTTTGCGGACGCGGATAGCTGCGTCGGATAAAGAGTCGGGTTTCGAGAAGGCGGAGCGGTCTGTTAGTTCTGACCATGGGCGACGTTGTGAGAAGCTATCGCGGGCTTGGATGACTAAGGTGTTGAGGAATGACCGGAGGGCGGTTGTCGCGATTGGTGGTGGTTGGGATTGGACGGAGGTGGTTGTGGATTTTGTTGTTGTCGTGGCTATGACTGCCGGGATTGTGGTGGGGCCAGATGTTGGGGATTGAAGATTTGGAAGGGTGGAGACTGGGAGGACCGGCGCCGGGTTTGATGAGGCCATTGGTGTGGTGGTGATGATGATCGATGGGTGGGTGATCGAGATTTTTTCTTTTTTTGTCTTCTTTTCGGGCAAAATCAACAATTTCTGTTCGTACTTGTAAATAATCTTTTCAAGAAATTAAGATTAATGTTAGGGGCAATGGCATTGACGCTCCCAAGAATTTATTTTCTTTGTTGAGAAGGATTTTGATTTTTCAGGAGAAATATCAAGGAATGAAGTTCTTTCATATGGTTAGATATACAAAGGCTAGATTTGTGTTGGTTCATTCCTTTTCCTTTACTTAAAATACCCGGGCTATATGCTAAACAATAACTAAACGTTGCTTTTAGGAGCAAAAGGAGGGGCGAATTCAGATCAAACACATGATAAACAGGTACAGATCCAACATTCTTCCTTGCACCAGCAAAATCTATTTTGGGAACTAGCACAGGACATATTTGAATAGGGAAGGGCGGACTACATCAATAAGAATCATTAATTAAACTACAAAATCAAAAATACTGTCCAGATAACAAGAACTTGCCTTGCAGTATTAATTTGCCAAACACTCATCAGCAGGATTTGCACACACTGTTCATTCAGATAACAAGTTTCCCCTTCTTAACAGACAAGAAATCCATTTTTTAGAAGATCGATCATGCATTAGAGTCAGAATTAGAGACAAAGGGAGTGGAGTAACCATATACGAAATGCTCAGTGAGGTAACCGTAATATCATTAGTACACAATCCATTAGCAAAGAGCGATAATATTTTCAGTTGCATTTTTTTCACACTTCAGTCACACAAGGCAGAATAATAGCAACTAACGATAGTTCAACCCCCAAATACTTGACATATCAATCTGGAAAGATTCACTTCACAGTAGCCATTGGGAGATTAGAAGGTAGTACCATTCCATCCAAAAAAGGCACCCTGCAAAACACAACCATCAAATAAAATAAAATAAATGAAAAGCCTCTCTTAGCAATAAACCACCCCCCAAAAAACTCTCCAACAACCAACTGGAGACAAAACTTTCATCAAGATCACATAAGCAAAATTCCACACATAAGAAAAGCCATATTCACATCCTGAACAACATAACAAACTTGGACAGCGAGGATGCATTTACATGAGGAAGCTAGTACTGGTGTAAAGCATGTAAACATTGTGCATGTTCTTGACTTGGATTCGCCTAAACAAAAGAGTAATGCAAAATGATAAGCGTAATTCATGCATCACAAGGACCTTCATTTATTCCATGTTAAAGACTGGACTAAAGAGATGGTTTATATACCTTGGAGTCATAAAACTTGATGAAGAAACGAGCTTTTGGCACAGACAACTTGTTCTCAAGGATAGCTGAAATAGCAGCACTCAGCTTCCTGTTTACATCTTGGTCAAGTCCTCCAATGGATACCAGCTCTCCGTACGCAGCTGGCTGCTCAGTGCCCCCAAATGAAACGGGGATATTACCCTTAAGCACAATCATCACATACTGAAATTTATACAAAATGGAAGAGATTAGGAAGAGCAACAGCTAGGATTGTATACAATACATAAAAGTTACAGTACAAAATACTTGTGTTCCAACTCATGCTATTTCACATTTAGATGAGGGCGTAGTAGCCCAGAACAGGGGTTAGCTTAGAGTGCCAACTATCATCAGACGAAACAGATTAAATACCTACAATATTATAGTAAATGGAAACTGGCAGATCCTCAAATCATTCGTACCAGTTTGTCTCAGTCCCACACGCCGATTAATGGTTTATCGGCAGTACAAACACCAAACATGACGAACCAGCAAAAAAAAGAACTACAATTGAATTCGTTCCCATCCTTTTCAACGAATTTGTAAGGTTTAATCATGAAACCTTAAACTCAAGGTACTGTAAACCCTAATTCCCAGTAAGTTAAAACAACTCCGACATAAATGACATCAGAGGGGAAGAGGAGAGAGTGGGGATTCTAACGGATTCAGGTTTGCCAATAATACTGGCGACGGAGGAAGTGGCTTCGGAGAGGAAGGCGGAGGTGTCAACATCATCGAGGCTGACATTGGTGGAGATGTTGAGACAAGGCATCTTGTTCTTCTCTTTTCCCGGTTTCCTTTGCTTATGCGTAATTCTTTGTTCGTGAGCTTTTCTTTAATCACTGTCGCACAAAACTAGAGCCACTGGTTCCTGCTTACAGAGAGTTGCACAGTATACCAAAGAAAGACCCTCTCCCGTCCAGTCCTTCACTAGTTTGTGGCTGTGGGTGTGAAATTAGGTACGAAATTCCAAAATCCCCTCGACAGAGAATATGTTCTCTTTCTAGAATGTTCAGAATACTTTTTAACTTTTCAGATGGGCTGGGCCTTCCTTTTTGTCAGGGAAAAGAATAGTTGTTTCTCAAATGGTGTGGACTTTCAATGATTGGGCCTCAACAAATGTTCAACCTGATCAGTTCAATGAACCCCTCGTTTCCGACATTTAAAATAAGATCGCCCATCAATCTTTTTTTACATAGATAACACAATTCATTTGGAGTATGTAAACTCAAGCTAATCCTATATGCTTTGCCTTTGGTATGGAAAAGGTTAGTACTTGTTAGCTTCCCACTTCTTGTACTTCTAATTTATGAAATGTATAAGGTAAGTTCGAAATGAAAGACCCTTCTTGCTCTCTATGTATCTATCTCCACTATTATCTTTTTCTTAGTTTAATTTTCAATATAATTTCTCTATACACCGCCTTATCTACCTTAGGATTCCGGAATAAAACTTATTTCTATGCTAGCAAAAAGCATAAAGACATTAGGCTATAGCTGCAGATTCTTTAACATATATTTTTTTAAATAAGTCTTTAACATATTTATGCATTGAAGGAAGCAATCCGACACATACCATCCCAACCAGCTTCTAGTAATGGAATTGAACACGTACGTCCCTGGTGGGTAAGTGAAGAACTAGTGATCTCTATTCTCGCCTGTTCAACTGAAAACACATTGAGTACTTAAGTCTGATTTTTATTATCTATCTCTAGCCATAGTAGCTAATCTATCATTTCCAGCCATCCACCATACAAAACAATATTGAGGAGTGAATCCATTATGCTAGATCTCCAACCACCATACATGTGCAGTGCAGGGTTAGATACAACAGTACTCCATATGCAGCCTTCACAATAATTCTCCTACCTCCAAAATTTTAATGTTGATTGGTAATTAGATGCATTCAACTACATATAAGCGTGCATAAATATTGAAGACGCATTCAACAGTATGACGTGGAGAAGAAAAAATAGCTAAAGATAAAGCAACTTGTAGAAAAGAATGATGATAAGATTGTTTTTGGTTACATGTTTTTATTGTGTCTTACAGGTTCTGATTGAGTTTACAAAACTGGAGATTGATAGGTTTGAAAGATAATACTTTAACATCGTTCATGTAAAGTTTCATCAACTACGAATAACATTTAAATATATTTTAAATTGAATAAAAATTAGACAAAATCAACTTTCCCAGAAATCACGCACAAAAAATAACTTAACATGTTTTCATTGGGTCTTATCATTTAAGCTTGAAAAACTTAAAATTTGACATAAATCTAAAAGATACTACAATTATCCATATAAAATTTCAACAAATTTAAAAAATGTTTAAACATTTTCTAATTTAAATAAAAATAAAAGAAAATCAACATAAACGGAAAGTACCGATGCAAACAAAGGCGGAGTAGGACGCTAAATAGTGTTTTCTCTTTTCAACTGGGCCACCGGCAACGAGACAACCAGCCCACGTGATATCATAGTCATAGATAACTGCTGAATCATGATAGACATTTTGACTTCCCTCCTCCTAGCTAAGCTCAGCACATGCGTGATAGATGATGCACTGCGCGAGTACTTCTCTTAATACAAGTACGGACACACGACTGCGGACAGAATTTTTTGAAAAATAAATAAATAATTCCGAACATTCTGGTTATGCTGCGTTCAATCAATAATTTGGGAATTAGATTGGGCCCCGCATTCAATCTTCGTCCGACGCAGATTCGACCCTACGAGCCGGCTGCTCCTATTTAGGAGTGGGACAGTCCTACATGGTATTTTTTTCTAGCTCATCTTTCTACTTGACAATATGTTATCTATACAAAATTTAATTTCCAAACAGAACTTATGCAATCCCTATCTTTCTTCCCCAACCCTCCCGACTCTCAACCCATTCTGCTCTCTCGACACTTTCTGCTCTCCCGCACCACATTTCTTCTTCTCCCTTTCTCCTCTAATCAGTGTCGAATAATCACTCAACTCCACGAAGCTTGGCGGACTCGAACTCTCTCTTCTGCTTCTCTAATTCCACGAAGCTCGCTGGACCGTCTCCCCTGCAAATCGATGCGCTGCATACCTCACCGGCGAATCTGAAATCGCAACTCCTCTCCTATGGCTAAATCACGTGAAGTAGTAGTTCATAAGGAGTAAGTTGTTACTAGTAATAATTCAGTTGTTCTCGTTTTACAGTTTTTACTTTTGATTCTTTGATTTTGAAATTAGGGTTCTTAGTCTTAGTCAATCGCGATTCTCTAGTAGCATTCTGTATGGTTTGATGCTGTTAATTAGTGATTTTCAGTTACTTTAATACTTGTTTTGATTCACTAATTAGTTATACACAGTGAACTTTTGTTGTCCTCATCTATTGCTGATTCGCTGCACACTGAAGTTTGTTATCCTCACCTATCGCTGCACACTGATTCTCAGTTACTTTAATACTGATGGTGTAAGTACTAACTAATTTTTGTTTTGGTTTTTCTAGCTTTATGTGTTTTTAACTGATTTGCTACATTGTGTTTACACAGAAAAAAGAGAAAGCTGATCTAAGTATGCTGCGAAGGAAGTATGCTTTCAGACTTGCTATACATGACAAGAATTTGAGGGTTTCTGATCTTCAAACATCATTGAAGCGAAAGAAGTTCTGAAGCTAGCGAAAGAAGTTCTGAAGCTATCTGTATTGATCTTATAACATCGTGGGGGGATTAACTTTGGGTGGTCATATACTTTAGTACATTAGTTTTTGGTATAAGCTAGACAACAACATACTAGCGACTGAATGACGTCTACTACAAAATTTTCTACACACTTATTTGTTGATTCTCATCTTTTGAAGGTTGCTGAAACCTTATTAGCTTAATGATACATCATATTAGCTTAATGATTCATCATATCAGCTAAATGATTCATTATTTATGTAAAAAAATCAGTTACTACTTGATTCACCAAATGTATCTAATGATTCATTTGTAAATGTGTATGATACATCACAGACCTAAAGCAATATCTACACTCTGGATTAAAACTACTAACAGAAAACTAGAAATTGAATGATGTGCACGAGAATTTTGTATTCACACTCTTTTGATTCATATCTTTGAAGGTTACTGAATGATTCATCTAGTTAGAAAAATGTAATGATTCATCATATCAGCTAAAAGATTCATCATATCAGCTTAATGATTCATTATTTATGTCAACACAAATCAGTTACTACATGATTCACCAAATGTATCTAATGATTCATTTGTAAATGTGTATGATACATCACACACCTAAAGCAAAATCTACACTCTGGATTAAAACTACCAACAGAAAACTAGAAATTGAATGGTTTGTACAGGAATTTTGTATTCGCACTCTTTTGATTCATATCTTTGAAGGTTACTGAATGATTCATCTAGTCAGAAAAATGTAATGATTCATCATATCAGCTAAAAGATTCATCATATCAGATAAATGATTCATCATACAGATAAATGATTCATCATATCAGGTAAATGGTTCATTATTTATGCCAACACAAATCAGTTACTATATGATTCACCAAACGTATCTAATGATTCATTTGAAAATGTGTATGATACATCACACACCTAAAGCAATATCTACGTTGTAGATTTAAACTATCAACACTTTTTACATCCTAAAGGCTATGGTATGCACTTATTTTTCTAAATATGGGACTATGGTGACAAGTCTATCACCACCATGCACGGGATGTGCATAAGAAACTCCTTGAGATTGTGTATCTTCATGGATACTCCGGAAAGAATTTATAGCAGCCTTCTTTAGTAACTTTGCAGCTGCAGCTTTTTTTGTCCTTGCAGCTCTTCTGTGTATCTTTTCTGTTGCAGATTTCCATCTATAACAAATCAAATTTTTTAACAAAATTCAACGATCAATCGTATTGCTCCATCATTACAATAAACACAATAAACCACATCATGATAACTTATACCTATCATTTCTTTGCCCTTTTGTTCTTGCCCCTTGTGGATTTTTCAATGGGGTTCTTCCTTCATTAGTAGTATCATAACTTGCACTTCCAAATTTAGCATCAACTTCATCCTTCAATTTTTTGAATGTTCTCTCACACAAATCTCTTGCCTTTTCATTGGGTGCACTTTCAGCTAGGATCTGATTTATTCTTCTGGACATGACCATCATCCAATTTGACTGCAAAAATTGGTCGTCAATGGCTGTGTCAAATCTACATGCATCAGATCCTGTAAAACAAAAGTACAAATGATTCATTAAATATAACTATATAGTACATCAAAAAAAACAAATAATACATCATGAAGTACTTAATATCAGAACAAAAAATCAAGAATGAGGAAACGTACCGACGTGCATAATCATTGTACAAATAATAAGCTTCTTCTTCAGAACTAACAATTTTGTCAATCAACTCTGATGATGAAGCTTCAGTAAAAACAACTTCTGTAGTTTCATTCACAATCGGCAGTTCAGTATGATCTGATACAATTGACCATGCAATATCAAATGATTCATTAATATGTATAAATGATTCATTAATATGTATCAATGATTCATTAAGTTTTAAACTGTGATACATCATATCATTCAATATAGTAAGGTCACACACAGTATACAGAACACAAATCGACGACCAATTTGTTCGGCAAAGATTGACGAAGATCTTCTATCGATCACCTAATGATTCAAGAAAAAACTGCAAACATTGACGAAGATCTTCTATCGATCGAATCTATCTGTTTAGTGGCAACAAAATGTTGTTTTTTCTTTCGATTTGGTGAAATCAATTCTGAAATTGTGCGAAGGAAGTGAGTCTGGTGTTTGTTTCTACTCTCTGCATTGATCATTCTCTGACCTAGAAAGTGCTGACATGTAATTTTTTCCCACCGTGGCATGTGGTGCTGCACCCAATATGGAGCGGCCGTCCCGCATGGTCGCTAGTCTGTACGTCCGATAGCTGGTTTTTCCAAACTCGTTCTCTTTTTTTATACTCTCTCCGTCTTTATTTAAAATTCTTGTTTATTCTTGGATTTATTATTTGGATATACAGACAGGTGGATTGTACGGGAAGTTGATTCCCATTATAGCGCGGCTGTCTAGGTGGGTGGTATATTAAATGGGATAATATTTGTATTAACTTTAAATAGTTATAACTTTTAAAATATAAGTCCAAAATAAAAATTTTTGCATCATTATTCATCTAAATTCAAGCTCTTTAAAACAAGAACAGTCATTGATATGTTTTGACAAATTTAAAAATTTATGTTAGTTATATGTACATATCAACATATATCAACGACACTTATGATTCACCACGTACAGTTTAAAATACACCATATAACATTAATAATACACCACAAAATAATAATGATTCAATATTTGTTCCGAAGTTTTTTTTTGTTTCGAAGTTTGTTATCTAATTCACCACTTATTAGTTAATGAATCATAATATCAAATGTAATAAATCATAACATCATTTAGTGTATCATCAGTAACATATAAAAATAAAAATTTTAAATAATAATACAATACAAAATAATATTTGGTACGTAAGAAAAATACATGATTCACCATATAAGGTTTAAAATACATTACAATACAATAATAATACACTAAAGCCAATAATGTTTTTTTATCGGTTCCGGAGTTTGTCATTTAATTCACCACTTATTAGTTAATGAATCATAATATCAATTTAATGAATCATAATATCAAAATTAATGAATCATCAATCACATATAAAAAGAAAAAACAATAATACAACACAAAAAAATATTTGGTACGTAAGAAAAATACATGATTCACCATATAAGGTTTAAAATACATTACAATACAATAATAATACACTAAAGCCAATAATGTTTTTTTTATCGATTCCGGAGTTTGTCATTTAATTCACCACTTATTAGGTAATGAATCATAATATCAATTTAATGAATCATAATATCAAAATTAATGAATCATCAATCACATATAAAAAGAAAAAAATTAAACAATAATACAACACAAAAAAATATTTGGTACGTAAAAAAATACATGATTCACCATATAAGGTTTAAAATACACCATACAATAATAATAATACACTACAAAACAATAATGATTTTTATCGGGTTCGAAATTTGTAATCTAATTCACCACTTATTAGTTAATGAATCATACTATCAATTTTAATGAATCATAATATCAAAACTGATGAATCATATATGATTTTAGTGTATCATCATACACATGTAAAAATAAGTTTTTTTTAAGTTGTCAAAACATATCCATGACTGGTCTTGTTTTGAAGAGCTTGAATTTAGATGAATAATGATATAATTTTTTTCATTTTGAACTTATATATTAAAAGTTACAGCCATTTAAAGTTAATATAATAAAAAGGGCAACCCAATCAGCAAAGCAGTCCAGTCAGCAACTGACTGGGACTGCCAAATCCTGCTCGCACCATTTTTTTGCACAGAACGTCCGTGTGTTCGAATTCCATCGTTTGCTTTTAATATTTAATATGTAAAATAAAATAATTTTATAAAACTAAGTTTTGTAATGAAATCTTTATATAAAAAACTATATATTGTAGAATTTATTTTATAAAATTATTTTATCTTATATATTTAATATTGAAGTGGAAAAACATACTAAAAAATAGACAAAATGGTCAAAATGAGACAGAAGTAGTAGTATATTTCAAATACATATCAATATAAACAACGCGGAGATGGTGCAGGCCGTCCACGCACAACATTGTGCGGCTGGTAGCCGGCAGGCAGTCAGCAGTCCAGTCAGTTGTTGACTGGGTTGCTTTTTATTATATTTACTTTAAATTATTGTATCTTTTAAAATATAAGTCCAAAATAAAATAAAAATTGCACCATTGTTCATCTAATTCAAGCTCTTCAAAATAAGACCAAACTTGAATATGTTTTGAGTTTAAAAATTTATGTTTCTTACATGTATAAATTCATATTTATCAGTGAGACTTATGATTCATAATATCATTTTAGTGTATCATTGTAAACACATAAAATCATTTTAGTGTATCATAATACCAATTTTAATGAATCATAATATCAAAATTAATGAATCATGTCTTCATTTTAGTGTATCATCACAAACATATAAGAATAGAATTTTTTACACAATGATACAACACAATATAATATTTGGTATGTATGAAAAATACACGATTCACCATATAAGGTTTAAAATAAACCATACAACAATATTAATACACCACAAACCAATAATGATTTTTATCGGTTCCGAAGTTTGTTATCTAATTCACCACTTATTAGTTAATGAATCCTAATATCCATTTTAATGAATCACAATATCAAAATTAATGAATCATATGTTCATTTTAGTGTATCATCGTAAACATATAAAAATAAAAAACTGTGTATTGACTTCGGGCACTGAATAAGGTGACGATGAAGAACAAGTACCCGATTCCTCATCAGGATGACCTGTTCGACTGTCTCTCTAAGGCCACGTTTTTCACCAAGCTAGATTTGCGCTCGGGCTATTGGCAGGTCCGGATAGTAGAGGGAGATGAGGGAAAGTCAACTTGTGTAACTCGTTATGGATCCTTTGAATTTTAGTGATGCCTTTCGGGTTATGTAACGCTCCGGCGACCTTTTGTAATCTAATGAATGATGTTTTATTTGGGTATATCGATGATTTTGTGGTTGTCTATCTTGATGATATTGTTATATATAGCGATACGCTCCATGACCACTTGCGCCATGTGAAACTGGTGTTTGATAGACTTCGTGAGCATCAACTTTATATCAAGAAGGAAAAGTGCTCCTTTGCCCAACAAAGTATCACTTTTCTCGGTCATGTTGTCTCCAAAGGGGCCATCTGCATGGACCCCTCTAAAGTTTCGACTATCCTTGATTGGCCCGCACCCAATGATGTCTCTGAGTTACGTTCTTTCCTTGGACTAGCGAACTATTATTGTCGGTTCATCGAGGGATACGCGGACAAGGTGGCGCCCTTGAGTGATTTGTTGAAGAAGGAAAAATCATGGGTATGGTCGAAGGAGCGGCAAGATGTGTTTGAACGGTTAAAGAGGGCTATCTCTTATGAGCCGGTGTTGAAGCTCCCGGAGTTTGACAAACCATTTGAGGTGCACACTGACGCTTCCGGCAGAGCGATTGGTGGGGTCTTGGTTCAAGATGGGCATCCGTGCGCGTTTGAGAGTCGTAAGCTAAAAGATCCTGAAACGCGCTACTCAGCTCATGAGAAAGAGATGTTGGCGGTAGTTCATTGCCTCGCGATTTGGAGGCATTATCTGCTGGGAACTAAGTTTGTCGTGGTAACAGACAACGTATATGACCCAGAAGAATCTATCACCCAAGCAGGCTCGTTGGCAAGAATTTCTTGGTGAATTCGACTTTGAATGGATTCATAGACCGGGATCGCACAATGTTGTCCCTGATGCCTTGAGTCGGTGGTGCCTTACGGTGATCCAGTCAGTGTCTCGAGCTGAAACTGACTTGGCGGGTCAAATCCGTGAAGTGGCTAAGACTGATCCTTCATACCAGCAAATATGTGATAAGGTGCGGTTGGGGAAGTCCAAGCGTTTCCACCTGCTCGACGATATGTTGGTCAATGAGCAGAGATGCGTGGTGGTCCCTCCTGGTAGAATCCGCATAGAGTTATTGCGGGAATTCCATGATGCAAAATGGGCTGGCCATGGCGGAACAAAACGAACCTTGGCGTTGATCAAACGAAGCTTCTATTGGCCAAGGATGAAGGTTGATGTGGAGGACTATGTAAGGTCTTGTTTGGTATGTCAACAGGACAAGGTTGAAAGGAAGAAGACGGCGGGACTCCTCAACCCGCTGCCTGCTCCAAACAATCCATGTGAGTCGATTTCTATGGATTTCATCTCAGGTTTCCCTTCGGTGGAGGGGAAAACTTCTGTCCTTGTTGTTGTGGACCGGTTCTCCAAGTATGCTGTGTTTATACCAGCACCCTCGAACTGCCCTGCTGACTTGACAGCAAGGTTGTTCCATGCCCACGTCGTTAAGTACTTTAAACTCCCCCGTGATGTGATAAGTGATCGAGATACGAGATTCACGGGACGGTTTTGGGTGACGCTATTCGGCCTTATGGGCTCTGAGCTGAAGTTCTCTACTGCAAATCATCCACAGACGGATGGCCAAACTGAGAGGGTGAATGCACTCTTGGAGGAATACCTTAGGCATTATGTCATAGGTTCCCAAAAGAACTGGATTCATTTGCTTGATACCGCGCAAATGTGCTATAACCTGCACATAAGTTCGGCTACTGAGCGAAGCCCCTTTGAGTTGGTCATGGGTTGGCAGCCCTTTACCCCGGCCGAAGTTGCGAAGCAGGCAGCCACGGGTGAATGTCCGGCGGCCTATCGGTTCGTACACGATTGTCAAGCGATGTTGAAGGCGGCAAGAGAAAGCTTGGAGCTAGCTAGGAACCGAATGAAGAGGTTCGCGGACCAAAAACGGCGTCCCCTCGAGTTCAAAGTTGGTGACAAAGTGATGCTGAAATTGACGCCTCAGATTCTGAAGCAGATCAAGCGTCCTAGACACAAGGGTTTGGTCCAGCGCTTTGATGGACCATTCAAACAATAATACAACACAAAACAATATTTAGTATGTACGAAAAATACATAATTCATCATATAAGGTTAAAATACACCATACAACAATAATAATACACTACAAAACAATAATGAATTGTTATCGGTTCCGAAGTTTGTAAACTAATTCATTACTTATTACTTAATGAATCATAATATCATTTTTAATGAATCATAATACAAAATTAATGAATCATATTATCATTTTAGTGTATCATCGTATACATGTAATTTTTTTTAAGTTGTCAAAATATATCCATAACTGGTCTTGTTTTGAAGAGCTTGAATTTAGGTGAATAATGATATAATTTCTTTTTCATTTTGGACTTATATATTAAAATTTATAACCATTTAAAGTTAATATAGTAAAAAGACAACCCAATCAGCAAAACAGTCTAGTTAGCTGCTAACTGGGACTGCCAAATCAAGTCTCACTCCTAGCTCAGGTGCGGGACCGCCATTCCATCGAATTTGCCTCCTTTGGGAGCCTATCTGGTTTCAAAGTCTCTACAATAGTCTTAGATGATAATGCCTGTTGGATCTTACCCTTTTGAAAGGAAAAAATTTTCTTTGAAAACTTTGGTTTACTAGGTGCCAGTTGTAACATGAGTCATCACCTTTAGACAAGTATGTATTCAGTCACTCAGGAGGGTTCAACTCACAGCTTTGTAACTCTCGATGTCTATCATCCCAATCCAAAATGTTGTTCATGTTTATATGGATGGAAGCATGTCTCACGATAGCTCCGGTATGGGTGTAGTCTGTCGTCATTCCAATTGAGGTCTTCTTGCAGTTGGAGTCACAAAAGGTCTGACACCATGGATTTCACAAGTCATCGAAGCTAAAGTTATCCTCTTTAGGCTTCAGGTTGCGCGTAAGCTTGAAGCGCCTCTGTTGATCTCTTCACGGGTCTTCTAGATGTGGAAAAAGTCTTTAGAGAAGTCACGTATCTTGCCTCTAGTTTAGACAAGGCAAAAGTAACCCGAACCCGAAAAACCGAACCGAACCAATCCGACCCGAATCCGAATCTCAACCGAAAACTAGAACTTGAAAAATGACCCGAAATCCGAAACAAACCGACCCGGACCAAACCAAACCATATTATTGTAGAACCGAGAATAAACCACAATCCACAACCATCCGAACCGAAGTGAACCGAACCAAAATCAATTGAACCGAAGTCACCCATAACCCGACGATGACCCGAAATCCGAAGTGACCCGAACCAAAATCAACCGAAAACCAACCAAACCGAACCTGAACCAAATCCAGTGTGACCCGAATAAATATATCCATTGTGACCCGAAAGAATATATTGCATTAATTATGGGAGACAATGAAAATAAAACAGTTAATCATTACTTAATAAGTGGTGTACGCATAAAAAAGTATTAACAAACTTATATACAAGACAATTATTTTAAATATACCACAAATATTGCATTATAAAATTTTAAAGTAATTAATTATCATGCATCTTCATTAATCACACAACTAATGATAATTGATGATAATTCGTTACTCATCAATGATAGATTCATAAGAACCAAAAATATTTTTATATTTAGACTCCAATTCTTCAGTGATTATCATTCTTGTATTAACTATTCAAGGTGTTTTTATTAATTTGAATTTTTCAAGCCTCTATCCAATCTTGTGAAAAATTCTTCCTTATTAGCAAAATGCATAAATTTTTAATATACTTGAAGGTTTTTACCAATGTAGCAAAATTCTTACTAGTTCTCCATCATTAATAGTTTTTAACTACTGTAAAAAAACTCATCAAAACTTATTAACTAATTCCATTCGCTAACTATTAATATATTGAAAAACCAAGTAACTACACTTTGATACAAATTTAATAACTATCCACAAAAAAAAGTTTATTTGTACTCATCTCAAAATAATGAAACTTCTAAATAATCTAAAGCTATATCAATAATTATGTTAAGTTAAGAGTTGGTTATTAAAGAATAACATGATGCAAATTATAATTATTAGTTTAAATTAATCTTTTATATACATTCATACTTGTTGAGATTGATTGAAGTCAAATTTACATATTATGATTATTGAGTTGCTCGATTCTGTAATGTCAACCAAATGTAACCAACTAATTGACCCGAATTAGACCCATGACCCGAAAAAACCAAATAAACCCGAGGCTAACCAAACCGAAAATTACCCGACCTGAAGTCACCCTAGCCAAAAGTCAACCGAACCGAAAGTCACCCAAACCGATCCGAAATTTCAACAAACCAAACTCAACCTGAACAAACCGAATTCACTCGACCCGATCCAACCCGAACCAAATACTGAACAATTTGAAATCAACCCGAACCAAACTGAACCGAACCGAGTGACCTGAACTGCCACCTCTACTCTAGTTTCAACAACGTTAGATGGCTACATATAGATATAAAGAAGAATCTAGATGCTCATCTTCTTGCAAATCTAGGAAGCACTACCGGCTTACAAGCGGTGCAAACAGGGAACCGAAATATTGAAGGCCCAATTTTTATTTCTTTCTCATGAAAAAATTATATAGAGGTCTAAAATTATCTTGAATAGAGCATAATATAAAGTTACATTAAAACACGACCATTAAAAATGTGTAATTTATTTAGTAATTTTTCTATATTAATATAAATTAATTCTTTAACGGGTTTCAATTTAGATTTTAGCTCTGGGTCTCAGAAATCGTCAAGACGACCTTGCTAGAAAAAGAATCTAATGATGCTTCACACTATCAAATGTAACATTCCACATGGATTATTACATAACCGCTGTGAAAAGTAATGCAAATATGTAACCTCACTATTTTTTATAGTCTTTTAATGTCACGTTTTGATAGGGGCGGAGACAAGGGGGCCGGTGGGTGTGTGGGCCCCCAACTCCCATAGGTACATACTTAAATTAGTTCTAGCTTTTTTGTTATATAGTTTATTTATGTTAATAGATATTTGTTCGCCCCCATAATATTTTGTAAAATATTACATGATATCACTAAGTTTTATTTATTATCAATTTAATTTCTATTAATATGTAATATTTGTTTTAGGATTATATTGTAAAAAATCATTTTAGTTTATATAGATAAAAAAACTCTTAATATTCTTATTTGAGCAATATAGTCTAAATAACAAATTGTTATGTCAGTCTTAGTAATCATGTACCCCTTATATCCATAATACAAGTGTTTTTAGTTTTTTATTACAAATTTTGTAAATTAAAATAATATTATAATTACTCAAAATAATTTTTAAAAGAAATTTTTAGAAAAAACAACTAGTTTAGAACTATTGTGCTGTTATTAACTACATTAACATACAATTAGTATACCAATTTTAGTTGAAATAAAAAAAGGTAAAACAAAATTATTTATATGTTAATCAATATATTTCAATTTTATTTTAATTTTTTTTATGTCAAAGTTACTATCAAATATCATTTTTTAAATATAGTTATAAATAAAGAAATTTTCTATTAATTTAAAAATTAAAATTAATTTTAAAATATTAGTTAATATTATTAAAAAAAATCTCGCCCCCTTACAAATATTTCCTGGATTCGCCTCAGCGTTTTAAGGGATTGGTTATAATTTATCTTGTAATGGCTTATATGTAATAAGTATAAATAAAAATGAAAACGATATGGGAGTAAGTAAAAGAACCTCAAAAGTTATGGTGGAGGTGGAACATCCACTTTGGAGGAGTCGAGAGGAATATTCATAAAACAATACTACTTCATTGGAATGAGAGGTTAGAGAAAAGAAACAATAATTAATAATACAAAATAAATGTAAAAAACGTTAAAAATTGACTTTTTTAGCTAGTAACTTATTCTTTTGTGGGCTAATAGAACTGATTTATTTTATTAGTTTATTCATTCTTTTTATACATTATATAGATCAATTTATTTTTCATGTTTACATTTTCTCTTATATATTTTTTATCTCTATTTTTGCAACTTCATCCAATTAGTCGGGAAAGGATTCAATCCTGAATTTGATATAACTCCTTGAATGTTCTGGCCTCTCTCTGATTGATGACTAAGTCCCTTAAGTTCCACGGCCCTTGAGACTCCCGAGGACAAAGGTTCGAGGGGTGGGCATCGGTTGAAGGACACGATGTGTTGGATTTGGCCGAGCTGAGTTGTGTCAGCTTGTGAGTCGAGCGAGGGCCGAGTTAGCGGGTGTTGTGGAGGACATCCGTCTGGGCCTGATGAGGACCGGACATGCCTTCGGGCATGCACGCTGCCAGGGTGGCTTGATAGCGACTCCAATAGCATGAGCACATTGTGCTCAGTGTTGTCCCTTAGGTTGTGACTGCTAGTGTGACCACGAGCACGAAGCAAATAAAGGTTTTCCTGGCTGAGCTGAGTTGCGTCAACTTGTGACTCGAGCGAAGGCCGAGTTAGCGGGTGTTGTGGAGGACATTCGTCTGAGCCTGATGAAGACTGACATGCCTTCGGGCATGCAAGTTTCCAGGGTGGCTTGGTAGCAACTTAAACAACATGAGCACATGGTGCTCAATGCTAGCTCTTAGGTTGCGAGTGCCAGTGTGACCACGAGCACGAAACAACTATGGGTTGTCCCGTTAGTTTGATTCCTACCACGAACGGTGCAAGGGGCATTGAACATCAGAGTCATCTTACGTCTCGGCATGGGTTGAGTCTTGGATAAGGGCGGAGACAAGAGGCAACGTAGCCCGTGTTAGCACACCTTGCTAACTCGTACTAGCTGGTGGTCCTTGAATGAATGTCGCCTTAATATTGGGCAAGCACACGTGGTTTTGGACTTGGTCCTTGTTGAGCGAGCTCGATTTGGCTTGTCATGTGACACCGGAGAGGGAGCTCATGAGATGGACCTTGAGTCTCTTATAATCAAAGCGATGGCCTGAGGGTTGGTGTTTGGTTTCTTGTCGGGTCGATGAGGGCTTGATGGTTCAAAGGATGAGTGCGGCCACTATGGGGTGCATGAGTACTCGAGCTGCAGTGAATGGGATGGAGTTGACTTAGTCTGAGCTGCGGCCTGACATCGACCGAGGTGTCTGGGCCCCGGGAATGTGAGTCAGTGAAGAAACTTGCCGTTATGAGGTTTAAATCCACTCTTGACTCTTACTTGAGGCTAAGTGAATGGTTAGGCTTTCCACAGTAATTAGTAGGCTGGTTGGGTCTTTGACCCAACACCGATGTTGCCTAATTAGTCTCATGACCTAATCCATAAGAACCCCTTGAAGTCTTGCTTTCACGCAAAATTTTCTGGATTAAGGTTAGGCAATATAATTGTGGTATCAGAGCCCACTCTATAGTTTTCTTGATACTTCATGTGAGTGGCTCGTTGATGTCTTTAGCTTACCGCCTGACTAAGGCGAGCTGTTGTTGCGGATTTGAAATACCCCCAAACTTAATTAATCTAATTAAACACAATAAAGGCTAATTAAAACCAATTAAAGTAAGGTAAATGAATACCTTAACCTTATAAATCAAATAAAGGCAAATAAAAACAAACATGCCTTACGAATTATAAGGAAATACTGTGAAGACATTAAACAAATAAAATGGCTAAAGATCATTAAAGGAGGCTAAAGAATACCTCTAAACCTTATTAAGATCAACTATAAAATAAGCAAAGCAAAATATGCTTAAAAACTACTTAATGCAAAAATATGCCTTAAAAGTATAAATAAGTACCCAAATGAGATTTATAAATCCTAACAATAAATAATGGACTAATGAAATTCTATTATAAGGATTAAATCATTGAATGAGGTGATCTAACATGTAACACACAAATACATACACTAAGATCATAAAATTCAATTATTTACTTACAATGATTAATAAGTACACCAATTATTTCTAAAATGCTTAGAGATGATTTAATAATATGATCTAAGGACAAAAATGACACTAAGAGACATGTTATAACACATAATACAGGTTAGTGCACCACCTTAGACACATTAATACAAAAATGTAACAAGTCAACTTAAGATGTACAAAAAGAAAAAAGAAAATTGAAACAGCCAAGTGCTGCCGATTTTGAAGTGAGAATTAAGAATAAAAAAGAGAGGGAAAGTAGAAAAGAAGAGAAAAGAAAATAAGACATCATTATTTAAGTTAAACAAATATTAAAGTACAAATAAGTACAATAATACTCTTACTTTCTCTTCTACCCATGCCTTCCCATGCTGTCACAAGACTTCACTTCCAGCCTAGACTTCTCCTTTATCATTTCAGTTTTTCTCATTTTCCCACTACACACAACATCATACTTGATCCCTCCTCTATTACCGCTGCAACTACAGAACAAGGCAACAGAAGTTCCCGCCCACTCTCGGTGATAGCAACAACAGCAAGAGAGTACTACCACTCTTCTTTCTCTTTTCTTACCTTACGACAGTAGCGGTACACTCCAGCCTCCTCCTTCCTTCTCTTCTCTTGTCCCATGACAGCAGCAAGGCAAATCAAGCGGCGCATCTTCCTTCCTCCCTTGTTCACTTTTAGTACAGCAACAGAGCAAAAAAAAAAAACTGGTGAGCTACTCTTCCTTTCCTCCTTTTACTCCACGATTCCAGCCTCTTCTCATCAGGTTTTCTGCCTCATTCCTGCCAAAATATTGTTGTCCTCCTTCCCCCCATAAGACACTCTCGTTCTGTCTTGGAACAACAAGAGGAGCAACAAAAAAAACAAGGTAAGGCACCACTCTTATCTTCCTCACGCTCATGTCTGAAAAATGAATAATATTGAAACCCTTCCCTGCTCTTGCTTGCTGCGCATATGGTAGCTGCTCCAGCCCCTTCCTCAAGCCAAAGAAAACCACCTTAAAGACATGCCATGGAAGGACTATAAACCAGGTAATATAACCGAGAAGAGACATGGCTGTTTAAGCCTTCATTCTTCTCCACTTTTCCATGCACAACTGAACCCACTCTTCTTGTTCCTTATACCCAAAACTAAGACTATATTCCTTGCAGCAAGTGACTGAACTTAGGCTGAAACCTCCATCAAAAATCTGCAAGGTAAGGCTTCTCTTTTGAAGTTCAAAATCAAATCTTAAAACCACTTAAACTAGCTACCTTGTAGAGTTAGTAACTTGATCCTTTTTCTGTTTTGGTGACAAACCGAAGGGGGGTGATGATTCACCCTAAACTACCGTGAGTGTGAGCTGAGCTCCAAGGAGGAATACCAAGTTCTAAAGAGGTAAACCCTCCATTTAACTCTTAGGCACCATGTTCATGGTTTAGGAAAATTTCATGGACAAAAGAAATATGTAACATGAAATATATATATACACATACAGCAGAGGAGTGAAATTACAAGAGCTGGTAGAATTCTTTGAGATTATATCAAGGTAAACATACCTAAATCCTATGTGAATATTTCTTTTAAAAGATCACTTGTTGAAGTGAAATACTAGCCAAGAACATGTGTATGTAAATGGGTTGTTTAGATCCTAAATATTATAGAAATTAAAGGGCTATGTACTTGATTAGTGACATTGATTATTAGTGGCTATTAACGTGTATTTTACAAAATATTGATGGAAGAAAAATGGCTTAAGAAAAATCTATTTTAGGAGGTAAGTAATTTAACTAAGTATTAATAGTTCATTAGTTAAGTTAAGTTTCAGATTAGAGTGAGGAATAATTAATTAGGCCTATGTTTATACTAGTGCCAAATCCCTTGGAATGTGGAGAGAGATTTTTGAAATCTAAACATATGAGTTTACTTAATTAAGTTTAGCGTAAATTTATCAAGTTAATAATTATATGCATAAGGGACCCAGAATACTTGTGAATTATGAGATAATAAATCCCTAAAAATGTGTAACTATTATAATAATATGTTTAGTTAATGTAACTAAATATAAAAGACTTATAAAGGTATATTTATAAGTTAATTATGGAGGGAAATTAATTTAAAAAGGTTTATGATAATCTGTACAGAAAACCGAGAGCTTAATGTGGTTTAAGGATTAATTGAACCCCAATTATGTGTAATTAATTATGGGTATATGTTTAGTTAATATATCTAAGTATAAGTAACTTATAAAAACTATGTTTATAAGTTAAATGTGGAAGAAAAGTGAATTAAAAACATTAAACAAAAATCTGAAGCAAAACTGTGGGGTGGGTTGTTATTTGAGACATTTTAATGTCATTGGATGATTAAAGTCATATTATGTGTGAGGATATTTATTTAAGATATATTATTATGGTTATTTGAAAGATTTAAATACTAATTATAAGCTTTTGGGGTGAGATTATAATTTATGCAAATTATTGGTGTAAAGGGGTGAAGTTAAGGAGAATATCCACCTAGGGACCATTCTTATGATTGAGGATGAAATTAATTGTAAACTAAATTAAACATAAGGTTAGTTATATAATTTAAATAAATTATAAACCTTATAAATGTTATTTATGAGCAAAGGATTGTCATTGGGGGTCAAAGTGTAATTAAATAAAATAGGGGCGCTAAACTATAATAAGGCGAAAATGTAGTATAAAATAAATCATATTGTTAAATAATAATTTTATAAGATTAAAGGATTAAAAATGTTGATGTGGAAAAAATTGGGGTTATTTCCGTGAATAAGGATAAGTGTGGGTCAAAGGAAAATGTGAGTGGTCAACCTTGACCACATGAGAGGTTTGACCAAGATTAAATGATGGGAGTAATTAGTTTGGTAATTTAATGAAGTATTAAGTTAAAATGTAAGCTTATAAATGTATTTGGGTTGTTTTAGTGATTCTGAAAATTAGTGGGTTGTAATGGAATTATAAGAGCCTTGGGGGCTGCTTTGGGGTTTTAGAGAAATTTTAGGTTAGCTTTGGCGA